>OZ030008.1:129086969-129686969 GCA_964023405.1 Apodemus agrarius
ATGGAGTACTATTCAGCCATTAGAAACAATGAATTCAAGAAATTCTTACACAAATGGATAGAGCTGGAGAACATCATACTAAGTGTGGTAACCCAGTCTCAAAAGAATACCCATGGTATGTATTCAGTGATAAGTGGATATTAGCCTAGAATCTTGGAATACCAAAGACACACCCCACCTACCAAATGATGTCCGACAAGAAGGAAGGAATGAACCCTGGTGCTGGAAATGCTCAAAGCATCAGTGTAGGGGAATACCAGAACAGGTAAATGGGAAGAGTTGGATGGGGAAACAGGGGGATGGAAAAGGTCATGTGGGACTGTAGGGGGGTGGGAAACCAGAAAAATGGAAATGAATTATAAATATAGAATATATCCAATAAAAAAAGAAAAAATGAAATCAAACTTTTGATTTCAATAAAACCCAGGAATTATTATGCGAAGCGAACTAAGCCTAACATGAAAATACAAATGTGGCATGTTCTATGTCTGTTACTGACTAAATTCTCTATATTCAAGTGTGTGTGTGTGTGTGTGTGTGTTGTATTGTTTATGAAAATAGAATAGACCTGCCAGGTGGTGGTGTTGCACACCATTAATCTCAGCACTTGGGAGGAGGCAGAGGCAGGCAGATTTCTGAGTTCGAGGCCAGCCTGGTCTACAAAGTGAGTTCCAGGACAGCCATGGCCACACAAGAAGCCCTGTCTCTAAAAAACCCAAAAAACAAAACAAAACAAAACAAAACAAAACAAAACAAAACATAACAAAACAAAACAAAACAAAACAAAACAAAACAAAAAATAGAAAGGACCATGAAGGGGGGAATTCAGGAAGTGGAAATGCAAGAAAAAGGAGAAAATACTGGACTATAAGTGACATAAATACAAATGGTATAGCTATGTGTGGAAGAGAGGCAGCAAGAGCTTTCCAGATCAAAAAATAAGTACACACCTACACACACACACACACACACACACACACACACACACACACACACGATTTTGTGATTGTAACTCCTAGAAACAATTTTTTAAATATTTTCAATTTTAACAAAGATTCTAAAATGAATACACTTATTGAAGGCAACGCCATAGGAAGACCAACAGTGTCAACTAACTGGGATCCCTCAGAACTACCAGAGACTAAGCCACCATCCAAACAGCATACATAGGCTGGATTGAGGACCCTAGTAAGGTACATATGTAGCAAAGGACTATCTTTTCTGGCCTCAGTAGGAGAAGGTACATTTAAACCTGTAGAGACTTGATGCAACAGGGAAAAGGGATATGGAGGAAAGCAACCTCTCAGAGGCAGAGGGGAGAGGAGGCTAAGAATTGTGTGTGTGTGTGGGGGGGGTTATACTGGGAAGGGGAGGGTAACATTTGGAATGTAAATAACTAAAATAATTAAAAATGTAAAAAGTAGAAAAAAATGAAAAAAAATGAATGACAATGTAGAAATAATAAAAAAAATTAATGAGATGTGTGTTCCCATTTAAAACTATCAAATAAAGTCAGATTTTAATGTCCACAGAAAAGGAATGAAACAAATTGGTGGAATATGCAAGAAAGGAGAAATAATCCATGAAATGTTATGCCCAAATTGCAGGTACCCCAAGGAGTACGGAGGAACCAGTTCCAATGTAAACATATGAGGGTGCTTATACTAAGCAAGGTCTCTCACCATCCCTGCTGATGTGGATCAAAGTGAGAGCCTTGAGGGGTCCAGGATTTGTATTGTGGTTATGGCACAGTTGGGGCATTTCCATATGTATCAGCAAGTTAATATTTAAAATAAAACATTTCTGGTGTAATCTACAGGAACTAAACAAGAGGGCAGACCACCTGACAGACAGGATGGTCAGGTTATCTGTTTGCTGCCGGATGTCTTGGGTTATGCCTATGTGCCTTGGTCCTACTATTGTAGCCTGGCTGTTGCTAAAGACGGTGGGTATCATTTTCTTCCAGGAACTGGAGTTTAGTCCCTGGTCTCACCCAAAATGGAGTTTCTTCAAAGGCAGGGTTGGTTGGGTTTTACTAATGTAATAATTTCAAAAAAGATGCACTTTCTTTCTTTTTGTTTTTGTTTTTTTGTTGTTGTTGTTGAGAATCAGTTCTTAAAATCAAATGACAGCAAAACCCATACAAGCATTAAAAATCACTGTATCTGGACAGGTAATAAATAGCAAAGAGTCAACATATCCAAAATGATAGACTTGTTTTCTTACATTTAAAAATTATATATTATATATAAATGTATATTTATTAATATATTATATATTTATATATTAAATATACATGTATATAGTTATTCACGGAATACAAACTGGGACTTATACAATAAGATGAAAATTTATATTATAAATAAATAATATGTAAAAAGATTATGTATGTAATACTAATTTACATGTGCTATGTTAAGACCCACTCTTTACCTTGTTTAATTTGTTTTATATAATAGCCTCCTGTAGCTTCCTGTAGTAGATGTTAGTTTAAACTTTTTTTTAATTCATTTATCTGAAGGTGATCCAGGAAACAGGTGACTGTGGCAGTCTAAGGATTCATAGGTGTTGACAGTCTAGTTGGATAGAACTATAGGGTGACCTAGGGGATGTTTAATTTGGCTTTCACTGCATTTTCTTTTAAAGAGTTAATGAAAGATGTATTTTAGAAAGGCAGAAAGAGTTTAGAGTTGTAGGGGAAGAATACACTAAGGAAAGCAAGCATTGTAAACACATAGGAGCTCACACATAGAGGGGCAGCATACATAGGATGGACCAGCATGGCTTTGAGTCACATGAGGGTCAAGCACTGGAAGAAGACTCTTGCTCCAATATCTAGCCCAGAAGCTTTATCTAAATGATAACCACTTACAAATGTAAAAGCGGGCGGTGGTGGCACACGCCTTTAATCCCAGCAGTTGGGAGGCAGAGGCAGGCAGATTTTTGAGTTCGAGGCTAGCCTGGTCTACAAAGTGAGTTCCAGGACTACACAGAGAAACCCTGTCTCAAAAACAACAACAACAAAAAAAAAAAACAAAAAAAAAACCAAATGTAAAAGCAGTTTTTAACAATGGAGTCTCACAGGGCATACAAAGTACTCTTAAGGGAAGCCCCCATGCCTAGCAGTAGATGTCAACACAAAAATCATATCAATGGCCTTTGGAGGTTGTCTCATAATATTTCACCAGGTTGTATTTTTTTTATCCTTACTGGTCCTTTATGTTACATGCTGGCTTCCAGTTTTGTGTTTGTATGGAACTTCTGTGTGGACAAATGTGTGTCTCTTTGAGTTCATAGGTGCTTCCCTTGATTTTTCTCCAGCTCTCATCTTTCTGTTTGCTTTTTTCTATTCCAATTGGCTTTGTTTTATTTTTATCTTATTATTATTTATTATTTATTCATTTTCTGTGAGTACACTGTCACTCTCTTCAGACACACAAGAAAGGGGCATAAGATTCCATTACAGATGGTTGTAAGCTACCATGTGGTTGCTGGGAATTTTATTCAGGACCTCTGGAAGAGCAATGGGTGATCTTAACCTCTGTGCCATCTCTCCAGCCATTGTTATTATTTACATGCCAATTTGTTTTCTGAAGAGAGAGGGAAACTGCATGGATCCAAGTGTGAGAGGGGGTGAGAAGAACTGGGAAAGGAAGGGGAGAAGACACAGTGATCAGACATATTTTATGAAAAAAAAACTATTAGTACTAAACAATAATACTTACAAAGAAATATTTTTCCCTGTTTGGAAAATTTGAACTTTTCTGAGAGACTTAATAACAGAATAAAACAGCACAACTGAGATGTCTCATCCAGATACCAAACATGAAACTCGAAGTTGAACACTGCAACTTCAAGGGAAAAATATCTATTTCAAGTTAACAAAATAAATTATTATGTAGAAGTGTAACTTTCTTTTTTGTTCTTTCTTCAATTTTATTTATTTATTTATTTATTTATTTATCTATCTATCTATTTGTTTATTTATTTATTTATTTATTTATTTATTTTCTATATTCTTTGCTTACATTCCAAATGATTTTCCCTTTCCCGGTTCCCTCCTCCCCATAAGTCCCAAAGCCCTCTTCCCTCTGTCCATTCCCCAGTTTCCCCCTCCCATTTTTCTGTCCTGGTAATCCCCTATAATTCTGCATAAAGCCTTTCCAGGACCAGAGCCCTCTCCTTCCTTCTTCTTGGGAATTATTTGATATGTTAATTGTGTCTTGGGTATTCAGAGCTTCTGGGCTAATATCCACTTATCAGTGACAACATTCCATGTTCTTTTGTGAATCAGTTATCTCACTTAGATGATATTTTCTAATTCCAACCATTTGCCTAAGAATTTCATGAATTCATTGTTTTTAATTGCTGAGTAGTATTCCATTGTGAAAATATACCACATTTTCTGTATCGATTCCTCCTTTGAGGGGCATCTGGGTTCTTTCCAGCTTCTGGCTACTATAAATAAGGCTGCTATGAACATAGTGGAGCATGTGTCCTTATTTCATGCAGGGGAATCCTCTGGGTATATGCCCAGGAGTGGTATAACAGGGTCCTCTGGAAGTGTCATGATCAGCTTTCGGAGGAACCACCAGACTGACTTCCAGAGTGGTTGTACCATATTGCATTCCCACCAGCAGTGGAGGAGTATTCCTCTTGCTCCACATCCTTGCCAACACCTGTTGTCTCCTGAGTTTTTAAACTTAACCATTCTGACTGGTGTGAGGTGAAATCTCAGGGTTGTTTTGATTTGCATTTCCCTAATTACTAATGATGTTGAACATTTCTTAAGGTGCTTCTCAGCCATTTGAAATTCTTCAGGTGAAAATTCTTTGTTTAGCTCTGTACCCCATTTTTTTTTCTTGTAAATATATTTATTTGTCTGTGCATTGTATAACAGCAATAATTAAATAAAAGATAAATTATTGGAAAGAGAGTAAAAGAAGCATAGAAGCAATTAACATGGGAAGAGAGAGGGTGGCAATGTGTAAATATAGTACAAAACCCATAAAATAATCAAAACATAAATACAAATTTAAAATGCATTTCATCTCTGTCTCACAATCTTCAACACTGCTGAAGTGAGCTACTTGCCATTCATTTTCAGAAATTTCTAAGATTTCTGGAAGTTTCTTTCCACTTCTCAAGTGCTTTGTAGATATAGATCATTGACTCTGCCCTGTTAACATTTATTTTTTTATCATTTAAACATTTGCTGATATTCAGATTTCTTTTACAAATACATACATCAAGGACCTCTGTAACAATCTCCAGACCACCGTGCCCTATATTTCATGTAACTTTTTTTGTTTAAAATTGAAGCATCCCAGCTAGTCCTGGGATATAGATACCTGCTAGATTTGTTCTGTCTGTCTGTTTTGGGGGAATGATCAATTTCTTCCTGAAAGATTTCATTAGCACCCTCTGAGTCCAAACAAAGCCATGAAATTGCAAAGCTGGCCAACTCCTCTCCCATTTTAATAGGGTTATTTGGCTCTCTGGAGTCTAACTTCTTTAGTTCTTTGTATATATTGGATATTAGCCCTCTTTTGGATGTAGGGTTGGTGAGTACCTTTTCCCAATTTTTTGGTTGCTGTTTTGTCCTTCTGACAGTGTCCTTTTCTTTATAGAAACTTTGTAATTGTATGAGGTTCTATTTGTCATTTCTTGATCTTAGAGCATAAGCTATTGGTGTTCTGTTCAGGAACTTTCCCCCTGTGCCCATGTCCTCAGGGGGTCTTCCCCAGTGTCTTTCTATTAGTTTTAGTGTGTCTAGTTTTATGTGGAGGTCCTTGATCCACTTGGAGTTGAGCTAAGTACAAAGAGATAAGATTGGATTGATTTGCATTCTTCTGCATGCTGACCTCTAGTTGAAGCAGCACCATTTGTTGAAAAGGCTATCTTTTTCCACTGGATGGTTTTAGCTCCTTTGTCGAAGATCAAGTGACCCACAACAGGGCTGGCACACAGAAGACCTGCAGATCTATATGATAAGAACTTCAGGTCTCTGAAGATGGAAATTTAATTCCAGGTCACTGACATTTTTTATGTTATAATGAATTTATTCATTTTAAAATATCTTTATTTTTATTTAAGTGTGTTGGTATTTTGCCTACCTGTAGGCAATTCCAGTGAATGGTAAAAGAGGGCACTACATTTTTTTTTTCTGGAAGTGAAATCAAAGGTCCTAGCTGACATGTGAGTGCTGCAAATTAAATTTGGCTCCTCTCCTAATAAACAAATACTCTTACTGGGCCATCTCTCCAAATTTGTTAATTTTTTAAAATAATACATTATGTATAAATGGATTTCAGTATGATATGAGAATGGATTCATACAATATAAATTTAAATCTTCTATTGATCAATCATTGTATTTTTATTAGAGTCAATGTGTGCCTTTTTAGATTCCAGAGATGAGAAGGAACAGGTAGTATTTGTGTGTGTGTGTGTGTGTGTGTGTGTGTGTGTGTGATTTTATTAATTAATTATTTTTTTATACTCCGTATTTCATTCCTCCAATCCCATGCGCCCTCAGACTGTTTCACATTCCATAACTCCTCTCCATCCCCTGTTTCCAGGTGGATGTCCCCACCCCCCACCACACCTGACCTCTAAACACCCTGAGACCTCCAGGCTCTTGAGGATTAGGTGTATCATCACTGAATGAACACAGATCCTTCAGTCCTCTTCTGTATGTGTGTTGGGGGCCTCATATCAGCTGATATGTGTTCCCTGTTCAGTCATCCAGTGCTTGAGAGATCTAGGGGTTTCAGATTAATTGAGACTGCTAGTCTCCTACAAGATTGCCCTTCTCCTCAACTTCTTTCAGCCTTCCCTTCTTCAACCACAGGGGTCAGCTGCTTCTGTCCATTAGTTGGGTGCAAATATCTGCATCTGACTCTTTCAGCTGCTTGATGGGACTTCTGGCTAGGTTCCATTTTTGTGAGCACTCCACAGCCTCAGTAATAATGTCAGGTCTTGGGACCTCCCCTTGAGCTGGATTCTACTTTGTGCCTGTCACTGGACCTTCTTTTTCCCCAGGCTCCTCTCCATTTCCATCCCTGTAATTCTTTCAGAAAGGAACAATTATGGGTCAGACTTTTGACTATGGGATGGCCCCACTCTCTCTCATTTGAGGTCCTGTCTTCCTTCTAGAGGTGGGCTCTATAAGTTCCCTCTCCCTACTCTCAAGCATTTCATCTAAGGTCCCTCCCTTTGAGTCCTGAGAGTCTCTCACCTCCCAGGTCTCTGGTATATTATAGAAAGTTCTCTCAACATCCTATCTCCCATCTTCCAAGGTTGCCTGTCTCTATTCTTTCTGCTGGTCCTCAGGGCTTCAGTCCTTTTCCTTCACCCAATACCATATCAGGTTCCCATCTCCTCTTTACTCCCTAGCCCATCCAATATCCACTTTCCCTCCCAGGTCCGGCCCTCCTTCCCCACTTGTGGTTGCTTTGTTCTCCCTCCCAAGTGGGACTGAGGCATCCTCATGTGGGCACTTTAGCTAGTTGAAATTTTGTGTTCTGTGGACTGTATCCTGGATACTCTGCACTTTTTTTTTGCTAACATCCACTTATTAGTGAGTACATACCATGCATGCATGCATGTCCTTTTGGGTCTGAGTTACCTCATTCGGGATGATATTTTCTCCTTCCATCCATTTGCCTGCAAACCTCAGGATATCCTTGCTCTTAATAACTGAGTAGTATTCCATTTTGTAAATGAACCACATATTCTGTATCCATTCTTCTGTAGTGGGACATCTGGGATTTTTCCAGCTTTTGGCTATCACAAACAAGTCCCCTATGAACATAGTGGAACAAATTTCCCTGTGGCATGGTAGGGCATCTTTTGGGTATATTCCCAAGAGTTGTATAGCTGGGACTTCAGGTAGACATATTTCCATCTTTCTGAAGAACCTCCAGACTGATTTCCAGAGTGGTTGTACCAGTTTGCAATCCAATCAGCAATGGAGGATGTGTGCCTTTTTAGATTCCAGAGATGAGAGGAACAGGTAGTATTTTTTAATATTGATTTATTTCACCAAATGTAATGACTTTCACCTTTATTTACTGAAATCATCAAATTTCATAATTCTTTATGAGTGAATACTTTCTCTGTGTGTCTCTCTCTGTGTGTTTGTATGTGTGTGTGTGTGTGTGTGTGTGTGTGTGTGTGTGTATGACTGCATACACATGATTCTGATTCCATTTTTATCCACACATGATTGTTAATGGGTATCTAGAGTGACTATGCATTTTTTGACTACTGTCAAAAAATATGTGAAGGCAGGAGACTCTGTTACCATTTTTCTCCTCTAGATAATAGGAACTATGCTACCTATGACGAATTATAAATATATGCTATCTGAGATATCTTAAAAAGAAATGCTATGTGAATAATTTACTTAAAATACAATCAATTGTTGTCTATCTTGGTCAATCTACATCATCTACTTTATGATTTTTTTCTCCCTGATGAGGAAAATTAGAATTTTTCTGGTTTGATTTAAAAGTCCTTGAGCTTGATAATAGGTCAAATCAAGTAGGGTAGTGGAAACAGGTAGGATTTTAATTTTGGAAAAAGCTTTCATGCTGATTTCCTGGTTATAAAATTTTACATTCTTATCACCTATGCATGAGAATTCACTTTTCTTTACATCTTGGAAGTTTTGATTTGCAAAGTAATATTGATTTTCAAGATAATATCTCCTTGTTTATCTTGGGAGCTGCTATCTTTGAAAAGGTATAATGTAGGTAGCCAAAGCATCCAAACTCACTATGCAGATGAGATTGTACTCAAATTCCTGATTCTTCCACCTCTTCTTCCAAAGAGCAAGCCAGCACACATGACTTCAGTTAGTTTGGTTTGTATTTCTCTGGGTGCTTAAGGCAATTGGTCATTATTTTTCAAGTTTGTTGTGTTACTAATAAACTATGGATCTATCATTGCTACAAAAATAATCACATACTTAAATTTTTATTTAAGTCCTAGTTCTTAAAATGTTATGAATACTGAATCTACTAAATTAATATTATCTATTTGCTTTGGGTTATTTTAAAGAAGATAATATTCTTTATTCATCACAAGAACATTTTAAGTATTATGAAATATCTTTCCTATACTGAAATGCAGGATACAATTCTTAACAGAACATAAAAATAAAGCATTTGTTTAAAATTGACAGATTAATTGGTCATAGTTCAATTGTGCAAATAGGAACTATGCTACCTATGACGAATTATAAATATATGCTATCTGAGATATCTTAAAAAGAAATGCTATGTGAATAATTTACTTAAAATACAATCAATTGTTGTCTATCTTGGTCAATCTACATCATCTACTTTATGATTTTTTTCTCCCTGATGAGGAAAATTAGAATTTTTCTGGTTTGATTTAAAAGTCCTTGTAGCTTGATAATAGGTTAAATCAGAAAAATGCTTGTTTATGTAAATATACGGCATTGGTGTTGATAAAACAACATTCAAGATGCAATTCAGAAATATCTGCTTTTAAAGTACTCTTGTGTAGAAGCAAGTATATCATCTACATGCTGACCAATTAGACATAATTACAAAGAGAAC
Source organism: Apodemus agrarius (assembly GCA_964023405.1). Classification (NCBI taxonomy): domain Eukaryota; kingdom Metazoa; phylum Chordata; class Mammalia; order Rodentia; family Muridae; genus Apodemus; species Apodemus agrarius. The sequence continues at coordinate 129,096,559 of OZ030008.1, forward strand.
ATTGACATAACAGAATTCCCACTGAACACACTAATATTTTTCTGTTGTGTTTCTAGTTATAAGCTCTGCATCTACAGGACCTTAAGAGCTCAGAGCAAAAATGACTGGATTAAAAGCACAGCCATTTGGTGCAGAGAAGTTGTAAAGCATTGCAGGAGGCACCATCAGTGAGAGCAGCAAGATGAGCTTTATTAAAGGAACTCTGCCACCCCTTGCAAATAAAATTCAAGCTGTTCTTAAACATCAGCCCTATGCAGGTTGCCTTCCAGAAGTGGAATTATTTCCAAAATTGCACCATGAAAGTTCTTCCCCTGGGGATGTCAATTAGATTTGAAAAAAAAAATCTTACTGGCTTTTAACACACTGATAGTCCACTTTTTTTTCTCAATAAGCTTATGCCACTACATTAAAGGCAAGCAATCCACTTATGTGCTTTAAAAGTCAATTATTACATAAGTGTTTTGTCTGGTTGTTTTTTTTTACAATAACTTTCAATTTTGCATTACACATTTAATTACCCAATTCTGTTATGATTAAATCTTTAACCTGCTTTAAGATAGCACCTCTCATTATTAAAAGTCATGATGTATGTCTTGATGATGCTTAGTTAACTGATAACAATCAGAATTCTGAGGTCTGCTTGGTGAGTGTTTGTGCACTACCAGGATAAATTGTGAGCGTTTTTGTATTGCAAGGATGAAGTTATCTTGACTGGCCTCCTTTGTTTTGTTAGATTTTATAAAAGTTTCCAAATGAACATACTACAGGTGTACATTATGTTTTGAAATATTATTCTTTTCTCTTGCATAATGTGATAAGTACAACGTGAACCCAGATAAAAGATAATGATGATACAGAAGGAATTTAGGGATTCATTTTGATATTTTCCTTATAGAACATCTGTGATGCCAGATTGGGGCATAAGGGCAAATATCAAGTTTGTCTTCTTTGTTGTGAATGGTTGATGATTGGCTTTTGAATGTATAGTAAAATATTTAAAGGAAAATATACAACAGTAACAGAACACAAGTAAAAACACTCAAAGAATTTACTAGTAGTGTTTAAGTAAACTTTTAAAATTTGTAAAAGTATCTAGGTAAATTTCCTAGCTCTATCTCTCAGCATTATTGCACTAAAGTGAGCACAAGCATACAAACATCACCATGATCTTCATCACCAGCCCCACCACCAATAACAACAATAACAACAACAACAAAACATTCTACATGGTATTTGAAAATCATAGCTCCATCCAACTGCAATTCAGAAGTCTGCATTCTATATTAATCTGTACCTCAACAGAACCTGTGTGCTGTAGCAAATGTTCCTCTTAGATTTCCAGATTCTTCCCAGTCCTTTGTAATACATGTAAAATAGAAATGAAGTAATAATATAGCTATCAAGTACTAAGAAGGTGAGAGGAAAATAAGGGACTTAAAGGATGCATTTGTTATAGTTGATGAACTAAGAAGTTGATGTGTCTGTTTGGAAGAAAAAACACAATTTGGATACAGGATACAGAGAAAACAAACTGGAACTGAGCTGGAAGCTTCCTTTCTGCTGACTAGCATCCAGATGACTAGAAGGTTCTTGCCAAGTATTTTTGGTAAGAAAAAGGTCAAACTGAGATCTAAATACTGTGTGGATTAATATCAACAGCCAATCAAGATATGCCTAGATATCTATAGATAGTCCACACTTTCCTGATTGCATCTGAAGACCACACCATGTGAGAGACTACATGTCTGGTATTGTTAATCTTGTCAAAATTCCATGGCTAGAAAGTTCATATGCTATTATGTTTGGCTAAATATATGTATGGGTAAAATGCTTTATAATTGCCTTTATACACATAGACTGGTTCTGGCCTTAGTCAAAGAAGTGTCTTCTTTCAGTGGTTTATGATCAAGTCAGAAAATCGAAATTGGCCGAAGTGTTGAGAATCTGACATGGTGACTTTTCACTTACACATAAGGTATCTAGATGAATACTACAAAATCCAAGGGATGTTCTAGAAACAAACAGTGCAAAGATAATAACACTTCTTTTAACATTTGATGATAAGCTATTAAAATCAGGTATCTAATACGTGATTGTTGTTGCAATTATAACATTTTTGTTTCTAAATCAAAGTTACCTTTTTTTTAGTTACAAAGAGCCAAGCTCACCTTCTGTGAGAGTTTAGAGAAATATTTGACATTATTATTATTGTTCCAACAGGATTTTCATTTCCATTAGTAGAAAATAAATCCTAGAAGTGAAAAGCTAATAGTTAAGGAAACTGTACCCCATTTCCATGTCGAATTTAAGAAAAGGACTCTAAGCAGCCTTGTGTGAGGTGTGTGTGTGTGTGTGTGTGTGTGTGTGTGTGTTTGTGTGTGTGTGTGTTTGTGTGTGTGTGTGTGTTTGTGTTTGTGTGTGTGTGTTCATTTTAATTTTTCTTACTTCATGGCAAAGCCTTGGTTTGCTTCACCAGAGATAAAAGTAGGAGACAGTTCTCACCACGTGGTTGCAGTGTTACACAGTACCTCTATTATTTAGTGTGTGAGGGCACTAGCCATTGTCAACCACTTAGAAACATTTTTCTTGCAGCCTATTTTAAAAAGAAATGATGTTCTAACACTCCCTCAAAATATAATTTGAAATAATCTCCATTTTTTAGAGAAAGAATTTATAATTTTGATGTTATTCTGTTGAAGCGTAGGAGGTTTTCATTGGAGATGGCATTAATTACAAGCAAAACTAATTCAACAGATGGATGGTAGTGAGTTAAGTCAAATCATCAACTGGGAGAAACCACAGAACAGAAAGATAGTGCTATGCCATGGCCACTTGTAGGCTTTGCACACAATATTATTTTACTAAAACCAATTAAAATGAGTAAAAAATATCATATTTTAGATCATACATAAAACACAGCACTTATATGCATTATCAGGGTAATCACGATTATTGAAACTAGTAATGTTCAAACTAGGTTAAGATCATTAATTTCTTCAAACATTAATCATTTCCTTGGTGAAAACATTCAACCTATATTCACCTAGCTTGTAAAAATACATAATGCATTATCACTGTTTATAGGTCCAAAACTATATAATAGTATCATCACTTTCTGCCCCTGCCAAATCATAGCTTAGTATTCATTAATCCTCTCCCTGTCATGTCTCCCATCCCTTTTTATAGACACTGGTGAGCAATATGCAAGTCCTACCTTGTAAGAAATCAAGCTTGTACACTCCACATACATTCTGTGCCTCGATTGCTTTTTCTAAACTGAATGATGTCCATTCTGTGCGCAACGTTGGAAATGACAGTGTTCCTTTTTTGATACAGAATACTATTAAATTGTTTTCATGTGGGAGTACTGTCTTTATTCATTGTTTGCTTGTTGACATTCAGATAATTTCCATTGTAACTAAATTTGGCAGTTCAGGTGTTACTGAGCATATTGACTTACTTGTTTTGAAATATGCAAGTAAAATCAAAATGAGTCCTGAAATAGCTATGTGCTTAATTTTTATGCAAACATATCACCATTTTCTATAATGTCTATAGTATTTCTGTTCCCACAAGTGTGCAAAGCTGTCTTTACTTCATATCCTTGTGAGAATCTGTTTTTGTTTTGTTTGTTTACATAATTCTCTCCTATAAATATGCCTCTGTATTCTTTACTTCCTTTCAAATTCTTGGCCTCCTCTTCCTTAGCTTTTATCATTACATATAAATACAAATATAATCTGCCAAGTCCATTCAATGATGCTTGTGCCTATATGATATCACAATTGATCATAAGGCTTTGAGTAAGAAATTGAAGGCCACCTGGAGGAACATTGGAGAGGGGTGCTATGGGGAGACTACAATAGCTCCCAGTATACCTTAGATAACTGTAGTTCTTGGTTTAGGAGTGGCACCTTGTAAGAATTCCTCCTTCTACGTTAGCATATCTACTAGAGTTTTCCGTATTTAGGCCTTATTTAGACAGCCATGATTGCTGTGTTATGGTGAAGTGTCCTTGTTATTTTTAGAGACACAATCTCACACCAGATGTTTTGAGTCTTCTAGTTCTTTCTACTTCAACTGTTGCAATTCTTCCTGAGGCTTCTCAGTACGTAAGGTGATACCTCACAGTAGCTTGGATTTCTCTTTACACAATGACAAATGATGTATAGATCTTTTACATATCCTTGGTGGACACTCAATATTTTAGGTAATCTGACTTAGAATTCTGCTACTTCAAAAATACTACATATGAATCATAAAGGTGATTTATGCTTATCCTCAAAGACAAAATTTTGGAGATACTGAAATATTACACTTACATAAAGAAAAAAATTATGAGTGCATCAACGACTACAATTCTACTTTCATTGCCTTCATTGACAGGTTCTGGCATCCTCTGTTAGTACCTGAAGTGGAAATGTCTGTGTTCTTAGACACTCAGTTGTGTCACATGATGTTTTTCTGGATGCAATCTTGTGAGAGAATATTTGCTGAAGCAGACATCAGAAAGAGTGTTCTGCTGAAGCAGACATGTGAGAGAACATATGATATGTGGCTGGAGCAGACACTTGGGAGGGTGCATGATGTTTGGAATGCCTGTAATTGGAACCCAGTAAACAATGAAATGACCCTCTTACATTGTTATGCCTTAGACTGCTTCACTGATCTTCCTTGGTCTCCACTAGTCGCCGCTGGCCTTCACTTTATAGAGAGAAAAGCATCAAAGAACTTCTTGTGATACTCAGAATGATTCTTGCCACTTCTGCTGCCTTGTAAGCATTATGCCAAGCCTTGTGATGTCTGCTGGATCAGACCACTGCTATTAATTCATGTTTGGTGTTTGCTACTGGACTGGATTGCTAGTTTCTTGACAATGAAGAGTGGAATCACTCTTAATATTTACTTAAACAGATTTACAACCTTGTTTTTCCTATAAACCTTTTTTCCCCTACCTCTGGTCTGTGGGCTAGTAGAGAGGGGTTGAAGATTCAGAAACCCTAAATAAAGCAAGTTTAGGGAAAAATCTAATCCTACAGGTGGTGCCCAATGTGGCATAGGCATAAAGGGTAACTTTGATTCTAATGTAGTACAAGAAATGGCAAGTTTTGATGAATTAACAATGTTTTTAAAGGAGATTGGAAAAATAGCAGGTACTGCCCCTGGGTCTTCTCAGGTGTTGCTCCTAGTGAGTTTTTCTGGTTTAGATTGGTGAGAAAGTTTAAAACTCAAAATGTTTACTCAGTTCTCTTGTGTTAGAAGGGATTACAGATTTAGCTTTGCACTTTGAGAATTTACAGATAGATGTTGACATGTGTAGAAAGCAAAAAGAGCCAAGAGGAGGAGAATAACTGGGTGCAAGCTTGGTGTCTGAAAGTGGTAATTTACTGAACAAGGAAAGAGAAAAGAAAACTAGGCTAGAAGACAAACTGCCACCTAGCCCTGCCCCACATACTTTCACTGTCTGCTGCCCAGAGCATCTCCATGAGACAAGGAGCAAAAAAGAGCAGGACCATTTTTCTTTCAACTCACTCTCCTAAGGGACTCATTATGCAAAGATAGTATTGTGGAATGTATTTTCTTAGGACATAAATAAAATAACAATTTGAATACATATGTAGAACAGATTTCTGAATTAATTATGAAAGGTAGAATAAGACCTTGTCAATTTTCAGGAACAAATATGGCCTAAATTGTAGTACCTGTTACTAATGTTGAGATTATGTCATTATGGGTGATAAAAGAAGACTGGCAAAGAGACTGAAGTAACTATTTGGGAGAGAATAATGATGAATATCTCAAATGCAAATATATACAGTTTATAAAAGAAATTATACTGATGTAACTAGAATGGGAATGACAGGTTATAAGTCAGACAAAATAAGCAAGGTGATTAAAGTTCCCTTTCAATTCAAAAGTCAGAATTGTAAGCAATACTTATATTTTAAGATTATCCTGAATTTCTTAATAAAATTATTGACTTTATATGCAGAAAGAAAGAGTTGTTTTGCATATAGAAACTGCTGAGTATGTTTTTGATAACTAAGAATTGTGTTATTTATACACTTGCAACAGGCCATCAGAATTAGAAACTATTCAATATGTATTGCTCATATTCAGTCTCATACAGATTTATCAGGTCTATTAGCTCAAGGGAATGACAAAGTTGATGAATTACCAATAGAAAATGTCTTTCAAAACTTCAAAATTTCATAGAAAACATAATATTAACAGGAAAGGTTTAAAGTAATAGTTTCTATCACATGACAACAAGCTAAAGAATACTAATAACAAAAAATGCCCTTTGTGTTCTCCGTACAACCAAACTCCATTACATTCTAGTGGTAACACTAAGGTTACCAAAACAAATGACATATGGTAGATGGATGTTTTTCATTTTGCATAGTTAGGAAAACAAATGTATATATACCCTACCATTGACACATACTCAGGGTTTCAATGGGCTACTGCTTTAATGTGAAAAGGCTGATTGTGTAATTACACACTTACTGGGAATAATGGCAAATATGGTGATACCTGCCTAAATTAAGACTGATAATGCTCCTGTATAATGTATCCAATAAAATGAAACAATTCTTTTCATGTTACAATATAAAGCATGTTACTAGTATATCACGCAAACCCACTGAATAAACAGCTATAGATGGAGCCAATTGTACTTTACAAGAGATCCTTATTACACAAAAAGGAAGAATAAAAGACCCCAGGCGCAGAATAAATAGTGCGTTGTTAACTCTAAATGTTCTTAATGTTGGTAAAAATGCAACAATAGCAGTTGAGAAACACTGAATTATCAAAAAAAAAAATCACCTGAGGAACTAGACCAACCAATATTCTCTAAGGATTTGTTGACACACCAGTCAGAATAGCTAAGATTAAAAACTCAAGAGACAACAAGTGCTGGCAAGGATGTAGAGAAAGAGGAACACTCCTCCACTGTTGGTGGGATTGCAAAATGGTAAAACCGCTCTGGAAATAAGTTTGGCGGTTTCTCAGAAAATTGGGCATGTCACTTCCAGAGGACCCTGGCATATCACTCCTGGGCATATACCCAGAGGATTCCCCTGCATACAGTAAAGAAACATGTTGCACTATGTTCATAGCAGCCTTGTTTATAATAGCCAGAAATTGGAAGGAGCCCAGATATCCCTCAAAGGAGGAATGAATACAGAAAATGGGGTATATTTATACAATGGAATACTACTCAGCAATTAAAAATAATGAATTCATGCAATTTGTAGGTAAATGGTTAGATCTGGAAAATATCATCCTAAGCGAGTTAACCCAATCACAAAAGAATACACATGAAATGCAATCACTGATAAGTGGATATTAATGAGCCCAGAAGCCCTAAATACTCAAGGCACAATTAGCAATTCAAATGATTCACAAGAAGAAGAAAGGAGAGAACCCTGGGCCTGAAAACTTTGGATCCAGTTTTGTAGATCCAGAACAGAGAAATGGTGTGTGTGTGGGGGGGATGATTGGGGAATAGTTTGGGGGGAGAGGACTTATGGGATGTATGTTGGGGGTATCTGGGAAACAGGAAAGCCTTTGGAATGTAAACAAAAAATATAGAAAATAAACAGAAAAGATAAAAAATAAAGAATGGACACCTGCAATATTTTTAAGATGGGGAAGTGATTATGCTTATGTATCTATAGCGAGTGAAAAAATATGGTTACTAGCAAAACATGTAAAGATTAGATCTGACCAGGGAAAAAGTCTTCTCAGCTTAGACCTAATTGTCTTCACAAAGCAAATATCCCAGGTACTTCAATCTCTGATTGTCTCAGTTACTGATTTCTCCAAAATATGCATGCAAATCAACTTCAGAAGATCTCACTCAAATTACTAACCACACAGAAACTGAATAGACTGTTGAGGCCTACTCCTGTTTTGCAGTGTAGTCTTTATTTTGCTCAACATGTGAAATTAAGTTCTAGTTCTCAGACTCCACTTCCCAGAAGCAATTATCCATAGCTGACAATGAAATTTTCCTAAAATGTCAAAACTCTAAGCTTGTAATACTTATGATTTGTTTTCTCAATACTCTAAAAATCTTGACCACCACCCTTAGTTAATTCAGGACCAATCAGAATAAAAGTCAGCTAATAATACTTTGTTTACTTAGCCAATATGTAGTACCACCTCCAACCTTACCTACTGAACATTTAAACTTGGCTTTTGTTATAAAAAGCCTGTCCTAAGAATGTAATGGTACCACAATTAGGCTCCTGAGTCCATTTTTATTGTCCTAGTCAATCAGCCTTGGGGTGGACATTTAATAAACCATTCTTGCTTAAATGAAATCAGTGGTCCTATGGTTTGAACCCCAACATGGACAACACAAAGACTGGATAGAAAATGTTATAGCTAGCTTTTTTTTAAGATTTGTAATTTTTTAATTGGACCCCAAACAGGAATTCTTTGCCCCAATTCAGAATGAAACAATTATAAGAAGGATATCATCCTGGTCCCTGAAATTGGGAAAGATGGTTTGGAATATTTGATGTTATTGTTGTTATCATCTAGGGTATAGGTTATTATTGGTTATGATCAGAGAGGAAACAAAATAAAATTTAAATCAGGGATCTTCTCTATTTTTCTTTTTTTTTCTTATCTTTCTTAACTAATGATTGAAAAGGGAAATAATACAGCAATACATGAATAATTTTAATAAAAAGAAATGATAATCTTAAATATTTTACATTGGCATGGATTAATGTACATTGACAGAAATTTAAGTTTTCATTTGTCTATTGTTTAATGATAGAAATTTAAAGTTGTATTATTTGACTATTTGATATATTGTATATAAGTAGCTTATGTTAAATGTGATATAAAGTTCTAGTTTTATGGTTATCATAATCATTTCAATCATGTGTAGATTGTTAATGTTAGAGAAAAAGATTAAAAAAACAGAGGGGGCTATGAAGTGTAAATTTCTGCTTTCTTTGAAAACTCAGTTGTGTCACATGATATTTTTCTGGAAGCTGTCTTGTGAGAGGATTTTTGTTAAAGCAGAAACATGAGAGAGTATGTGAGGTTTTGCTAAAGTGGACACTTGATGTGACGTTTGCAAAAGATTATAAAGAGAAGCCAACAGACATTGCAAGGATATTCTTATATTGGTTTGCCTTGTAATTCTTTGATGTTCTTTGGTGGCCATGCAATGCTTTGCTGGTCTTCACTTCATAGAGAGAAATGCACCAAAGAACTTCTCGAAGTATTTCTGCTGTTTATTTCTGCTTCTATTGACTCTTGCAAATTTGACTGAGCCTTGAGGTTTCTGCTGGATCAAGTCACTGCTACTGATTTATGTTTGGTATTTTATATTGGATAGGATTGCTGACAAAGAAAAATAGAATCATTCTAGAAGAACTACTTGTACACAGATCCACACCCCCTTTTCTAATATGCCTTCTTTTCTCCCACCTCTGGTTTGTGGGCTGAAAGGAAGGAAGTATCATTCAAGAACTCTAAATTAAGTAGGCATAGAGGAAAAAGTCTAATCCTATAAGTAACTTAATTTTGTATTTTTAAAAATGAAATTGTTGTGTGAATTTCTTCAAAAACTGTTATGAATGTTATGAATATATGAAATGAATATGTTATGTCTTAAATTTCAAAGATGTCTTAATTCTGAATATACAAGAATAGGAATTTTTACATAAGGTAAAGATATTCTGAAAAGAAATATAGAGTCGTTTTGTAGGATGTGAAACTGAAACTGAAAGAGCAACATATGAAACTGAAAGAGTAACATTTAAGCCATTAGCTTTCCTTCCCTCAATAACTGAGACATAGAGAACAATACTGCTTTTATTCTATGATTATAAAGACCTTTAAAATATTTTAATTTTACTTTTATTATCATTATTTGTGTCTATGTAGCCATCTGAGAGAATGATATGTGTATGTGTTTGGGGTGGGGAGCAGTAACAACAGAAATGAGAAATGGGTTTCAGATCCTCAGGGACTGCCATTTCAGATAGAGTGGTCTTTACATGGGTTTGAGCATCTGAGTTTGGGTCTCTAATAGAATAGCAAGTACTCCTACAACTGAGCTATCCACCAGTACAGTCCTTCAAAATCCTTAAGTGAATTTTTAATGGCACTTTCCATGGCAAGGTATATCAACAAACTGCCTTAAATAATGTTTTTGTTTCTAACATATTATATAGGATATTTAAAGATTAAAGTGAAAAAAATGTGATATTCTGATACTGCAATCTTTTTAAACGATTCTATATTTTGATAATGTTTAAGCATCTGCCCCAAACAAATACACAGATAAAGACACAGACACAGACACATAGACAAGCACATCTACATACACTCATGGCAGTAAGATATACATTCTAAACTATTTTGATTAAAAAGACCTAATCAAGCACTAACAGCCTTCTAATCCAAATTGGCTATTTAGGGAAGATTAAAGATCAAATAACACAATTCATTTGTTCTGCATTAAGAAAAGGATGTAATAAAACTTAATTCCAAAAGAGTCACAGTTATGCCAAATGAAATTCAAAAGTTTCCAACATTCTACAAAAATATGCATATGTATGATTTTATGCAATTACTTTTAAAATGTCTTAGATATCATAGCTAAAGCATAAGTGATGGAAAAGGTAGAAAAATAGAATTTGTCATAATTAAACTTTGTTGCTATAGCATACTATGGACAAAATGTAAAGAAACTCGCCAAATGAAAGAAAATATTTTCAAATCATATACATGTTGAGTGATCAACACCCAAAATAACCTTCGAATCTTAAAACAAATCATTAAAACACTAGCTTAAAGAAGGGGAAAGTTCTTAAAGGGATATTTCTTCAAGGAAAACTTACAATTGGTTAACAAACACTAGAAAATATTTTCATCATATTATAACTCATTAAGAAAATGAAAATTGCCTTCTGATTTTCATCTGCTCCCTGAATTGACCCTCAGCTTTCCATACCTAAAGACCACCAGGAAAGAGCTGGTATACCAGGAGTACTGACACAACAGTGAGCACAGGTAAGACCACCACTTCTGTTCAAATTCCTGACCCAAGAAGGACCAGCCCAGAGCTATTAGGACTCAGGAACCAAGGAACAGTCAAGGACAGCATCCTTTGGGTTTCTGTCTGAATCTCAGAGCTAACCCCGTGCCACAGCTCTCCATACAGAAATTCCTCCCAAAGAGAACTGGTATACTAGGAGTTCTGACACACAGACTTGCAGGAGGGACAAGCCACAGTCAGAGACACAAGACCAGCTAACACCAGAGATAAACAGTTCATCAGAGGCAAGCCCAAGGACATAAGCAATAGAAACCAAGGCTACTTGGCATAAGCAGAACCCCAAACAAAAAGCCCTGTATACCCCAACACACCAGAAAAGCAAGACTCTGATTTAAATTCACATCTCATGATGATAATAGGGGACATTAAAAAAGACATAAATAAATCACTTAAATAAATACAGAAAAACACAGGTAAAGAGGTAGAAGACCTTAAAGAGGAAACTCAAAATTCCCTTAAAGAATTACAGGATAACACAAACAAAGAAGGAAGGAATTGAACAAACCATCCAAGATATAAAAATGGAAATGGAAACATTAAATAAATCACAAAGGGAGACAACACTGTAGATAGAAAACCCAGGAAAGAGATAAGGAGACAAAGATGAAATCATCACCAACAGAATACAAGGGATAGAAGAGAGAATCTCAGGTGCAGAAGTTACCATTAAAAACACTGATACAACAGTAAAAGAAAAAAAAAACTCCACTACCAAAAGTCTAGAAAATCCAGAAAAAATGAGATCAAAATTAAGAATAATAGCTATAGAAGACAGTGAAGATTCCCAATTTAAAGGACCAGTAAAAATCTTTAACAAAATTATAGAAAACCTCCCTAGCCTAAAGAAAGAGATGTCTGTAAATATACAAGAAGCCTAGAGAACTCCAAATAGATTGGACAGGAAAGGAAATACCTCCTTTCACATAATTGTCGAAATATTAAATGTACAGTACAAAGAAAGAATATTAAAAGCAGTAAGGGAAAAAAGTCAGGTAACATGTAAAGCAGACCTTTCACAATAGCATTGGACTGCTAACCAGAGACTAAGAAAGCTAGAAGAGCCTGTGCTGATGTCATACAGACACTAAGAGAACACAAATGCCAGCCCAAAATACTATAACCAGTAAAACTCTGAATTACCATAGATGGAGAAACCAAGATATTCCATAACAAAACCAAATTTATACTATATCTTTTCGCAAATCCAGCATGACAAATGCTAAGAAACAGAAAACACCAACAAAAGAAGGGAAACTAAAACCTAGAAAAAGCAAAGAATGAATCTTCTTTCAACAAAGCCAAAAGAAGATAGGCACATAAACATAAAAATCACATCACAAATAACAGGAAGCAACAATCAATATTCCTTAATATCTGCTAACACCAATGGAATCAATTCTCCAATAAAGACAGAAAAACAGACTGGATAACTAAACAGGACACAGTATTTTGCTGCATGCAGGAAATGTACCTCAGTTTCAAAGACAAATATGACCTTTGAAAGGTAGTTTCAAAGTTCAGAGTAAATGGCTATAAAACAATTTTAAAATCAAATGGTCCAAAGAAACAAGCTGAAGTAGTCATTCTAACACTGAGTAAAATCAACTTTCAACCAAAAGTATTCACAAAGGATAGGGAAGTACACTTCACATTTATCAAAGATAAAATATACCAGGAAGAACTCTTAATTCTGAATATCTATGCTCCAAATGATAGGTCACCCACATTCATAAAGGAAACTTCTCTAAAGCTCAAAGCACACGTTACAATTCATACAATAAGAGTGGAAGACTTCAAGACCCCACTCTGAACAATGCACAGATCATGGAAACAAAAACTAAACAAAGACACAGTAAAACTAACAGAAACTATGGACCACATGGATTTAACAGATATCTACAGATCATTCCATCCTAAAACAAAAGAATAAACCTTCTTCTCAGTATCTCATGGTACTTTCTACACAATTGACTATATACTCATTCACAAAATAGACCTCAACAGATATAGCAATACTGAAAATAATCCCATGCAACTTATCAGATCATTGTGGACTAAGGCTGGTGTTTAATAACAACAACCAAAAAGAAAGGAAGAAAGAAGGAAGGGAAGAAAGAAAGAGGGAAAGAAAGAAAGAAAGAAAGAAAGAAAGAAAGAAAGAAAGAAAGAAAGAAAGGGAAAGGAAAGGAAAGAAAAGAAAAGAAAAGAAAAGAAAAGAAAAGAAAAGAAAAGAAAAGAAAAGAAAAAAAAGAAAAGAAAAGAAAAGAAAGAATTTTTAGAATTTAGTTAACATGAAGGCACAACATACCCAAATGTATGGGAAACAATGAAAGCAGTGCTAAGAGGAAAATGCATAAGTCTGAGTGCCTCCAAATAGAAACTGGAGAGAGCATACACTTTCAGATTGACAGCACACCTGAATGCTATAGAAACAGGGGCAAATACAACCAAAATGTGTAGATGGCAGGAAATAATCAAACTCAGGGCTGAAATCAAGAAAGAAGAAACGGAAAGAATGATAAAGAGAATCAACAAAACCAGGAACTGATTCTTTGAGAAAATCAGCAAGATAGATAAACCATTTGACAGACTAACCAGAGGGCACAGACACAGTATACAAATTAACAACATCAGAAATGAAATGGAGATATAACAGAAGAAAATGTGGAAATTCAAAAAATCACCAGATCCTTCTACAAAAGACTATATTCAACAAAACTGGAAAATCTGGATGAAATGGAGACTTTTCAGTACAAATACCAAATACCAAAGTTAAATTAGGATCAGATAATATATCTAAACAGTCCCAAAACTCCTAAAGAAATAGAAGCTGTCATTAAAAGTCTCCCAACCCAAAAAAGCTCAGGACCAGATGGTTTTAGTGCAGAATTCTATTAAACCTTCAAGGAAGACCTAATAACTAATACTCTTCAAATTATTTCACAAAATAGAAACAGAAGGAACACTATCAAATCCGTTCTATGAAGTTATGCTAATACATAAACCACACAAATACCCAACAAAGAAAGAGAACTTCAGATAAATTTTAGTAATGAATATCAATGCAAAAATACTCAAAAAATATTCTTCAAAACCAAATCCAAGAACATATAGAAATGATCATTCACCATGATCAAGTAGGCTTCAGGCTGCCAGGAATGCAGGGATGGGTCAATATACAGATTCTATCAATGTAATCCATCAAAATTAAACAAACATAAAAATAAAAACACATGATCATTTCATTACATGCTGAAAAAGCATTCGACAAAATTCAACATCCCTTCATGTTAATAGTCTTGGAAAGATCAGGAATTCAAGGCCCATACTTAAAAACAGTAAAAGCAATATACAGCAAACAAGTAGCCAACATCAAACTGAATGGAGAGAAATGTAAACAATCTCACTAACATCAGGGACTACACAAGGCTCTTCAATTTCTCCCTATCTATTCGATATAGTGCTCGAAATTCTAGCTACAACAAATAGATAACAAAAAGAGGTCAAGGGGCTACATACAAATGGGAAAGGAAGAAGTCAAAATATCACTATTTGCAGACGATATGATTGTATACTTAAGTAACCCCAAAAATTCCACCAGAGAAATCCTCAACCTGATAAACAACTTGAGCAACATGGCTGGATACATAATTAACTTAAACAAATCAGTGTGCTCAAAGATTTAACAAACTGAGAATGAAATTACGGAAACAACACCCTTCACAATAGTCACAAACAATATAAAGTATCTTCGTGTGACTCTAACCAAACAAATGAAATATCTATGTGACAGGAACTTTAAGTCTCTGAAGAAAGAATTGTAAGAAGACCTCAGAAAATGGAAAGATTTCGAAGCTTGATGGTTGGCAGCATTAATATAGTAAAAATGGCCATCTTGCAATCTACAATTTACAAATTCAGTGTAAACCCTATCAAAATTCCAACTAAATTCTTCATAGACTTGGAAAGAGCAATTCTCAAATTTGTGTGGAATAAAAAAAAAACAGGATAGTGACAACTATTATTTTCAACAATAAATGAACTTTTGGCAGAATCACCATCCCTAATCTCAAACTGTACTACAGAGTAATAGTGATAAAAACTGCATAGAATTGGTACAGTGACAGGCAGGTAGATCAATGAAATAGAACTGAGGACCCAGAAATGAACCCACACACTTATGGTCACTTGATCTTTGACAAGGGAGCTAAAACCATCTAGTGGAAGAAAGACAGCATCTTCAACAAATGGTGCTGGTTCAACTGACAGTCAACTTGTAGAATTCAAATTGATCAATTCTTGCTTCCCTGTCCAAAGCTCAAGTCCAAATGGATCAAGAACCTCCACATAATACCAGATATGCTGAATTTATTAGAAGAGAAAGTGAGGAAAAATTCTAACACATGGGCACAGGGAAAAAGTTTCCAAACAGAACACCAATGGTTTATTCTCTAAGATCAATAATTGGCAAATGTGACCTCATAAAATTGCAAAATTTCTGTAAGACAAAGGACATTGTCAATAAGATAAAACAGCAAACAACATTGGGAAATGATCTTCGCCAATCCTACATCTGATAGAGGGCTAATATCCAATATGTACAAAGAATTCAAAAAGTTGGACTCAAGATGCAAAAATAACCCTACTGAAAATGGGAAATAGAGTTAAACAGAGAATTATCAACTGAGGAAACTCAAATGGCTGAGAAGTACCTAAAGAAATGTTCAAAATCCTTAGTCATCAGGGAAGTGCAAATCAAAACAACCCTGAGATTCCATATCGCACTAGTCAGAATGGCTAAGATTAAAAACATGTATTTATGGCATTAAGTGGAACATCAGAAAGCCTTTGTTTCTTGCTTTGAGGGAATTGTTTCAGGAAAGTTGTGGCTATGTTTTGGTTTATCAGTAAAGACAAAGAAATTGTTTTAAGATTGAAACTTGAAATTTTGTCACTCTGGAACATCTGTTGTTGGTGTACCTTGGAGATTATAGTTGTACAAAGCTCATTCCTGTGACATTCCTGGCAAACCTGGAGATTCTGATTTTGTTAATGGCTAGCCATAATCAAATGGACTGAGATTTGTATGTGTTACCTGCTCCTTTGGTCAGAAAGAAGAATATAACCTTTGTATTTGCAATCTGTCTTAGCCCCTAGTTATCCATATTCAATGTTTGTATAAAGTAAAAGGAGTATGCTAAAAAATATAAGTGAGTAATAAAGAAATATATTGAAAAAGCAAACAAAAAAGCAAAGTTATCATATGAAAAATAGATTTTCAGTATTACTCAAGAAGAGAAATAGTTGGTGTGATGTGCTCAGAGTAGAGACAATTTTTTACAAACTAAAAGTCAATATAATATTCTTCAGTAACTGAATGTTAGTATTAACTATTATATAATAATTGAAACTAAGCCTTTAAGATTTATCATTTTATTTTTATCTTAGAAAAATATGGAATGAAAGAAGTCAGAAAAAATTAATTTTATGTTTATATGTGTATGAATTTTAAGAATAAATAAAACAAATTTACTGATTTAGAAGCCCATACAACATGGTCTTTTTTTCCCTTTTTTGTCAATGAAAGAAGTCAAGCAGTTTTGAAAGTTTGAAATATTTTATATCATGACATCAGGGATATTCAACTTAACAAGTCATTATCCTATACTTAGCATGTAAGTTGTTCTTCTATACAATACATATAATAGTAGAAATAAAAGGTAAATTAACTAATTTTTTGTTATATGTAATTAATTTGAACAGCATTAAAAATAATTTTTTGAGATTGTAGGATATTTACATTTCTCCCGTCCTTTTCTTGCCTACATGATTTTATATATAACCTTCCTTGTTATATCTCCTGACCTCATTTATCAGTAATTTTTATATGGATATATATACACACACACACACGCATGCACACACAAACACACACACACACACACACACACATACACACACATACCCTAAGTGTAGTCTGCTTAGTCTATATAATATTACTTGTATGAATCTTTTCAAGATTGACTATTTAATATCGAATCATCAATGGGTATACTATTACTTGTCAAAAAAGTTTTTCCACTTTCAGCCTATATTAGGTTTCTGAGTAGGATTGAGGGCTCCTGGATTCTCCCCTATTTACTTTGAAATGTCTGTTATGCTCCAGGATATTATGACATCCTTGTTAAGCTCAAGATTAGCCATGTTGTTGAGATTTCAAAGATTTAATTTCTGATACTACACAAAAGCATTGCTTCCTAGAAATATGTTTTCAAAATTGAATGTAGATGTTTTTGTCAATATGACTCACTATTTTCAAAGATGAGATTTAAATATTGAAAAGGGAAAACAAAGTTATGATTATTTATAGATGGCACTTTTTATAAGTAAAAAAATCCCAAAGACTCAAGAAGAAAATCATGAAAATTCATAGGACGTTTCAGCAATGTTGTCATCCATAATTTAAAAATATATATTCAAAAACTGGTACAGTTTCAGATATAAGAGACAATCACTTAGACAACACAACTAAAAATCCTCTTATGAACATATAATCTATTTATAGCAAGGTTGTGTCTAAAATGTAAATGTTGCCTAACATCCTCATGAATAAATTTCAAAGACATTTAGTGGTATCAAAACAAATAAAAGTCCCCACACTAGAACAGAAAAACATAACATTTGGAAATAGCGATATAGGTCAAATGAGAATAATATCAGAAATTCAGTGAATAAATTGTATAGCAGGAGTTTTTTTTTTTTAACATATGTAGCTATCTAAAGGACATATATAAAGGAGTAATGGAGTCAGGGGAAAAAAGCAACAAGCAACAGAAAATCTTCCCGTCAGATTTAGAAATGGATTGATAAATTTTACCAGTCCTGTGGATATGACTCTATTACCATTCAAGCATAGGTTCTCTAATGCAGACCTTCAGAACCCCATAGAAGTCAAGTGTGAAGAAGGATACTTTTGTGATTAATCCCACAGCTGGCAAAACAGAGACAGAGATCACTGGGCCTTATTGACCAAGTCAACTAACAGAGTACTTGAGCTCCAGTGGCTTAGTATCATGAATTAAGACAGAGAGAGTTTAGGGAAGACATCCCTATCACTGCTACAACTCTGATGACCAAGGCTTTTACAAGGAGACCCTGGATGAAGAGCAATATGTATTAAGCAGCAGAAGTTTTCATATATTTACATTCACAGAGATATCAGCTTAACTAAACCTCCACCCGTATACAATGATAATGTCCCAGGAACTAAAGAATTTAGGAGATATTATGTCTAGGTCAGGTCTGGTTGGAGCAAAAGAAAAACAAATGTCCATAAGAAGGTAGTAGCAATGCCAGTCTTATCCCCATTACTAAGTTTCTATTCTTTCTGCAGCAGAGCACAGCAAGATCCTTACAAATGACTGTGTGCACCCTGCTTCACTTTGAATACCGTTACATGCCCATCCTAGTAAATACAGTAAATGCCCATCCTAGTGAAGGATGATGTACTTGTTTGAATATTTGACCAAAGGAACTGGCAGCATTAGGAAGTGTAGCTTTGTTGGAGTAGGTGTGGCCTTGTTGGAGGACATGTGTCACTGTGAGGGTGGGCTTTGAGGTCTCTATGCTCAAGCTCTACATAGTGTCGAATTACAGTCGCCTTCTGGATGCTGTTGGATCAAGATGTAGAACGCTCAGCTCTTTCAGTGTTGTGTCTTCCTGGACTCTCCCATACTTTTTACCATGAGGAGAATGGACAGAATTTCTGAAACAGTAAACCAGCCTCAATTAAATTTTATCCTTCATAAGAGATGCCTTGGTCATGATGTGTCTTCACAGCAATAAAAACTTAACTAAGACAGATAACATCCACAGATCTAGGCTCTAGGCCCGTTCCAGTTCCAAATCAACCTCAGAATCCCTAGGAAGAGGATATACTTCCATGCACTCAAGCCAAAACCAGCATCCACATGCCTTTTTCTACTAAAGAAATAAATGTAAGAGTCTAGTAATTAGCTTTGTGTTTCATTTTGGAGTATGAAGCTGTGAAGGAGGCAATATTATAGCACGTTTGCCAATACATCCTAAATATAAAATTTTATTAACTCAAATTTGTTTTATGATTTCTTTGCTATTTAGACATTTTGTTTAGGTTGATGTGTATGACCTGTTCTTAAAATTCAAAACTTATTCTTTCCTTATGTGTCACATCTAATCTCACTAAAGACATTAACTCATAGGTAATATGAGTAATAATTTCTGTCATATATAAATAAAGGAGCTGTTAACAATCAAACGTGTAATAAAATAGTACATTTATATTACAGTGTATTTAAAGCCATTTTAAATATATTTTATATATTCCAACCTAAAGGAGAAAAAGATCTTTAAGAAGAAAGAAAAATGAAATTTGATCATGAATTGGATTTATGCATAAAAATGGTTGAGTTGCACAAGTCAAATGCAAAAGAGTTACTTAACTCTATGTTTACTGATGAATTGTAATTAAATCTACAGTTAGCTTGCAATTATAAGGCTATACTGAATATTGAAGCATGTCTTGCTTTGTTCCTCATATTAAAATCATATATTTCATTTAATATTATGTCACTGCTTAAAAATCGTGCGCTTCTTCATTTCTGTGAACTTTTAGAAAATAAAACCAGCACCAGAATAAGTCTGCTTATAGTGTCTCTGAGTTTCTAATATATATAAAAGAAAAAGAAAACCTTTATCTGGCCTCTAAACATGTGAATGTGCACATACAAAAACACATGCATACACAGAGATATACACACATATATGCTCACACAGCAGAAGCCATATATAAATTTCTGCTACAAACTCAACAAGTAAAATTAAACTAAATGAAAAACAAATATGAGAGGGAGCATCAATCAAATCTTCACATTCCACAGCTAGAAAATAGATTAGAAAACAAAGGCTCAATATAACTGCATCAACAAAACTGCCCACTATTTCTACAAGTAAGAATAAAATACCAAAGTCTGACAAAAGGATTTACAATGCACATTATTCATACTGTGGTAGTAATACTCTATCAAACAACACCTGCATCATGTGTATGGAGAAACAGTACAAGTATTAGCAATAATGATTCTGAAAAAGAGTGATTTTAGAACTAACACATTCTATAAATGTGTCTTATAAATGTGTAAAACACATATATAAATACATGCAAACTCATATGTACATATATAAATATACCTCTATGTAAATTATTATTGAACAATATAAAATTATGTACACATTTGCATAATTTTATAAAAATTCATGAAATAATTTGTATATTAATATATTTTATAATACACTTAAGATATGACAAATCATCTATATTTAAAAGTCAAAGAATCTATAGATGGATTTAAATTCACGTTTTCTAACTCTCCTATTGGAGACCCCTTGATCACTTCAATGGTTGGCTGTGAGCATCCACTTCTGTATATGTTAGGCTCTGGCAGATCTCTCAGGAGACAGCTATATCAGGCTCCTATAAGCATGTACTTCTTGGCATCTCTAATAGTGTCTGCAATTGGTGACTATATATGGGATGGATCCTCAGGTGGGTCAATCTCTGGATGGCCTTTCCTTCAGTCTGTGTTTCATACTTTATCTTCATATTTTCTCCCAAGAGTATTTTGTTACTCCTTCTAAGAAGGACCAAAACATCCCCACTTTGGTTTTCCTATTTTTTGAGCTTCTCATGTGGTCAATAAATTGTATCTTTTTGTATATTGTATTCTGAGCTTTAGAGCTAATATTCACTTATCAATGAGTGCATGGCACGTGTGTTCTTTTGTGATTGTATTATTTTAGTTGGAGGATGATATTTTCTAGGTCCATCCATTTGCCTAAGAATTTAATGACTTCATTGTTTTTAACAGGTGAGTAGTACTCCATTTATAAATATACCACATTTTCTGTATACATTCCTCTGTTAAAGGACATGTGGGTTCTTTTCAACTACTGGCTATTATAAATAATTATATATTTTAATTATATATTATAAATAATTATATATAATTATATAAATAATTATAAAAATGCTACTATGAATATAGTGGAGCATGTGTCACCATTACATGTTGGAACATCTTTCGTGTATATGACCAGGAATGGTACAGCTGGGTACTCAGATAATACTATGTCTAATTCTCTGAGGAACCGCCAATCTGATTGCGAGTGGTTTTACCAGCTTGCCATCCCACCAGCAGCAGAGGAGTGTCCCTCTTTCTCCACATTCTTGCCAGCACCTTCTTTCCTCTGAGTTTTTTATCTTAGCCATTCTGACTGGTGTGGGGTAGAATCTCAGGGTTTATTTGATTTGTATTTCCCTTATGACTAAGGATGTTGAACACTTCTTTAGGTGCTTCTCAGCCATTTGATAATTCTCAGTTGAGAATTCGTTGTTTAGCTCTGTACCCCATTTTAATAGGGTTATTTGTTTCTCAGAAGTCTAACTTCTTGAGTTCTTTGTATATATTGGATATTAGTCCTAGATCAGATGTAGGATTGGTAAAAACCTTTTCCCAATCTATTGGTTGCTGTTTTGTCGTATGGACAATGTACTTTGCCTTACAAAAGCTTTGCAATTTTGTGAGGTCCCATTTGTAAATACTTGATCTTAGAGCATATGCTATTGGTGTTCTTTTCAAAAATTTTCCCTGTGCCCATGTGATCCAAGCTCTTCCCCACTGTCTCTTCTATTAGGTTCAGTGTATCTGGTTTTATATGGAGGTCCTTAATCCATTTGAACTTGAGCTTTGTACAGGGAGATAAGAATGTATCAATTTGCATTCTTCTACATTTTGACTGACAGTTAAACCAGCACCATTTGATGAAAATGCTGTCTTTTTTCCACTGGATGGTTTTAGCTCTTTTGTCAAAGATCAAGTGACCATAGGTAGTGGGTTTCTTTCTGGGTTTTCAATTCTATTCCATTGATATATCTGCCTGTCATTGTATCAATATCATGTAGTATTAATCACTCTTGCTCTGTAATATTGCTTGAGGTCAGGGATGGTGATTCTGGCAAAGGTTCTTTTATTGTTCAAAATAGTTCTTGCTAACCTTGGTTTTTTATTGCAGATAAATTTTGGAAATTGTTCTTTCTAACTCTATGAAGAATCGAGTTGGAATTTTGGTGGGAATTTGCATTGAATCTGTAGATTGCTTTCAGGAGTATGGCTATTTTTACTATATTAGTCCTGCCTATCCATGATCATGGGAGATCTTTCTGGAGGTTTGCAACCCTTTAGGAAGAACAATATCAACCAAACAGCGCTCCTATGTTCTAAATCACCAACGGAGGAGTACAAATGGCGGGACCCATGACTACAGCTGTATATGTAGCAGAGGATGGTCTTGTCGGGCATCAGTGAAAGACGAGGCTCTTGGTCCTCTGAAATTTTGATGCCCCAGTGTAGGAGAATGTGAGGGCAAGGAGGCAGAAGTAGGTGAGTGGGTGGAGATACACTCTCATAGAAGCAGGAGTGGGGGAATGTGGTAGGGGAGTTCTGGCTGGAAATCAGGAAAGGGGATAAAATTTTAAATGTAACTAAATAAAATATCCAATAAAAAAGAGAATTGTTTGTGATGATTAAAAAATGCAACAATCAAATGGTTATAGATAAAAAAGAAAATATAGTATTTATGAGAAAAATAAAATAAAATTATGTTCTCTTTTCATGAAAATAGTGAAGATGATTTATATGATTTATTTTTTAGAGAGATAAATTGAGCCAATAATTTATTACAGATTCTGATTATTATTATTTTCTAGTTTATCAGTATAATACACTTTGAGAAACATGTAGCATCTCATAATTAGGTATCTTTTTACCTATTCAAAATTTTTATCCTTACATGTGCAAATAAGAATATCTTTCACCCTCCATTAAATAAAATTCTTTCTTTTTATTTTCAGCTGAAGATCTGTAACTGATCAAAATGTGGGAAATAACTGGCTGAAAAGAATCAACCTAAATTATCTACCTTCAACTAAACTGGAATTCTTACAACATCACTCATAGACTGTTGGTAAATAAATTTGGATAGAAAAGATTGCAAGAGTCATAAGATAATGTCCTCTAGACTAATGATGACAGGGAATTCATACCCAAAACAAAACAGTAAAACAAGATGCTTGCCCAACAAAATCTGCAGTGACAATATCGTAATTGATGTGTCAATATGTATGAGAAAAATCTCACAAAACAGCTATATTGACAATTGTTGACTGCTAAGAGAGACAGAATCTATCCTGTCTAAGCTTGAGGTCCTCATGAGTGATTCATTCTTACGTGATCAGACATAAACATATATAAATAGGAGCAATACTACCTCAACCCAGTAAGTTATACACACACACACACACACACACACACACACACACCAGTAATTAAACAAGAATCTAAAAGAGTGGAATAGAAATGATGAAGTCACAGAACTTTGTATGAAATTTTTAAAAACTAATAATTGAAATTAAAAAATTTCAAGAAACAAAACTTAATTTTAAATAAAAATTGATAATATCCATTTTGATCCTTTGATGAACTACTTCATATAAGTCATCATTTATATGAAGTCCTTTAAAAGAAAAGAAGTACAGAGAAAATATATTTCTAAAATTTCTACCACTATAAATGGAAGACAATTTGTGGTATCAAATAGTCTCAAAATCACACAGCCTGGAGGAACATACAGTGCAGATATAAGAAAATTAAATAAAGCCGGGCAGTGGTGGTGCACGCCTTTAATCCCAGCCCTTGGGAGGCAGAGGCAGGTGGATTTCTGAGTTCGAGGCCAGCCTGGTCTACAGGGTGAGTTCCAGGACAGCCAGGGCTACACAGAGAAACCCTGTCTCAAAAAAACAAAAAACAAAAATAAAAAAAGAAAATTAAATAAAATAGGCAGACAAAGTGAATATTACTGGCTTGGTTAAGGAATAAATGAGTGCTTGTTTGGACGATAGAGCAGAGGAACACAGCTAGACATATACCCTTGACAAATAACTGATTCTTCTCTATTTAGAACGTCTGTCCTGTTTATTGAACATGTATCTTAAAGAGGATGCACATCAAGTATTAATGGTGTAATGGAACTAAAAATGGAGACACAGTTGTCTCTTGTGGGTATCCTCTGGTAAGTTGACTACTCTCCAGAGGAAATTTGCACATCTGAAAATATCTTTGCAATACTATTTGGTCTTGAAGGGTTAAAAGAAAATAGGACAAAACCTTGTTATGGGTAGATCTGGAGAGTGGATCTGGGAAGAGTTGGATAATGAAGGTAGACCTGAACAAAACACATCATGCAAATCTCCCAAAACCTAATAAAAATGAAGGGAAGATTTCATATGGATAAGAAAATTAATTCTATTGGGGGTTGGAAACATAAGAGAAATCAAGGAACTCAAAAATGACATCAATTATAACAAATTTAAAACTAAGCAAAAATAAGTTTTTAGGACTTGACATGTATA
Source organism: Apodemus agrarius (assembly GCA_964023405.1). Lineage (NCBI taxonomy): Eukaryota > Metazoa > Chordata > Mammalia > Rodentia > Muridae > Apodemus > Apodemus agrarius. Next base: position 129,121,158 of record OZ030008.1, read on the forward strand.
TCTTTAAATTATAATTATATTTTACTGTGTCGGCACCTTGTACCAACTTGTCTCCAAGAAGCATAAGTCCAACTGTGAACTACTGCATCAGTTGGAAGTGAGTGGTACAGAGGAAATAATGACTCAACTTTTAATAAAGTCAGTATGCTACTCCTCTGAAGAGTAACTTTTATTCAGAGGCTTACTGTTGAATGGTCTCTAGCTCTTTCTCAATTTCAGCTGGCTGGCTCAACATAGCTGTTGTGGCTCTTAATCCTCTTCAAGCTAACCGATTCAGTCTGGCTTCTCCAGGTTTCTCACTGAATTGTTCTACTTGGCATTAAACTAAATCTGTCAATTTGTTCTAGTCTTCTGGCTCCTTATTCTCTGGCTCATTCTGTCTTCACCTGTGTCTCTATAAAACTGTCCCGGTAAAATTTCCCCTGCTGTTCTGACTGTACCAAATAGAACTGGCTCAATCAAACTCACCTCCTCTGCCCTGACTCTAAATGCACTCAACTAAACTAAATGGAACTGCAGGTAACAAATTGCCTCAACTAAACTGAACTGACTGAACTGAACTGAGGTGACTGCAGGAACTCAACAGAATCTCAGGAACTCAATTGAACTCAGCATTTAAATAAACTACACTGAACTGAACTCTACCAAACTCCACTGCATTGCCTGAACTCAACTGAACTGCACTAATTGAACTGTCCTCCACGCCTAACTTACTTTGTACTACTATTAAGTAGCCTCTTTGTCTGTTCTCCTTATAGTGGGCATATCCTATCTCTGACTCATTCTGTCCAATCTTTCTGACTTGTCACATTGTCTGCCCTTCAATTAGACTTAACTTTCAAGCATGACTTCTTCCTTCCTCAAACTAACTTCACCTTCAATGTTTGAGATTAAAGTCATGTACTAAGGGTGTGTCTCTATTACAACCAGAGGGATTAAATATGTATCATGATATTCAGTTCACATAGAAGGTCTTTGGTTGTGATTCCTTTCCAGAGCAGTTATGTTACCAGATTAAAATGCCTCGACATAATTAAATCTTGTTTAGGCAACTATATTGCTGAGGTTTCAAATGTTCAGCTTTCCTGTCAAATCTAGAAGAATATCTTTAAAAATACATGTTGGTCCTCTGATTCTTACAATCTCTGCAAATCTTTGGTGATTCTCCCTGAGACAAGAGAAATTTGCTAAATTGTTCATTCCTCGAAGAAAAGGTACCCCTGGCCTCAGTATCCTATAGAAGATAAAGCTCATTTATCTTCTCATTGTTTAATTATAATAACATTTTTTATAAATTGTATATAAATTGTTTGATATGTTTTCTCATCTGTAGCATACTTTATATTTTATATTGATTTTAGAGAAGAAGATGATATTGATGAAATTCAATATATTATTTTGTATTTAGAGTTCACGTCCACTTTTTTAAAATAAATTTATGCATAATATAGTTTTCGTTTAACTTTAAGCTTTTTTCTTAAGTTTTTTTGTATATATAGAATAAAGTTTTATTTCCTTATTTTTTTAAAATAAAAGTTGAATTCTGACCACACTGTTCAAAAGGTTATTATCTCCCATCTAAATTGCCTTGGTGACACAGTAAAATCAATAAGTTGATTTATGTGTGTTCATTCTGAGTTTGTTTCTCGACTGGATTCTTTTCCATGGTTGTTTATGTCTTTGTCCAAAGCAGCACTGTTAGCCTTGGCTTCTCTCAGCTTCTCTATATTCTGAAAGAATCTCCATTCTCGGGATGTTTTGAAATCAAATAGTCCCTATCCTCTCACTCACTTCTACTCTTTCATAATCAGTTCAGTAGTTGTGATGAATTGCATATATGGTTGTCCTTAATATTAAGTAATTGTTCACTTGAGATTGAACTTAGTTTATCCAGCATTATGTAAAGAAATTTATATACTAGCAAACATTTTCTTCCAATACCCAAGTATTTGTTATGTTAGAATTATGTTCCATTTTTTCCACAATACCTATATAATTTCATGTAGAATCTTCTAAATCTTCTAACATATACATATATATATATGTATGTATATTTATATCTGTACCATGATGTATTTAATTTCAATTTTCCACTTAAATTTTCACTGAGTATATATGTGTATGTTTCTGTACTATGATAAATTTAGTTTCAATTTATTTTTCACTGAATTTTTAATAATTCAATTTACTTTTCTTCCTGTTTATGTGTGATAGTTTTGTTTACATGTGCCGTAGTAATCAGACATACATATAGAAATCAGCAGGAACTCTAAATTCACAGGGAACTTATTCATAAAAGTAGAATTAAAAGCAAAGGCCAAAAGATTTCATAATGAATGGCTATGATTGTTTATTAATCTCCTTAACTCAGAATAAAAACTTTACAGTATAAAGGATACATGTTGGTTGTAGTCATGTCTTGTGATAAAATAACACAAATCACTCATCAGTGATATATCATTATGGAAAATAAGTAAAATAGCAGCGAGAATTATCCCTATTTAAGGATCATATTAAAACTAAGTAATTCAATTAAGTTTAATGTATGCATGTACCACATCTTTAGCTGGATAATATTGTTTGTATGTTTGTTTGCTTGTTTGCTTGCATTCTTGCTTGCTTTTTAAAACAACTTTTAAAATAAAATTTTTGAATTTTATGTTGTGAGTGTTGATCAGGGGAGGACACTCACATTCCACAGTGTATGAGTGAAGATAGTCCAGAGCTTCAATATCAGGCATCAGTTACCTTGGCTATGTGGGGCTCAGGGATTGAACTAAGGTCATTGGCCTTGGGAGCATGTATCTGGCCTTCCTGAATGATCTCAGTGATATAATAATATTTTATTAAAATCCAGCATTAAGCAGAATATGCAGCACTCTGTAATATTACTTAGGTGATATCTATTATTATGTTCTCATAAAATTGGTACTGTTTTCTAGCTAAATCAAATTAATTTTGAGAAACAATTTTCTGCTAAAATAACATACCATCAAATTTGCTTGAATTCAAAAGCTATATCTTATCATAGGTTATAATCTCTACACATTTAGTCATGTCTTGCAATAAAATAACACAAAACACTTATCAGTAGTAGATTATTATGGAAAATAAGTAAATAAGTAGCTAACATTATCCTTATTTAAGGATTTTAGTAAAACTTTACTACACAACTTTACTACACAACTTATTTTCAATAATACAAGACTGGTAGCATTGAATGTCTTTATTTTAATTCTTTTTATTGAATGTTGTTATTAAATTTATTTATTTATTCCATTTACATCCCAATATCAGCCTCCCTTCCCCTCTCAGTGATCCACCTACCCATGCATATCAAGTTGCTGTAGGACTAGGCATATCCTCTCCTCTGAGGCCAGGCAATGCTGTCCATTTAGGGGTATGGAATCCATAGGCAGGCAGGCAAGAGGCTCAGGGACAACCCCTGCTACAGTTGTTTGTAGGATCCCCAAGGAGACAAAGCTTCTCGTCTGCTACATATGTGCAGGGGACCCAGATCAGGCTCAGTGGTTGTTCTTTGGTGGCTGGTTCAGTTTCTAGGAGCTCCCTGGGATCCAGGTTAGTTGATATTATAGGTCTTCCTGTGGAGTTGATCTTTATGCCACTCAATCATTCTGTCTGCTCTTCAGTAAGACTCCTCAAGCTCCATCTAATGTTTTGGTGTGAGTCTCTATATCTATTTCCATTGACTAATGTGTGGAACCTCTTAGAAAACAGTTATGTTGCGTTCCTGCCAACACGTATAATGGTGTATCATTAATAGATTCAGGCAAGAGTTCTTGCCCATAAGATGGGTCTTACTTTGAGTCTATCATTGTTTGGTCATTTCCTACTTCTATTCTGACTTGGGGTGGCAATATCTAGGAGGTGCCAGAGACCTAGGATGGAGAAATGCCCCAGAGGATCTAAGAGAACAATTCTATCAGTGGGGTATATGGATCCTGAAGTGGCCACTTTCTTTACACCAGTAGGAATACAAGTACAAGGATAAGAATAGCAAACCACCAACATATCCACTTTGCTTCCACTTCTGAGAAAGATTCAAACTTCTTCCTTTGTACACTGCCTATTACTTTGTTTCTTTAGATCTGTTGATTATTTGTATTGATTATTTGGATCTGTATTTTATTCCTGATGTCTACTTATAAGCAAATACATATCAAGCATTTTCTTTTAGGTCTGGGTTTCCTCACTCAGAATATTTTTTAATTCCATCCATTTGCTTTGGAAATCCTGTATGATTTCATGTCATTTTTAGCAAAGTAGGGAAATGAGCTAGATTTTTTAAAACAAAGATGGAATTATATCCACAAATGTTTTAATTTTGGGTGAAGAAATTTATTGTTGATAGTTACCAGGAAACATGCAAATTTTAAAAGAAATTTTCAGTAAAATTGTGCACATAAAGGATCAATAAAGAAAAGTTATGCTTGCCATAACAATTCTTATGAAGATACTAAAAATCATTAATGCAATTTTTAAATTGTAACATTTGGCAAACGTTCTATATCTAGTTAACATACATTTATTATTACATAAAAGCATTTAATTACCTGCCTTAATTTATGGCATAAGTTTTCTTGATAATTAGAATATCATTTCTCAAAAAAAAAATAACATTGCTGCTCATCATTCTGAATGGTAGTTTCACCTGTGGCTTTCCAATAATAAAGAAGACATTTATAAGGTAGAATAAGGAACACTATAACATGCTGAGGTTCCCTTGTATAGAGTCTATTAATTGGGATAAGCAATGGAATCACTATGTGTAGCAGGTTATATTTGTTTCCAGTAGAGAAACATATGTCTGCATATTTGTTTATATTTAAAATAGAAACATAAGCAGATCCTCTCCTAAATAATAATCTACAGGGGAAGAAACATCAGAAAATGGATGTTAAACACAAGTAAACAAAACCTATAGTCATCTCCATTGTATATATTCTGAAGAGTTACTTTCAATTGCATATGAATATATTTTATATAACAGAGCAATAATTAAGAGCTACATCTCATACCCTATCACAAATTTCAAGTAAGTTCTAGAGACTTGCGGCAGCACCATCATAGTATCCAGGATTCAATTAGAAATGGATCATAATATTGAAATAAAAAGGATTCCAAACATTGTAGGCAATCAGTTGATGTCAACACTAATTTAACAGAGATATTTGAATTAGCTGAAAATGACTTTTTAAAAATCGTAAGGATCTTCAGTGAGCAATAAGGAACTTACTAAACTAAACAAATTCCCAGCAAAGCTGAAATAAATATTTGAATATTTGGTATTTTAAATGAAAACTATTATAACTGAAAAAGCAGTAAAATATAATGAGCATACTAATAGAAAATTATTTAAGTGAACAAGGCTAACATAGAATAATTTTGACAAAAATCTAATTCTGTAGATTGAGGAAATGCAACAATCTCCAAAGAATATATATTTCTAAGAAAGTCATACCAAGAAACATCTTAGTGAAACTTTTGAAAGGAAAATGCAAAGAGCTAGGTAAAAATCACAGTATCCCAAATGCAAAGTATATGGTAGTAAATGGCTTTTTAGAAAGGGTTGACTCAGCTGGAAGTACCCCCAAAATTTGAAGAACGAGAAGAAAAAAAAACTTTTAAGTCAATCCTCCCATCAGCAAAAGCATACTGTGGGCAATAGATAATGAAAAGACACATTACCGGTCCATGTACTGAAAGTAGAAAACTTAATGTTCAACCCCTAATCCAATGCTCAGGGAAAAGGGATTGAAAAGTATGTAAGAGCTTCAGCATGAGAAGGGCACATATGCTGTCTTCTAGACAGGGTCTGTTTCTTCCCCATATGAACTCACTCAACAATTTTTTTGCACAAGATCAAACAGGTTAAAAAAAACTCATCAAAAATGTAGGGTGAAGGCTCCATGTAGGCACCAGCTCAACCTCTCCACATTAAATGAGCTATGTAGATGTTTTGCTGAGTGAAGATGCCCTGCTGTCACTTTTCATGAAGTGACCCCCTATCCTATGATCAATATGGATTATTTCTGTATTTCTACTGGACAATTAGCAATTGAACTGAATGTAACCCAGTTCCACCATTGGGAACTTTGTTTGGCTAAAAGGATGGCTAGTTCAGACTTTATATCTTCCATTACATATAGCCCTCACTGGACTGGCTCATACTTATAGATTCCAGAAACTATCTATTTCGTTAGGTTTCCACATCACTTCCCAACTGCCTGCCAATTTTAGCTGTTTTTACCTGCTTATCTCCATTCCAACCAACCCCCAATCACTTTATTGTTGGTGTGCAAATGTATTCTGTAGGCAATAGAAAGAATCATTGACACCAAACAGACTACAAAACCTTGGACCTAAAATTTGTCTTGTCTGCAAGATGTGCAATGGTGTCTCAGAACTTGTGGGGTTGATCAACCAATAACGTCGGGATTAACTTAAAGCCCATGCCAAGAGAGAGAGAGTTCATGCCCCAATAGCTTGAGTCCATGCTAAAGAGAGATAGCATGGATAGCCAGGAACCAGAAATTGGATAGCCCAGAGACCTAGTGTAGAAGCAAACACAACTAGAAAATAAATAAAGAAGCCCTTCCACCCCATTCTTTCTTCTGGAACAGACTGCTAGCTAGTCTGCTCCCCTGAAGATACTACATCCTGAGCCATCCCAGGAGATCTGCTCCACAGGGCAACTGACACCATAGATTGAGGGCATCCCAAAAGATCCTCTGCATATGGGAAAAGTGAGCAACTAATCTCCAGTTTGTGTGCTCTCTGAAAGACACCACAGCTTGAAGGAATCACAGGAGTTCCTCTGCTCACAGGGTAACTGATCAACTGACACCTCAGTCTGAAGACCTCCTTAGGGCTGTTTGGCATGCAGAGAAACTGACACAACAGACAGAAAGATCTGCTGCACAAAGGAAAGCAGAAACCACAGTCTGTAGGTTCCCCTGGAGTACAGCTTCACACAGGACAATAGCTTGGCTGCTACTTTGAAGACCCAACAGTCTGAAAATGTCACAGGAGATCTGCTGCACCCAAGGCAGCAGATGAGCAGCTTCTCCACCACTCTGATGACCCCACAGTTGGCAGACCCCACAGGAGGTCTGCTATCACCAGCGCCACAGGCCTACAAGGAGACCTGATGCAACACAGAGACAAAAGAGGCAGACTCAGACAAAGTCACCTAGACCAGCAAACAGCAGGGACAACCAGATGGTTAAAGATAAATGCAAGACCATAAGCCACAGAAGCCAATATACATGGGCACCATCAAACCCAAGTTCTCCCACCATAATAAGCCCTGAATATACCCACAAATCTGAAAATCAGCAAGTTGACCTAAAATGATATCTCATGAAGATAATAGAGTACTGTAAGAAGGATGTAAATAACTCACTGAAAGAAATACAGGAAAACAGAGGTAAACAGGTAGAAGTACTTAAAGAAGAAACAAATGAATCCCTTAAAGAAATATAGTAAAATACAATCAAACAGGTAAAGGAATTGAATAAAGCAGTCCAAGACCTAAATGTGGAAGAAGAAACAATAAAGAACAAAAATGGAGGAAACCCTTGAAATAGAAAACCTAGGAAAGAGGTCAGGAATTACAGCTGTAACACCACCAACTGAATATAAGACATAGAAGAGAGAATCTCAGGTGTTGGAGATACTGTAGAAGAGACTCATACAACTGTCAAAGCAAATTCAAAACATAAAAACACTTAACCCAGGAAATTCAGGACACAAAGAAAAGACCAAATTTAAGAAAAATTGGAATAGAGAACAAAGATTCACGGCTCAAAGGATATGTAAACATCTCCAAAAAATTCAAAGAAGAAATCTTCCCTAAACTAAAGAAAGAGATGGCCATAAATGTGCAAGAATCCTATAGAACACCCAATAAATTGGACAAAAATGAAAATCCTCTCATCACATGATAATTAAAAGACTAAATGCACAGAAGAATAAAAGAAATTAAAAGCTGCAAGGGAAAAGAGCAAACTTACATGCAATGTCATACCTATCAGAATTACATCAAACTTCTTAACAGAGATAGTAAAAGCCAGAACAGCCTTATCAGGAACCTTGCAGACTCAAATAAAACCTGCCCAGGCTTCTATACCCAGCAAAACTCTCAATCAACATTGATGGAGAGACCAAAATATTCCAGGAGAAAACCAACTTCAAACAGTATCTATCTACCATGTCAACCCTGCTAAGGATTCTAGAAGAATAAGTCTAACACAAGGAGGGTACCTACACAAAAAAAGACAAAACATTAATCATCTCAAAAGAAAGCCAAAAGAAGAGAATCATATGCACATAAATCCACCTAGCAAAAAAATAGCAGGACCTAACAGTCATCTGTCTTTAATATCTCTCAATATTAATGGACTTACCTTACCTATAACAAGACAAAAGTTAATAGACTGGATGTGTAAATAGGATCCAGCATTTTGTTGCATACAAGAAACACACCTCAATCAAAAAGACAGACAAAAATCAGAGTAAAAGGATGGAAAAAGTAAATGGTTCCAAGTAAACAGTCCCAAGAAACAAGCTGGACTTGCATCCTAATATCCAATTAATCGACTTTCAACATAAAGTTATTAAGCGTGATGAGATAGGACATTTTATATTCATTAAAGGAAAATTACCCAAGAGAAAAATCTCAATTCTGAATATCCATGCCCCAAATGCAAGGGCATCCACCTTCATTAAAAAAAAAACTTTAATAAAGCTCAAAATACACATTGAAAACCACACAATAATAGTGGGAGACTTCAACACCTCTCTCTCACTAATGGACAGGTGATTGAAACAGAAACTAAACAGAGACACAAAGAATGTAATAGATGTTATGAATAAAATGGATTTAACAGATATCTACAGAACATTTTACACTAAAACAAAAGAATACACCCTTCTCAGTACTTCACTAGACCTTCTCCAAAATAAACCATAAAATTGGTCCCAAAACAACCCTCAACCAATACAAGAAGATTGAATCCCATGCATCCTATCAGAATACCAGGGCCTAAGGCTGGTCTTTAATAACAACAAAACAACAGAAAGTTCACATACACATGGAAACTGAACAATTCTTTACTCGATAACCTGGTTAGGGAAGAAATAAAGAATGAAATTAAAGACTTCCTGGAATTCAAAATGAAAATGATTACACATTATACCCATAATTATAGGACACAATGAAAGCAATTCTAACAGGAAAATTCATAGCACTAAATGCCCTGGTAAAGAAACTGGAAAGATCTTATACTAGAAACTTAATAGCATACCTGAGAGATCTAGAACATAAAGATGAAACCACACCCAAGAGGAGACGACAGCAGGAAATAGCAAAATTCAGAGCTGAAATCAACAAAATAGAAACAAAGAGAACATTATAAATAATCAACAAAACCAGGAGCTGGTTCTTTGATAGAATCAATAATAGAGATAAACCCCTATCCAAACTAACTAAAGGACCCAGAGGCAGTATCCAAATTAGCAAAATCAGAAATGAAAAGAGAGACATAACATTAGAAAGGGAGGGACTTCAAAAAAATCATCAGATCCTACTACAAAAGCTTATACACAACAGACTGGAAAATGTAGATGAAATGGATGGTTTTTCTAGACAGATACCATATGTCAAAGTTAAATCAAGAGCAGATAAACTATTTAAACAGGCCTATATACCACAGAGAAATAGAAGAAGTCACCAAAATCTTCCCCCCAAAACCCCAAAAAACAAAAATCAAAAACAAAAACATAAAACAAACAAACAAACAAATGAACAAAAAACAGGGTCAGATGGATTTAGTACAAAATTCTACTACAACTTCAAAGAAGACATAAAAATAATTCACTCAAACTACTCCATAAAACAGAAACAGAAGGAACACTACATATTTCACTCTATGAGGCCACAATTACTCTAATACCTGAGCCACACTATGACCCAACCAACAAAGGGAACTTCAGAACAATCTTGCTTATGAAAGTTGATGCAAAAATACTCAGTAAAATTCTTGCAAACTGAATCCAAGAACACATCAAAACCATTATCTACCATGGTCAAGAAGGCTTAATCCCAATGAAACAAGGTTAGTTTAATGTAGTGAAATCCATCAATGTAATCCACTATATAAATGCACGCAAAGAAAAAAATGACATTATCATCTCCTTAGATACAGAAAAAGTATTTGACAAAATACAACACCCCAACATGTTAAAAATATTGGGGAGATCAGGAAGTCAAGACCCATATCTAAACATGATAAAAGCAATTTACTGCAAACCAACAGACAATATCAAATTTAATGGAGAAATACTTGAAGCAATCCCACTAAAATCAGGGAAAAGAAAATGATGCCCACTCTCTCCATATCTATTTAATGTAGTTCTCAAAGATCTAGCTAGAACAATAAGACAACAAAAAGAGATCAAATTGGCAAAGAAGAAATAAAAGAATTAAGATTGGATCCAGTTTTGTAGATCCAGAACAGAGAAATGGTGGGGGGTGATTGGGGAATAGTTGGGGGGGAGAGGACTTATGGGATGTATGGTGGGGGGGAACTGGGGAAAAGCCTTTGGAATGTAAACAACGAATATAGAAAATAAAAAAAAATTTAAAAAAGGCTCAACACAAGAAAGAGTAAGTATTGTCCTCAATAATGATAAACAATTGCTAGGTTGTTAATATTTATATAATTTATTTTAAGTCAATAATAGCACCATCATCTACTTGGGAGAACCAAGCAAGTGGCATAAAAAAGATATAAAATAAAAGAAATAAAAGAATTACTATTGCAGATAGTAATAATAAATAGGTAGTTATAAATAAGCTACCCCAAAAATTCTACCGGAGAATTTCTCCAGCTGATAAACGATTTCAGCAAAGTGGCTAGATATAAAATTAACTCAAATAAATAAGTAGCCTTTCTTTATACAAATTATAAACAGGGTAAAAAGGAAATTAAGGAAACAATTCCTTTCACAATAGACACAAATAATATAAATTATCTTGGGGTAACTAACCAAACAAGTGAATGATCTGTATGGCAATCCCTTCGAGTCTGTCAAGAAAGAATTGGAAAAAGATCTTAGAAGTGTAGAGGTCTCTCAAGCTCATGGATTGGCAGAATTAACTAAAAATTGTGGAAAAACAAAAAAACCTTCACCATACCCATACATGATAGAGGGCTGATATCCAAATTATATAAAGAACTCAAGAAACTAACCACCCAAAACACCAAACAACTCAATCAAAAATTGTGGTATTGAACTAAATAGGGAATTCACAACAGAGGAGTCTCAAATGGCTAAGGAACACCTAAAGTCCTTAGTGACCAGAGAAATGCAAATAAAGGACCCTGAGGTTCCACATTACAGTAATCAGAAAGGCTAAGATCAAATCCTCAGGAGACAGAGTATGTTGGTGAAGATGTAGAGAAAGAGGAACACTCTTCCATTGCTGGTGGGATTGCAAACTGGTACATCCACTCCGGAAATCAATCTGGAGGTTCCTCAGAAAATTGGAAATAGATCTTCCTGAAGATCCAGAAATACCAGTCTTGGGCATATACTCAAAAGATGCCCCACCAGGCAATTGGGGCATGCGTTCCACTGTGTTCATAGCAGCCTTGCCTGTGATAGCTAGAAACTGGAAACAACTTGATGTCCCATGACAGAATGGATAAAGAAAATGTGGTTCATTTCTACAATGGAATACTATCCAGTTATTAAGAACAAGGTCATCATGAGTTTTTCCGGCAAATGCATGGAAATGGAAAATATCATCCTGAGTAATGTACCTCAGCCTGAAAAAGACATACATGATATGAACTCATTAATACGTGGATATTATGCTCCCCAAATGTACAAAATACCCAAGATACAGTCTGCAGAACTTCAACAAGCTGAAGATACCTCAATCTCACTGGAGGGTCAGGCGCAAGAAAGTAATCACAAAGGGGGAAGGAAGGACCTGGGTGGGAAAAGGGACTTGGGGGTTGAAGAACATGACTTGGGGGTTGAAAAACATGATCTGGTATAAGGTGGGGGAAAAGGACTGAAACCTTGAGAGCCAGCAGAAAAAATGGAAACAGGCCACCTTGGGAGGTAAGAGGTTGGGGGGAGCCCCTAAAACATACCAGAGATCTGGGAGGTAAGAGACTCTAAAGACTCAAAGATAGAGGACTACCAGGACCTTAGATGAAATGCCCTGCAGTGGGGAAAGGGAACCAACCTTTCAGAAAATCCCACCTCCAGCAGAAAGCAGGGCATCAAGTGGTGAGATGGGGTTGCCATGCCACAGTCAAAACTCTGACCCATAATTGTTCCTGTCTGATAGAACTGCAGAAATGGAAATGGAGAGGAGACAGGAAAAAGAGGCCCAGTGACAGGCTCAAAGTGGAATCCAGCTCAAGGGGAGGACCCACAGCCTGACAATATCACTGAGCCTATGAAGTTCTCATAAAAAGGGACCTATCTTGACTGCCCTCTGAAAGATCCACAAGCAGCTGAAAGGGTCAGATGCAGATATTTCTACTGAACTAATGGACAGAGCTGTTGACCCTTGTGGTTGAATTAGGGAAAAGCTGGAAGAAGCTGAAGAAGATGGTGACCCTATAGGAGGACTAGCAGTCTCAATTAATCTAGACACCCGAGATCAGTCAGACACTGGACCACTAACCAGGCAGCATAGACCAGATGATATAAGGCTCCCCAACACATACAGAGTATGTAGAGGACTACTGGGTCTGGTTTCAGCCAGAGAAGATGCACCTAATCCTCAAGACACTGGAGGCCCCAGGGAGTTTAGATGTCTGGTGGTGCAGGGAATGTTTAGGTGGGGAAATTCTCATGGAGACAAGTGAAGTGGGAAGGAGATATATGATAGGGAACAGTCAGAAGAGAACTAGAAGTAGGATAAAATATGGAGTGTAAATTTAAAAAAAAGATTAAATAGAATGAAAAAAATGACATCACTATTTTCCCTCCAAAATAGTCATAATATGTTATGACAATCATGGAACTTATAATTGAATGTATAATAAAACCACATAGAAGGAAAAATACATACATACATATATCAGTAAACTTATATATATATATATATGATATATATATATATATATAATTTCTCAACTATGTAAAAATAAAGATACAGTATAAATTGTATAAGGAGATTCACAGATCTAAAGGAATAGCAGCATCTACACTATAAGTTAGCTTGTCAGAAAGATAAAAACATTAGGCAGATTCAAATGCAGGGAGATTTTTTAAGTTCATGGTCAGTCTGGAACAGAGAAAATTTAGGTCCAGGAATGATTGGAATGGTGATTCCAGGGCAAAATCTTACTCTGACATCTTACTGTCTGTGTTTATGCTTGCTGTCTCTTCCTAAGAGTAGAGGGGCTATGGTCAGGGGATGATGATTCATTTGATGGTAAAGAGGGAACCTGGAATAAATAACTTAATTGATGTATTTTAAAAAGGTGCACTTTTGGTATGCATGTGATGAGCTGGCAAAAAGTGATTTCAGGTCTTCAAATGTTTCTCTAGTGAGAGTTGATCTGTCTAGAGGTCTCTGGAGATTTAACACAGCTCTTCAAGAATTTTTTCTTACAAAATTTCTGATTTTAGTTGGAACATCTGTGGAGAGAAAACACAGCTCATTTAGAATTTTTCATGGCTCTTTTAGAATTTTTTTCTAACAGGACTGCTGCCTTCCTATTTTTCCTCTTTATATATTAAGATTTTAGTTTTCATTTTTTTGTAAATTATGATCATTCCCTGAATCTTTATCTATAGAAATTGAAACCTAAATACAGTTATATATCTCTGTTATACATGCATAGAAACACATCAACATATGCATGCATGCAAATGTACATAAAATGTCTGAAATTGTCCTAATAACATATCATTAAAGCATCTTTAAATATTACACAAATATGTCTTACAATAGTTCATATATTTATGTAATGCAACATGCAATAATTATGAAATAAATACTCTCTTTAAGTGTTCTCCATAAGTTCATTCAAAACAGTGAATCCATCTTTAGCTATAAATGTATTTCATTTAAACACAGGAGTAAATCCAGTATAGCTTCAGGAATATTTACTAAGAGATATTACTATGGTTTGGATAGAGCACAGAAAATCAAAGTTTGTTTTTTTACTTTGCATATTTAATAGAAGTTCAGGGGTGGCCACAAGAGAAGATGCATTAATAGTACTATGCAACAAAAGTTGTTAAACTAAGTCCTATAGGCAGATTAATTTATCCCAAGGTATCAAAGTAGTCAGGAAGAAGATAGTGGACCATGAAAAATGGTCAGAACACAGTTTCTATTGAGGTTTTCATAGGGGAAAGGCAAGACAGGGAGAGAATGGACAGGTTAGAACTAGCTAATTTGAATGATTGAGTATACTGAGCTAAAAAGATATATAATAGTTCCCTAAACCTTGGCCTTGGACATGGGTAATATAGAGAAATGGTTTCTCAATGCATTATGAAACCAGTTAAAGGATAAGGTTTTTAATCTTTAATTACTGTTATGACTACTATGACTATTACTAGTCTTGTTAATTAGAGGAATGAGGCAGGGCCATATACTATATGATAAATGGCAGATGTACACCATCTAAAAAGTTTTTTTTTAAATGAGCAATGTAACATAGACAAAGTTTTAAAATTTTTGAATAAGTAACTTGTCACATTTACTTGGAAAAACTAACATTTTTCTTAATCAGAGGCCTTCACTTATAGACTAGTTCACATCTATTTTGTGAAGCCTACATTTGAAATATACACTTTGCCTTTCTCTTTTGTAATACTGACATAAAGAAGTAAATCCATAACTTTTCTTCTGCAAAATAAAAATGGCAAATACTATCCTCAGATGTTGAGATTTACTCCAGTATCATGATGAATGCTGACCACTGTGAGACATATTCAAAGTGATTTTTTGCATAAATATCCTTTCCTCTATAAACTAGTATTTCAATTAATCTCCAAGAACTAAATAGAAAAGGAAAGAAGCTATACTCATTGATAGAACAATTCAGTATACTGTAGCAGTATCAACTGTTAAGATAATTTCAGGAGGAAAAATAGAATATGGGGGTTGTATTAATATGGGAGTCAAAATAAAATCGACACATTTGCATAGCATTTAAAAATATGACAGTTTTCTGTCTAGCAAATAAATATTTCAGTTCTGTTTCTTATGTTAGTAAGGTCCTATTAGGAAAGCTCTACAGGTGCCCACCTTGATCAGAAAAAGACTATATTTTATATTTTGGTACCATATCTGAATGCTGTGGGTATCACATTGCTAGATTTATTTCAAAGCAACAAACAATAACTATATCTATGTGATGACATGTTGAAGAAGGTGTTTTATGTCGCTATATTTATGTGGTTGTGGCTCTCTTATTACAATCTTTGCTTTTATTTGAATTTTTCATTTTTCTTCAAAAATTTAAAATGCATCTCTATGTTACATTGCTCACTTAAGAAGACTTTTCTAAATAGTGCACAACTGCCCTTTATCACACAGCAAATGACCCTTCTCATTGAATAGGATAAAATTATATATCAGCAATGTTATCTTCTCTATTTGGAAATAGATACATGTATGTTTTCTATTTGTTCTTCAATGTTCTTACCAAAGGCTGATCAGCATCCCAAACAATCCTTTGTGCACTAATCCCGTATTTTATCTACTTATATTCTAGATAAATAGAACCAACAGGAGAAACAGATCTGAGGGCAATAGAAATGTTTGAAATGAAGTATAGAGCAGTGCTAATTAACTGAGGTAGCATTAGGTACAAAAATGAGATATTAAACATTAAATCATTAATAGGTAACACCTATGATGAGGAAAGAGTCTACAAGATCTTGTGATTGTTAATGTTTCTTCTGGTTGTAATGAAACTGAGCTATTATGTAAACTCCATATATTGCTGCCTCTCAATTCTTGTTTCTTAATTGTTGAGTTTTGTAACTCAGTATGGCCAATTCTGTGCAGATATATACCACTAGTTGAAACAACTTCTCTGAGAAAGAGGAAGAGAGAGGTTGAAAAGGGAGGGAAGGAGGGAGGGAGGATGGTAAGGAGAGAAGGAGACAGAGAGGGGGAAGAGACAGAGACAGAGAGAGAGAATGGAGACCTTTAAGAGTAAAGATCTTCACAAAATTTATAAGACTAAGAAAGCTTCAAAATATTACAAGACCATGAGACCAGAGCAGTATAAACATATGCAATAAAATCTTGCTGGGAAATGCAAGAACATGCATGCCCTTCGGTGGGCTCTGCACATAAGCTATGCAGAAAACTTTAATGATGATTCTTTTTTTATTGTATATTTTAATATTTACATTGTTTCTATAGCACAATTATAGCAATAATTTAAGTTTACTTTTTATTACAAATATTTGTCAAGTTTTGTTTCAGAAACATTTTTCCTACTTTCTTGCACATGTGCCCAGACACACTACAAAAAATCCATTCATTGCACAGCAAGGGCAAACTTCAGCCAGAGAGGTAGATTTCTGCAGATAATGGAAGCCCTTGATTCCTGTCTGTGACTTTACATGCACTTGTTAAATGTTTTAATACGAAGGCCATTCATATATCTAAGACATACCTCCCAATTCTGTTGACTATTGAGTTACTGGAAAGAAAAACAAAAGAAAAACAAACAAAATTCTGTACAAAATAGTATTCCACTTGAGTTCGTTCCGCAATGCACCTTTGACTCTGGGTCTAATGAATCAATAATCTGACAAATTTCACTGTGTATACTAGCAATATGAACACTGAGCCAATGCACTCTTACCTATCTACTTGGTTACTAAAATTACTCTTGATACTAAAGGGACTGTGTATGTCATACCTGGTGGTTGCATACGAGAATGATACTTCTTCTGTGACTTGTCCAACTGCAGTGGGTGCTTTGGTAGTGCAGCTATCTTTAATTAATGCTCAGTAACATTCCTACATTTAAACTAAAAGCTTATTGGTTCACCAAACTATTTCTTTTTAGAATAGTTTTAACTTGAAATAAACAGACATTTGTACAAATATCTATTAAACAAAACAAAACAAAAGTGAAAACAAACAACAAACTGCATTAGAATTGACATCAAACAGGTATGAATAAAACCATATCTGATTTAGGAAGGAGGAATAGTATGGCCCATGCGATGGATAATCAGATATGTGACGGAGGTGGATCTTTCTGAAAGTAAAGTATCTAAATAATTGGTAACTAGAAAGTTAGGGAAATTCAAAGAAAAATACATAATATAATTAGATAAATTTGCAAAAGCAAAAGCTCAGTTAACAGCTATTTATTTACACTATCTTCACATTTTGACCTGATTGTTATCTATAAGAAAAGGAATAAAATGTGCTTAATAACTTTTGATTTTCTTTTTCAGTTTCACTTGTATGACTTAACAATTTAAATTTATATCCCCTTTCTGACAATGAACTCTGCCATTTTGTTGATATAATTGCATGATGAATTGCTTATTGTTATTGCTGTGTGTCCAAGAGGAGTTCCATTTTACATGTCACAAACTATACAAAATTACATTTCCTACTAAATGGTTCAACTCTTCTTCAGCAATTAAAATAAAATTATAATTTTATACTTAAATTTATAATTAATATTAACTTAACCTTGTATGTTGAAAGCAATATATTTAAATATCAGCACTATTTCTTCCACTTCCAATGAGTTTAGACATGTCCATATTATGGTATGTCTTTATGCTTTGTGCAAAACTATTCAGTCTCTTTAGATATTTGCTAAACTAAAAGCTACAATCTGAACAGTCAGGTAATGTGTGTGTGTGTGTGTGTGTGTGTGTGTGTGTATGTGTGTGTTTAGTGTTTAGGATGCTTATGTGTGTGTGTGTGTGTGTGTGTGTGTGTGTATATAATGCTTATATGTGTGTGGCTGTGTGTGCCTGTGCGTATAGTGTTTGAGAGAGGAAGAGAGAGAGAGAGAGAGAGAGAGAGAGAGAGAGAGAGAGAGAGAGGAGAACAGATTATGCACCCTAAAATTAAATGCTCATGGATTTGATACTTTAATTTTTCAGAGGGACCAAGACAATTCACTGCTACTGAGTACAATAAGTAGAATGGAGTCCATTACACATCCAGTTCATTGCTACTTCAAAACATATACAAAGCCTAACATGAGTGGAAGAGAAACATAAAAGTAATGTATTTTTTCTAAGGAAATAGAAATAATTTTGGCTTTGAAATTCCTAAGATATACTGCTAAAATGTTGATGATCTAAAATTTTTTAAAAAACTGTCATTTTGGACTCCATAAAAATTAAGAACTTTTTCTAAAAAGTCATCTTTAGGAAAAATTAAGTCCAAATATGAAAAAAATATTTGTAATTCAGATAAAAAATTATGTCAGAATTAATAAAAGAGAGTAAGCCAAATTTAAAACATAAGAAAAATTAATATATCAATTGCTTTGCTGCTTTGTATGTTTACAAAACATCATTGAACTGACATTAGAAATGAAATAATTTTGTTTGGTTAATTTTTTATCACAATAACATTGTTACAAAAGAAATCCCATGTATCACAGACGGTTCTCCATAAATGTGTAAAACCAATGTGTGATAAAAAAATGAAGGTAAAGATCTTGTTTGATAGTTTTGTTTTTCTTCTTCTTTTTTTTATTGTATATATTCTATATTTACAATTCATTTCCCTTTTTCTGGTTCCCCACCCCCAAAGGTCCCACATGTCCTTTTCCCTCCCCCTGCTCCCACATCCACCCCCTCCCACTTTACTGTTCTTGTACTCTCCCACAATGATGTTTTGGTCCATTCTAGCACCAGTGTCCACTCCTTTCTTCTTGTGAGACATCACTTGATATGTGATTTGTGTCTTTGGTGTTCCAAGCATCTAGGTTAATATCCACTTATCAGTGACTACATACCATGGGTATTCTTTTGAGACTGGGTCACCTCACTTAGTATGACGTTCTCCAGCTCCATCCATTTCTCTAAGAATTTCATGAATTCATTGTTTCTAGTGGCTGAATAGTACTCCATTGTGTATATATACCACATTTTTTGTATCCATTCCTCTGTTGAGGGACATCTGGGTTCTTTCCAGCTTCTGGCTATTATATATAAGGCTGCTATGAACATAGTGGAGCATGTATCCTTATTGCATGCTGGTGAATCTTCTGGGTATATTCCCAGGAGTGGTATGGCTGGGTCCTCCGGAAGTATCATGCCCAGTTTTCTGAGGAACCGCCATACTGATTTCCAGAGTGGTTGTACCAGCTTGCATTCCCACCAGCAGTGGAGGAGTGTACCTCTTTCTCCACATCCTCGCCAACACCTGATGTCTTCTGAGTTTTTAATCTTAGCCATTCTGACTGGTGTGAGGTGAAATCTCAGGGTTGTTTTAATTTGCATTTCCCTAATGACTAGTGATGTTGAACATTTTTTAAGGTGTTTCTCAGCCATCCGAATTTCTTCAGGTGAAAAGTCTCTGTTTAGCTCTGTACCCCATTTTTGGATAGGGTTATTTGGTTTTCTGGGGTCTAACCTCTTGAGTTCTTTGTATACATTGGAGATTAGCCCTCTGTCGGATGTGGGGTTGGTGAAGATTTTTTCCCAATTTGTTGGTTGCCGATTTATCCTTTTGACAGTGTCTTTTGCCTTACAGAAACTTTGTAGTTTTATGAGGTCCCATTTGTCTATTCTTGTTCTTAGAGTATAAGCAATTGGTGTTCTGTTCAGGAATTTTTCCCCTGAGCCGATGTCTTCAAGGGTCTTCCCCAGTTTCTTTTCTATTAGTTTTAGTGTGTCTGCTTTTATCTGGAGATCCTTGATCCACTTGGAGTTGAGTTTAGTGCAAGGAGATAAGAGTGGAACAATTCTCATTCTTCTGCATGTTGACCTCCAGTTGAGCCAGCACCATCTGTTGAAAAGGCTATCTTTTTTCCACTGGATGTTTTCAGCTCCTTAGTCGAAGATCAATTGGCCATAGATGTGTGGGTTCAATTCTGGATCTTCGATCCTATTCCATTGACCCGCTTCCCTGTCACTGAACCAATACCATGCAGTTTTTAATACCACTGCTCTGTATGATAATTAATATTAATTGCAATGTGAATGGGATTTAGGTGAAACCTAGAAGGCTTGTAAAGCACACTTCTGAGATACCTGTGAGGGGATTTCCAAAGAGAACAAGCTACCTTAAGGTTTTCCTTGAACATGTTGGCATCATCACCTAGTCTGAAGCCAAAAGAATAAAGGATTAAAGGAAAGACCCCAATTCAGTTTGCTTGTTTCTGCTTTCTAAATACTGTGATGTGATTTCTCTTTACCTCCTGACCTCCTTTTATTATGTACTAAAATCTCAGAAAGCAACAGAAAAATAGTATTTTCTTCATTTACACTTTCACCTGATATTTTGTTGAAAAGTTGAGAACAGTTTGGGTATTTATATATGAAAATGGAATTCTTTATTAATTTGTACTCAAAAGTTACTGTTTCTAAACTTTTGTTTGAGTTTTTTAATTAAGTTATTAATTTTTGTAGCTTGAATAATGAACACGATTATAGAAGAAATTGAAGTTGTAGCATAACCCCTCAGGAATCTATGTTATATAGAAGTGGAGCTAAAGGAGAATTTTAATGGCCAGAATTGTGCTTCAATTCTATATTTGATATCTGTATCACTGAATACACATGATAAAAGTAATTTAAACGGATGCTGGATAGTAAGTCATATTTCCTTGAGGCTGATAAAAAGATCTGCTTATATATCCGGAAAATGCCATAATAAAAAATCATTCATTTTACTGTAAAGTGCTTTATAGTTTCTTATAATACAACAAAATGCACTTAAGGAAATGCATCTTTTCAGTGGATTTATTCTCATGTATTTGGTAATGTATATTTTGGCTTAAAAGCACAAGGTAAAGTTCTAGTTAATGATATTAGGAAAAATTGTTGATATACTAAGTATAATAACAAAATATATGAGAAACTTTGCATTAAAATAACATCAGCTTTGGCCTTTTTTATTCTATTCAAAGCTTGGAAAAGATGAATGGGAAAATTGTTTCCTTACTCTCTGTGTATTAATATATAAAAAGTAATAATCTAATAACCCATTTAGAAACAGTAAGCACATTTTTTAAAGATTTATTTATTATTATATGTAAGTACACTGTAACTGTCTCCAGACACACCAGGAGAGGGCGTTGGATCTCATTACAGATGGTTTATGAGCCACAATGTGGTTGCTGGGATTTAAACTCAGGACCTTCTGAAGAACAGTCAGTGCTCTTAACCACCAAGCCATCTCTCTAGCCCCAAGTAAGTACATTTTAGGATCCAGTTTTGTAGGAGAGTACCAGAATAGAGCAGAGAAATCGGGAATAGGTGAGGGGTGGGGTGGGGTGGAAGAGGACATATGGGACATATGGTGAGGGGGAACGGGGAAAGGGGAAAGCGTTCAGAATGTAAACAAAGAATATAGAAAAAAAAATTTAAAAAAAGAAATGTTAAAGTAGGAACTCAAAGCAGGATCCTGTAGGCAAGAACTAACACAGAGATCATAGAAAAGTCTTGCTTACTGGCTTTCTCCTCATGGCTTGCTTAGTTTGTATTTTTATATATCCCATGTAGCAGTTTGAATAGGAATGTGCCCCATAATCTCATAGATTTGAATTTTTGGTCATTATGAAGTGATACTATTTGACAGAAATTAGAAGGTGTGGCCTTGTTAGAATAGGGGTAGTTTTATTGGAAGAGGAGTGACTTTGGAGTGGGCTTTGAGTTTTCAAATGCCCAAGTCAGGTTTGGGGTCCTTTTCCATCCTAATGCAGGTGAATTCAGGTGTAGAGTTCTCTGCTCCTTCTCTAGAACCATGCCTGCCTACAGGCTACCATGCTTCCTGCCATGATGAAAATGAAATAAAACCTCTGAAATTGTAAAATAAACAAACAAACAAACAAACAAATAAATAAGTAAATATAAAAATGTAAGATTTCTGAAGCATCTGAGCCTTGGTAGAGTTAATTCTCACAATGGAGGATTCCACCATGAATAAACATGTTCCACAGTACATTAGGCAGTGGAAACAATGCAGCATTTGAATAGATAGCTGAAAAGAAAATAGATCTTTTCTACATGATGAAATTTGCACATGCATGCGCACGTGCAAACACACACACACACACACACACACACACAAACACACACGCAATGTTCTTTAAGAAACCAGTATGTACCATTTTTTCCTTACTATTAATATTTTGTGGTATGATCTTGTCCAAAATCTCCTCTAAGGGAACTGTGGGAAGAGAAGGCTTTGGTCTTTGATAAGTAATTGATCCCTCTTCATACTTGACAGATGTCCATTTAATAGAGGTCACCAAATTACACACAATACAGCAACTAACAGAGCAGTGTCATTTCAACATGACCACAGATCTGTCAGATCCTCGGCTTCCTTTACTCTATTTCCTAATGAAATGTGCTCTGTAACTGAATCCTTTTCTAAGCAGTACTAAAGATTCTGATGGATGATTTTTGGAGCCTGTGGCAATATAAAGAACAGTTGAAAATGAAACACAAAATGGTTTACTGACCTTTGCCCCAATTTTAAGGTCATCAACTTCCATGAAAACCTTGGACTATTTCTTTTATAAAGTTGGAAAATGCTATGCCTATCTTACCAATAGAATGGAAATAAGAATTGCAAGCAGCCACATTTAGAAAATTATCAAAGACAAAGTTCAATGTTGGAACCTTGTTTTCACTTTTCAATTGCTTCAAAATGTGCTGCATTTGAAATAAATATAGTGCTTATCACTTCTCTAATTATTTTACGTTATTGAAATAATGTGCATTTTATTTTAACCCATCATTGCTTTATCCTGTCCTCATATTTTTCAATATTTGAACAATTATATCTCCATATGTCAATGCACATGTATGTGCATATATGATATATATATATATATATATATATATATATATATATATACACTAAATTCCATTTATTTATAAACCAAGACTAATTTTCTATTTATATGTCACAGTGAAAAACTCACTCATCTCACTGATTCTAGTACCTATACTGACACACTTGAAGTTAGAAATGTTGCTTTTGTGGTACAACTGATTTCCACAAGATGCAATGAAACTCATAGGAACAGTGATATATCTTAGTGTGTTAGTGTTTTATTGCTATAAAAAAATACCATGGCAACTTTTATAAGGGCTAGAGAACATCATACTAAGTGAGGTAACCCAGTCTCAAAAGAATACCCATGGTATGCAGTCACTGATAAGTGGATATTAGTCTAGAATCTTGGGACACCAAAAACACAATTCACATACCAAATGATGTCTGACAAGAAGAAAGGAATGGACACTAGTGCTGGAAAGGCTCAAAGCATCAGTGTAGGAAAATACCAGAACAGGGAATTGGAAAGGGGTGGATGAGGGAGCAGGGGGAGGGAAAAGGGCATGTGGGACCTTAGGGGTGTGGGGAAACAAAAAAAAAGGGAAATGAAATGTAAATATAGAATATATCCAATAAATTTTTTTTGGAAATTAAAAGTTTTGTAGAATAAGAATACATATGAAAAAAAAGAAATATTTTTCCATCTTCTGAGGTCTTCTTCGATTTCTTTCTTCAAGGACATGAAGTTCCTGTCATACAGATCTTTTGCTTGTTTGGTTACAACAAGTGCTGGTGAGGATGTGGAGAAAGAGGAACACTCCTCCACTGTTGATGGGATTACAAAATGGTAAAACCGCTCTGGAAATCAGTTTGGCGGTTCCTCAGAAAATTGGGCATGTCACTTCCAGAGGACCCTGGCATACCACTCCTAGGCATATACCCAGAGGATTCCCCTGAATACAATAAAGACACATGCTTCACTGTGTTTATAGCAGCCTTGTTTATAATAGCCAGAAATTGGAAGGAGCCCAAATATCCCTCAAAGGAGGAATGGATACAGAAAATGTGGTATATTTATACAATGGAATACTACTCAGCAATTAGAAATAATGATTTCATGCAATTTGTAGGTAAATGGTTTGATCTGGAAAATATCATCCTGAGTGAGTTAACCCAATCACAAAAGAATACACATGAAATGCAATCACTGATAAGTGGATATTAATGAGGCCAAAAGCCCTAAATACTCAAGGCACAATTAGCAAGTCAAATGATTCCCAAGAAGAATAAAGGAGAGGACTCTGGGCCTGAAAAGATTGGATCCAGTTTTGTGGACCCAGAACAGAGAAATCGTGTGGGGGGGGATGATTGGGGAATAGTTGGGGGGAGAGGAATTATGGGACGTATGGTGGGGGGGGGGACTGGGAAAGGGGAAAGCCTTTGGAATGTAAACATAGAATATAGAAAATAAAAATTAAAAAAAAAAGATTAGATTCACCATATGCATCTATGAAAGTATCAGCAAATTTAACAATGAGTATAAGAGATTAATTTATTTTTGAATCCCTTACTAAATCTTTTGTTAGGAGTTGGGAACCTATTAGGGGAAATAAACAACTGGGGTCATGCCTTTCAAAGCTATACAGATTTTCCTGTTTCTAGGATCTCTTTCTTTCTTTTTGCTTTGCTTCCTTGATATTATAATAAATATAATATAAAAGCTTTACTCTGGCATGCTCTTCCACTAAATCACAGACTTGAGAAAATGAAGCCAGGCAATTATGTACTAGAATTTCTAAAATCACTAAAATTTCTAAAATCACAAAACAAGTTATTATTTTTCTTTTAATAATATTTAATCAACATCATAAACATCATGAGTTTTCTGACTAATGCAATAATGAATCCACCCACCACTTGCTATGCAGGTGTGCGTTCCTGTGTGCATGTGTGTATTAGTGTGTGTGTGTGTGTGTGTGTGTGTGTGTTTATATGTGTTTGTCTACACATATATGCATACACATGCGCATATGTGCATGTGCATGGCAGCTCATGTTTACAGTGCACAGATTCCAAATGTGTATGCCCAATTTCAGGGTTATAGTGGTACAAGCAGTTATGAGCCATGACATGCAAGTGCTGAAAGCTAAGCTCAGGGCATCTGGAAGATTAGAAAGTGCTCTTAATCACTGAGATATTTCTCTAGCTCTCAGTACTGAAACATTTTGATTCACCATTCTATATAGGTTTCCAATTACTGAAAAGTATTCTTAATTGTCTTATTCTAATTATCACATTTTAAATATCTCAATTAGTTCCTTATATTTTCTTTCAAGAACTTTTGTTGAATATTGTCTCTTTGTATGTGTGCATGCATGTGTTTCTGTGTGTGTGTGTGTGTGTGTGTGTGTGTGTGCATTTGTGTTCACCTAGCATATTCAATTGTGGGTAACAAAAGGCAACTTGATGAATTACTTTCTCTTTTTCTTCCATGAGGGTTCTCAGCAAGTACCTTTAACAAACTTCATTCATTAATATTTCAATAGATATACTACATATTTCACTTTTAAATATGTTCTGACTAAATATTTTTGTAATGATCTCCAGCATAGAACTATACTTTATTATTTGACTTTCATCACTGTTAATAATATTTTATTCCTTAAAATTCTGTTTAGCCGATTGTTAACATATCTACACAAAGATTGTCTGGGACAGCATTTTTATTTGTTAACATGCCCTGTGTGTCTTAGAAAACAAAATATACAGTTAAATTTTGGTAGTTAATCATTTAATAGAATTGATTTATAAATCATTTATTGTGCAACTTTACCATTTTAGTCACAATGGTGTTAGACGCATCTGCCAAGCAATGCTATGGAAATATTAGTTATGCAAAATGGTTTCAGATTGGCCTTTATTAAAAAAGTGGAGCACATTGTTCACAAAAGCCATTCAAGGTCTATTTTCAGAATCTAATTCATCAATTTTATAATTCCTATTCTGCTTTGCTATGAAATTCTATCACACTTTTATTTGTACCGTATGAAATATTGATGTGCAAGAATAATAGACTTGATTTAATTAATGTGCAAAGGAATGTGACAGTCTGAAATGTGTGTAGTAATACTTTGAAACAAGTTTCCATTTTTACTTTCAAATAAGTCACTGATCTGTAAGTTTCCCATGTTCTAACTCTGTGTTAAAAGCCACTTGCCCATTCTCTGCCTACTGTGCTAATGCTAAGCATTTTTGTATCATTTATTTGCTCCTCACAGCTCCACCACAAGAGATAGAAAAAAGAAGTATCATGTGGTTTCCTGTTTCCACCACCTCACCACTGCGGTGTGAGAAAACCACTGAAGATGAAACACAGAGGCACTTAGCTAAGTTCCTTCTTCCCTATTGGGGTTCAGAGCTCCTGTAAGGCCCATATGCTCTATTCAGAGAAGATGAAAATCAGCCTAAGATAGGGGTCCCAGGTGTGGGCTGCAGCTGAGGCTGTGGTTCTCAAACTCCTGGCCACTTAAACACCTTTGGGAACTTCAAAGATTTGAGAACACTGAGCTTCAGGCCTGAGATGAACCCATGGCAGACAGGAAAGGACAGGGGAGCAGGGAGCAGAGGCAGGGGGCAGAGAGGAAGCAGAGGGCATGGGGGCAGAGGATGTTGGGTAGGTCAGAGGGCCTAGCTCAGGGTGAGTGTTAGGAGTTCAAAGAGACCTCTGTCGGAGACTTAGATGCAGCTCTGCATGATGAACTCCTTCCCTCCATTAAGGTCTTTAAGAGAGAGACAATCCTTGCTTGTCCAAACTGTTTATTCATGGAGGAAAAAGATGCATACAAAAGAAACAAGTTACTTGCTATAGCTTAGTGTTAGTATCTGTCAAAGTAGACTTCAAACTAAAACTCTTTAGAAGAAACAAAAAGGACACTACATACTTTTCACAGAAAAAAAAAATCCACCACAGTACGTTGCAATTATTATCTAATAATTCACCCAAATTTGAAAAGAAAAGAAAAGAACCTTCACTTTTACGGTTTCAATAATGCAACGATGATCACATACTCCTAATGGGAGACTTAAATATCTCATTCTCAGGTGAAAAATGCTAAATGGAGAAATGCTGGAATTAAATGCAGTTATAAACTAAATGGACCTAGCAGATATTACAAGATATTTCACCCAAATACAAACAATGTACGTTCTTCTCAGAACCTTCTCAAAACTATCTCAAAAACTGACAACATTCTCAGGCACAAAGCTTATCTCCTCAGATACAAGAAAATAGAAATAACACCTTGTTTTCTATTTGACCAGTATGAATTAAAGCTAAATATTAAGAATAGAAACAAGAGAATGTTTAAAAATTCATGGAAACTCAACAACTATATACTGAATGAAAAATGGGTCAACAGAAGTTAAGGAAAAAGGAAAAGGATTTATAGAACTGAATGGAAACAAACACACAACATACATACAAGTATGGAACCCAGTGAAGGCTATTCATAGCACTAAGTGCAAACCCACACACTAAAAAAGAGCTGAGGGGTCAACATCTCTTAAAAGCAACTTAACAGCATAACTGAAAGCTATATAACATAAGGAAGAAATTAAACCCAAAAGGGGTAGACTGCAAAAAAAAGTCAAATCCTGCCCTAAAGTCAATAATATTGAAATAAACAAACTGGACACCAGATGGACCAGACAGTCAGCGCCAGGAACACAGAGATATCCTGAGTCTAACATTACTTGTGTCTAAGCCCGTCAGGCTTCTGCCTGACCCCAAGGCCTGGGCAGCTCTGCAGGCCATCTGTGTGCTAGCCCTGAACCCAATTCTACAACAAAAGCCATGCCTGGATTACCCAACACACCAGAAAAAACAAGATTTGGATTTAAAAGCACTGGTCATGATGCTGCTAGAGGAACATAAAAAAGCAATAAACAAATATCTTAAAGAAATGCAGGGGAACATAAAGAGTTTAGAAACCCTTACAATGGAAACACAAAAATCACTTAAAAATTCTAGGAGAATATGGATCAGCAGACAGAAGCCAATAAAGAGGAAATGAAAAAAATCACTTAAAGAAATGCAGGAGAAATTGAGTCAACAGGCAGTGTCATGAAAGAGGAAACACAAAAATCTCTTAAAGAATTGCAGGAAAACACAAATATACAAGTGAAGGAACTCAGCCAAACCATCCAGAATCTCAAAACAGAAGTAGAAACAACTAAGAAATCACAAAGAGAGACAACATTGGAGATAGAAAACCTTAGGAAGAAATCAGGGGCCATAGATGCAAATATATCAACAACAGAATAAAAGAGATAGAAGAAAAAAATCTCAGATGCCGAAGATACCATAGAAACCATTGACTCAACAGTCAAAGAAAATGCAAAATACAAAAAGCTTGTAGCCCAAAACATCCATGAAATCCAGGACACAATGAGACCAAACCTAAGGATTATAGGTATAGATGAGAGTGAAGATTTACAAATTACAGGGCCAGTAAATACCTTCAACAAAATTATGGAAGAAAACTTCCCTAACCTAAAAAGAGAGATGCCCATGCCCATGAATATACAAGAAGCCTACAGAACTCCAAATAGACTGGACCAGAATAGAAATACATCCTCTCACATAATAATCAAAACACCAAATGTACTAAACAAAGAAAGAATATTGAAGGCAGTAAGAGGAAAAAAAACAAGTAACATATAAAGGAAGACCTATCAGAATTACACCAGACTTCTCACCAGAGACCATGAAAGCTAGAAGATCCTGGGCAGATATCATGCAGACTCTAAGAGAACACAAATGCGAGCCAAGAATACTATACCCAGCAAAACTCTAGATCAGCATAGATGGAGAAGCAAAGATATTCCATGACAAAACCGAATTTACAGACTTTCTTTTTACAAACCCAGCCCTACAAGGGATACTAGGTGGAAAATGCCAATACAAGGAGGGAAACTACACACTTGAAAAAGATAATAACCTTCTTTCATCAAACCCAAAAGAAAATAACCATTCGAATATAAAAATAACATCAAAGTGATAGGAAGTAATAATCACTATTCCTTAATATCTCTTAGCATCAGTGGACTAGATTCCCCAATAAAAAGACATACATTAACAGACTGGATACATGAACAGGACCCTACAATTTGTTACATACAGAAAACAAAGTGCCAAGACAAACACTACCACAGAGTAAAAGGCTGGAAGACAATTTTACAAGCAAATGGTCCAAGGAAACAAGCCAGAGTAGCCATTCTAATATCAGATAAAATTGACTTTCAAACTAAAGTCATCAAAAGAGATATGGAAGGACACTTCTTGCTGGTCCAAGGAAAAATCCACCAAGAAGAACTCTCAATTCTGAACATCTATGCTCCAAAGGCAAGGGCACCCTCATTCATAAAAGAAACCTTACTAAAGCACAAAGCACACATTGTACCTAACACAATAATTGTGGGTGACTTCAACACTCCACTTGCCTGAATGGACCTATCAGGAAACCAGAAACTAAACAGGGATACAGTAAAACTAATTGAAGCTTTGGATCAATTGAATTTAGAAGATATTTATAGAACATTTCATCCTGTAGCAAAAGAATATACCTTTTTCTCAGCAACTCATGGCACCATCCCCAAAATTGATCATATAATTGGTCACAGATGTCAACAAATATAAGAAGAGCGAACTAATCACATGCCTCCTATCAGATCACTATGGAGTAAGAATGATCTATAATAGCAACAAAAACAACAGAAAGCCCACAAAAACATGGAAACTGAACAATACTCTACTCAATGATACCTTTGTCAAAGAAGAAATAAAGAAAGAAATCAGACTCTTTAGAATTTAATGAAAATGAAGGCACAACATACCCTAACTTATGGGACACAACGAAAGCAGTGCTCAGAGGAAAACTCATAGCCCTGAGGGCCTCCAAAAAGAAACGGGAGAGAGCATCCTTGCCAATGCAAGGAGGGAAACTACACACTGGAAAAAGATAGTAACCTTCTTTCATCAAACCCAAAAGAAAATAACCATTTGAATATAAAAATAACATCAAAAGTGATAGGAAGTAATAATCACTATTCCTTAATATCTCTTAGTATCAGTGGACTAGATTCCCCAATAAAAAGACATACATTAACAGACTGGATACATAATGGCACACCTGAAAGCCCTGGAACAAAAAGAAGCTAATTCACCCAGGAGGAGTAGAAGACAGGATATCATCAAACTCAGGGCTGAAATCAATCAAGTGGAAACAAAGAAAGCCATACAAAGAATCAACAAACCAGGAGCTGGTTCTTTGTGAAAATCAACAAGATAGATAAACCCTTAGCCAGAGTAACCAAAGGGCACAGAGACAGTATCCAAATTAACAAAATTAGAAATGAAAAGGGAGATATAACAAAAGAAACTGAGGAAATTCAAAAAATCTTCAGATCCTATGACAAAAACCTTTACTCAACACAACTGAAAAATATGGAGGAAATGGACAATTTCCTAGACAGATAACAAATACCAAAATTAAATTAGAATCAAATAGATCGTCTAAACAGTCCTATGACCCCTAAAGAAATAGAAGGGGTCAAAGAAAGTCTTTCAACTATAAAAAGCACAGGACCAGATGGTTTTAGTGCAGAATTCTATCAGGCCTTCAAAGAAGACCAAACTCCAACACTCTTCAAACTATTCCACAAAATAGAAACAGAAGGAACACTACCCAACTCGTTCTACAAAGCTACAGTTACACTCATACCAAAACCACACAAAAATCCAACAAAGAAGGAGAACTTCAGGCCAATTTCTCTTATGAACATCGATGCAAAAATACTAAATAAAATTTTTGCCAACTGAATACAAGGACACATAAAAAAGATCATTCACCATGATCAAGGAGACTTCATCCCAGGGATGCAGGGATGGTTCAATATATGGAAATCCATCAATACAATCCACTACATAAACAACAACAACAACAACAACAACAACAAACCACATGGTCTTTTCATCAAATGCTGAAAGAGCATTTGACAACATATAGCATCATTTCATGCAAAAATTCTTGGAAATAACAGAAATTCAAAGCCCCTACCTAAACATAGTAAAAGCAATATACAGCAAACCAGTAGCCAACATCCTAAATGGAGAGAAACTTGAAGAAATCTCACTAAAATCAGGGACTAGACAAGGCTGCCCCCTCTCTCCATATCTTTCAATATAGTACTTGAAGTCCTAGCTAGAGCAATTAGACAACATAGGATGTCAAAGGTATCCAAATTAGAAAGGAAGAAGTCAAACTATCACTATTTGTAGATGATATGATAGTATACTAAAGTGACCTAAAATACCCCACCAGAGAACTCCTACAGCTGATAAACAACTTCAGCAAAGTACCTGGATCTAAAATCAACTCAAGAAAATCCAAAGCCTTCCTATACTCAAAGGATAAGCAGGCTGAGAAAGAATTTAGGGAAATGACACCCTTTACAATAGCCACAAACAATATAAAGTATCTTGTTGTGACTCTAATGAAACAAATAAAGATCTGTATGACAAGAACTTCAGGTCTCTTAAGAAGGAAACAAAAGAAGACCTCAGAAAATGGAAAAATCTTCCATGCTCATGGATTGTCAGAAATAATATAGTTAAAATGGCCATCTTGCAAAAAAGCAATATGCATATTCAGTGCAATCTCCATCAAAATCCCAACTCAGTTCTTCATAGAGTTAGAAAAAGAAATTCTCCAATTCATCTGGAATAATAAAAAAAGCAGGATAGCTAAAACTATCATCAACAGTAAAAGAACTTCTGGGGGAATGAGTTTCCGTACCTCAAGCAATACTCCAGAGCAATAGTGTTAAAAACTGCATGGTATTGGTATAGAGACAGTAAGGTAGATCAACTGAATAGGTTTGAGACCCAGAAATAAACCCATGCATCTATGATCACTTGATATTCAACAAAGGAGCTGAAAACATCCAGTGGAAAAAAGATAGCCTTTTCAACAAATGGTGCTATTTCAACTGGAGGTCAGCATACAGAAGAATGCAAATTGATCCATTCTTATCTCCTTGTACAAAGCTCAACTCCAAGTGGATCAAGGACCTCCACATAAAACCAGACACACTGAAACTAATAGGAAAAAAAAACTAGGTAAGACCCTTGAGGACATGGGCACAGGGCAAATGTTCCTGAACAGAACCATAGTAGCCTATGGTCTAAGATCAAGAATTGAAAACTGGGACCTCATAAAATTACAAAGATTCTGTAAGGCAAAGAACACTGTCAATCAGACAAAATGGTAACCAAAAAATTGGGAAAAGATCTTCACCAACCCTACATCCTACAGAGGGCTAATATCCGATATATACAAAGAACTAAAGAAGTTAGACCCCAGAGAACCAAATAACCCTATTAAAAAAATGGGATACAGTGCTAAACAAAGAATTTTCACCTGAAGAACTTCGGATGACTGAGAAGCACCTTAAGAATTGTTCAATATCATTAGTCATTAGGGATATGAAAATCAAAACAACCCTGAAATTTCACCTCACATCAGTCAGAATGACTAAGATTAAACACTCAGGAGACAGCAGGTGTTGGCGAGGGTGTGGAGAAAGAGGAATACTCCTCCACTGCTGGTGGTAATGCAAGATTGTACAATCACTATGGAAATCAGTCTGGTGGTTACTCAGAAAACTGGGCATGACATTTCCAGAGGACCCTGCTATACCACTCCTGGGCATATACCCAGAGGATTCCCTGGCATGCAAAAAGTACACATGCTCCACTATGTTCATAGCAGCCTTATTTATAATATCCAGTAACTGGAAAGAACACAGATGTCCCTCGGTGGAGGAATGGATACAGAAAATGTGATATATTTACACAATGGAATACTACTTAGGAATTACAAACTATGAATTCATGAAATTCTTAGGCTAATGGTTGGAATTGGAAAATACCATCCTAAGTGAGGTATCTCATTCACAAAAGCACACACGTGGAATACAGTCATTGATAAGTAGATATCAGCCCAGAGGCTCTGAATACCAAAGACAGAACTCACATAACAAATAATTCCCAAGAAGAAGGTAAGAGAGGGCCCTGGTCCTTGGAAAGGCTTGATGCAGCTTTGTAGGGGATTGCCAGGACAGAGAATTGGGAGGTGGTTGATTGGGAAATGGGCAGAGGGAAGAGGGCTAATAGGACTTATGAGAAGGGGGGAACTGGGAAAGGGAAACATTTGTAATGTACAAAAGAATATATAAAATAATAAAAAAGAAAAGAGAAAAAGTGAAAAAAGCTCAAAACAAACAAACCGAAAACAATAAAAAATTTGATCCTTTGAGACTATCAGTATGATTGAATTATTAAAATCAACCAAAAGGCAGAAAGACACAAATCAACAAAATATCCAAATGAATAAAATGAAAAATATAAAGGGTATATAAAACCTGACACAAAGGAAGTCCAGAGAATCATAAGGACATGCATTAAAAACCAGTATTCTAACTGAAAAATCTAAAACAAATGTGTAATTTTCTGGATATATTCCATTTATCTTAAAAAAAAGTTAAATCAACATTAGATAAGCAAATAAAGTGGATCTATAACCCAAGAGCAGTGATTGAAACTCTCCCAACCAATAAAATTTAAAAAAAGTTCAGATATAAGTGGTTTTAGCATAGAATTCTATCAGACATTCAAAGAAGAGTTTATGCCAATATTCTTAGAATCACTCTATGAACTAGAAACATGGAGACACACAGCTGGAAAGACCCAGGCTCTGTGGGACATCCCCGCGCCCTCTGGCCGAGCACCAAGGCTGCATTCTGCAACCAGCTCGCCGGCCCCTGGACCAGCGGTAGTGGCGGGCCTCTATATTGCAACTAGGACACAGCTGGAAAGGCCCAGGCTCTGTGGGACATCCCCGCGCCCTCTGGCCAAGCACTGAGGCTGCGTTCTGCAACCAGCTCGCCGGCCCCTGGACCAGCGGTAGCAGCGGGCCTCCATATTCCAACCAGGACACAGCTGGAAAGGCCCAGGTAAACACCCCTTCCAGGGCTACCCTCACAGGGGGATCTGCTAGGGTCTCGGAGCCAAGCAGGCTGAGTTCCGCCTAGGCTCTGTGGGACATCCCCGCACCCTCTGGCCGAGCACTGAGGCTGCGTTCTGCAACCAGCTCGCCGGCCCCTGGACCAGCGGTAGCAGCGGGCCTCCATATTGCAACCAGGACACAGCTGGAAAGGGCCAGGCTCTGTGGGAAATCCCCGCGCCCTCTGGCCAAGCACCGAGGCTGCCTTCTGCAACTAGCTCGCCTGCCCCTGGACCAGCAATAGCGGCAGGCCTCCATATTGCAACCAGAACACAGCTGGAAAGGCCCAGGTAGACACTCCTTCCAGGGCTACCCTCACGGGAGGGATCTGCTAGGGTCTCGGAGCCAAGCAGGCCGAGTTCTGCCTAGGCTCTGTGGGACATCCCCTCGCCCTCTGGCCGAGCACCAAGGCTGTGTTCTGCAACCAGCATTCCAGCCTGGCGGGCCTCCATATTGCAACCAGGACACAGCTGGAAAGACCCAGGTAGACACCCCTTCCAGGCCTACCCTCACTGGGGATCTGCTAGGGTCTCAGAGCCAAGCAAGCCGAGTTCCTTGCAACCAGGACACAGCTGGAGAAGCCCAGGTAGACAGACTCCAACAGGGGCTACAATCGCATGAGTGGCAGCCAGCTTATGATCCCTTAAAGCAGCAGTCACATATATTCACCAGTACAGAAACAACAGGTGAGCCCAGCCTCACAGGAGATTCAAACACCAGCCACTGACAACAAGGCCAACTAAAACCAGAAATAACCAGATGACAAAAGGAAAATGAAGGAACATTACTAACAAAAATCAAGGCAACATAACAGCATCTGAACCCAGTTCTCCAACAACAGGAATCCCTGGATACCCCAAAACACCAGAAAAACAAGACTTGGATATAAAATCACTGGTCAGGATGCTGGTAGCTGAACACATAGAAAAATCTCGTAAAGAAATAGAGAATATGGATCAAAAGTTAGAAGCCTTTACGAGGCAAATACAAAAATCACTTCAAGAAATTCAGGAGAAGATGGATCAAAGAGAAGAAGACAATAAGGAAGAAAGACAAAAGTCACTTAAAGAACTACAGAAGAACGTGGGCCAACAAGTAGAAGCTATGAAAGAGGAAGCACAAAAATCTATTAAAGAAATACATGAAAACACAATCAAGCAAGCGAAAGATCTGAACACATCCATCCAGATACTAAAAACAGAAGTAGAAACAACTAAGAAATCACAGAGGGAGACAACATTGGAGATAGAAAACCTTGGGAAGAAATCAGGGGCCATAGACGCAAGTATCAACAATAGAATACAAGAGATAGAAGACAGAATATCAGAAGCCGAAGATACCATAGGAACCATTGATTCAACAGTGAAAGAAAATACTAAATGCAAAAAGGTGGTAACCCAAAACATCCAGGAAATCCAAGACACTATGAGAAGACCAAACCTAAGGATTATAGGTATAGATGAGAGTGAAGATTTACAAGTTAAAGGGTCAGCTAATATCTTCTATAAATTTATGGAAGAAAACTTCCCCAACCTAAGGAGAGAGATGCCCATGAATATACAAGAAGCCTATAGAACCCCAAACAGACTGGACCAGAACAGAAATACATCCCGTCACATAATAATCAAAACTCCAAATGTAATAAACAAAGAAAGAATACTAAAGGCAGCAAGAGAAAAAGGCCAAGTAACATATAAAGGAAAACCTATCAGAATAACACCAGACTTCTCACCTGAGACCATGAAAGCTAGAAGATCCTGGGCAGATATCATGCAAACTCTAAGAGAACACAAACTTCAGCCAAAACTACTTTACCCAGCAAAACTCTCAATCGCCATTGATGGAGACATCAAGGTATTCCGTGAAACAACCAAATTTGCAAGATATCTTTCCACAAATCCAGCCCTACAAAGGATAATAGGGGAAAAGCACCAAGACAAGGACTGAAACTACACCCGGGAAGAAGCAAGATAGAAACCTCCTCTCATCAAACCCAAAAGAAGATAACCTCTCGAATATAAAAAAATAAATAAGATAAATAAATATAATTTCAAAAATGTCTGGAGGTAATAATTACTATTCCTTAATATCTCTTAACATCAATGGACTCAATTCCCCAATAAAAAGACATAGATTAACAGACTGGATACAGAAACAGGACCCTACATTTTGCTGCATACAGGAAACACATCTCAGTGTTAAAGACAAACACTGCCTTAGAGTAAAAGGCTGGAAGACAATTTTACAAGCAAATGGTCTCAGGAAACAAGCTGGAGTAGCCATTCTAATATCAGATAAAATTGACTTTCAACCTAAAATCATCAAAAGAGACTCAGAAGGTCACTTCTTGCTGGCCAAAGGGAAAATCCACCAAAAAGAGCTCTCAATACTGAACATCTATGCTCCAAATGCAAGGGCACCCTCATTCATAAAAGAAACCTTACTAAAGCTTAAAGCACACATTACACCTAACACAATAATTGTGGGTGACTTCAACACTCCAATCTCCTCAATGGACCGATCAGGAAAGCAGAAACTAAACAGGGACACAGTGAAACTAATTGAAACTCTAGACCAATTGGATTTAACAGATATATATAGAACATTTCATCCTAAAGCTAAAGAATATAGCTTTTTCTCAGCTCCACATGGTACCTTCGCCAAAATAGACCATATAATTGGTCACAAGACAGATGTCAACAAATACAAGAAGATCGAGCTAATCCCATGCCTCCTATCAGATCACCATGGAGTAAGAGTGCTCTTAAATAGCAACAAAAACAACAGAAAGCCCACATACACATGGAAACTGAACAATACTCTACTCAATGACACCTTGGTCAAGGAAGAAATATAAAAAGAAATCAAAGACTTTTTAGAATTCAATGAAAATGAAGGTACAACCTACCCAAATCTATGGGACACAATGAAAGCAGTGCTAAGAGGAAAACTCATAGCTCTAAGTGCATCCAAAAAGAAACTGGAGAGAGCATACACTAGCAGCTTAACGGCACACCTTAAAGCCCTGGAAGAAAAACAAGTTAATTCACCCAGGAGGAGTAGAAGACAAGAAATCATCAAACTCAGGGCTGAAATCAATCAAATAGAAACAAAGAGAACCATACAAAGAATCAACAAGACCAGGTGCCACGGACTGACTCAGTCGGAACACACACTCCCATGGGGAATCAGGGTCTTTGGTATGCAGGAAGGTACAGGTCCCGTGAATGACAGACAGAAACACACAAGATCTGAATGCGTCTGAATGCACTTTACTGTTCTGAGGCAGGAACTTTTAAATGTTTACAAAGAATGGTTACCATGAGTATCTGGCACAAGGAAATACAAAATTAGTCAGGTATGAACGTCAGAGATTACACACAAGGTCATTGTGTCCCTCTGTGGTCAATGATAAATTAGTGATTCAAGAGTCAGAGATTACACACAAGGTCATCGCGTCCCTCTGTAGTCAATGATAAATTAGTAATTGGAATTAGTAATTAGTTCTTGGAAACACTATGTATGCTATTTTTCTTGTAAGACTTTCTCAGGCTTATTTTGAAACTTTACTTAACTGATAGTTTCCATGTCAGAGTGCCAAAGCCAGCTAACCATACAAATAATATAAATTGTTGGGAGGTTAATTCTTTAATGTATCTAGGTAATAACTGTACAGCTAATTAAAAGCAAAGCAATGGATCTCCAGAGGATAAATCATGGCCAGTGCTGTAGTTCAAAGAATAAACTCCCAGTGAATCATCACGCCTGGATGCTCGCACCTCTGGCTGGCAGGGACATCTTGTAAGTAAAAGAACAGGTCAGAAAAAGGTCACACAGCTTGCCATGAGAAATTTCATCTCAGCCCTATCTGCAGCCAAGGAGGCCCACAGCGGCATTCACCTTGAACAGCCCTGCCAAACAAGGCTTTACCCAGTAAATATCACACAGCCTCCGCCTGGATTGCAGCTTGGCTGCGTGAAATTACGGTGTTCAAGTAATGCGCCGTGATAACCAGGAGCTGGTTCTTTGAGAAAATCAACAACATAGATAAACCCTTAGCCAGAATAACCAAAGGACACAGAGACAGTACACAAATTAACAAAATTAGAAATGAAAAGGGAGACATAACAACAGAAACTGGGGAAATTCAAAAGATCATCAGATCCTACTACAAAGGTCTATACTCAAAACAACTGGAGAATCTGGAGGAAATGGACAATTTCCTAGACAGATATAAAATACCAAAATTAAATCAGCATCAAGTAGACCAGCTAAATAGTCCCATAACCCCTAAAGAAATAGAAGGGGTTATAAAAAGCCTCCCAACCAAAAAAAGTACGGGACCAGATGGTTTTAGTGCAGAATTCTACCAGACCTTCAAAGAAGACTTAACACCAATACTCTTCAAACTATTCCACAAAATAGAGACAGAAGGGACACTACCCAACTCATTCTTCGAAGCCACAATTATGCTAATTCCTAAACCACAAAAAGATCCAACAAAGAAAGAGAACTTCAGGCCAATTTCTCTTATGAATATAGATGCAAAAATACTAAATAAAATTCTTGCTAACCGAATCCAAGAGCACATCAAAATGATCATCCACCATGATCAAGTAGGCTTCATCCCAGGGATGCAGGGATGGTTCAATATACGGAAATCCATCAATGTAATTCACTACATAAACAAACTGAAAGAAAAAAACCACATGGTCATCTCATTAGATGCTGAAAAAGCATTCGACAAAATTCAGCATCCTTTCATGCTAAAAGTCTTGGAAAGAGCAGGAATTCAAGGCCCATACCTAAACATAGTAAAAGCAATCTACAGCAAACCAGTAGCCAACATCAAAATAAATGGAGAGAAACTTGAAGCATTCCCACTAAAATCAGGGACTAGACAAGGCTGCCCTCTCTCTCAATATCTTTTCAATATAGTACTTGAAGTTCTAGCAAGAGCAATTAGACAACATAAGGAACTCAAAGGGATACAAATTGGAAAGGAAGAAGTCAAACTATCATTATTTGTAGACGATATGATAGTTTACCTAAGTGACCCAAAAAACTCCACCAGAGAACTTCTACAGCTGATAAACAACTTCAGCAAAGTGGCAGGTTATAAAATTAATTCAAGCAAGTCAGTGGCCTTCTTGTACTCAAAGGACAAGCAGGCTGAGAAAGAAATTAGGGAAATAACACCCTTCACAATAGCCACAAACAACATAAAGTATCTTGGCGTAACTCTAACCAAACAAGCGAAAGATCTGTACAACAGGAACTTCAAGTCCTTGAAGAAAGAAATCGAAGAAGACCTCAGAAGATGGAAAAATATTTCTTGCTCCTGGATTGGCAGGATCAATATAGTAAAAATGGCCATCTTGCCAAAACCAATATACAGATTCAATGCAATCCCCATCAAAATCCCAACTCAATTCTTCATAGATCTAGAAAGAGCAATTCTCAAATTCATCTGGAGCAACAAAAAACCCAGGATAGCTAAAACTATTCTCAACAATAAAAGTACTTCTGGGGGAATCAATATCCCTGACCTCAAGCAGTACTACAGAGCAATTGTGTTAAAAACTGCATGGTATTGGTATAGCAACAGGCAAGCAGATTAATGGAACAGGATTGAAGACCCAGAAATTAACTCACAGACTTATGGTCACTTGATCTTTGATAAAGGAGCCACAACCATCTGATGGAATAAAGATAGCCTTTTCAACAAATGGTGCTGGTTCAACTGGAGGTCAACATGCAGAAGAATGCGAATTGACCCACTCTTATCTCTTTGCACTAAGATCAACTCCAAGTGGATCAAGGACCTCCACATAGAACCAGACACACTGAAACTATTAGAAAAGAAACTTGGGAAGACCCTGGAGGACTTAGGCACAGGGGAAATGTTCCTGAACAGAACACCAATAGCTTACGCACTAAGATCAAGAATCGAAATGGGACCTCATAAAATTACAAAGTTTCTGAAAAGCAAAGTACACTGTCAGAAGGACAAAACAGCAACCGACAAAGTGGGAAAAGATCTTCACCAACCCCACATCCGACAGAGGGCTAATATCCAGTATATACAAAGAACTCAAGAAGTTAGACCCCAAAGAACCAAATAACCCTATCAAAAAATGGGGCACAGAGCTAAACAAAGAATTTTCACCAGAAGAAATTCGGATGGCCGAGAAACACCTTAAAAGATGTTCAATATCATTAGTCATCAGGGAAATGCAAATCAAAACAACTCTGAGATTCCACCTCTCACCAGTCAGAATGGCTAAGATTAAAAACTCAAGAGACAACAAGTGCTGGCGAGGATGTGGAGAAAGAGGAACACTCCTCCACTGTTGGTGGGATTGCAAAATGGTAAAACCGCTCTGGAAATCAGTTTGGCGGTTCCTCAGAAAATTGGGCATGTCACTTCCAGAGGACCCTGGCATACCACTCCTGGGCATATACCCAGAGGATTCCCCTGCATGCAATAAAGACACATGCTCCACTATGTTTATAGCAGCCTTGTTTATAATAGCCAGAAATTGGAAGGAGCCCAAATATCCCTCAAAGGAGGAATGGATACAGAAAATGTGGTATATTTATACAATGGAATACTACTCAGCAATTAAAAATAATGAATTCATGCAATTTGTGGGTAAATGTTTAGACCTGGAAAATATCATCCTGAGTGAATTAACCCAATCACAAAAGAATGCACATGAAATGCAATCACTGATAAGTGGATATTAATGAGCCCAGAAGCCCTAAATACTCAAGACACAAATAGCAAGTCAAATGATTCCCAAGAAGAAGAAAGGAGAGGACCCTGGGCCTGTAAAGATTGCATCCAGTTTAGTAAAGAAACCGAGGGGGGAGGGGGTATGATTGGGGAATATTTGGGGGGGAGAGGAACTATGGGATCTATGGTGGGTGGGAACTGGGAAAGGGGAAAGCCTTTGGAATGTAAACATAGAATATCGAAAATAAAAAAAAAAGAAAAGAAAAAAAAGAATTATGAAAAAAAAACAAACTAGAAACATGGAGAGGAAGGTGTCATTGCCCAGTGTATTTTACAGGAAAATATTACCCTATAATCTAAACCACATAAAGACCCAATAAAGAATCACAACCCTATTCTCAATATGAATATAGACCAAAACAAAAACAAAAACAAAAACAAAAACAAAAACAAAAACAAAACAAAACAAAATAAAACCCTCCCTAAATGCAGAAAAGTACTTTGCCAAATCTTACATCACTTCATGTTAACAGTCCTGGAAAGTTTAGGTATGCAAAGCACAAACTTCAATAAAGGAAATAGGCAGTAAGCCCATAAACAACAACTACTTAAATTGAGAGATATTCAAACAATTACACTAAACTCGGGAAAAAGAAAAGGATGTACACTCTTTAAAAGTACTTAAAAGTCTCACACTTTGAGGCAATTTTATGTTTGACACGAAGAAAATAAAACTAGGTACTGATTACGCAAAAAAAAAAATACGCGAAAAAAAAGTCTTAGCTAGAGCAATAAGAGAACTGAAGAAAATAAAAAAGGTCACAAAGGAGAGGAAGAAGTACTGGGTAAGTACTATCATTATTCCAATGAGAAAGCATCAGAACATAGAAAAGAGAGATGGAGCCAAAACAAGCTATCATATTAAAATAGCAATGTTGCTTTAAAATTTCAAGAAATGTTTCAGTTCTAACTAAATATGATTATTAATTTTTACCTTAAACAATACATGCACTTGAATAACTTGCACACTGTAGAACTTGTATGAAAATGTATTGCCACAAACTAAAGGAAAGTAGGTATATTTGAAAAGTTTGTAGACTATACTGAACTATGCAAGTCTCATACAGAAGAATTAGATGTTGACTTTTATACACTGTTTTAGATTCTGTGGAGTCTAGAATTTTGTGAAGCTTAGTATATATTTGAAGAGCATTATCTGTATTTACAAGAATGGTAGGCCAGAGGATTCCCCTGCATACATAAAAGACACATGCTCCACTATGTTCATAGCAGCCTTGTTATAATAGCCAGAAGTTGGAAGGAGCCCAGATATCCCTCAAAGGAGGAATGGATACAGAAAATGTGGTATATTTATACAATGGAATACTACTCAGCAATTAAAAATAATGAATTCATGCAATTTGTAGGTAAATGGTTAGATCTGGAAAATATCATCCTAAGCGAGTTAACCCAATCACAAAAGAATACACATGAAATGCAATCACTGATAAGTGGATAGTAATGAGCCCAGAAGCCCTAAATACTCAAGGCACAATTAGCAAGTCAAATGATTTCCAAGAAGGAGAAAGGAGAAGACCTTGTGTCTGGAAAGCTTGTATCCAGTTTTGTAGGAGAGTACCAGAACAGAGAAATGGTAGGGGGTTGATTGGGGAATAGTTGGGGGGGAGAGGACTTATGGGATGTATGGTGGGAAGGAACTGGGAAAAGGGAAAGCCTTTGGAATGTAAACAAAGAATATAGAATAAGAAAAAGAAAAAAAAAGAATGGTAGGCCAAAGGATAAATAAACATATAAATAAATGTGCCACAATTTATTCATCAATTCTTTGGTGGAGGGACATCTAGATTGTTTCCATTTTCTAGATATTACAAATATATCTGCTATGAGCAAAGTTGAGCAAGAATCCTTGTGGTACAGCAGAGCATCCTTTGACTCTATGGTCAGGAGTGGTATAACTGGGTCTTGAGTTAGACCAATTCTCAATTTTCTGAAACCACCATATTGTTTCCAAAAGTTGTTGTACAAGCTTGTGCTCTCACTAGCAGTGAAGATGTGTTCAGGGGGCTCCACATCCTTGCCAGCATTTACTGTGACTTGTGTTAGGCAGAAGCTCAGATCCTGATAGCTATGGACTTTAAACATTTCTTCAAGTGTTTTTTTAAGCAATTTGAGATTCCCATGTTAAAAATTCTGTTTAGATGTGGAATCCATTTTTAAATTCGATTATTTGGTTTGGTGATGTCTAGTTTCTTGAGTTCTTTATATATTTTGGATATTAGTCCTCAGTCAGATATGGCGTTGAAGAAAATATTTCCCATTCTATGAACAGCCTTTTTGTCCTATGGACAGTGCCTTGGCTTTACTGAAGCTTTTCAGTTTTTTGGGGTTCCATTTACTAATAGTGGATTTTAGTGCCTCTGCTATTGGTATTCTGTTCAGGGAGTTGTCCCCTGTACCCATGCATTCAAGACCATTCCCCACTTTATATTCTATCAAGTACTGTATTTGGATTTATGTGAGATCTTTGATCCACTTAGATTTAGGTTTTGTTCAAGGTGATAGATATGGAACTACTTCTATTCTTCTATATACTAGCATCCAGATAGAGTAGCATCATTTGTTAAAGATGCTTTCTTTTTTCCATTTAAAATTTTTAGCTTCTTCATGGAGTATTACTCACCTCTTATAAAGAATGAGGTAATCCAGTCTCAGAAACACAAACACGGTATGTATTTACTTATATAAGTGGATATTAGCTATAAAGAATAATCAAGCTACATTCAACATACCCATTGAGGCCAAGTAAGAAGGAGAGCTTACAG
Source organism: Apodemus agrarius (assembly GCA_964023405.1). Taxonomy (NCBI): domain Eukaryota; kingdom Metazoa; phylum Chordata; class Mammalia; order Rodentia; family Muridae; genus Apodemus; species Apodemus agrarius. The sequence goes on from OZ030008.1 coordinate 129,164,889, forward strand.
GGGAATGCAAGAATCTCCTAGGTAATGGAAAATAGAATTGATTTCACCAGTAGATTCAGCATAGGTAAAATTAGGAACAGGAAAGATCAAGTCAAGGAAATACTGGGAGAAATTAGTGGTTTGGGGACATTTTGATGGGAGTTAGAAACCCAGTACAATGGAAATTTCATGGATTCATTGAAAGTGAACCTAGCAAAAGCATCTAGTAATGGAGGACACAGTGACTGTTCTGAAATATTCTGTGACCAGATAAGGCCTTAAGAATATTAATTGGGACAGCAACCCAGCCATAAAACCTTCTCCTTACAGTTTGTTCTACCTTCATAGTATTCAGGTAAAGTATGGTATGGTCATCATTAGAGATTCCAGACAGACTTTATCTAGCAACTGATAGGATCAAATGCAGAGTCCTTCATCCAAACATTCAGAAGAGCTTGGAAAGTCCTGCAAAGGAGAGAAATGAAGAATCTGAATTACCAGAAGAGCCACGGACACCAGAAGGACATGGTCCATAGAATCAACTGATCAAGACTCGTATGAGTTCTCAGACACAAAGGAATCTGTATGGGTCTGTGCTAGGTCTCATTTATAGATGCTATGATGAGTAACTTATGTTCTTGTGGGAATCCTAATGGTGGGAGCAGGGGCTGTCCATGACTCTGCCTAATTGTGGAACTTATTTCCTCCTACTTGCTTAACATGACCAGCCTTTCTGTGATGGTATATACCTGATCTTATTGTAGCTTGCTATACATTGTTTGGTAGATGACACTGGAGGTCCTGTTCTTTTCTGAGAGGCCGAGAGTTCACGACTCTGGGTTAGAGGGGAGGTGGAAATGAGACTTGGGAAAGGGGCAGGAGGGAAATATGCAGTCTGAATTTAATATTTGATAGAATAGTAATAAAAATATTAAGCCAAATAAAGAGATATATGGTAATGACTAATCTAAGCTTAACCCAAGATTATCTTTGACCTGGGCTGGTCACTGGACAGCCATTCTTCAGTCTCTTCTCCAATTAAGTCCCTTTTAGGCAAGAAACATTTGGGGTCAGAAATTGTGACTGTGGGTTGATTATCATGCAAGTACAAAAGTGTGAAATTAGGTCTCCAGTGTTCATGTAACACACTTCCCTTGTGATGGAGAGATAGCTCAGATAGATCACATGCATTTTCCTGACTTCCAACCACCTCCACACACAGGGTATAGAAACATACATGCAGAAAATAATACATGCACAAAAAATAGAAGTAAGCATAACTTTTAAAAGAAATAAAGTAGAATGGTATTGAGGAAGACATCCATTATTTACCCTGGTATCTGCATTCAAGCACACAAGTACCTGCATGCACAAGTGCACAGATGTGTATCTATACATTCAAATACATGGAAGGTACAAACAAAAGCACAATATTATAGTAATTCTGTTAGTTAATCTTTATTACATTTCAATATTTCAAATGTAAAATGTTATTTCATGTATAGCTGATGTGTCAATGCTATTTCACTTTTAAATTTTATTTTGGAGCAAAGATGAAGATTTATTCATTTGAAACACACAGCTGAGAAAAAATTCTCTTTATTCACAAAGAATCCCAATATTATAATTTCTATTTTTAATCTTTGCTTTTATGACATTCACTTTTTACTGCCTTTCTTTTAACCAGTTTCGTGTGATTAATGTAGTGAAGGGAAAAAAGAACTTTCAAACAAGATTTTCCTTAGGGAAAGGTTCTAGCAGAGAATTTGATTACAAGGAATGGGTAAGGAGACCCTGATGTGAAGTCTGATGTGATTTAAAATGAACTGCAATTTTCTTTTTCAAATAAGGAAAACCATATAAAAATGATGCTTCCTTTTATGTCATACTTGATCATTTCAAAAATATTAGTTTCAGAAACCACTAACACTACCAGTATTAGAGTCTGTACTTAGGTTTTTTTTTCTCTCTGAAAGATGCAAGATATACACAAAGTTCAATAAACAAAATTCAATGATATTAAAAAAATACAGTTCATTGATTACTCCATTTTATTGAAAATAGATTTTTCTCTCATATAATATAGCTGAGCCACAATTTCCTCGCCCTCTATTCCTGCCAGCCTCCCTTACCTCTTCCCCTACCTCTCATTTTCCTCAGAAAAAGAGCAGGCTTCCAAGAAACAACAGCTGGACAGGACAAGAGGAGCTAAGATGGAAGCCTTCATGCTGAGGCTGAACAAGCTAACTCAATAGGAGGGAAAGACTCCACATAACGGGAAGAATTAAAGAGTTATGGCTGCTCCTGCTGTTAGGAGTCCCAAGAAAACAGCCAGCAAAACCACCTACTCAGATTACTTGGAGCTGGCAGACACATGTAGAACCTGTTTCAGTCTCTGTGAGCCCATGAAAGCCTTGCTTGGTTGATTCAGTGGGTCCTGTTCTTCTGCTGTCCTCTGTCCCCTCTGATTCCCTCAAGCCTCCCCACACTCTATCCCATGGGGTTCTCTGGTCTCTCCAAATAACTTCTGGATGTAAGTCTCTGCAGCTACCCCTATCTCCTGCCAAAGAAAGCTTCTCTGATAATGAGCATATAAGCTGCCTATGTATGAGTACTACAGAATATCATTAGAAGTCATATCTTTTCTTTTTTCTTTTTTCTTTTGTCTTTTTTTTTTTTTTGCTAGTGGTATTTGATTCTGTCTTGTCTCAAGTTCCTGTCCATTCAGACACTATAGGGCATAAGACTGTAGCCTGGGCCTCAAGTTAAAACAAACATTGGTTGTCCACTCCAGAAGATCTCTGCCACCACTGCCCCATCATATCCTACAGGCAGGACAGATTATAGTTTGAGGGTTTCATGGCTGGGTCAGTGCTAAGGTTTCTCTTTCTATATCCTTCAGGGTATCTTATCCTGTAAAAGACACTAGACTGTAGGGATGAAGGCACCAAGCCCACACAAGCTTGACATCTTTGTGGTCAATGAGATATGTGGACTTTGTCTTTGATAATGAGCCGAATATCAGGTTTCAGGCAGTGACATTCTGCTCTAGTATAAGCCAGGATTCTTTAAAGTTCTCCACTACATGTCTTTAGCCAACAACTCAAGGGAATGCAAGTAAGTCCCACTATTGGAAGCTTTTTTAGTATTAACAGTGTATTGTTCAAAATATATTTTTCTTTTTACTGTGTATTGTTTAAAATATTTATCTTTTTCCTAAAAGTGTAGCATTAATATGCACAGCAACATTTTACAGATTTTGTTTCCCTTTTTGATCAATCATTTACTTATCTGGTCTGTGTGCACTTTATTAATATATTTTTCATATTTTCATTATAAAATTTTATGGAATATTTGTACTTAGAAAATATAATTTGCCTTACAAACCCTATGAATATATACATGTTTTTTATTCTACCTTTTCATTATCTATTATAAGTGTTGACAAGTATTTTTCTTGCTTGTTTTGTTTTGTTTTTGTTTCCTTGTTTGTTTTTTGAGACAGGACTTCCTCTGTGTAGCCCTGGCTGTCCTGGAACTCACTCTGTAGTCCAGGCTGGCTTCGAACTCAGAAATCAACCTGCCTCTGCCTCCCAAGTCCTAGAACTAAAGGTGTGTGCCACCACCAAACCCTAACTATCATAGTCTCATATATTCTCATATATTTTCATTATCTTCAAATCATACTTTCTTTACCATTACTATCAATAATTCTAAAGATTTCCTAATTTCATGATTTTAATATTAAGCTAATATCAAACAGTTCATATAAAATATTGTGCAATTAGGTTTTAAAGCATCTAGAACATTCTCTTTCCAGTGGATGTCTCTAGTAGAGCTTAAATTTTCTATTTTTTTATGTTTACTCCAGTTTGTTTTCTAAATTTGTAAAAATTTCTGATAAGCGATTATCAGTTAAAAAGTTTATGATAAAGGAGTCATTTTGAATATCTCATCACTGTAGTTAACTCCCAACTGGACATGACAGCAGAGACAATAAAATTACATACAGGTACAAAACAATGGAATATTAGTATGAATACTGGTCATTTACTGCTTATGCCCATCTAACAATCAGCAGAGTAAACACAGAGGATTATAGCAGTTATAAAGGGCTGGCATCATGATGCCCTCAAACATTATTGTTCCTCTAACCTGGTTATAACCTGGTTATAACCTGGTTTTATTCATCCTTTCATAAGTCTAAGCTTTTATTTTAAATTAATCCTTTTAAAATATTGTATATTCTAATCCTAGGTTATGCCTAACTTTACCAAACACTTTACACAATAAATCTGTTTTTGATTGAGCATGCATTCCATGAGTTATGTAGAATGCCAAGTGAGTAACATGTTACATGCATTCCAATTTTACTGAAAAACTTGATTGAAGAGAAACTTAATCAACATATGAAAATTTATACAATACAAAACATAAAGGATATGAATATCAGAATTGAAAATTTTATAATTCTATCCTATTAATTTGTATACTGAAAAAAGAGTTGAGTGAAATCCTACCAACAAACCCATTTTCTCCTCCAATTACAGTCAAACATCTCTAATACATAGTCCTCCCAATTCAATCTCTCTCTCCCCTCTCTCATTTTATTTTGTCATCACTGAGTCTATGTACTTCTGCAAGGTGTGAGAGCGTCTACTAGAGCACAAACAGTGTATGTTATTCACACAACTGAAAAAAAAGAAACTTCTCATCTCCAGCAGTCATCATTTGTCTCAGGATGGGTACTTTGAACTGCATAATTCATCAGGAAGCTCATTCCTTGAGAAACTGATTTTCTTTCTCATTTTCATTGATAGTCTGTTGCTCTTAATCTAGGAGAGGAAATTGGTGAAATTTCCAAGTTGGTATTATGTGAGTATTTTTTATTCAACCATACTGTTGAGATATAATAGGTGCAAGCATTCCTGTCATGTGTAGTAGACACCATCTAACAGAAGGCATCTTGGTTCTTTGGCTTTTACAATCTGTTTATTCCTTCTCCTGTGATATTGCCACAGTTTTAGCTGTAAAGATTTTAATGAAGGTATAGCATTTGGAGCTGGGCACACTTGTTATTTATTCTTTCCATTTTGGGTAGTTTTAAATCTTTATAATATTCTCCATCTGTTGCAAAAAAAAGGTTCTTTGATAAAGGGTAGGAGCAACACATATATGTAGACTTAAGAATAAGAACTTAGAAAACAGAAATTACACTGGTTTAGAGAAATAGCAGGTTCTCCTGTAATGTTTATGACCTCTTCATCCATGAGTAACTGACTAGGTTTATAATACCTGGTTTGAATTATCTCCAATTAAGTGGCACTTAAATCCAATTACATAGACATTAGTTGCCCCAAAGATACTAGTACCACTATTGCATTATTAGGGGACTCTTGATAGACTAGTTATCATAACACTTATAGGTTTTAAATATGAATAGTACTCTTGATTACTTTCTGCCCGTGGAAGCTTTTATGGTTCCTTTACATACTATAAAATCTAGTCTTCGTGAAGGAGGCTTTTAAGAAATTCCATCTCAATTTTTCTAAGTCTTATGACACAGGTATGTGTTCTGGTAGACAATTATCAGCTTTGGCATTAGCCTATATTGTTAGGGGAGTCTCTTGAATTTACCTGACCAATAATTCAAAGGGAAGTATCCTGTGAACTTATTGTTAGGTAGTATATGGCTTTTAGGGGACATATTATCTCCCTCTATAGGGAATTTCTTTAAACTAAACATATACAGACAGACAGACATGTACACAGAGAGACACAGAGAAATAAAGACAGAAAGATAGAGAGCGAGAAATAGAGACAAAGAGACAAAGACAGAGAGGCAGAGAGAAACAGATACAAATAGAAAGACAATAGAAAAGAGCTAAAAGGAGAAAAAGACAGAAGCAAGTGGAAACTAACATATTATGCACATATTTATAAATAAGCTTATATTTGTATCTTACCCTTGCAGATTATTCCAACGTTATTATATCTGCTGCTGAATGAAGCAACTAAGCTCTTATCTTTATGACAATAGTATAGTCATCTCTCTGCCCTCATTGGAGTAGTTTCTTCTCTCTTCATCAGATAGTAATACACATGAAACTCCAACTAGGTAACATGCAGAGAATAGACTGTGCAATGCTCAGCCTTATATATGTTATCTATATTTTCCCTTCTGCCTCTGATGCTCCTGAATCATTGAAGAAGAGAGAGTAAAAATATTGTAAGAGACTGAAGTAGTAGATGTCTGCAGATTATACATTCATATAACTGGAATTACTCAGAAGGGTTGAAAGTCTCGTGTCTGAGAAAGGAATGAAGAGACAATTTGTATGTAAAGAGCATAGACATTTTTGCAATTCTTATATAAACTGCATAGAAAAAATTCAAATATATAGGTGATATATACATATTTTTCCATAAATATGTGTGATTTACATTTAGATATGTCTATATCCATACATGTTTACATGTATTTATATATTTTTATGTAGAATGTTTTTATAGCAAAAGTAAAACAATGTTTCTCTGTGTGTAGTATGTATGTGATTGTGTGTATGTGTGTTTGCGTGTGCGTGTGTGTGTGTGTGTGTGTGTGTGTGTATTTGGGTTCAGATGAACTAAAATTGGATAACAAACAGGTTGAACCCTCATCAAACTAGAAGTAAGAATCAATGATCCTGTGTACCTCCAAATACCTGTAGTCTTATGAGTAAATAAACTTTACACATATGGACTCTAATATGGAAGCTCATCTGTGAATGGGGATGAAGATGGTGAAAGGGGTCTCCGAAGTCCAAACTTTTAAATTAGAAATTGTGGAATCAGGACTCACTTCTTGAAAATATTTCAACTTCTGATACATTTACAACTTAATTCCTGGCTGAAAAAAATCACAGTGAAACTGAATTATAAAGTGTCCCATAGGTCCATATGTAAGTAAAATACTGCTCAAAATGATAACAGAAAATGTGATATATCAGACAATTAAGAATACATCTGAAATTTATAATATTTTTTAAAAAATAAAAGAAAAAAGGACTTGTTAGGGTATCACCATTCCTGGCACCAAGCTATAATACAGAGAAATAGTAATAAAATCTGCATGGTGTTGGTATAGACAGGATGATCATTCAAATCAAGTGGAAAACCAGAAATAAACTCACACAGCCATGGAAACTTGACTTTTGATTTAAAAAAAAGCCAAAATAGGACAACAGAAAAAATAAAGAAATAATCTTCAACAAATGGTACTGGTCTAGCTGGATATCTGCACGTAGAGAACTAAAAGAGATCCTTATTTTTCATACTGTACAAAATCGAGTACAAGTGGATCAAATATCTCAAGGTAAGACCAGATACACTAATTCTAATAGAAAAAAAGGGGGAAATTGGCTTGAACTCATCAGTACAGGAGACAACTTCCTGAACAGAATACCAGTAGTTCAGGCACTAAGATCAACAATTAATAAATAGGACCTTATGAAATTAAAAAGCTTTTGAAAGTCAAAGGATACCATCAGTAGGACAAAATGACAGCTCACAAATTGGGAAAGATCTTATCTAACCCAACATCTGACAGGGGCTAATATCTAAAATATATTAAGAACTCAATAAGTTAGACACCATAAACCCAATTAAAAGTGAGGTACAAAGCTAAACAGAATTCTCAACAAAGGAACCTTGAATGGCCAAGAAACACTTAAAGAAAAATTCAACATCCTTAGTCATCAGGGAAATGCAATTCAAAATTGCTCTGAGATTCCACCTTACACCTATCAGAATGGCTAAGATCAAAGATTCAAGTGATAGCGCATGCTGATGGTTAGAGGAAGCACAGCAAGGGGAACACTTCTCCATAGCTGGTGGGAGGGCAACCTTGTCCAACCACCCTGGAAATCAATTTGGTGACTTTCCAGAAGCTTGGAGCTAATTCTACCTCGAGACCCAGCCCTACTACTCCTGGGTATATACCCAAAAGATATTCCATCCTCCCACAAGGACACTTGCTCAACTATTTTAATACCACCTTTATTCATAATTGTCAGAAACTGGAAACAACCTAGATGTTCCTCAACTCAAAAAAATTGATAAAATGTGATTCATTTACACAAGGATATACTACTCAGCTATTAAAACAAGGACATTGTGAATTTTGTAGGCAAATGGATGATACTAAAATAAATGTCCTGAGTGAGGTAACCCAAACCCAAAAGAACATGCATAATCTGTATTCACTTACAAGTGAATATTATTCATAAAGTACATAATAAACACACTGTAACCCACCCCCAAAAACACAAATATTAAGGGCCCAGTGTCACTTATTATATTAAGGGCCAACTTCCTAGCCAGTTGAATCTTTCTTAGGAAGGGAAATAAAATAAATATATGAGGAGGGTGGAGAAAAGGATCTAGGTGGCAGAGGGGAGTAGGGTGGGCCCTGGTGGTCAGATGAGGGGTAGGGTGATGAGGGGCAATAGAATAGAAATGGGATGTGGGAAGGGGCTATCTCTAGGATTTTTCCAGAGACCTGGGATAATGAGAGGCCTCAGGGTATCTATGGGGTGACTCTAACTGAGACTGCTAGTAGTAAGGAATATGGATGCTGAAGTAGCTAGCCATGTCCTATAGCCAGGCAGGACTCTGGGTGGAGGTATAATGGCAGTAACCCATGCACAAAACCTTCTACACAAAATATTCCCTGCCTTCAATATGTGCAGGGATATAGAGCAGAGATGTAGGGAATAGCCAACCAATGACTGGTTCAAATTGAGACCCATCCCATGTGCAAGAACTAATCCCTGACATACTGTGTTGTGTTTGCAGACAGGTGGCTAACATAACTGTCTCTGATAACCTCTAGCCAGCAGCCAATGGAAACAAATGCAGAGACCCACAGTGTCCAAAGAGAAGGGGAAGCAGGAAGGGGGCAGATCTGTGTGAGTGGGTGTGTGGAGGAGAGGGAGGGCTGATATTTGCCTGAAAAGTGAATGAATGAATAAATGAATAAAAAAATAAATAAATAAACAAACATTTTTAAATGTACAATTAATTCTAGGAAAAAGAAAAAAGGTGAGAGATATAGATAGCTCCAGTAAATAAGTGAGAAAATAAATGACTATACAGTTTGGCTTATGGAGCTCCTATGGAGCTTGGACTTGTCTTTCTTCCTGTCTCCTAAGTGCTTGGATTTCAAGTCAGTCACCAGAATTTTTAACAAAACAAAACAAAGAAAGAAAGGCAAAACTAGAATTGTAAACATAAAGGTACCTGCATATTAAGAATGAAATAAAATAGAATATTCGACTGTATTTTGCCTGACTTAATGTCCCTGTATTGTTTTGAATGAGAGAAAATATTTCATGAAGCTATAATTTTATTAGAGCATGTACTTCTTTTAACCTCTGTGTCTGAGGTAGTTAAGGGGAAGTTTTATTTTTATTCAACATATTTTATAATTTTTTTAAATATCTAGGGGAATTTTAACATGGATGTGATTTTTCTCCCTCCTTCCCATTACATAATTCCCTTTGCACCATTTAAAGACCCTCCCTTCTTCCAGGTTTTCTTCCATTTTCTTTGTCTTTCTGATTTTGTTCTAAACAGCACACAGTCATAACCATGTTTGCTGCATGGGTTTCACTCACCAGCTCTCTAAATCATATCAAAAGATACAGTAAGCATTCCTGTACAAACATTCAACATGATTATAACCACTGCATGTAGACATTAAAAATATGTTTATGGATTTCTGTTGTCTGGAATGTTGAATAATTTAGCCAGAAGGTTCTGAATAAAGTAAAATATTGCACCTCATATTCAATTAAAGCAATGCATTTAACATCTTATCCAAGAGCAAGCATTTTCAAGTGTAAAATGAAGACATTTTTATGTGGGCCAAAGATGAAAAAAAAAAAAACTTACAACGACTATTTAAATAATTCAAATTGGAAAGCAGTTAGTCCTACCATACATTCCCTATGTCACCCATTGATTACACATACCTTACACATTTTAACACAATTATCATTTCAGGGAATGTAGCTGAAGAAGTAGTTTAGTGGAAGAGTGCTTTGCTGCCTTGCCAAGAACCTCACAATGAGCAGTGCACCAGAGAAAAAGAGAGGAGGTAGGAAGAAAGGACAGAGATGCTGAAGATACAGGAAAGGGTGAATGAATGTTTCTTGAACCTGATGTGATGGTGCAAGCAGGACTAGGAACTTGAACCATACTCTTTTCATAGATAGAGGAGAGGGAAAAGGAGAGAAAGAGAAAGACAGATAGACAGAAACACAAAGTAGAGACACATACAGAGAGAATAGAGACAGAGAGAATTAAAAAAAAACTTTACAAGTAGAAGAATACCAGTGTGTACAATAATAATGATGAAAACAATAATGTTTACTGAAAAAAAATCCTAAATCAAAACACAAGTTTAGAGATTGAAGAAATTTGGTATATTTTTGTTTGTTTTATCTGTGTGGTTTTATGTCCATCACATAGAATCAAAGTAGTTCTGGTGCCTGCTATGTACAAAGGGTATTGGATCATGTGTTGGTTTGAATGGGAGTTACTCTTGTGGGCAGATATGTTCCAATAATGCTGCCCAGAAGGAAAAGCTGTTTGGCAAAAATTAGGGAATGTTTGAAAGAGTACACATTCTTCTTGAGTTCTTTGTATACATTGGATATTAGCCCTCTGTCAGGTGTAGGGTTGGAGAAGATTCCCCAGCATGCAATAAGGATACATGCTCCACTATGTTCATAACAGCCTTGTTTATAGTAGCCAGAAGCTGGAAAGAACCCAGATGTCCCCTCAATGGAGGAATGGATACAAAAAAATGTGGTAGATATACACAATGGAGTACTATTCAGCCATTAGAAACAATGAATTCATGAAATTCTTAGAGAAATGGATGGAGCTGGAGAACATCATACTAAGTGAGGTAACCCAGTCTCAAAAGAATACCCATGGTATGCACTCACTGATAAGTAGATATTAGCCTAGAATCTTGGAACACCAGACACAATCCACATACCAAATGATGTCTGACAAGAAGGAAGGAGTGGACCCTGTTTCTGGAAAGGCTCAATGCATCAGTGTAGGGGAATACCAGAACAGGGAAGTGGGAAGGAGTGGATGGGGGAACAGGGAGAGGGAAAAGGGCATGTGTGACCTTTGGGGGGGCAGGGAACCAGGGAAAGGGAAATGAAATGTAAATAAAGTAGATATCCAATTAAAAAATAGAAAGAGTACACATGGTAGGATCCATGGCTATGGATACACATGTAGTAGAGGATTGCTTTATCTAACATCAATGGGAGGGGATGGTCCTTGGTCCTGTGGAGACTTGATACCCCACCATAGGTGGATGCTAGTGCAGTGAGGTGGGAGTGGGTGAGTTGCTTGAGGAGCACCCTCATAGAGGCAATGTAGATGAGGAGGATTGTGGAGGGGTAACTGGGAAAGGGAATTTCATTTGGAATATAAATGAATAAAATATTAATAATAAAAATAAGAGTTTGTCAGTAGGGGTTAGCTACAAGTTTTCAGAAGATACATTCCATTCCTGGACTTTCACTCTCTGCTTGAAAATTAAATACTTGAAAATTAAAATGTTCCAACCAATAGTTGTTCTCCACGTTCATGGAATCTAGAACGTTGAATCTATAATTCCAAATCAAATATCTTTTATGAATTATCTTGGTCACAGATTCTTATCACAGAAATATGAAAGTAACTAAGAGTGAAGTTTGTCAAGTACCAACTATGATAACCTAAAGCTAGCAGGTGGCCTTCCTGGAAGTGGCAACCATTTTTACTTGGTATATAATGGGTGGGGTCTATGGCAATATTCCAAAGAGACTTCATCTCAGGATTGCTTCTTGCAGCTGACATGCCTTTCTTGCTATTCTTAAATTAATGTAATAATCCCTTTACATAACCCACCCTATTGATCAGATTTCCTGCAAATCAACTTAAAGATGAACATTTATAAATTAATACTATTTAGATGAATTAATAATGATTCTATAGAAATCTTGATTTGATTAAAATTTCTTAGGAAGTTTCAAGAGATGATCTTAATTGCTTTATTATAAAGATATAATAAAAGAATCAAGAATAGAATGTGCCCACTCCTTATAATAGTAAGTTAAGGCTGCACAAAAACAAATACAATGAGCTTTCATAATTACAAAAGAAAGAGAAATAGACTTGGGATAAATCAGTGTTCAAGGAAAAACATTTAAGTCCAAGAATATAATCTATAGGAGTGTACTATGATAAAGCAAGACATGTAAAATCTGTTGCTTTGAATTTATAATGAGCATATAAAATGAAAGACTGCTTGAAATTAATTTCAACTGCATTCCCATTTTATGTTACATTTTATCTTTGAGCTAAATTTCTAATGAACTTTTTGCCTAAGAAGGTATAAAAAGGCTAAAGAAAAGAAATAAAGTTGTTGGTTGAATGGTTTGGCTTGGGAAGTTCTGCTCCATTTATCTACCCATCCAAATGTATATGTGTGTTTTTCTATATGTACATGTTGGTATATGTATGTAAACATACATAAATACTTATGGTGTATAAAGACAAGTAGTTGGGCCCAAACAAAACAAATGTGTTAATGTGTCAATAAAAATGTGAATGAAAATGTAAATGTATATATAAACATATATGTGTGTCTGTGTATATTTGCCAGTATACAGGATCTTAATTATTTTCCTTTCCTTCCTTTCTGGTTCACAAAGAGTTAACCATCCTAGCCAGAGGGGCTTCTATCTCTCTGGGCAGAGAAAGAAGTGATAGCAATAAACATTTTACTTTTTTCTCCACTTCTAGGCAAAAGGTGTTAGTTGCCCAAGCCAGTGTTTTTTAACCACAGAAGAAGTAAGAAAGATTTTAGGATTTTTTAGAAGTTATCAGCAGGTGATCAGTGTAGTTAAGAGGACTAGAAAGATAGAGACAATGAGTCTTCAACGCTACCTCCTTGTCTGATGCTGTGTTTTGCTTCAAATTATTCTACACTGGGTTGGGTCATGGCAGAAGTTAGTTTCAGGAAGTACAGTATGCTTGTGACATGTTACTTATTGGAATAGTGTGGAAGGTTTTGGGACTTTGTACTAGGAAAGTAGTTGAGAACCATCCTTGTAGAAGTATGGAAGACAATGTGGATGAGAACAGTGTGGATAATGGAAGTCCCACTAAAGGAGATCCAGATGGAATCGCTATTAGACTTTCTTTGTTAGTATTCTAAGAATCTGTTTGAGGCTAAATTGAAGAGTAATGAATGAATTTACGTAGTGAAGGAAATTATAAAACAGCTTGATATTGCAACCAGGACACAGCTGGAAAAGTGCAGGTAGAGACTCCGTCTGGGGCTAGAGCAGGGAGAGCCGCTAAGCTCTCGCCCACAGGCGGGCCCAGGCGCCTAGGCTCTGCAGCACGTCCCTGCAAGCTTAGGCCGTGCACCGAGGCAGCCGGAACCACCCAGCTCCCCAGGACCCCGGACCAGCAATAGCTGCAGGCCTCCATATTGCAACCAGAACACAGCTGGAAAGGCACAGGTAGACAGATTCCATCAGGGACTACCACGTGGGGGGATCTGCTAGGCTCTCGCTACTAGGCAGGCCCAGCAGTGCCTGCCTAGGCTCTGCTGCACTCCCCCACACTTCCCGGAGACCTCAGGCCATGCACAAAGTCAGCGGGTGGCAGCCAGCTTGCGATCCTGTTGAGCAGCAATCACGCATAACCACCAGTAGAGAAACAACAGGTAAGCCCACCCTCACAGGAGATTCAAACACCAGCCAGTGACAACAAGGTCAACTAACACCAGAAATAACCAGATGGCAAAAGGTAAATGAAGGAATGTCACTAACAGAAATCAAGGCAACATGACAGCATCTGAACCCAGTTTGCCAACAAGAGGAAGCCCTGGATACCCCAAAACACCAGAAAAACAAGACTTGGATATAAAATCACTGGTCAGGATGCTGGTAGCTGAACACATAGAAAAATCTCGTAAAGAAATAGAGGAGAAAATGGATCAAAAGTTAGAAGCCTTTACAAGCCAAATACAAAAATCACTTCAAGAAATGCAGGAGAAGATGGATCAAAAAGAAAAAGACAATAAGGAAGAAAGACAAAAATCACTTAAAGAAATACAGAAGAACGTGGGCCAACAAGTAGAAGCTATGAAAGAGGAAACACAAAAATCTATTAAAGAAATACATGAAAACACAATCAAGCAAGCGAAAGATCTGAGCACATCCATCCAGGTACTAAAAACAGAAGTAGAAACAACTAAGAAACCGCAGAGGGAGACAACATTGGAGATAGAAAACCTTGGGAAGAAATCAGGGGCCATAGATGCAAATATCAACAATAGAATACAAGAGATAGAAGACAGAATATCAGAAGCCGAAGATACCATAGGAACCATTGATTCAACAGTCAAAGAAAATACTAAATGCAAAAAGGCTGTAACCTAAAACATCCAGGAAATCCAGGACACAATGAAAGACCAAACCTAAGGATTATAGGTATAGACGAGAATGAAGATGTACAAGTTAAAGGGCCAGCAAATATCTTCTACAAAATTATGGAAGAAAACTTCCCCAACCTAAAGAGAGAGATGCCCATGAATATACAAGAAGCATACAGAACCCCAAACAGACTGGATCAGAACAGAAATACATCCCTTCACATAATAATCAAAACTCCAAATGTACTAAACAAAGAAAGAATATTAAAGGCAGCAAGAGAAAAAGGCCAAGTAACTTATAAAGGAAGACCTATCAGAATAACACCAGACTTCTCACCTGAGACCATGAAAGCTAGAAGATCCTGGGCAGATATAATGCAAACTCTAAGAGAACACAAACTTCAGCCAAAACTACTTTACCCAGCAAAGCTCTCAATCGCCATAGATGGAGACATCAAGGTATTCCATGACAAAACCAAATTTGCACGATATCTTTCCACAAATCCAGCCCTACAAAGGATAATACGGGGAAAACACCAAGACAAGGATGGAAACTACACCCGGGAAGAAGCAAGATAGAAACCTCCTCTCATCAAACCCAAAAGAAGGTAACCTCTCGAATATAAAAAAATAAATAAAATAAATAAATATAATTTCAAAAATGTCTGGAGGAAATAATTACTATTCCTTAATATCTCTTAACATCAATGGACTCAATTCCTTAATAAAAAGACATAGATTAACAGACTGGATATGGAAACAGGACCCTACATTTTGCTGCATACAGGAAACACATCTCAGTGTTAAAGACAAACACTGCCTTAGAGTAAAAGGCTGGAAGACAATTTTACAATCAAATGGTCTCAGGAAACAAGCTGGAGTAGCCATTCTAATATCAGATAAAATTGACTTCCAACCTAAAATCATTAAAAGAGACTCAGAAGGTCACTTCTTGCTGGCCAAAGGGAAAATGCACCAAGAAGAGTTCTCAATACTGAACATCTATGCTCCAAATGCAAGGGCACCCTCATTCGTAAAAGAAACCTTACTAAAGCTTAAAGCACACATTACACCTAACACAATAATTGTGGGTGACTTCAACACTCCACTCTCCTCAATGGACCAATCAGGAAAGCAGAAACTAAACAGGGACACAGTGAAACTAATTGAAACTCTGGACCAATTGGATTTACCAGATATATATAGAACATTTCATCCTAAAGCTAAAGAATATACCTTTTTCTCAGCTCCACATGGTACCTTCTCCAAAATAGACCATATAATTGGTCACAAGACAGATGTCAACAAATACAAGAAGATCGAGATAATCCCATGCCTCCTATCAGATCACCATGGAGTAAGAGTGGTCTTCAATAACAACAAAAACAACAGAAAGCCCACATACACATGGAAACTGAACAATACTATACTCAATGACACCTTGGTCAAGGAAGAAATAAAAAAAGAAATCAAAGACTTTTTAGAATTCAATGAAAATGAAGGTACAACCTACCCAAATCTATGGGACACAATGAAAGCAGTGCTAAGAGGAAAACTCATAGCTCTAAGTGCATCCAAAAAGAAACTGGAGAGAGCATACACTAGCAGCTTAATGGCACACCTTAAAGCCCTGGAGGAAAAACAAGTTAATTCACCCAGGAGGAGTAGAAGACAAGAAATCATCAAACTCAGGGCTGAAATCAATCAAATAGAAACAAAGAGAACCATACAAAGAATCAACAAGACCAGGAGCTGGTTCTTTGAGAAAATCAACAAGATAGATAAACCCTTAGCCAGACTAACCAAAGGACACAGAGACAGTATACAAATTAACAAAATTAGAAATGAAAAGGGAGACATAACAACAGAAACTGAGGAAATTCAAAACATCATCAGATCCTACTACAAAGGTCTATACTCAAAACAACTGGAGAATCTGGAGGAAATGGACAATTTCCTAGACAGATATCAAATACCAAAATTAAATCAGCATCAAGTAGATCAGCTAAATAGTCCCATAACCCCTAAAGAAATAGAAGGGGTTATAGAAAGCCTCCCAACCAAAAAAAGTACGAGACCAGATGGTTTTAGTGCAGAATTCTACCAGACCTTCAAAGAAGACTTAACACCAATACTTTTCAAACTATTCCACAAAATAGAGACAGAAGGGACACTGCCCAACTCATTCTTCGAAGCCACAATTACGCTAATACCTAAACCACAAAAAGATGCAACAAAGAAAGAGAACTACAGTCCAATTTCTCTCATGAATATAGATGCAAAAATACTAAATAAAATTCTTGCTAAGCGAATCCAAGAGCACATCAAAATGATCATCCACCATGATCAAGTAGGCTTCATCCCAGGGATGCAGGGATGGTTCAATATACGGAAATCCATCAATGTAATCCACTACATAAACAAACTGAAAGAATAAAACCACATGGTCATCTCATTCTACAAAATTCAGCATCCTTTCATGCTAAAAGTCTTGGAAAGAGCAAGAATTCAAGGCCCATACCTAAACATAGTAAAAGCAATCTACAGCAAACCAGTAGCCAACATCAAAATAAATGGAGAGAAACTTGAAGCATTCCCACTAAAATCAGGGACTAGACAAGGCTGCCCTCTCTCTCCATATCTTTTCAATATAGTACTTGAAGTTCTAGCAAGAGCAATTAGACAACATAAGGAAGTCAAAGGGATACAAATTGGAAAGAAAGAAGTGAAACTATCATTATTTGCAGACAATATGATAGTTTACCTAAGCGACCCAAAAAACTCCACCAGAGAACTTCTACAGCTGATAAACAACTTCAGCAAAGTGGCAGGTTATAAAATTAACTCAAGCAAGTCAGTGGCCTTCTTGTACTCAAAAGACAAGCAGGCAGAGAAAGAAATTAGGGAAATAACACCCTCCACAATAGCCACAAACAACATAAAGTATCTTGGCGTAACTCTAACCAAACAAGCAAAAGATCTGTACAACAGAAACTTCAAGTCCTTGAAGAAAGAAATCGAAGAAGACCTCAGAAGATGGAAAAATATTTCTTGCTCCTGGATTGGCAGGATCAGTATAGTAAAAATGGCCATCTTGCCAAAAGCAATATACTGATTCAATGCAATCCCCATCAAAATCCCAACTCAATTCTTCATAGATCTAGAAAGAGCAATTCTCAAATTCATCTGGAGCAACAAAAAACCCAGGATAGCTAAAACTATTCTCAACAATAAAAGGACTTCTGGGGGAATCAATATCCCTGACCTCAAGCAGTACTACAGAGCAATTGTGTTAAAAACTGCATGGTATTGGTATAGCAACAGGCAAACAGATCAACGGAACAGGATTGAAGACCCAGAAATTAACCCACAGACTTATAGTCACTTGATCTTTGATAAAGGAGCCACAACCATCCGGTGGAATAAAGATAGCCTTTTCAACAAATGGTGCTAGTTCAACTGGAGGTCAACATGCAGAAGAATGCGAATTGACCCACTCTTATCTCTTTGCACTAAGATCAACTCCAAGTAGATCAAGGACCTCCACATAAAACCAGACACACTGAAACTATTAGAAAAGAAACTTGGGAAGACCCTGGAGGACTTGGGCGCAGGGGAAAAGTTCCTGAACAGAACACCAATAGCTTATGCTCTAAGATCAAGAATCGACAAATGGGACCTCATAAAATTACAAAGTTTCTGCAAAGCAAAGGACACTGTCAGAATGACAAAACGGCAACCAACAAAGTGGGAAAAGATCTTCACCAACTCCACATCCGACAGAGGGCTAATGTCCAATATATACAAAGAACTCAAGAAGTTAGACCGCAAAGAAACAAATAACCCTATCAAGAAATGGGGCACAGAGCTAAACAAAGAATTTTCACCAGAAGAAATTCGGATGGCCAAGAAACACCTTAAAAGATGTTCAACATCATTAGTCATCAGGGAAATGCAAATCAAAAAAACCTGAGATTCCACCTCACACCAGTCAGAATGGCTAAGATTAAAAACTCAAGAGACAACAAGTGCTGGCGAGGATGTGGAGAAAGAGGAACACTCCTCCACTGTTGGTGGGATTGCAAAATGGTAAAACCGCTCTGGAAATCAGTTTGGTGGTTCCTCAGAAAATTGGGCATGTCACTTCCAGAGGACCCTGGCATACCACTCCTGGGCATATACCCAGAGGATTCCCCTGCATGCAATAAGGACACATGCTCCACTATGTTTATAGCAGCCTTGTTTATAATAGCCAGAAATTGGAAGGAGCCCAAATATCCCTCAAAGGAGGAATGGATACAGAAAATGTGGTATATTTATACAATGGAATACTACTCAGCAATTAAAAATAATGAATTCATGCAATTTGTAGGTAATGGCTAGACCTGGAAAATATCATCCTGAGTGAATTAACCCAATCACAAAAGAATGCACATGAAATGCAATCACTGATAAGTGGATATTAATGAGCCCAGAAGCCCTAAATACTCAAGACACAAATAGCAAGTCAAATGATTCCCAAGAAGAAGAAAGGAGAGGACCCTGGGCCTCTAAAGATTGCCTCCAGTTTAGTAAAGAAACTGAGGGGGGAGGGGGAATGATTGGGGAACAGTTGGGGGGGAGAGGAACTATGGGAACTATGGTGGGTGGGAATTGGGAAAGGGGAAAGCCTTTGGAATGTAAACATAGAATATAGAAAATAAAAATAAAAAAACAGCTTAATATTGTCTCTTCTATGTGGTTATTAGTAATTGTTTTTGAACAGGTCTACAATGAAATAGAACACATAGAACAAAAACAGATACAAATTGTACAGTTCACAGAGAAAAACACCACCAAGAAATTTATTGTTTGAGCCAAGGTTTGAGCTGAGATGAAAAGAAAGGCCTGATCTTAAGTAGAGTAAGTGTAGAAACGTGCAATACCCACCCAGCTAAGCTTCCAACCTTTAAAATGGAAAGGCCTGGGGGAACTATCTGTTCCTAAATGGTAACAAGCAATCAGAGTTGATATTGATGCGATTCAACATTCCCTTCCCAGAGTTTATCCCAAGTTAGTGTTCAAACTCAAAAGTGCTACCTACATTGTTATGGCTTCAGAGTCATAGAGAATACATGAATAAACATATTCTTGAACCTTCCTTTATAATGAAGGAAACCCATTCGACCACATGTGTGGTAGGGGAGTCCATGAATGGAGCCCCTGAGGCACCACTGTCTGAGGCTTGAAAGATGTTAGAGAAGTCAAAAACATGAACATCTTCCCAGATAAGCTCTATATAAGAACTAGCCCAAGTGAGAGATGTATGTTGTAGGCAGCAAACTTAGAAGGGCAAAGCTATCAAATCCTTTCATATCACCCAAGGAACTATAGGATTTAGGGTTTTCCCTACTGATGTGGGTCTTGCTTAGGTCTGGTGTTTTCTCATTATGTTCTGACCCATTCTTTTGTAGAATGGTATATTTTGTGCCACTGTATGTTGACATATTTAATTTAATTTTTGATTTATGCAGTGTGTTAAAACTGAGAGACTGCCTTGAATTTCAGGAGAAACTTTAGAATTTGAACTTTTAAAACCATGTTGAGAATGTGAAAGACTAAGGGGGACATTTGAAGATTGATTAAACGCATTTTGCACTATGATATAGCCACAAACCTATGAGAACCAGTGAGTGGAACATGATGGTTTAAATGAGAATAGCCCCATAAAAAATATATTTGAATGCTCTGTCCACGATAAAACTGCTTAGGAAACATTAGCAGTATGGATTTGTTGGAAGAGGGATGTCACTGGGGTTTGGTCTGTGAGATTTCCAAAGACTCACAGATGCATTCCCTTCCTCCACCTCTCTCTGACTACCTGTAGAACAAGGAGTAGGTGCTCCCAATGATCCCTGTTAACATATGTCTGCTATCCTAGACACTAACCCTCTGAAAATGTAAGTGCAAATTAAACATTTTATTTTGTAAGTTTCCTTGGTCATAATGTCATAAAACAACAATAGAAAAACAAATGAAGAATACCTCTAATAATAATGTAGTTTGTTGTGAGCCCTTGATATGCATGTGAGAAACAAACCCAGGTCTTTTGCATCATCAGGAAACTGTCCTAAGTATAGAGAAATCTCTCTAGCTCTGTAATTTAGCTTTCTAAGTTTACTTTTTTCTTTTTTGGTTTTTCGAGACAGGGATTCTCTGTGTAGCCCTGGCTGTCCTGGAACTCATTCTGTAGACCAGGCTGGCCTCAAACTCAGAAATCCCCCTGCCTCTGCCTCCCAAGTCCTGGGATTAACGGCGTGCACCACCTCTGACCGGCAAGTTTAATTTTTTTAAATAAAAAGAATTCTGTGTTAAGCCCAGGAATAGGAAACAGTACATATCAAAGGATTCATATGCCTTTAGCCTTGTAACACATTTCTTTCTATGAAACCTTTTTAGGTGAACCAGTAGAACAAGTATTAAAATATTATTTATTAGACGAAAATAAGTAAAAGTATACTTTTTATGCTTTACTTACCAAAGCTTTTAAAAATGCTTAATATGGAATATGTTGCTCTTGAAGTTTCTTCCAATCAGATCTTGAGAAATAAGAATTATTAAGTAGGGGCATCATGTTGTTGAAACATCTCAATAAGTAAAGGTCACATTAACATAATTTATAAGCAAGATCTTGTGGTGGGTCAAATTGCAGTCTTTTAGGAAAGTCATGAATTATTGATTTGGGTTCTTCCCCTTGAAGCTCAGGTAACTCCATGGAAGATGGGGAGGAAGAATTGTAGTATTCAGAGGGAAATGAAGGATATCAGGAGAACTCCACCCACAGAATCACCTAAGCAGGGGTCATAGAGGCTCACTAAGGAAGAAATTACTGAACCTGGATGGGTCTATACTACATTCTCTGCATATATGTTATGATTACTTGACTGATTTTGCAGGACTACCAACAGTGAGAGTGGAAGTATTTCTGATATCTTCATCTGCTCATGGGAGCCTTTTCTCCCTATTGGAAAGCTTTGCCCAGTCTTGTTATCAAGAGTTTATGCCTAGTCTTGAATCTTGTTATGCATTGTTTAGTTGATATCCCTGGAAGGCCTGATGTTTCTAAAGGGAAACAGGGAGGAGTGTGTCTCGGGGAGAGGTAAGGTAGGGAGGGGTAAAGGCCAGAAGAAGTGGAGGGAGGAAAAATTGAGGTTAGGATGTATTGTATGAGAAAAGTCAATTTTAAAAAGTAATATAGTATAAGTTACTTTTTAAATATGTATGGTATATTTTTACTAAATATAGTATAGTTCAGAAACAGTAAGAAAGTCAAGAAATAATGGAGATGGTTTGAAAACTATGTCCACTGGATTTCAATTAAACTCTGTGTACTGAATACCTGAGTTTATCTTTGTAATCAAAACAGTTTTGTACATTGGAATCATAGATTAATAGAAACGATGCTTCACACTACATTAATATATAATTCAAGAACAGTGAAATGGAACTCAGATTGCATACTCTGCAAACAAGCTGATCTTTCTTCGTAATAAGAAAAGGAAAAACAAAACTAGAAATATTTCAGATACAAAGACTGTGAGTCAGCTCTGCTGGAATATACGTCTAATAGAAATCATGTACTAGATCAATCCTTCCTTTCCAGAGAATGGGGATTTTAAGTACTGGGATAACAGAATACTTTTAATAAAAAGCAGAGCCTTGAATGAATGATTTTAGAATATCATAAGATTAAAAAAGGAAGCCTATCTGCACAACTTTGAAAAGTGGGCTCCAAACCTTGACTAGGAATCATAGAACAGCTGGCTCTGAAAGTATAGGTACAGATGAGACACCCCTAGGGTATGACAGCAATCCTGCTCACCCTCATATGGTGCAGGTAACAGAAAGCTAGCAAGCTATGTAGCTCATCTACTACTTTGACCCAGATCCATGGCTCTGAGTTGGCCCACTTCAAAATCTGTATCATCTGCAAATGAGTGGGATATGTGAAAGGGCTAGTCCTGCTGTGCCAAAGCTGCAGAGTCTCCATGACACAGGGAAACAACAGAATAACCAGGAAGAATCCTGTTGGCAATTTAATATTGATGTTGTGGCACTATCCAAAGATCACAAACCAGATCAGTGGCTCCTTGAACTAAACATTTACAAGTGAAGATGTGTGGACAAATGGATATACTATGGGACAATCTGTGACACATCACAGCTTCTAAAATGCAATGTGTTCTAAGCTTTGTCTTCTGCTTTTCTTCTTCTTCTTCTTCTTCTTCTTCTTCTTCTTCTTCTTCTTCTTCTTCTTCTTCTTCTTCTTCTTCTCCTTCCTCCTCCTCCTCCTCCTCCTCCTCCTCCTCGTCTGCTTCTCTCATTTGTTTGCATTTGTATTTTATTTTAGCTGGAAGGTTGCAAGGAGGAAGGATGGATATGAGGGGGTAGGAAGAAAAACAGTACTGGGATGTATGATGTGAAATTCACAAAGAATTGACAAAAAGCATTTAAAATAAAAGCATTTATATGAATATTTTTTTAAAAAGAAGCCAATGATAAAATATCTTCCAGTTAAATTTACGTACATTTCCAAATTATATGCATATATTGCTACAGTGAATAAGTGCTTAAGTTAAAGATAAGCATTTCCCAAATAGTTGTTTTGTCAAAATTTTGATGAATAGAATGAAATAGTTTACTATATTGAGAGCTAGCTGTAAAGTGACAGAAACAATTCGTGTCCAATTATTTAGATGTTTCTTTCCCAATAGCCACTAATGAAGTGGTACTAATATTGTCAATATCTGCAGATTGGCATTAATTTACTTTTAATTGTACCTCTTACAACTTCTTAAAATGGAAATAGTGTGGTTTATTTTGTATGTCATGCTTTTAACTGCATATGTTTGGAAACTAAGAGACATGTCATGTGTTGATTAAACATTTCTTCCAAGAAGTTCTTGACTCTAAAAAGTGATGATATTGGAATGAGTTTTCCCAAAATGATCTGTGAACAAAAACAGAAAATCAAGAAAAGGAGAAGTAAAGCAATTCTTTATTTTTTCCAAATATATTAGACTCAGTAATTTTGTTAGTGTCAACAAAACTTTACCATATATCATCCAAACCAGGACATAATAGGATTTAAAGAGAAGGCTACTAATAATTACACAAGTACAACAAGTATAAACTTCAAATTTCCTGGGCAGTCTGGATCCTATGATCAACCTAGAAATAGGGATTAAACTGCAAGTACATGCAGAAATCATACTGTTCCCACACGTATGCGGAAAAGGTAAAAGTGTACTGTTCACTTGAATTGATTTTTGGCAACACTGGCTCTTTCTCATCACCGAGTTTTCACTCTTAATATTAATGAACTCCCTAAGTATCGCTTTCTGAATGCATATCATCCTGTATTCATATCCTTGCTACCTTGTTTTCATTCCGCTAGTTGAAATGTTTAGTACTGTTTATTCTTTATATTTCCCACTCCCTCACCCTCTCCCCCACTCTGTCTCTCTCTCCCTGTCCCCTACTGTTTCTTTCTCTCTGCCTCTGTCTCTGACACTCCCTCTCCCTCTCCCTCTCCTACTCTTTCCC
Source organism: Apodemus agrarius (assembly GCA_964023405.1). Lineage (NCBI taxonomy): Eukaryota > Metazoa > Chordata > Mammalia > Rodentia > Muridae > Apodemus > Apodemus agrarius. The sequence goes on from OZ030008.1 coordinate 129,188,950, forward strand.
TACACTCTCTTGCTGATACACTGTACATGTCTAAATCCCCAGGAACTAAACTAAAAAAAATAATGCCTAGGTCAAAGAAGGCATGCAAAAATCTTGTTAAATGAATAAATTCAGAGAGTTTGTTTTTGGTTCTTTACCAAAAACAAATTAAAATGACTCTCCAAGGAATATTATGGCTCTGTATAGTTTCAAGGTGTTGGACTAATGATCTATGCAGCTTCCTCCACTGTTCAATATATGATTCCCACTGGTCCCCTTTTTCTGTCTACTAATATGTCATCATTTCCATGTAGCAAATAAGAACATTTGGTGATCAAGGGGTAGGGCAACTGCTCTATTCACAGTGGATGGATGCTAATGTTGATCATTTTTCCAGTAGTAATTCCCTGTTATGTGTTTGCACCTACAGAATTTGGTTGATACAGAGGTAGCCAGAAGATATAGTGGATGATATACTGTAGATGTAATAATTTACCTCTAATAAAATTATCGCAGTATCGCTAACAAGAAGGAATGCTGTGTGCTCAAACCAACCATCAGTGATTTATATATTAATGAGAAGTGAATTAATTCTGGGCGAAGTTGAATTGCTACAAATCCCTCAAAAATTGTATAGGAAAATCTATGGTAGTATGCAAAGAAGTACTTCTGCAGTTCCAAAAAAAAACCCTTTTTATTCTAAAGCTTTGTGTTAAAGATATATACTACCTATCAAGTTTGATACCAGCCAGATATTGGGGATTGAAAGCTAGTAATACTAAAACTATTTTGAGGCCAGGGATTCAAGTCAACCATAAAAGAATTGTTCAACACCAAGACAAAACCAAAAAAAAAAAATCCTGAGTGTACAAACATTGTCAGATCATTTGATTTTAATTTCTCTCAGGTCTGGGCAAAATTATAAGTGACAGACCTGGGATAGGTTTCCAGACCAGGAAATAGTCTCTCACAATGAATGCCATAAACAGGAGAGCAACATAGAAGAGTCTCTGTTAGGCATACAAGTTTTCAGCCAAATGTATTCATCATCTGTTTCATTGTGCTGTCATGTCTCCTGAAATATATACATGTCTTTATAGATGACAAAATTTCCAGAAAAGAAAAGAAAACAGTTTGCGACCCACTCATTTTGACACAGGCACCATTTACCCTGTCAGTTTCACACAGACTCTGACATAGTCACAATAACCTGGCTACTGACTAGTCCAATGATTCAGCATTTGTTCAGAGCTCATAGTTTTATTAGAGTACAAAACCAACTTCCATATAATAGTTAGTTTCTGAATCAATGAGTTAGATGAGTTAATTAACTTTTATTAGCCCCTCCCCCAACCAAGTTCTAGTGACTTCTAAAAATCATAAGAAAAGTTCAGTGATGTGTACTATGTATGTACCAGCACACTCTAAAATTTACAAATTAAATGCATAATAGTGATGTCTCTGTGGTGTCAAAAACACCACAAATCTCTGCTATCCTTCTATGGTAAAGTACAGTTGAAAGATTCCATGACCTCAACAGCAGAAAACATTAAATCAGATTTTTAAGTAACAAATAATTTAAGGCTAAAATATTTGGTATTCATAATCAATGCCAGCAGCCTTCCTAGTCTAATAAAGTAAACATGCACAAGAAATACAAATTTGAACAAAACATCACAACTTTTATTAGATATATATGTTTGTATGGGTATGTTTTATATATATGAGTATTTGTGTGTATGTGTCTGTGCATATGCATGTATGTATGTATGCATGTATATAATTTTAGTGCCCTGAAAGCTATCCACTCATGTTTGGCTTAATATATATATTAGAAATTATGGGGAGAATATCTCCACTTCAAATATATATTTATATATATTTTCCAGAATATTCAATATAAATATGCCATATATAAATCATGCCATAAAACTAAATGCAAAATTTGCACATTATTGCATGCTTGATGTGATAATACATGCCAACTAGTAGCTTTCTTATGATGTCCTCCCTTTGTAACTTATGTTCAGCACAGTAACAACACTTCAATGAAGAGTTCTCTGATATATTTGCCAGACTGGGATAGACCTCTCAGATTTCATAGGGAGGATTATCTTATCAACCAAATATTGGACTAATACTATATCAAAACATTAAATAATGCCTAAAGGGGTGTTCTGCTATGTGAAACGGTCAGAGTTCATTTTTCTTAGTTTGGCTGGAAGATTCCCTTCCATCCTCGTAGGTCCTCCAGCCATCTTTTGAAGCTTTGGTGGCAAATCGGCCACAGACTGGCTCATGGGATCCGATAACATCTTGGTGGTTTTAGATACCAGTTTTTCTTCAGAGTTGCCAGGAACTGAACTTATTCGTTGGAGTTTCATGGGCAAATCACCCAAACTATAGGCTTTTTCTGAAGTTGTGGAACTCATCCTCAGGAGTTTTTTGGGAAAGTCTTCTCTCCCCGTAATTTTCTGTAGCTTCGATGGAAGTTTTGTACTAATGTCATCTAGTCCATCTAAACACTCCACAGAATTGTGTCTTTCTTTGCTGTTGGTTATGGCTGGTGCTATTAAAGGGGAGGACATGAGAAGCATTTCCTCCTGCTCTTTCACACTGTATGGAGGGGTGGGTACTTCAAAGGTTGCATGGAACTGGGAGTAATCGACTTTAAAGAATCCTTCTTCTAAAGAAATTACAGGGAAAAAACGATGACCCCAAAGAACTTCGTCCTCGGTGTATGATGTTCGAGCTTGACAAGTCATCCCTGCAAGCAAAGAGAAATCTTTTAATGAATTATGCACAGTGGAAGTAGAAAAAAAGCAGGAGTCCATTCTGTTCACAGATTCATATAAGTAGACCACATAATACTAGAGTTTCAAAGATTTTACTTTGTATTAGAGCTGTAGTGAGTATACTCTCCTCCACAGAAACACACAAGGTGCTGGAAATGATCAGATTTCCATGATTCATAGTTCTTTATCCACAAATCAAATAAATTTACATAGAGGAAGATCAAAACGCTTGTCTATATGAGGAAGCTAGAGAAGAAATTGTATGATCATTACTATCATTTAAGAAGCAATGTTCTAGGCCATATACATCTGGCTCTGACTCCAAACTGTACCAGAATTTAAAGATAATGCAGGTTATAAACTTGTGAATGACTTTGTATAAATAAAAGTACAGACACATACCAAAACTTTCATGCTGTGAGCAAGAAATAAAAGTCATCTATGGAAACATAACAAATCATGTAGTTGGCTTTTAATGAATAAGAGTTTATTTTTTTCCTTCTTCAGTTAGTGACAAGCAAGAGGAGATAAGGACACCAAAGACATATCTCTAAAGCACTTGTTAAATTAACAAAAACAGAGTAATTTCTGTGTTTGAACACTAGCTAGTCATCATGGTAGTTCTTTCAGATTAATAAGGTCAGAATAAACATTGGTTAAAATCATGTAAATTTTATGATAAAATAGCTACTTTGGGCCTTGTATTCACCATTTACCTTTTCTGTTCTAAAGATTTCTGCAAGTAAAGCTGGATTTCAGATATAAATTCAACTTATATATTATGTTGATTGAACTTAATGCATCTCATGGTACTCTGAGATATAAAATTTTGTTCTCTTCAAATATACTTTATTTACATTGTTATTATCTAATCAGTAAATTTCTGAATATTCACCATTTGAAAATAAAGTTACAATTTAAAAAAAATCATACATCTGGCTATTATAAACAAGACTGCTATGAACATAGTGGAGCATGTGTCTTTTATGTTCATTGTTCCACAGGAGATTTCTGTTGTTTTAAAGCCCAGAGAAGTTTAAATAAATGAATATTGGGCCCTTCTGTTACCTGAAAAGTAATTGCACACAGTACTTCCAGATAATAGGGATTATAGTCATCATTTAAAAAGCCATATTGAAGAAAAGTTAAGTCTTTCATTGAACCCTCCAAAATATTAGCAAGTGAACATTATATATCACAAGGCACTTCATAACCAGCATTACATGCTATCCTTCATAAAAGATTACAACTTTCTAATGCAGAAAATAAATTTCCATGTCAGAGAAGACACTGTGCTGGATATTCTTGGCCTTCATTCTTATCCACTCTACAATCCAGATAGGGAGTTGTGCTTCGATGAGTATAGAGACGAGTAATCCAGGGCTCAGAGGCATTAAAACCTTATGGGGAAACACATTTAATAAGTTGCAGATAAAAGTATCAGTATCTCTTCTTTCTCTCTCCTCTATCAGACATGCACATTCTCTCTCCCTCCCTCCTTCCATCCTCCTTCTCCCTCTCTACCTTTAATGTTTTAGTTAAGAATCTAGATCTAGTCATCAATCTATCATTGAAATAATACTTATGTGCCCGACAGTGACAAAATTACAATTTGTTAGGAATATCCCTCTCTATATTCATGTGTGGAGCTAATTACATCAGTTCAAAAGTAACTTCTAGGTTTACACACACTAGCAGAAGAAACATCATCTTGTTATTGAAACATATATGCAATGTTTTCTGAAATAAATTGTATGACAATAATGGATTGTCATTTTTGTCATAAAATCAGAAAAATGAATCCCCTGATATATTTACTTGCTATTATTTCAGAAATTTGAAGATATAATACCCAAAAGAATAATTATTCTATTTACTAAATAATACAGCAAATAATACCCTCCTAAAAAAAGCAATTCTGTATAGAGTTACAAAATCTTTCTGTACAATTTCAATGGAACAAAAATATTAATGAATTTTACATAAATGATATTAAAATGAAAGTGCTGATATTTGCTGAAATTCCCATTTTAATATGAAAGAAATCAATTTTCTTACTCCATTTTTTACCACAGGCAGGGTTCAGTACAATTATATGTCAGGTGGTATGCTCAGGATGTCAGTGTTTTGAAGCTGTGGTAGCTGTGTAAGTTTGTCCTAAGATTTTTGTAAGCATTGTTGTTAGTTAAGAAGAGACTTGAACACAAATAGCAAGTCAAATGATTCCCAAGAAGAAGAAAGGAGAGGACCCTGGGCCTGTAAAGATTGCATCCAGTTTAGTAAAGAAACTGAGGGGGGAGGGGGAATGATTGGGGAACAGTTGTGGGGGGGAGAGGAACGATGGGAACTATGGTGGGTGGGAACTGGGAAAGGGGAAAGCCTTTGGAATGTAAACATAGAATATAGAAAATAAAAAAATAAATAAAAAAAAGAAAGGTGAAAAAAAAAGAAAAAGAAGAGACTTGAGGCCTCAGGGAAGCCAGAGGCAAGGGGGAGGCAGAATAGGATGAAGAACTGTAGGAGGGTGGACTCAGGGGAGTTAACAACCAGAATATAAGTAAATAAAGTAATTTAAATAAACAACAATAAGTCTTAAAGTAAATTGGAGCCAAGAACTTTGTGCAATCATTTCCAACAATCAGATTAAACACTCAATATCTGATGGATTACCACTTCTATTGTAGATTGTTATTTTTGTTTGTTTGCTTATATATCGTCTGCTGAGGGCATGTTGATTAGTCATGAATGTGGTTGATTTTTTTTTTGACCCTTTACTCTCACGTTCTTCTCCACCTCCACAGTAAATCTTATAATAGGTCATGCAGTTAGGCCATTTTTAAGCACATCCTACCAACTGTTTGTGACATATGTAGGCCCTCTCTCTGCCAGTAGAAATGATGGACAATTACTGAGTTAGTCATGATTTGACAGTTTAATTAAAGACCTGTATTAATACCAAGCTTTGTCATTTTCACCTCAAAAGCTCTCAGACCTGTTGTTCTAATGAATGTGGAATTAGGATGAAGATGTGTCCTTGAGCTAGGGTAAAGGATTGGCTATAGGAAATACAAAACAGGTCATCTGCATTGCATTTACAGTTCTAAATTTATAATTCTCCTGGAATAAAACACATTAAACAATAAGATATGCCCTTTTTAATATCTGAATCTATGCATGGAACAATTTTTTTTCACAAGATGTTTTTCATCCAAAGATGCAGAAGTCCCAGCTATTTCCAGCAGCAGCATCTGCTGCTTCACCAGTTTCCACAGGGATGAACGCGTGTTGATTTTCACTGCATTTGTTCCAGTCTGGAATCTGGTCAAAACATGCAAACAATTATCTCACCAGCTGAGAGGTGCAATCACATAGTACCCTTAGAATGATGGTATTCACCTGCAATTATGTTAATTCAGCTGGTATCCAATATCATGAAATAAGTGTGGTTCATTTTTGAATAGTCTAAGTAAGAAAAATAATGAAACGATCGAGCATTCTAGAAGGAAAGATGCTATAATGCATGCATATTCTTAGAAAACATAATTATAAGTACTTTAAAGCTCTTCAATTAAAGTTTGCATTTTATTTTGTTAGATTCTAGTTTGGGATAGATTTTAAAAATGAAATGTGTTCTCAAGTACATCTTAGGTCATTGTTCAAGGCAAGTAATGGGCATTATTTGTATTTTTCTGTTATCCAATATAAGGCTTATATGTCATGTGTGTTCTTACAGCCAAGAAAGTACAAAAGGAGGAGAAAGTATGCCTGGAAGAGAAAAAGAAAATCTAATGTGTTGGACATTTTCATTGGTATTATTAATATGAAATTTTGGTAGTTTTACTTATTCGCTTAATAAAAGTCTTTTTAATAAAAAAAAATGTTCACACTGAAGCTCTCCATCGATGAAACACATGTAGAAAGAAAAATCTGGGGAAAATTTAAAAGGTGGCAATAGGAGTAATGTAACTTAAAATATAGGTTTTAAGACAAAAATATGGAGTTCACTTATGGGCTAGTTATTAATGGCAATGTGGTGTGTCCTGGAGTGTCATTGATATATCCAGGGAAACTCTATGGGAAAAAATGTATTCTCCATTTGCCAGCAGAGAATTCAGTTTCAAATAGTTTCTTGAGTTGTGGTAGAACACCAATGGTTTCCATGTTTTGATGTTTGTTTGCTTATAAACTTCTGAGAGAGAGAGAGAGAGAGAGAGAGAGAGAGAGAGAGAGAGAGAGAGAGAGAGAGAGAGAGAGAGAGAATGAAAGAAGATAAGATACAATTAGTTGGATGGGGGTGAACAGGATCCGGGAGGAGTTGCAAGAGTGCAATATGCAGAATATTTTGGGTAATAATTTTTTTTGGTCTTTTTCGAGACAGAGTTTCTCTGTATAGCCCTGGCTGTCCTAGAACTCACTCTGTGGACCAGGCTGGCCTTGAACTCAGAAATCCACCTGCCTCTGCCTCCCAGAGTGCTGGGATTACAGGCGTGCACCACCACTGCCCGGCCCAATAGTTTTTAAATAAAAAGTTTTTTTTTAAATATTTTAATTGTTCATAAGTTGACAAAAAGTAATTGCTGATATCCAATGGATTTGAACATTAATTTTTTCTATTGCCAGTGTATCAAGCTTTCACTTCATTCAGACACTATCACAGATTTTCAGGTGCACATCAGATAAAAATTGTCATTATGGAGGAAGGAGAACTAGTCAATAAATCACTAAACACCACAGACACTTCCATTCTCTAGTGTCATGAGAGGATTATGTGGTCTATACTTCATAAGGTAGAAGCAGCTTAGAGGGCTTTAGGATAATGTTATAGTAAGTTATTTTTACAGTGGGCAACCAAATCCATCTCCTTTTCAGCTTCTTAAAACTGTTGCTTCTCAGTCTGTTGTGAGTAGACTTAATTGTACATAGTAGAGCAGTGTCCCATACACCATCCACAGGGAACTGCACAAACAATGTCTATAAGCACCTAACTGTAAAGGCACAGCAAAATACCAGCTTCCAAATCTAGATGTTGTATCATCTCATGATACGCATAAAGGTCTGTATCCAAAAAGTTAACATTTTATGATTTTAGCTCCCTCACTTTCTCACCATTTAAGTTTCTCTACTTCTTTGGTCTGGCTTTTGGGTTTCTATGGAATATTACCCTAGGTAGACATTAGGTATCAGTCACATTATGTGGATTTCTAGGCAAGAATTTGGATAGCTTTGACTTGTAATTTAATTTTTTTCTATCATCAATGAGGAAAATTCTTATTATTTAAGTCATGTATTAATAATATATGTAGATGAACATGTCAAATACCTCCCTAAGCACTTCCGTATGACTCCAGTTCTCACAATACTTTGACATTCTAGAGATACTGTTACATCTTTTCCAAATTTTAGAAGTAAAAATACATCATGGGAAGATGTTATAATCAATGGGGCTGGGGCTGAACTGAAGAAACAGGACCTTAAAAGCCAGGTTCGTAATCCCTACAGTTACATTGTCTCTCTATCAAATTGCAGAAAGAAGAAGTAGAAAAGAGTATCAGAGTATTTAAAATGTAGCCAACAAATATTCAACTTCAAGTGTTAATTTCTACACATGGAGGATTAAAGTTTAATCTAGTTATCAGGGACATACACTTGTATAGGAAAAGGAACAAAATGAAGCATAAGAAAAATTATCATTTCTTTTTAAAAAACAGGTTCCTCATACAGATATGGAAAGTAATAACACTTACCCAAACTGCTATGGACAAATGCTTATATCAGCATCTAGGCTGTGTAACTTTTGGAAGTTTCTTGCCCTTGCTTTGTTGATTCTCAGTTTTTGTAATCTTTAAGCATTAAAATATTATTGGTTTTTATACCTTTTACCTTGACTTATGAAGCCATCAAGATGATGTGATGAGTTACTACTTGTACATTTTTAAAATGTGAATAAGCACTAGATATCTATATAATGTTGTCATTAATTTTAAGCCATATGGAAAATAAGACAAACCAAATATGTCAGTACATTTTTGACAATTAAAACATAGAGAGTCATCCTTTAAGCACAATAGATGTTATTTGTTTATGTTACTCAGGCTATTGGTTAAAATGATCATTATGTTGTTGCTGTTGTTGTTAAGATAACTGTGATAGCATTAGTCACACACAGTATACTTGACAGTGAACCTGGCCCTGTGCTGTGTAGCATGATATTTTCCTACAGCATGAGGAGGCGCTCTGAAATGAATTTTGCTAAGTACTTATCTCAAGGAAATTACTGGATTTTGGAAGATAGTAGAAGCAAAATTTTGTCACAGAACTAATCCAGAGGTCAAAGTGGGACGTAAAGCACGCATCAATGACTTCATATCTCATGCAGTCTATAGTCACAGAGAGATGACATCTTAGCTTAGATATCTCTGTCATATAAATGTGTGTAGGCACATTGGTTCCTTGATTGGGTAAGTCATTACACTGTTCATACTACTGAGTTAAAAGAAACATTTTTTTTGATATAGCTACAATGATAGGAACAGAGATTTTTTTATGATAGATACAGCAGACACGAGTATCTAAAGAAGCAGGTCACATCAGCCCTAGAGGCCTCTTGCACAATGGATTAATCATTTTGATGCCAGACTGATGTAATATCAAACAATGACTCTCAGCTCAGTCATTAACTAATAGATAACCTTGAAGGAGGAAAGCTAATAAGCCTTTTGAATCTTCAGTTTTGTTATTTGTTAAGTTGAGTGTTCCCTCCAAGGGATAGTGTGAGGATTAAATACATTAAGAAATGTATGTAAATTGCTTATATAATATGCAGTGATAATTTTATTCAGGAATTATCTCCAAATACAGGCTATATAAATACAAGTTTCATGTGCAAATACATAAATACACAAACTGAAAATTTAAAGAAAAGCATTATTTTTCCTTCTTAAATCCTTACTGTCTATCATTTCTTATAATTGACAGTTATAAATGCATCAGTTAAAAGCTCTTACAGGGCATGTTGTCACAAAATAACTTCCCAATCTACCTTGCATATTGTTTTGAAGGTTATTGAATAAGAGCTATTGCTCTTTCTCCCCTAAAGTACAGAATTTTCCTCATGTCCCTGAGGTAATAACTGTTGTGCTCACTCAGCACTGGGCTCACGCTTCTTGTTCTCTGCTCAGCTCCTAGTTAAACACAAATTTAAGCTATAAACTTTCCAAAGAAGCTTTTGATATTTTAACTTCTCTTTGCAAAACCAAAAAATCATGTGTTCTCCAATGTTCAATAATGCTGTGGTTATTGGCTCTCCTGAGATATACTGCAAAGTCATTAAGTATACAGAAATTGCTTCTAGAAACTGTAACATTCAAATGGATGGAATTTGTTTAAAGCCCAACGTATTCTACCAAAGCAGATCTTTAGAGAGGCGTTACAGGCATATATTCAATTTGATACTATGCTCTATTCTGTACAAGCAAGTGACTTTGCCATGTGTTCTCAGATACCAGGTTGCTAATTTTGCTCAAGTGATGTCAGAGTTTTAAAAAAATTACAGCAGAAAAACCTAATTATGTTTATAAAGGAAAATAGCTACACAAGTAACTTAGCAATGGATAGTTAAAGTAAACAAGGTTTTTAAAATCTCAGAACAAAATTAAAACATATATATATTTTTAACAATTATTAAAAAAATGAGTCTCTACTCTCCAGAACAGAATTTAAGGGTAGATCCTCAGATCAATTGAAAAGTATGCTATGTGCAGTAGTTTGTGCTGAACACACACAATATTGAACAAGGATAGAAATGTATGTGATAAGTTAGAGATTGTTCCTGTAAAACCAATGGCTCTTTATTTAAACCATATAAATCTTAGTTATTATAAAGTATGGATAGAATGAAGACTAAGACTATCTGATTCCCAAGCTGTTCAGAACATAAATATGTACATGCAAGCATATATAATCAGCTCATGGATCTCCATATTAACCACTAAATACCAAAGGATGGGTCATTGAAAGAAATTATTTATCACACTCTTATTTCAGTTTCCCCAACCTAAACATCATTTTAAACATAATTTATATATTTCCTAATAATCAACTCATTACTCTGAATCAACTCAAAACAAATCACATTATTTCTATTCTTGTTATTCTCTGGTGAACTGAGTTACACAATGGTGTCTACATCACCCTGGGATCTGAGGAAGCCAATATTATCACACTTACTAACAGCAAATCAATCCCTGCTACACATCTGCCTTTCCATGCAACTGTAGCAAAGCTAAAGCAGAGCACCTTCCCCTTGGTCTGGTTAGCTTCCCTGAAACACTGACAAGACCCTACCTCCAGCCTCTCAGGCTTATTTCTTTAGGAAGCATTGCAAACTGCCAAATTTGCTTTCATCTGATTATCATTCCTTAGATTTCTCAGTGGAAATGCTCTCTTTTCAGCATGCCTATTTTTGGATTTCTCCTTGAAAAGTGTATTAAAACATGCTTCCTTTCATGGTCAATTATAGAATCAAAACAAATCAAGGTTTGCCATTGTTCTTTTCCTAAAAAGACAAGATTTAGTTTCTAAAATATTTTCATTGCATTGCAACAGTATAATTGAGTTACTATGGAAGAATGACCTGTAAAAGACTGATAAAAGAAAAGATTATTTTAAAAAGAAAATATCTTTTGCTTTAGGATGAAATGTTTTATATATATATGTGTGTGTGTGTGTGTGTGTGTGTGTGTGTGTGTGTATATATATATATATATATATATATATATATATGTGTGTGTGTGTGTGTGTGTGTGTGTGTGTGTGTGTATTAAATCCAATTGGTCCAAAGCTTCAATGAGTTTCCCTGTGTCCCTGTTTAGGTTCTGTTTTCTGGATCAGTCCATTGAGGATAATGAAGTGTTGAGGCCCCCACAATTATTGTGTTAGGTGCAATGTGTGCTTTGAGCTTTAGTAAAGTTTCTTTTATGAATGAGGGTGCCCTTGCATTTGGAGCATAGATGTTTAGAATTGTGAGTTCTTCTTGGTGGATTTTTTCCTTTGACCAGCAAAAAGTGACCTTCTGTGTCTCTTTCAACATCATTAGTATTTAGAGAAATACAAATCAAAGCAACCCTGAGATTTCACCTCACACCAGTTAAATTGGCTAAGATTAAAAACTCAGGAAACAGCAGGTGTTGGAGAGGATGTGGAGAAAGAGGAACACTCCTCCACTGCTGGTGGGACTACAAGCTGGTACAACCACTCTGGAAATCTGGACACAATACTTCCGGAGGACCCAGCCATACCACTCCTGGTCATATACCCAGAAGATTTCCCCATCATGCAATAAGGATACATGTTCCACTATGTTCATAACAACCTTATTTGTAATAGCCAGAAGCTGGAAAGAACCCAGATGTCCCTCAATGGAGGAATGGATACAAAAAAAATTGTGGTATATTTATACAATGGAATACTACTCAGCAATTAAAAATAATGAATTCATGCAATTTGTAGGCAAATGGTTGGATCCGGAAAATATCATCCTAAGTGAGTTAACCCAATCACAAAAGAATACACATGAATGCAATCACTAATAAGTGGATATTAATGAGCCCCAAAGCTCTGAATACTCAAGGCACAATTAGCAAATCAAAAGACTCCCAAGAATAAGGAAGGAAAGGACCCTGGTCCTGAAAAGACTGGATCCAGTTTTGTAGGAGAGTATCAGAACAGAGAAATGCGGTGGGGGTGATTGGGAAATGGGGGGAGGGAAGAGGACTTATGGGACATATGGTGAAGGGGGGAACTGGGAAAGGGGAAAGCCTTTGAAATGTAAACAAAGAATATAGAAAATAAAAAAAATAGAAAATAATACAAAAAAGAAACACCCTGTCTGCTGATGGGTGTGACTGAACTTGGTGTCACTGTGTTCCTGCACAATGAGGTCTCAATGCCCACACATCCACAACAGAAGCCAGAGAGGCTGCACACACGCAAAGTCCATGAGGACAGGAACGTGAGGGTGTCAACGCCTCACTCGTTCTTCAGAGGCGGGCTGCTCTGAAACACTTGTGATGTGGATTGTTTCCTGTCATATCAGCTTATGTTTTTTGGGGGGATGGGGGGTACCATACAGTTGCTAGTTGTTTGTTTTGTGTTAGCAGGGTAACAAAACATTTGCTATTATTCTGTCCCCTCTTTCAAGCCATTTTCGATTATAAAAATTTAATTACGAAAATTAAAACATTTAATTATAAAAAAAAGAAACAATGAATTCATGAAATTCTTAGAGAAATGGATGGAGCTGGAGAACATCATACTAAGTGAGGTAACCCAGTCTCAAAAGAATACCCATGGTATGCACTCACTGATAAATGGATATTAGCCTAGAATCTTGGGACACCAAAGACACAATCCACATATCAAATGATGTCCAACAAGAAGGAAGGAGTGGACCCTGGTTCTGGAAAGGCTCAAAGCATCAGTGTAAGGGAATACCAGAACAGGGAAGTGGGAAGGGGTGGATCAGGGGACAAGGGGAGGGAAAAGGGCATGTGGGACCTTTGGGGGGGCAGGGAACCAGGAAAAGGGAAATGAAATGTAAATATAGAATATATCCAATAAAAAAGTAAGGATGCAAAGAAAAAAATGTAACAAATATAGCAAAAAAAAATCACAAAACAAAACAAATACAAACACAAAACAAAAAGTGTGTTTTAGGTGACATTATCAATTATTTTTTTGGCTAACATATTCCTATGGTGTGAAGGACTTTAAATATATCTCCTGAAACAAAACACAGGCCAAATTTTCCAAACAGTACATACAGTTAGTAGTATAATTAAATGCATAAATTGCTGGGCGGTGGTGGCACACGCCTTTTTTTAAAATTTTTATTTTCTATATTCTATGTTTACATTCCAAAGGCTTTCCCCTTTCCCAGTTACCCCCCCACCATATGTCCCATAATTCCTCTTCCCCCCTGCTATTCCCCACTCATTCCCCCCCCCTGATTTCTCTGTTCTGGGTCTACAATACTGGATCCAATCTTTACTGGCCCAGGGTCCTCTCCTTTCTTCTTCTTGGGAGTCATTTGACTTGCTAATTGTGCCTTGAGTGTTTAGGGCTTCTGGGCTCATTAATATGCACTTATCAGTGATTGCATTTCATGTGTATTCTTTTGTGATTGGGTTAGCTCACTTAGGATGATAGTTTCCAGATCTAACCATTTACCTGCAAATTGCATGAGTTCATTATTTTTAATTGCTGAGTAGTACTCCATTGTATAAATATACCACATTTTCTGTATCCATTCCTCTTTTGAGGGATATCTGGGCTCCTTCCAATTTCTGGCTATTATCAACAAGGCTGCTATTTATCCCAGCACTTGGGAGGCAGATGCAGGCAGATTTCTGAGTTCGAGGCCAGCCTGGTCTAAAAAGTGAGTTCCAGGACAGCCGGAACTACACACTAAAAAAAAAAGAAAGAAAGAAAGAAAAAAAATCTAAATTAATCTTCATCTTCACAACTGTCCCCAAAATAGTGCCTTGCTTAACAATACAAATTGTTACACAAACTAACAAATAAAATATTTCTAGCATATCTTCCAGACGCTCTGAAATACCTTCATAAGTTAAAAACCTTAATAAAATATTTGCTAATGCTTAGTTAAAAAATATCAGAAATATATATATGGAGAGAGAGAGAGAGAGAGAGAGAGAGAGAGAGAGAGAGAGAGAGAGAGAAAGAGAGAGAAATTCCCCATTCCTGCAAAGAATTATTATTTTCCTCATATAAACTATGAAGACAATATCATATACAAACTCATCTCTCCTGATTCATAACTTTTCCATGTATAGAAAGGTTCGTCTTCCATTCATTCATACTTTTTTGAAACACTGGAATATCTTCATTCGTCTCTGTCAACAATTTCTCAAATCCAAAGCATAAATCAAATACATTTATCTCTACTACATCATTGCCAGTTTTATGTTTTAGCTTTGAAGCTTTAAAAATATGTTAAATTGCCTCACTTGCACATGCCTGCATGTATATAAATCAAATACATTTATCTCTACTACATCATTGCCAGTTTTATGTTTTAGCTTTGAAGCTTTAAAAATATGTTAAATTGCCTCACTTGCACATGCCTGCATGTATATATCTTCATTTCTCATTCATAGGGAACTGTAAATGACTTGATAGCATAAATAATAACCATTCATTTATTGAGCACTGTCTTTCTGTGAAGTTTTTTTCCAGTTCTTGTTTGGAAGTACTGCAGAAATGAAGTGTATAATCAACTCTCTCAACCTGCATTTGTTCATTATAAACTTACTGTTGGATTGCAGCATTATACACAATAAACCTTATTGACTATGTGAGCAAATGGTACATCAGTGTGTAAGAAAAAAAAAGTAGGTAAAAGCATAATGACCTGCATTAAATTAGAGGTACAGCTTACATTTTATAACTTCCGGTAACAGTAGAAACATTATAGATATAAGGATTCTTAAGGGTCATTGAGATGACTCAAACAAATAAAGGCACCTTCAGCCATGCAAGAACACCTGCATTCCAGTGTTGAGACACATATAATGGAAGGAAAAAGTTTACTCTTGTAAGCCTCCTCTGATCTCCATAACTATGCTGTATCATATATACACACATGTGCATGTGCATTCCCCCCCACACACACACTCAGAAAACATACAAAAAATGGAAAGAAAGTAAGAAAAAAAGGAAAGAAGGTAGGAAGGAAGGTAGGAAGGAAGGAAGGAAGGAAGGAAGGAAGGAAGCAAGGAAGCAAGGAAGCAAGGAAGCAAGGAAGCAAGGAAGGAGGGAAGGAAGCTCCCTATGGGAGACCTTAACTACATTATCTACCTAGTTCCAGTGTTGTACCAGGATAAGAGGCTCCAGTGAATTTAAGAGATAGCAGTAAGGTGAACTCTTAGTAATTTCTATTTACTTATCAATATCCTATTTTAATACCATTGCATAAGAGTCATTAGTAAAACTGCAGGGAACTTAGTAATAGAGTAAACATCTATAAGATTTCAATCCTGATTCATTTTTCTGCATATTGAAAATAATTTGGGGTTGTTATGAATTCAAAACTTGACCCAGAAACATCTATAAACAAGCTTCTTAAATTTGTTAGTGAAGCAAACAAACAAAATTTAAAGTTAGATTATATACAATATGATAAGTAATATATGTCAAAATAGATGATTACATCATATTTTCCTTATGGGAGTATGAAGTCATACATAAGCAGATAGAGATGCATATCTATTCAACATTAGAATTAACCTGGAATTAGCTATTAAGCCACATTAAAATTAAGCCAATATGACATTTTGTATACATGCCAACTGTTGACCCATACTGAATCTATTATTTTGATGAAATTCCTGTCCCTCATATCACTAAATCGTTTTGCTCACACAGTGCACCACATCTATTTCTACCTGACAGTTTAAAACTTGTTTTCTCCTAACTCGTGACTCTTTCTTTTTATAGAGACTGCCACATATTTTACAGTCACCAACGTAGCTACTTTTTAACATCTCCTTTGGCAGAAATTCAGCTATACTTTGTTTGCTTGCAGGCTCAGAACAGAGCTGAATAAACATTTGCAATTCAGCAGTTGTTCTGGTTCTGTGCTTTGCAGTAAAAGGTCAGGGGATTTTTATTCTAATTTTGCCATTATGCTATTTTTAGAGACCAAGTGAAAAATGAATTCTCTATAATTTTAAGAGAATGGTTTCTGGGATATTTTATTTTCTAAGTGTGAAAATGGCACATCACAGTAATAATCACAAATACATGTTCTTTTAACACATATATTTAAAGTAAAAATAAATGATCAGCTGTAGCATGTATGTACATGTCTTATGAATGAATGTAATTTTCAGGTAAGACAGAGTCTAGAGACTAAGCTTAAACTATTTGAAGTTTTCTAAACACATTGGCTTCTCATTTTTCTTCAGTATCTCATTAATTTATCTCACTTTTTAAAAAATACAATACTTTTTTGAAGCCCAAATTCTAATAAATGCTAAAATAACCAGGGTATGAAAATATGACACAGTGAGTTCCTTAAAGTTGGCCTTATCAGAACAAAAATGAGACTTAAACTTTTTATCAGTTTATGCTAAAATGAAGAGGACCTTAAAAGTATCATAGTCATTCTCTCAAACTGTTAAGTGAAAAATGGCCTGTCTGCAAGCATTCCACTAACATAGAGACTTCTGCTTAGAGGTGAAATTCTCCAACATTTGCCCCAATAACATTTGGAGAACTTTTATCATATCCATCTTTGAGAAATCATTTAACAGTATCATTTACCTCATAAAATGGAGTTAAGATTTTAATATATTAAAATCCCTATTAGTCAAAGCCTAGATAATAAATAAAACAAAACATTACTTAACTATGTAACTGTGAGAGAGATGGGAGGTCAAAAGAATTAACCAATGTGGAATAATCTAAATTAAGAGAGCTGGTCTGATCTTCACTTAGATCTTATTGTAGAGAAGTAGTAATTTATAAAGGAAGATTTTTTTTTGTCTCACATATGTACACAGTTACTGTTGTTCCAATCATTTTTCATCATTCATAATTGGGAGCTGCATTTTCATAGATTCTGTAAATTAGAGTTTTTGTTAATATTTTTTAATATTTTATTTAATCTTGCATACAGTGATGTTTTCTTTACCTTCTAGATCTGATGAGTTCCTTAAAAGAATGGGAAAACTAAATCAAAGAATCAAAATTTCATTTAAGTATCATTACTTTTGCATGCTTTGTTGAAAATATGTTTTGTTTAATTTTTCTAACTCCCCCCCCAAAATTTGTAGGTTGGTTTATAATTGCTAATTAGATTTTTATAATTGGATAATTGATTTACTTTTTTAATCTAATTATATTTTCCTATATTTTTCCAATTTCTATGTTATAAAAATTAGCAATATCATTTTAGTAAGATATCAAACAAACCAGCTGATAATAAAACATATAACACCTTAAATTCCATTAACTGTTAATCCCACCATTTCCAGAGGACGATGAAAAGTAGCATCAATTTACTTGAAACAACATAATAAATGACACTGAGTGAAGCTTTCAAGGCAACAGTGAAAAAAATCTCTGCATAAGAAGAGAGTGCTCCTTAGAAGTCAAATTATCAGTAAAGGATTCTGAGACACACTTCTTGTTAGAAACTATTTGTAATATATGTGGAACAATTGGAATACACCCCATGGCTGATGGGAGGACGAATTGGTATAACCACTTTGGCAATCAATTTGATGGTTTCTCAGAAAACTGGAAATAGTTCTACTCCAAGATCCAACTATACTACTTCTGGTAATATACCCAAAAGATGCCTCAATCATATCACAAGAGACTTCCTCAACTATGTTCATAATAGCCAGAAAATGGAAACAGTTTAGGTGTCTCTCAACTAAAGAACTGGTAAACACAGGATAGAATAGTGATTAAGGAAGTCACCTGATATTAGTCTTTGACCTCCACACATATATGCATACAAACTTGAACATGAATGATATAGTACACACACGCACACCCACACAAGCACACCCACACCCCCACACACCCCCACACACACTGTAACGTTTTTTTTCCTTTTCAAATAGTTAAGTATATAATTTGTACATGTGAATTTTTCTTTTAAAACTGAATTAATTGGATTGCATATGTTTTAGTATATATTGTGGTTTTGTCTGATATGTTTTTCTAATTTCCATTTCAATGTAATTATTATCATATTAGAGAAAATTGTGTCATTAATTTTTTAGTAATATGGGGGGAAAGAAAGAGCTGATAAACAAAACCTTCTTCATCTACATAATGGGATACTCTTCAGCTATTAAACACAAACATGATGGAATTTTCAGGCAAATGGGTGTAAATATAAAATATCATCCTGAATGCGGTAACCCAAACTGAGAAAGACACACATGGCATGTACTCAGATATAAATTGGCCTTAGCCATAAAGAACAGGATAATCATATTACAATCCACAGACCCAAAGAAACTATGTAATGAGTGCCCAAGTGATGATGCATAAATCTCATTCAAAAGGAAAACAAAATAGTCATCTGATGTGGATGAAGGGACAGAACTGAATGGGAAAGTGGGTGGGGAGGGGAACAGGGATAAGGATAAGTTGTAGGGAGAGGAGATATGGGAGAGAACTGGAGTAAGAACAGCAATTGACGGGGGTATTTCTGATGCTAGCTGGAGAATTTGGACTTGGAGATTCCTGGGAAACTATGGGGGTGACCCTATCTGAGACTTTTACCAGCTGCAAATATGAAGGCTGAAATGGCCACCTCCTGTAGCCAGGTGGGACTTCTAGTGGAAGGAGGTGCAAAATAACCCCCACACAAAACTTTCAACCCAAAATTTTCCTGACCTATAGGATGCACAGAATGATAAAGAAGGAGCAGAGATGAGGTAATGGCAAAACAAAGACTGTCCCAACTTGAGACACATCCCAAGTAAGAAAGCCAATCCCTGATGCTATTTATGATACTTCACTATACTTGCAGAAGGGAGCTAGGTGTAACTCTCTCCTGAAAGGCTTCATCCAGCAGCAGAAGTAAACAGATAGATATAGAGACCCATAGCCAACCATCAGGCAGCACTCAGGAAGTCTCATGGGAGACCAGGGGATAGAGTTGAATGACATGGAGTGGTCAAGGACACAATCAGAAGACACACAGTCAACTAACCTGGACCTGTGGGTGATAACAGAGACTGAACAACAAACCAAAGAGCATGCAGGGCCTGGACCTTGGCCCCATACACATTTATAGATGTGCAGCTTGGTCTTTATATGGGTTCCCTAAGAATTAGAGCAGAGGCTATCTCTGTTATTAGTTGTCTGTCATTGGATCCTGTTTTCCTAATTGGAATACCTTGTTGGGCCTCAGTGGAAGAGAATGTCCTTAGGAATACTGCAACTGGATCTCCCAGCGTAGGTGGTACCTTTTGTGAGTAAAAGGGACAAGCTTAATGGGAAAGAGATTTGTAAGGGACTGGGAAGAGAGGATGGGCAGATGTATTATTCATGGTTCTCTGGAGTCACAGAGCTTATGGAATGTCACTCTATATTGAGGGAATTTATTGTGATGACTTCACAGTCTGTAGTCCAACGAACCCAAAAAGGGCAGCTGTGGATGGGAAGTCCAAAAATCTAATAGTTGCTCAATCCCATGAGGCTGGTATTCTGTAGAAGTAGGTTCCAACATATGTGCTGGCAAGTAAATGAAAGGCAAAGAACAGTGAATCTTCCTTCTTCCAATGTCCTTACGTAGGTCTCCAGCAGAAGGTGTAGTTCAGATTAAAGGTGTGTGCCACCACAGCTGGTCTAGGTCTTGCTTTTTCCCAGGTTGGTCTTGAACCCAGAGATCTCCTTGTCTCAGTCTTCTGGGATTAAAGGTGTGATACCTTGCCTAAACCTAAGCTTTTCATGGCCACAATCATGGCATCAAGATCTCCATGCCAAAATCCACGTCAGAAACTTGAATCTTTCAGCCATAAGATCTGTATGACAGGAATGCCCTCTAATTCTGGATTGTGGTTCATTCCAGATATACTCAAGTTTACAACCAGGAATAGCTATTACAACAATTGTGTGTGTGTGTGTGTGTGTGTGTGTGTGTGTGCAATCAGGATGTAAACTGAATAAAGAAATTAATTTAAAATATCCCAATAATATAGCATGTTAAAGGTGAAAAAAATCTCACAATGACTATAGCTCAATGAATTAAAAAAAATCACTGATGTGGAGGCTAATTATGTAAATAGAAAATGTTCTAGGCTACTTTACATTTTATTTTTAAAACTAAAATATAAATACGCAAATTTCCCCCTTCCTTTTCCTCCTGCTGCTAATCCAACACTTCTCAACTTGTCAGCATGAACGTCTTAGGGTCAAATGACTCTTTCACAGGGAACACATATCAGCTATTCTGATATCAGATATTAGCATTACAATTCAAAAGAGTAGCAAAATTATAGTTATGAAGTATCAACAAATAATTTTATAGTTGGGGGTCACCATATGAAGAACTGTATTAATGGATCTCGGCCTTAGGAAGGTTGAAAAACACTTCACTAATCCCTCCCATGCCTCTCACTATATTCCCTTTCAAATTCACACCCTCTTTTTCTTTATTTGTTACTGTTACATGCTTAAATTCATATATATATATATATATATATATATATATATATATATATATAAGAATACAACTCTGTGAGTTCATTTAATGTTGTTTATATGTATACAATTTCAGGACCTCATCCCTGGGGAATTTTTACTCTCCCATCAATTTGCAGTTGTTTGTAGTTGTTTGTCAACATGTAGAGCCCTGGAATATTCCTCCTTTTTACATTTATATGCCTACTTTCCGTTTTTAGGTCTTGTCAGGCAGCCATAGAGTTAAGGTATCATGAATGTCCTTCCCCTGCCATTTCCAGCAGACGGAATCTCACAGAAGTTTTCCTGGTTTTCTAGCCCTTATGGTCTTTCTACAGTCACTTCTGTTGTGCTGGTATGTGCCCTGAACTTTAGGTACAGGAGATGTATTGTGGATATATCCATTGGAATTGGACATACTATGATTGTTGTTCTCTGAATATTAATCATTTTTTGTTTTTCTACAATGTTCTCTGTCTTCTGCAAAAATAATGTATTTTAAGGATAAATGAGAGCTACACTGGTCTATGAGTGTAAGAATAATTATTTTTTTACAGTTAGGAATTATTCTAATTCACTAAAGTGGCCATAGTAGGTCCCCCTTTAAGACCAGTTGCTGATTGTTGCCTAAGTTTTCAGTACCAGGCATTACTAAATTAGTGGCCATTAAATCTAACTAGAGAGCTTTTGGATATCTCCAAAATATGTGTACCATTATTGTACTTTTACATATATTTTATCTTATTGTCATTGTTCTGGTTCACAGGTGTCACAGGAAAGTAAGAATAGCACAGAGAGGTATGGGAGATAAAATTCCTACTAAGGTCATTGAAAAAAGCTCTATGGAATTATTTTTATTTACCTAGAATTAAAATTAAAGTAATATGTGCATATATATGTATACACATATGTATGTATGCAAATACATATAAAATGTTTATTTGTATGTATGTATGTATGTATGTATGTATGTATTGGTATATATATGTGTGTATGTATGTATGTATGTACAAACCAAATTTATGACACTTGTGTTGACAATGCTTTCCTAAAGCATCATATACTAATCAAAACCACAGTACCAGGCATGGGAAATCCCCTGTCAACTTGTTCAGAAGAGTGTCAGGAACATAATGGATAAAGAAACTCTCTTATATCTATACTTTAGAATATTATTCAATGTTTTTTATGTGAACTATTTAGGCACAAAACACAGGACATAGTCTTAACTGCATATTATTAATTGAAAGAATACACTCTGAGAATCATGGGTGTTTCATTATTCCAACTAAATTTCATTCTAATAAATGAATTTTTGAGAATTAAGATAAATTGTTTACAAGGGTTGAAGGGTAGAAGAGAAGATTAGGAGGACATTCACATAATTTATTATAGTGAAATATTTCTGTATGGTATTATAATGGTACACATATGACCGTATACATTAGTTAATATTTAGAAGAGTCAACACAAAATATAAACTCAGTTACAAACCGTGACAGTTGGCCCCTTAGTTGTGAAAGACATACTACATTGTACCACTAAAATCTAAAACAGAGAAAGGTAAGTCACATAACCCATAACTAAGAAAAAAATAATTGACTTTTGCAAGATCTCACAGCTTGCATATGTAAGACGTTAACTAGTGTTAAGACCTTTAAATAGTGTGAAAACCTCATATTAATTTGAATTCTAAATTTCAGCTACCTCATTAACTATAAAGGTGACATAGGCACTGTGATTTATAAAGTGAAACACACTGAAATATTTATCACAGACATTCTTTCAAGCAATTTAAAGTTTTTGATCACTTTAATTTATTAACAGATTTCTATAATCACATTTAATGACTGAAACCATAACTCAAGGGGTTTTATTGCAATACTATGTTACGAATGATTTGGAAATAACTATATCTTCATGATGTGGGAAATGGGTAAAGAACATGTAGTTCACATATTCAATATAGTGCTATCCAGCGATTAAAATGATAAAAGACATTGCCATTTGTGACAACATAGATGGCATGAAGATTCTTTAATTAGATATAATACATATGAAGTAAAAATACTAGTACAAATATTCATCCACATGTAATGAAGTAATCTCATCAGAAAACAGTAGAGATTGCAATTAGAGGGTTAGGAAGGTAGGGGTGTGGGTAGCAAGGAATAGTTTTAGCAATGAGTATAAAGTATTATGGTTTCTGGCATGACTACAAATAATTGAACAGGTCTGTATAATTTAATAACACTAGAAGAAAATATGTAAATATTTGAGGAAAAATAAGTTTAAGTCACTTAAACAGCATGCACATTATTAGCCATCTCATAGTACTACATGCTTATATTTAGTTTTTAAAAGTTTTAAAAATTATTTTAAATCTTTAACAAATTACATAAAGTTACAAAGAAAAAGTTAAACAAAAGAACAAAAATACCCATACAAAAAAAACCAAGTTAATAAAAAGTTCTCTGTTAGTTTCTTACAATTTGTTCTTGCAATCACCAAACTCTCTGGATTAGGCCAAGCCTATCCTAATCTACCTAAATAAGTGAATTGCCCCTCAGTGGTTCCCTAAGCACCCTCAGTTATTCATATGCTGTCACAGCCTCATTTTAATCAGCTTTATATGGTCCATGTTTAATATGTACTTAATGAAATTGTTTAAGGAGATTCAAGTTCATCACTCTTATAAGATTATGGTAGACTTTTCCTACCATTTTTTGTTTTCTTTTCCATTTTCCCCCAGGCAGTACTTTACTGAGTAGCCCTAAGTATGGAACTCATTATGTAGACTAAGACTGCTTAGAACTCAAGGGATTTCTCCCTATCTCTGTTTCTCTAGTGCTGGGAATTAATATGAGCCATCAAACCCAGCCTATGCTAGAATATTAATAAAGAAATACACTCAGTGTCATCAAAGATGGCATGAACTATGTTTTGAGAGAAACAGGAATTTACCAGAAGTGGAATCTAACACAGCTATGACGCTCAGCTTGTGGCTCTACCTATTACTTGTCCTTTCCATTTTCATATTTCCATTTTCTGACTTTTAATTTTCATTTACATTAAAGAGACTGCACAGTTTATGTTATTTCTATTCTCATCTTATTCTTCTTCAAAGGATTTTAGTGTAATCAAACTAAGGAATTCATCTGCTATTATTGGCTTGCGTACTAATTTGAGATTATGGTATTTTTAAGCACTAAAGGCCAAACTAATCTAATGAATGTCAGATCTCTGGGACTTCCTAGAGATTCCCCTTGTCTAGAGTGGAGGAAACTCTCAGGAATCAAAGCAGGAGACATTAGCCAAGACATCTTAGAGTGGGGGTAGGAGTCTTAAGAGGTTACTTCTTGTAGCCAGACAAGATTCTCAGCAGAGAGAAAAGGACACCAACCCTCCTACAACATTGTCTACCCCAAATTTGTCCTATTTAAAAGAAATGCAGGGACAAGGATATAGCAGACACTGATGGAATGACCAAACAAGAACAGTCCCAAAATGAGACCCATCCTATGGGCAAACACCAATCCCTGAAACTATTAATGATGCTCTCTTATGATTGTAGACAGGAGCCTAGCATAACTGGAGCTCTGAGAGGCTCTACTCAACAGCTGACTGAAACAGATGAACATACCCACAGTCAAACATTGAATGGAGGTCAGGCATCCTTATGGAAGAGTTAGGGGAAAAATTGAAAGCCCTGAAGGGGGTGAGATCCATATAGGAAGACGAAGAGTGTCAATTAATCTGAATCCTGGGTGCTCTCAGAGACTAAGCTAACAACCGGAAGACACACACACAGGCTGAATGGAGAGCCATGGCACATATGTAGAAGACTTGCAGCTCAGTCTCCATCTTCCAAAAAATTGAACAAGGAGGCTCTACCCTAAAGGTATAGCCTGACTGTGGTATCCATTCCCCAACAGGGATGCCTTGTCTGGTCTCAGAGAGCATTGGACCTTGATGCTCCAAGGTTTGGGGGATACACACACAGGAGGGGCCCACCTTCTCAGAGAAGAAGGGGATGGTGATGGGAAGGGACTCTGTGAGGAATGGACTGGGAGAAGGTATTTTGGGATGGAAAGAGAGAAAGAAAGAAAGAAAGAAAGAAAGAAAGAAAGAAAGAAAGAAAGAAAGAAAGAAACAAAGAAAGAAACAAAGAAACAAAGAAAGAAACAAAGAAAGAAACAAAGAAACAAAGAAAGAAACAAAGAAAGAAACAAAGAAAGAAACAAAGAAAGAAACAAAGAAAGAAACAAAGAAACAAGGAAAGAAACAAAGAAAGAAACAAAGAAACAACGAAAGAAACAAAGAAAGAAACAAAGAGAGGAGAAAGGAAACCATTTCAGTTTTTATCTGTGTCACTTCAATTATACCTCACATAAATATACACACAAATATTCTTCTGCACACTGTTCTTTACCTGGTATCATATTCTTCCCACAACAATCAAACCCTCAGAGTGACGTTAGACTGTAAGATGCCATAATTCACTTTGACCTAAAAGTTGTCATGATCTCCACACTTCCCTTAAAGAGGAAGTCAATGAATAGTGGTTGTGACTAATAGCAAAATAATCAGGAAATAAAGTTGTCTGATGCAAACTACACCTATTGTAAAAGTTTTGGCTTTTCCATTTTCTTTGCAGCAAAACTTCAGGTAGGCCAATATTTGCTGTTACATATAGAGGAAAAATTGTACTATCACCAGGCACTGTGTCTTGTTCCACACAATAGGGGGCCACAGATAAATTTTCAAAGGTTTTAAAACAATGTGAGAGTGTTTTGTATAGATCACTTAGGCTTCTGTGTAGAGAAAAATATTTGATAAATTCAGGCGAGAAAATAGACTAAAAGACAATGGCCCAAAGCACGGCTATCCTGAAAGAAGAAAATTGTTTTTAGGGGAAGAAATTCATAGGAACTGACAGCACTTTGGTTTTGGTAAAGACGGCTGTCCACCAGAAGTTTTATACTGCTAAAACGGTAAAGAAGTATATGTTCTCAAATGTCTCTGGGAAATTCCCTAAGAACATAAAAATAAAATAATAGTTGAAATCTTATCCTTTCATTTCTCAGACTTCTCAGCAGCTAGCTGACTGCTGTGCAGCAAACTTGGCAACAAGCATATCCATCAGTAGCACTGAGAAGAATCACGTGCCTTGAAACTAAGAGCAATTACTGTCTCTGCATTCTGCTTGGATCAGAGGAAATGTTATGATCAAAGTGTCACCTCGTGCCTCAAGTTTCTATATCTGGAATTAATTTTATTAATTATAGCCTCTTTGTTTTACTCTGGATCGGCTGACAGAACACTGACTGGGTCTTGGCCAACTAATCAGATCAAATACATTAAGTTTGAAATACATGATGTGCATCTTAATGCCACTTTTTTCCAAGGCTCTTTTTCAGAATATCAACAGTCTAGTGGTGGTTTGGTGTCATAAAAATAGAGTTTTAATGGAAGCCACTAGCTTTTCTATAATTTGTAGGGACTGTTGAGAAATGGGCATAATTCACTGGCACTTTTCTATGATTATTAGCACAAAACTGGAAAAAAGAAAATTACATGATAAGAGCACAGATGAAAGTAAAAGCTTCGTAAAAAAAAATTACTTTTCTCCCAGAGCTATTACATAATCTACACTGATTTCAATTGAATAAGTCTTGGAAAACAGATAGTAAATTCTTTGCTATAAAGGAGAAGATGAGATAAAGAAAATTTAACCTCCATAGCTAATAGTCACATTTATTTCTTCCCTTCACACAATTTAGTATATAGGGATATCAATATGGTGAGATGACACAGGAAGATGGGGAGCACGATGAGACTCAATGCACATCATTGATCGGTCTTAGTTTTATGATAAAAATTGTATGTCAGAGTTATCCAGATTAATTTAGCTCTCTTAACAGGTTGGGAACATTCTGAGATACCTCTTATTTTAATTAGCAGCTTTGTTGCTATTAGAATGTTCAAAGGAATCAGCCATCTGTCTCATTCTCTGCTGTCACTTAAAAATAATAATTGGGCTTTAGACCTTGGCATACCTATTTTGAGGTTCCATCACCCATTTTTTCAAGAGACAAAATCAAAAATGAGACATTAGGCAAATTGCAATATACAGTACAGATGTAAAGATTTCATTTTTTAATTCAATCTGAAATATTAAATAGAATAAATTATGTATAAAATTAAATATAATCATAAACATAATTTGATATCATAACTTAAGTGTGTTTTTTTACATTTTCATTTTGAAAAGATCAATCTAATTTCCACCTCGATCTGTTACCAGTGTAGATGAAAATTATTGATTTTGAAGAGTTGTATGTATCATAGACATGAAATAAAAAAGTATTAAGTGTCAAGAGATGGATTGTGAGAGAATGCATAACTCAAGGGCAGAACTTAAAGGGAAGTCAACACCTGCCTAAGTTGGTTCCTTGAAACTAGAGTAGACTGTTTGGTCTGAAGTAATAGCTCAGTGCTGTTCTATTCAACGCACACATACACACACACAAATACACACACACATAGACAAACACACACACACACACACACACACACACACACATACACACACTATAGTGTGCACTCTTGGTTTTGGTAAATCCAGAGATTAAATCAACTACTTTAACCAGTCTCAACAAGTTACTAGAAAATATGTCATTACTCACCCCATGCCTAGCAAACTAAGAAACCTAACATGCTACAATTTTCCTTTTCCCAAGACTAAGAAAGTCTAACACCATCCTGACTTAGATTCTTAAGTATGTGGGAGGCAGTCCAGGTCTCTAGTCACTGGAGGTAGCAATAAGAAATCTATAGCTTGTAATTACTATATACAAACAAACAAAACCACAACCACCTACCACAGCAACAAAGCAACAACAACAACAACAACAAAACCCACAAAGGAACAAATGAAGGTGGTTTTGACATGAGAACTCTTTCCAGTGAAATGTTCTGTAGAACTGACCTTGAAAATCCCCTGTCACAAGTTTTAAGTGTAAATAACAACGGAGTGTGGACATTCCATTTTGGAATTAAGCCATTGTCATCAGGCTTCTCATTGAGTTCTGAGACTGAACTTTAGCATAGTTAGAACACAAATGTTAAATGTATCACCCATTTAATAAGAAATTAAATAAATATTGAGGAAATCAAGTACAGACCATAGAAAAATGTGTTTTCTTGAATCTAGCACAAATATATATATATATATATATATATATATATATAAATATATATATTTGACACACACTAGTTATGCTCCATAAAGTATGAGTTATAAAAATTGAATTGCTCTTTAAAGAATCTCAGCACTGCAATCACTGAATGATCCTGGGGAATGAAATTGCTTTTTTAGTTTACAATGAATCACATGTGAAAACCATGTGTTAATATGAAGGACGGCCTATTAAGAGACAAGAGATTAAGGTAGATTAGTCAATGCCTTCCTATGTATGAAAAAATTCAAGCACACAGGTTTGAAGAAAAATAATTCTGAACATTCATAAAATAAGACTATTAAAGGCAATCTGAAGTAGTTCTATTCTCTCCCCGTGTTCTGTCTCTTGAGATCTAGATAGTCCTTTAGATAGCAATGCCTAGATATTTAGAGGATTTCTCTGAATTGTGTTTCAAGCAAGGGACATCTCTGTGAAGGGGACCAGCTTGTCTATATTTGCCATGTGGAAAATAAGCTCCTGAATGTGAGGCAGCCAGCTCAGCAGAGCATCTGTTAAATAGATTCTGAAGAAAAAAAAAAACAAAACAAAAACAGCAGTCTGCAGAAGTCTTGGGGAAATTTTCTGACTGAGTACTAAGCAAATGAAGAATGATGTATTTCTTAACATGAACCCCAAAAGGAATGAGAAGCCCTTCAATACTTCTTTGATTGAAGCTGAATCCAAAAAAAAATCAAAACAAAACAATAAACAGGACTATTGAAAAATACATTTTTTCCCAACTATGACTGAAGCATCTGGATTCTAAGAATTTTCTCAGCCTGTCAAAAAGAATATAAATTAGTTTAAATATGTGCTTATGTTAGGATATTAGTTTGTAATATTGAAAGGAAAATATAGATATGTGGATTAACATATGTGTTCAGCGAGAAGTATAGGCCTTGAGCTGTTAAGAAGCCTCATCTTAGAGGATAGTATATATCAATAAGATAGGAAAGAAGGTAATGTAGGTTGATCATCTGACCTAAGACAAAGGAAAAGGAGACACAGAGCAGGACCTGTCCTTTGGGAAATTCTCTTTACAGCAGATGGGGACTTTACAGGAGACCACAACTGTTCAAAGTTCAGAGATCTGGAGTCCCTTTCAAACTTCATACATTTATAATACAACTCCAGCATCAGAGAACTTGGTGGGAAAAGGAAGAAACATATTGTAAGAACCCATGGAAGAAGGAATTTGCTGTGAGATCATGCCTATGATAAATATCAAAAGCTACACTCAACGAGTCTCAACATTTCTGCCCAAACAAGGAATGACCAAGTATCAACAGAGGAGAGCTCATGTGACCTCAACCCTGTACAAAGAACTATAGATAACTGAAAAATGGGGAATGCAGTCATCCCTAGAAAAAGGACTCAAGGAGCTGAAGGGGTTTGCAGTGCCATACAAGTAACAACAATTTGAGCCACCCATTACCCCTAGAGTTCCCGGGGACTAAACCACCAACCAAAGAGTACACATTGTGGGACCCATGGATCCAGATGCATATGCAGCAGAGGATGGCCTTGTTGGACATCAAAGGAGGAGAGGCCCTTGGTCCTGAGAGAGCTGGATGCCCCAGTATAGAGGAATGCTGGACAAGGAAGCTGGAATGAGTGAATTGGTGAACAGGTTGAGAGGGGATGGAATAGGGGATTTTCAGGGGGAACCACCAAATGGGGCAACATTTGGAATGTAAATAAAGAATATATCTAAAAAAATTAAAAAATAAAAAAGAAATTAAAAAAAAAAGAAAGACAGAAAGCATGGGCTCCTGCTCAGTTGAGAAAAAAGAACACACAAATTGGTTATCAAATACTAAAAGTTTTTCCCTGAAAACATAAACATACAAGCAATTTTAATGCATTTAATATAATATGGATTATATGGACTGGGTAGTTTTTTATATATGAAATATATATTGTTGTAAAGGAATTTTGATTCAGCAAAAAGTCTGCTCTGGTGAGGGAACATGTCTAAGTCTATAGGATCCACTCAGAATGCAGATATACCTTAGATTACAATATGATCTGGCTGGGATATAGATACATCTTTAGTGTAAACCTTTAATCTCTAACAATAAAGATAAAGTTAGTTTGTAGAAGACAGCAGTTATATTTAAATGTGAAGTCTAATTGAGGGGCAGATGAAGTGACAATTCAGAGAAAGACTAGATAACAGAATGAGTCAGAGACAGAATACACCCAACTCAACAGGAGGACAATGTCAGAAAAAGAGACTACTTACAAGGAAAGAGAGCTGGAGCTAGAGAGAGTGGGGGCAAGAAAGAGTGAAAGCTAGAAAACAAGTAAGTGAGAGTGAGAGAGCAAGAGGAAAGAGAGAGAGAGGAGACAGAGAGAAACAGAGATAGAGACAGAGAGACAGAGAGAAACAGAGACAGAGAGACAGAGACAGATCAGAAACAGAGAGACAGAGACACTGACAGAGAGACAGTGACAGAGAGATGAGACAGAGACAGAGACAGAGAGGGAATTTTACTGAGACAGATTTGGAGACAGCTAGACACTGATAAATACAGAATGAGCCAGAGAATGAGAAGGAGCCAGCAGATTAGAGTATATACAAAGTTAGTACAAGAACAACCAGAGCAATTTAAGCAGAAGCTGAGAGTAGCAAATCAGTCAGCTTGGAAAATTAGAATGTACAGAGGCTAGAAGCTTCCAGTTCTAGGCCTAGGGATAATTAGAACAGAGAAGGAAATACTCTGGATTCTGCCCAAGGTGTGTGTTCACACAGCTCAAGATATGGTTCTCATCTCATCTCATCTCATCTCATCTCATCTCATCTCATCTCATCTCATCTCATCTCATCTCATCTCATCTCAGGAAATAAAAGAAACATTTACATATTATTATAACATCAATTATGTAAAAAGTCCTTAAATTTGAAAGAAAGTAAGGGACTTGGGTGAAGTAGGTAAGATTTGAGGAAGAAAAAAGAAGCTGATTTAATATTATTATTTTATAATCTTACATATAAAGGATCTTGAGCAGTGTTCAGATGAGCCTGCTGTGGCTGCGGTTCTCCTCTGCTCCAGGAGTCTGTATCATTGACTCTGCTCCACCTCACCTCTAACCACCAAGGGCAGGTAGGGTTGGGTGCTGAATAGTCCAGGGCACAGGCAACATGTATGTAATATATGATATATAGTAATATCTAATAATTTATAGTATATATTGTTGCATATGTATTTAAAGTAGCAAACTGTACAAGATGTGTAGAGGGCCTGCATATGATGCATGTATATTTGACCAATAAACAAAACTATGTGACTATGATTAAATTAAAAGTTTTTAAATGACATGTACCTGACTTAAAATTTAGAAAATATTACATACATACACATGCACACACATACACACACACACACACACACACACACACACATACTCACAGAGAGAGGGAGAGAGAGAGAGAGAGAGAGAGAGAGAGAGAGAGAGAGAGAGAATTTGTTTAATATATGGACTATATTATCTAAGATTATAATACAGTTGACAGTGTGGTATTTATATATAAAATTGTTGTGAGAATAATAGTCTACACTCACAATATCGATTCTCAGTACCCTTGTGTTAATATAATGTTGTTGTGAAACAAAATAATTCAAGTTTATCCATATTCATTTATTCTAACTGAATATAAAATTAGATTTCATATTGTGTCTGTAAGTAAATGTTAACAATATGTCTTAAGAAATTAGCCATGAAGAAGTAATAAAGGTTTTTCCACATTAAATAAAATTAGAAATGCCCCATGAGTTAAACTATACATGATTGTTCTTATCAGATATTTCTTACTTCAAACAAGAGAAAAGAATAAAGATTTTATAATTCTTCAAATATTTTACAAATATATTCAGGTTTTCAGACTCCTAGACCCACCATTTGTTTAGAAGAATATCTGCTGTTTGTAAAAATTTGTACATATTCTCTTGGGGAAAATTTTGTTCACAAATGACGTTTTTACTGATTTGTTGAGTGCAATCATAGCTTCTTAATAAACAGGTCATGACTATTGAGTAGGAATTAGTGACCAGGGATGCCAGAAAGATGTTAGAGCCCCATTCTGTCCTTTCTTCTTCACTGTCTCTTACAAATTAAATAATTATGTGACATGACTATTCTTAAGGCCACTAGACTTAAAATAGGTGTTGATTCTGAGAATATGTATTTTTTTTAAAAAATAGAGTTCCATCACTGACTTTTTGGCTAATATTTTTACACTCTGTACTTCTGAAAATATGTGCATGCATAATGAAGCCTTTTGTAATGGGAAATTACTAATCACATGAGGCTGAGGGTATCTGAGTCTCCATTTTGTAGCTTGCGCCAACAAACTTTTCTTGCTAATTAACATTTGTCCAGATATGTATAATGAGATCATTAATGTATTAATTCACATATTAGGCATTAACCAGACCACGAAGAAGAATGAATGAGACAGATATGTTTGAGCCCCTCTTTTCAACACCTAAGAGTTTCACAACAGATTATTCAAATGCTATTTCAGGAAATTAGAGAGATAACACAGGAGTTGACCCAGGTACATTCCCCAGAACTAACACAGTGGCTCATAATCATATGTTAAGTCTGGTTCCATGGCTTCCAATAACCTCTTTGGCCTCTAAGACACCAACCACCCATAGTGGTGCAATCATGCATACAGACCAAACATCTATATACAACAGCTGTAAATAAAAAAAAAAAACAAAAACCATTTAAATTACAGTATTTCACCAATGGGAGAAGAATGAATTACATGGCAAGCATTTCTGGAACACAAAACACAGAAAGCTGTTCTGTTCATCAAGAAATCAAGGAATTTGATTGAGAGGATGACAAAGAGCGATTCTGATGGAGCCCAATGACACCAGCTTGGAGTCCTCATGAATTCTGAGTTTGAAACAGGACAATAAAAATTCAGTGACAATCTATGTGGGGTACAGAATAAAGCATGACCACTGAGAAAAGCACCACCCTGAGTAACTCAGCAAGAGCTTGTCTTAAATAAAAAAGCAAAAAGAGTCTGATAGTATAGCTCATTGACAGGTACTTGTGTGGTATGTGGAAATCCCCAGATACATTCTCTAGGATTTATTAAAAACTAAAATAAAAAAAAACAAAAAGAATAGAACAATAGCTTCTTTTGGAGTGTGGTTGTTCCAAGAAAAAAGTACAGAAACATTGTCCAAGGACAAGCAGATTTTCTCAGTTAATACATAAAGTCTAAATGAAAAGATGAAACAGCTCTGTTTTACTTCATGGGGATAGCAAGTCTTCATTCATTCACTCACAGCATTTTTATGAGAACTTCCTCTATACAAAAAGTTATAAAAATAGAACAGAGTTGAATAAGAAAGGCATAGAAAACTGTCATTGTTCATTGTCATTGATAAAAGACAAAATATGGACAGGAATCTCACCTGTCCATATCAAACCAAACCAAACCAAACAAGTAAGTTCTGTTACTTTTCCTCAGTTTATTAACTTGAATGAACTGAGGAAAAGTAACAGAAAAGGCATAAGATACTAAAAACAAGGAAATAATATTAAACCAATAAAATAACTTGGGATGACCAGGTCATGGAGAAGCACAAAAATAACATTCAGCCAATGGTTTCAACCACTTCTCCCTACTAAGAATGATCATATTCCTTTCACGTTGATTTCTCTATTAAAGACCCTTGTAGACTGCTTTTCAATATATTTCTATTAGGGACTTCATAGCTCTTTATGCCTCTCTGACTCAGTGTTGAGGTCACAGTGCTTACTCTGGTCTGAAATATTCACTATCAGCATAGCCATAAAATAATCCATTTTTAGTTGTACATACATTCATCTGATTTCAACAACATGCTTTATTATATTTGAATTCTCTTTCTGCCCTTTGTAAATAAAATATGTGCTTATTTTTTATATCACATGATTTTCAAAGAGACATTTAATCTTTTATAGCTTATGAATGAATTTATATTGTTCTCAATATGAAAAATACTCTCACAAACAAGAGGTATACTTAGAGATTTATCCCTCACTGATTTTATTTCAGAAACACATACCTTTTAAAATAAGGAACATACTCTTTTTATTAAGGAACACACACACGTTTAACTACCAAAATCATATCATAAGAAACAGTGTTAATTTTATGTAGAACATATCTTAGAAAATAAATCTTTCCAGAGTTAAAAATATATTCAATATTATAAGATGTTTATATTAATTTACCAAAGTAAATATCAATACAATACTATAATGATATAATGATATAAGCTCAATACAGGAACACTATCCAAGGACAAGTAGATTTTCTCAGTTCATACTTGAAGGGTAAATGAATCTTCACCAACCCTACATCCAACAGTGGGCTAATATCCAATATATACAAAGAACTCAAGAAGTTAGACCCCAGAAAACCAAGTAACCCTATTAAAATGGCATACAGAGCTAAACAAAGAATTTACACCTGAAGAACTTCATATGACTGAGAAGCACCTTAAGAAATGTTCAACATCATTAGTCATTAGGGAAATGCAAATCAAAACAACCCTAAGATTTCACCTCACACCAGTCAGAAAGGCTAAGATTAAAATCTCAGGAGACAGCAGGTATTGACAAGAATGTGGAGAGAGAGGAACAACACTCCTCCATTGCTGATGGGATTGCAAGCTGATACCACTACTCTGGAAATCAGTCTGGCGGTTCCTTAGAAAAGTGGGCACGGCACTTCTGGAGGACCCTGCTATACCACTCCTGGGCATATACCCAGATGATTCCCTGGCATGCAATAAGGACACATATTCCACTATGTTCATAGCAATCTTATTTATAATAGCCAGAAGCTGGAAAGAACACAGATGTCCCTCAATGGAGGAATGGATACAGAAAATGTGGTATATTTGCACAATGAAATACTACTCAGCAATTAAAAACAATGAATTCATGAAATTTTTAGGCAAATGTCTGGAATTGGAAAATATCATAGTAAGTGAGGTAGCCCATTCCCAAAGAACACACATGGAATGCAGTCACTGATATTTACCCCAGTAGCTCAGAATACCCAAAACACAACCCACATATCAAATGATTCCCAAGAAGAAGAAGAGGGTCCTGGTCCTGGAAAGGCTTGATGCAGCATTGTAGGGGATTGCCAGGAGAGAGGAGTGGGAGGGGGTTGATTGGGGAACTGGCAGAGGTAAGAGGACTTAGGGGACTTAGGGGGAGGGGGAAAGCAGGAAAGGGAAAATCATTTGGAATGTAAACAAATAATATATAAAATAAAAAAGTTGAAACTACTCTGTTTTACTTCAGAGGTAGCAAGTCTTAATTTATTCACTCATGGCAATTTTATGAGTACTTCCTCTATACAAAAAGTTATAAAAATAGAACAGAGTTGAATAAAGGAAACATAGAAAATCCCTATCCTCAAAGAGTTAGCTGTCATTGATACAAGACAAAATATGGACAGGAATCTTACCATACAAACCAAACCAAACCAAACCAAACAAACATGCTCAAACAACAACAATAAAAAAGATCAGTAACTTATGTTATGCAAGCATAAAGATTGCAATGATAAAATGTTAACTAGTATAGGAAACTCTAAAAGAAGGCAGAATTCTTATAGACTTCTAAATTAGGAGGTAATATCAGAACTTGAATGGTAATTATGATAGTTTGAATATGCTTGGCACAGGGAGTGACACTATTAGGTGGTATGACCTGGTTGGAGCCAGTGTATTATTGTGGGCATGCACTTTAAGAGCATTATCCTAGCTGCCTGGAATCCTGTCTTCTCCTAGCTGCCTTCAGATGAAGATGTTGGACTCTCAGTTACTCCTGCATTATGCCTGCCAGGTTGCTACCATGCCTTGATGATATTGGATTGAACCTCTGAACCTGTAAGCAAGTCCCAATTAAATATTGTCCTTATAAGAGTTACCTTGGTATTGGTGTCTCTTCACAGCACTAAAACCCCAAAGCAGCAATACACAAATAAATTATAAAAAGAGAAAAGCACTAAAAGATAAGGAAAATCAATGTGTGCAAGGATTAGAAAAGGCAGTGAAATCACAGGCAGGAAATTACACATGAGATATGTCGGCTTTAGCATCCATGTGCTTAACAGATGGTGGGTCCTTGGAAAATATGAGCTGGCTGAGCTAAATGACTGAATAAATGAATACTTTGGTTATTGCTTCACTTTGGTCATTGATTGGGTATCAGGGAAGAGTGGCAAATTACTGTAGTATACGAATCCTTATAGCCTTTATTCTCACCCCCCATTTTATACTCTTTGATGGTATAATTCTTTATCAACATTACTGTTACTAGTTTTGCCACTGTGGTTTTTGCTTAGATTATTATTCAGAAATGCTCA
The DNA here is from genome assembly GCA_964023405.1 of Apodemus agrarius. NCBI lineage: Eukaryota > Metazoa > Chordata > Mammalia > Rodentia > Muridae > Apodemus > Apodemus agrarius. The sequence continues at coordinate 129,225,594 of OZ030008.1, forward strand.
CTTATATATAGCAGTAAGAGAATAAATTCAATTCAAAATTATAATCCTTATAAGAAAGTTCATAATCATGAGTACCTAATACGTTGTATTAAAAAACAAAAAAGAAAGAAAACCTCCATTGACATCATGAGAAAAATGGACTGTGTATGTCACAAGAGATTTTGGATTGTGTTCTGGAAGGAACAAATGAACAGCAGTGTCAAAATATAAAAAAAATAAACCAAAAGAACAGTGAAATCTCAGTAGCACAAATGTAGTAGTGGTCAGTTATAAGTAAATTAGTACTGTGATTGTTGGTACATTCTTTCTTAGAATAAAAATACATTTATTGTTACTGGCTATTGTTCTCCCTAGAAGCTAATATCTGGAAGGAAAATATTATGTCAATGTTGTTCATACCATTGTAGTAAAACACTGACTTCAGGATCTATCTCAGAGAAAAAACTTTTGAAATAGGGGCTAAAATGGGTAGAAACTATTTCTCCATCTCCTTGCACTCAGCTCACCTCTCGCCCCACCCTCCCCTCTTGATCTCCATGTACATGCACTCCACTCTGCTCCCGCCCCATCCTCCCCTCACATTGTATTGGTTTTTCATGAATCCTTATTAGTTGTTTCCTAGTGACCTTTCAGTCACAAACATACATTCGCATGTTGAGTGTAATCCTTATAATTCTCGCTTAATGAAAATTCCAATTATCCAATACCTTCTCCCCATTCTACTAGACATTTCCCTCACATCATATGTCCTCATTACTGTTCCTCCTCTCTTTACTCCTCCCAGTTCTCCCTCACCTCTACTCACTTCTGGACCTATCACTTGTTTATCTCTCATTAGAAAAAAAAGAGGCTTCGCAGCAAATGCAACATAATATAAAACATGACAGAATTTACTGTGATAGAATAAAAACTAACACATCAGAGCAGGGCAAAACAGAAGGAAAAAAGACCAGAAAAGGCACACAAAACAGATATTGAAGAACAGGCCCCTTGTTCACATACTCAGGAATCCTATGAAACATTAAACTGGAAGCCAAAATATATACACAAATGACCAGTATGGTAAAATGATAATGTGTGTGTGTGTGTGTGTGTGTGTGTGTGTGTGTATGTGTGTATGTGTGTGTGTACATATGTATGAATTCCTCTGTATTGGCATAGGTATATCTGTATAAGCAATAAAAAGAACTAAAAACAAAAATAATATGAAATATATTAAAAAAATACAAAATTCCGATATGACATTTGGAGAAAAGGAACCTCCAATAAAACCATTGCATTTATTTTTCTGTAGGTTTTATACTCCCGGATATGTGATCTGCTTTAAGAGTAGTTTGTTTCTCCACTTAAACTCTCTTGGACAAAACTAAATTTTCATTTGCAAGCACTTATCAGTTGAAGACAGCTTCTGGATTAGGAATGGGAGCATGTGTCTACTTCTCCTTTCAGCTCTAGAACCCATCTGGTGCAGACCCATGAAAACTCTGCTGCTGCTGCATTAACTTAGAGTTAAGGTGTGTATCAGTCCTGTTAAGTTAGGAGCATACAGGGAGCATACAGCTTTTTATCTCCAAGGTTCTCTGATCCCTGAGGGGAAGTATTTGGTGGATACTTCCTATTTATAGCTGAGTGTTCTACATTTTCATACTCTACAAATTTTCTGGCTTTGAGTCTCTGTATCTGTCCCTATCTGCTGCAACAGGAAGTTTCTCTGATGATGACTGAGCAAGGCACTGATCTATGCAGAATGTTATTAGGAGTCATGTCATTGCTATGCTCTTTTAGGAGAACAGCAGTACTTGGTTTACCCTAGGTCCCTGGCATATCTAGTCTCTGCTTCTTGGTTACCCAAGCAACGTTGGCTATGGGTCTAAATCATGAGGTGTGAGTAAGCATTAGTTTAAGTCAGATTTTAGTGGGTTATTTTTACCACCATTGTATGAGAAAAATCTTGCACTCAGGATACCAATGAAGGTCAAAGGGTTAGTGGCTGGGTTAGAAGTCACATTTATCCTTTGACAGTCTATAGAGTACTTTCCTATACCATAGATGCTAGCATGTCGTAGTGAAGGCTACACAGGCACTAGTTCACCTTCTCCATATCTAATGAGTTTTGCAAACATTTTCTTCAGCAATGGGAACTTGCTGTCAGTTTGTGGAGTGAAACCTATTATGTAGGCAATAATCTTGGTTGTAATGTTAATTTCTCGATTTTTGAGCATTGTGACATGCCTATGATATTAATAGATTGAAATGTTCTGAAAATCAATACTATTGGTCAATGTTTAAATAGTTCTAAAATTATTCATAATTGAACATTTAAAAATAGTAAGGGGCAGAGCAACAGCAGCCCACATCACTTCTGTTTCAGATTTTAGTGTATCAACTTGAAAGAGAAACATTTAGAAAAGCTCAAAAATTAAGATACAAGTCAGAATTAGATTTCTTAATTTTCCTATGTTATAATAGTGATTTTATATTAGAAAAAATATTATTTGGAAAATGAAAGAATTTATTGGTATGATGTCTCCATAAACATGTTTTTCATACATCTATAGAATGGTATTATTTATTCCATCTTGGTCTGGGCTAAATCAGAAGATGAATATAGCAATTATCAATACTTGTGATGTTTTTCAAGCTATAAAAAACTAAATTGCTAAAAAGCTTATATTTTAAAACTTTAGCTTAGCTATACAGAAGTGTAAAATTTTGGGCCCAACTCAGCCTTTATTCATATTTTCATTACTCTATATTTTTTGTACCATCCGTAACATCCCTTTGTGCTTTGAAGTTTGTAGATAGACTCTGTGTTCACCTTGAGGCTCAAAGGAGAACTTTTAGAGATGCTTTAGAACATATGATTGCAACTTAGGCTTGCATGCTGTGATAATTCTATTATATTCAGTTGTTCACTTGATTCTAATAAAGCTAACAAATATCCATTACTTTCTTTAAATTGAGCACAGATCAGCAGCAGAGCATTGAGGTTAATAACATCTTTCTTTGTTTTGTTTTTTTTTGTTAGAAAACATACACATTTTTGTTAAATTTCTGACTTTATTATATTTTTTCATCTTCAATTCACCTTCTACATTGTATAGAGGAAGATAATAATACTTGCAACTCAAAAACAATGTAAATAGTTACTATAAGTATGTATGAAAAGGTCTAATGCAAAATACCTACTGAATCAGACTCAGTAACAATATTTGATTGATACCTTACAGACTGCGACAAGATATGCAATCACAAATTAGAGGAGACCAAGATAATCCATGACATTGTGATAAAAGCAAATTGCTTTTCCCATAATTAGTCAGTAGAATATTTATCATAATTCTGTACAATGAAAAGTATAATATGAATATTTAGTTTGTATAATCCTATGTTGTTCATTATTTTAACAAGAAGGTAAAAGGAGTAATAGTACCCAAAGGACTATGGCAACTTAAATACAGAGCACTCAAGATATCTTCTTACTAGATTAATAAATATGATATCAATTAACCAAGTTTTACATTTCAGAAGTTTCATTGCCCATGATTTTCATTTCATGGAATGAAATGTGGTATTTACCTATTTGTTTGTTTCTTTGTTTGACATGCAATTTGTAAAAGATATAGAAACAAACAAATATCAAATAAAGGTTGAAAGTGGAGAAGCATGTGAAATCAAGAGAGAAAATGATTTCACCATTAGGAATCCCTTTCCTACAATGAAATCTATTAGAGCAGGGCAAGTTCTCCTGAGGGGAGTATAGAATTGTTCTGGACCAAGTCATTTCAATAGCTAGACAAAATAATCAAATATGGCATTAAGGGAACAATCCCTGAAGAGAGAGAAAGGGGAAGAAAAGTGATTAGGTAATCTAATTGGGCTCTCTCATCTTTACATTTCCGTGATTCTAAAATTATATGAGATTTTAGAGAGGTTGATTCCTCATTAGAGGGACTTCAGTTTCATTTTTATGACATGTCTAATAAGTGAACAGCAGTGGTTGTGCAAGCATGTTCTCTGGGGCTTGGATTTCTGGCTCATAGCTAACTGCAGTGCTACATAAACCTCAATGAAAACAATAATTACTAAGTAATCCCTGTTCAGATTTTTTGTCAGACATCTAAGTCTCATATGAGTTCTACTAATGTTGAATTATTGAAGCTTAAATCAGACATGTTTATCCAACACCGTGATGAGATAAAATGATTTGAAACTGCTTATCATGATTAAGGTTGCATATTGCAGGTTATTATTAGAATGAAAACAGAATATGAATTAATTGGAAGAAAACCAAACATAGGGTTTTATTATCAGAGGGGAGAAAGAAGATTGTTTCCAGAATGCAATTAGTTCACTTGAATGACTGTAGTATTCTCCTGTTTCCACACATAAATCACTTTTATAACAGAAGATTGCTGCAACCATAATATAATGCCTAGAGACAGAAACACTTGCCAAGAGAATAAAACAAAGTCTTGATCTGTTTAATATCACTCTTGGGATTTATCTTTGGCATGTTGAAATATTATTAGTAACTTTGTAAAGTTCAAAAGCAATTGCAATAAGGAGAGAAAGGCTAACAGTGAGTTGTGTTAAATCCTAAATTCCCAAAACTTCTACAGAGTAATTAGTACTTGGAGGAAAACATCACCCCAGAAAAAAATGTTTTTTCTATGTTCTTATTGAAATTTAAAAATTGTATTTTTACTTTTAATTACATTTACTTATTTACTTTATATATTTGTATATAATTTTATACATAAACCCATACACAATAGGCATTAATTATGCATTATTTACATTATTCAGTGTTATGCATGTATGAAACACTGGAGTCAATTCTTACTGCTTTATAATTTCAAGAGTTCACAGGATTTTAAAGCAGTTGCAGATAGAATTTTAGTTCTAGGTACAAATACCTACTTTCAACTTTGGAATCTGATTCATACAAGTAATTGTGTTAGCTTGCTCATTTACATTGAGATATTATGAATTTCAAATAAAGGTTTCTCATTATTCCATTAACAGTTCTGTGTATTTACTATGTGATAGGCAAAATAACACTACCATAAAAATACAAATTCTGAAAAGAAAAGGTAAAGGTTTATAAAAAAAAAGAAAGAAAAAACAAAGAAACAATTGAACAATCTCTGGTCTCTCAGTGATCACTTCTTGAAGAAAATAAAACAGTATGGCAAAATACACATTTGCTCTTTGCACTACCAGAAAATCTTCCCCAATAGCAATAATTAAGTTAATTAAAGAAACTATGAAATTGTCTGTTAGAAGAAGTTTTCTGGTCTGGTAAGGGGGCATTTATTGCCAAGGATGAATAAAGGCACTTAATGTAAGTCTGGCAACTTGATAACTATATGTTGGGAGGAGAGAACTACTCCCCTCCAATTTTATGCTATGCTATTGCACAAAGGTTAGTAAACATTAGTGAGCACACACACACACACACACACACACACACAGCACACATATGCACATGCACCATCCTGACTTATTTATGAATAAGTTTTCTAGAAAAAAATAGACAATAACTGCAAAGACCTTGAGGTGGGCACATCTCCACCACTATGGGAAGCAGCAGGTCAGCAGGACTAACAAAGAGGTGGTTATTAAAAGGAAGCACTAACAAGGAACCAGATCATGTAGCTCATAGATGTGCAAGGACACTGAAACAATGCATAAAGAATCCTGTTATAAAGGATGTCCCTCTAAACAAGTGTAACAGTACTTCATTTATGGCTTTCTGTAAGGGCATGCTAGATCAATACTAGGGTAAGAAACAAATTTTCCATCTGTCCATCTCATTGATTCTTCTCCAACAACATGATATAAAGCTATAAATAAATCACAAGGCAGGACACAGCTGAAAGCTTACAATATAGTCAATATCGATGCTTAATGCAACCATTTTACAAACCTGACATAGAATTGGAACTGAGAAAAAGATGATAGAACATGAATGATATTGCCAATTATTCATCTGAACCTGTAGAGCAGGGTTAGCTGTTGAAATTGACTATAACTCTGAAAATTCTGTGTAGCTGAATTGATAAACTTAAGTTTTCTTTAAATTATACTCAAATCATGCTATTTATTCAAGCCAAGAAGACACAAGAAAATAATTTATAAAGAAAAAACTATTTTAAAGGACATGTTTATATTGAAAATTAATTTAAAAATTAGATAAGCCATTTGAAATATCTGCTTAGTTTCTGAAGACCATAACAGAAATGTGTATGTGGCCCAAATGACAGACACATAGCCTTCCCTCTGGGAAAATCATGGAGTCTGCAGGAAGTGCTTAACTATCTATGACAGCGACTCAGGAATTCCTTCCTTGGTATAAAATAATTATTTGCTTAATACTCTATCTCACATAGAGGCATCGTAATTCTACTTTGTTATTAGAATTTGAAGATTCCAATGTATTCCTGTAAACTTTTATAATAAATAACTTGGTGTTACAAGGTTCAAGTGAAAGCCGTTGGGAATATTCTATTCATGTAAAAGTTAAAATTTACAAATGAGAAACAATTTTTGCCCACTTAATTTGTAGAGATTTTCATCTGTCATATACTTCATTGCCTCATCCTCAAACTCTTTAGGAATATTATTACTATATAACCTGTTAGGCATAATATTTAAATTGTACTAATGTTTTCTATCCTAACAGCTGTCCCCTGGACATGGAACTCTCAATTGTAACTTGAAGTTAAAATTCATATAACTAAGTAAAAATTTCAGTATATTTAGCGACTTTCAAAGAAAGTTCATCATTTTAAGGTGTGCTAAGTAATAACTGTGACAGACTTCTGAGAATACAAAGACAGGATTGGAGAAGATATGGTGTAACTAAATCCTAAGGAACTTTGGTGAAGAACAAACAGGAATAGCCTGAAGGCAATGTAGGAGCACCACCATCAAATGACTGCTATAGACCTTTGGAAATGCTACAGGAAAGACAATTTTCTGAAGCAGATAAACTCATTGAGGGCATTGTATGGGGTTAATGAAGTTATCTCTGATTCCATAGGATATCCATACACTGTTATTTGTAAATGAGAAAGATGGAAGCTGATGTTACTCAGGTCTGAAACTCAAGGACTACCTAGCTCTGAACATTTTGTCCTTAGGAAAAAGGTTTATTTTCAAAATCAATAACATTCTTTATATATTTGACACTATGGTTTTAAATTTTGATTCAACTCAAATAATACTTGATAGTTCAATCAAATTATTTTATTTCATATTTTTGGAAAGTTATCCAATCCCCAAAGAGTACAAATCTATACCTTTACCAGCTACAAAATTAGCATATATATTTAAACCTATTTTCTGCCAGAATATGCTGAGAGGGTAAAAATATTAGAACAAAAGTATAAAAAAAGACATAAACTTTCAGCCCTTAATTAAGTAATTTCTGTCATCCTCAAAAAGGTCTAACACCACACAGAGGAACCAGAAAGAGAGACAGAGACAGAGAGACAGAGAAATGGTGACAGAGAGCAAGCGAGCAAGAGAGAGAGAGAGAGAGAGAGAGAGAGAGAGAGAGAGCTATTACATTAACTACAAAGTCAACCTCCAGTGATGAACTTCCTCCCTCAAGGATGACCCTCATAAAGGTTCTAAATCCTCCCCCAAGGAAAGCTAGTAACTGAGGACCAGGACTTCAAGTCCAAGAGCCTAACAAGGGCATGCCTCTTTCAAACTACAACCCAATTACACAACAATGAAAATAAATCAAAACAGACTTTGCGAAAACTCTATCAAATTAGGGTGTTGAGAAAAGAGAAATATACACATACAAGAAACGCACACAAACACACACACACACACACACACACACACACACACACGTGTGTGTATATATGTGTGTATATGATTTAAATTATATATAAATCCATAATTATCTATAAAATAATATATACTTAAATCCTTTAAGAGAAATGTATTATTATGGGGATAAGAGAAGTCAAGTCAATACCTTAGGTTTGATATGTAATAATTTTGGAAGTCTATAAAACTGAAGCATTCATAACAACAAAATCATAAATTAACAATGGGGATGAAGGAAAGTATGGAGACTGATATCCAAAGGTATTTTTAGAACTACAAATTTATTTATAAGGTTATTTTTCTCAAACTTTTATTTTTCTTCTAGTAACTTAGCATGACTTTAACATATGATAAGGCAGGCTGTCAACACATTCTTGATATGAGTGCTTATTTGCCTCTTAATATATTTAGATTTTTGTTAATTATAGGGATAAATTTGAATAGCTTTACTTTTATCATAGTCAGAAAACACTTGATTTTTTTATAATAGTCAATAAGGATTTATTAGAAGAATTAAATAGAAATGACTCAAGTTTTCAGTGCTCTTAAAATGGATCAAAAACATTTAAAACTATCCCATGTTATTTTATGTTTTGGTTAAAAAATTCCTTCTATACAACTGCACTTATTTTTCACTGATTCATGAAAAAGAACCTTAAATTGAGATTTTTCCTATGCCTAAAATTTATAGTAACTATTCAACTGAAGAGAACACACACACACACACACACACACACACACACTGATTAGTGAAAAAACAAGCCAATAATTAGATGGAGAACAAGGAGGTGCAGGGTTTAGAGGGAAAACAGGAAGGTAGAAATGATGTAATTATATTAACTCAAAATAAAAAAATTAATAACATAAATGATCTTTAAAACTTCAATTTTTCCATAATCAGTTTGCTGAACTGTGATAAGGACACACTGAAATATGTTTCTTACTTAGTATTTTATGATTCTGAAGCCTCGCTGGATAGATCCACTTGTGGGAGTAGTTCACCAGCAAAATTGCATTAACTATAGCTCAGGGCTTGACAGAAAAAAAAAGAGCAATGCTCCTCAAGGAACTTATGGTTAATAGGATAAAATAGCAGCCTACAAATTGGCAAATGATCTCACTAATCCTACATCTGACAGAGGACTAATATCCAAAATATATAAAGAACTTCAGAAGTTAGACCCCAACAAACCCAATGATCCAATTAAAAACAGGATAAGGGACTAAACAGAATTCTTTCTTTTTAATTTTTTCATGTCAACCTTGTATATATTTATCTTTTTTGTTTCTATTTTTGTTTGTTTTTTTAATTTTTTATTGGATATATTCTATAATTATATCCCAAATGGCCAAGAAGAATTTAAAGAAATGCTCAACATCCTTAATAATAACTGTCTCTGGGAGGCCCTATCCACAAGTTAATGATACAGATTCAGAAACCAACAGCCAAACACTGGATGAATGTTGAGGACTATTATGGAAGAGCTGGAGAAAGATTGAAGGCCCTGAAGGGGATGAGTATCCCACAGGAAGACCAACAGAGACAACTCACCTCCACATCTGGAAGCTCTCAGAGTTTAAGCTACCAACCAAGGAACACACATGGGATTGAATTGGACCCTGGCACATATATAGCAGACATGCAGCTCAGTGTCCCCATGTGGTATCCCCAACTAGAACAGAGGCTCTCCCTTAAGCTCTAGCCTGACTGTGATATAATTACCCCAACAGGACTGCCTTGCCTGACCTCAGTGAGGGAAGATGTACCTAATGTAGCAGATACCCCAGGATGGAGAGAAACACAGGGGAGCCCCACCCTTTCAGAGAAGGGAACCTGTGATGGTGGGACATTCTCTGTGAGGGAGTAACTGGGAGGAGGAAGCATTTGATGTAAATAAATAAATACATGAAAAAACAAAAATAAACTGCCAATTTTAATGCTCACATGTTCAAAACATTTAAAAATTAACTTCTAGCTATTTAATTTGTGATTAATTCTTATTAATATTTCCTGATTTTTGGTTGATATTTTAAAACATTCTTAAAATGACAAACTAATTGTTACAGGAATATTTGATAATTTTTTATAATAAAAATATTATAAGATGGAAGATTCAAGAAATAACATCTGTATTTCAGTCTTCTGTTTCTACTAAAGGTTCTGCATATTGTCTTAATGGTGCTATTTAAGAATTGGATGTCTTGATTTTTGATAAACTACTTTAATAATAGCCACTTATAAGAGTCAATCAAGTACCACATGATTTTCAATGTGTCTAGTCTTATTTTTCTTACTTGTGATTAAAAACTGTGTCTTTAAAGCAACATCTTGGATCCTCAACCTATAAATGCTGTATATAGCTTATAATGAACAAAAGGAGGAAAATAAAATTAAATATAATTTTAAATAAAATTAATATGAGTATGTGAGACTACCATCAGCTCTAATAATGTGTAGAGGCATACATAAAAACATAGTTATGCAATACTTATGTATGATAGAGATTTTTGTATATAAATTTCATACATATGTGAAATATATAATGCCATTAATAAATAAACCTAATTCAGAGAAGAAACACCCATGTGCTCGTACAAATGGCTTTTAGCATTTTAGGTCCTCATAAAACTACTGTGGAGAAGCACTATTAAGTACATAGTGGTTTTCCATATGCATAACTAACAAATCTTGGTTTATTGTTTGTGTAGGAGATTGAATGTAGGGCCATGCATTTGCCAAGCAAAGCACTCTACCACTGAAGTATATTTCAGTCCCAGAATTATAAATAGTCAGGCATTTCAGATCATGCTGTAATCTCAGCTTTTGGGAGGCTGAAGTATAAGAACCTCAAGTCTGATGTCAAATTGGTCCTCATAGTGAGGCTCTACCTAAAAACATAGATAATTAAAGTTAATTTTAAAAAAATAGCTGCCACTCAGATCTTTCCAAAAGATAACTGATGAATAAGGAAATATCTCTGATCAAGGTGTTGTTTATTGTTGTTGTTGTTGTTGTTGTTGTTGTTGTTGTTGCTGTTGTTGTTGCTGTTGCTGTTAATCCACTGAACTTTATTGTGTTTACTTACAGGAATATGGGGAGTGGTGGCTTACCAAAGTTAAAGGTGCACAAAGAGCACGGCCATTATGAAACTTCAAACTAGCATGATATTCATCTTATGAAAGCTACACACCCAAAATCACATTGCACACATATAAGCACGCCAAAACTTCTAAGTAGCATGAGTGATCTGAGTTTCTTAATGTGAGTTTAGCTGTTTCAGGGAGTTCTTGAAGCTGTTTTGAGGTGTATATATTACTTTCTTTTTTCTCAGAACATCAATTTTTATTAACTATTTGGGAATTTCATACAATGCACTCTGATCACACTCACTTCCCATTCATCCCAGTTTCACCTTCCGACCTTCTCATCCTCTCGCCAAAAACAAAATATACAAACAAATAAACAAAGAAACTTGGGAAGACACTGGAGGACATGGGCACAGGGGGAAAGTTCCTGAACAGAACACCAATAGCTTATGCTCTAAAATCAAGAATTGACAAATGGGACCTCATAAAATTACAAAGTTTCTGTAAGGCAAAGGACACTGTCAGAAGAACAAAACAGCAACCAACAAATTGGGAAAAGATCTTCACCAACCCCACATCTGACAGAGAGCTAACATCCAATATATACAAAGAACTCAAGAAGTTAGACCCCAAAGAACCAAATAACCCTATTAAAAATGGGGTACAGAGCTAAACAAAGAATTGTCACCAGAAGAAATTCAGATGGCTGAAAAACACCTTAAGAGATGTTCAACATCATCAGTCATCAGGGAAATGCAAATCAAAACAACCCTGAGATTCCACCTCACACCAGTCAGAATGGCTAAGATCAAAAATTCAGGAGACAACAGGTGCTGGCGAGGACGTGGAGAAAGAGGAACACTCCTCCACTGTTGGTGGGATTGCAAGATGGCACAACCAATCTGGAAATCAGTCTGGTGGTTCCTCAGAAAATCGGGCATGACACTTCCAGACGACCCTGTCATACTACTCCTGGGCATATACCCAGAGGATTCCCCTGCATACAATAAAGACACATGCTCCACTATGTTCATAGCAGCCTTGTTTATAATAGCCAGAAGTTGGAAGGAGCCCAGATATCCCTCAAAGGAGGAATGGATACAGAAAATGTGGTATATTTATACAATGGAGTACTACTCTGCAATTAAAAATAATGAATTCATGCAATTTGTAGGCAAATGGTTAGATCTGGAAAATATCATCCTAAGCAAGTTATCCCAATCACAAAAGAATACACATGAAATGCAATCACTGATAAGTGGATATTAATGAGCCCAAAGCCCTGCATACTCAAGGCACAATTAGCAAGTCAAATGATTCCCAAGAAAGGAGTGGACCCTGGGCCTGAAAAGATTGGATCCAGTTTTGTAGGAGAGTACCAGAACAGGGAAATGGTGGTGGTGGGGTAATTGGGGAATAGTTGGGGAGGGGAGAGTACTTATGGGACATATGGTGGGGAAGGAACTGGGAAAGGGGAAAGCCTTTGGAATCTTTCGAATGTAAACAAAGAATATAGAATAATAAATTTAAAAAAAAGAAATAAAGTATTTAGATGGAAATAAGAAAACGGAAACTAAAAAACAAAAACAAAGAAACAGAAACTATGCTTAACTTCTGTTGTCTATATACTCAACGGAACATGGTTATACTCCCAGTGGCCAGCCCTTTAATGATGACTGAGTCCTTTCCTACCCCTTCACCAGAAGCCCAAAACTGTGAAGAACAATACTTCAGCATTCACAATTTTTAAGGACTCAAAGACCCAGAAAACCTGTTTTAATATAAGGAGCTTTAAAACTGCAAGTTTATAATTTTATTATTTTTTATTCTCATCTTTGTATGGGTATTCATAATCATTTCTTTTCTGTATAAGTTACATTGCCATTCAATTTTGTAATTAAGCTGATTCTATCATTTAATTAACTATCTAGCCTCGTCACTTTCACAGCACTGTTGTAGCTAAGAGCTCCTCTCTCTCTCTCTCTCTCTCTCTCTCTCTCTCTCTCTCTCTCTCTCTCTCTCTTTCTCTCTCTCTCACCAAAAGTTCTAATTTCTCATTTATACTGAATAAAATTTATTTTGTCTTACCTATCTAATGGAAAAATCTGGAGAAGTCCTACAATTCACTAAGGCCAAAGCTTTCTACTCCTAAGCCTGATCTGCTGCATTACAAAGTATCCACTATTAGAGCTTCCTGAAACTGCCTGAGCTGATTACATTTGGAGATTGGATAAGACTGTTATGAAATACTAGGTTTGCTCAGTCAACACCAGCCCTATCTTCTTGAATCATAAAGCTATCCTGACTCAGGATTTTGTCTTTTTGGAACATTATCATCCAAGAATTCTTTGGTTTTGTCACAAATACTCCCCCATAGCAGGTTGACAGTCTGTGGACTGCAGTGGGGGCTTTTTATCTTACTTTTCATTCTTAAATGCTTTGTAAGGAGTGACATAGGTTCTAAAATGAACACCATCTTTGATACATATACAGAAATGTCATGATCAGATAAAATATTTTTATGATTAATATACACCAGTTAAAAAGCAAATTTATACTCATTAGCAAAGTGTTTTGAGCAGGATCTATTATATCCAAATTAAACTCAAACTCGCAGGTGATTGCTTTGAACTAATTAATTATCTAAGTTTTACCTCCCAATTGTTGGTATTTCAGGGCTGCACGACTGTGTGTGCAAACTAAGAAAGATTTCTGAATATTTTCTTTCTCTTGTCTTGATGCACAAAGTCAGTGAAGGTAGTGCTGTTCCTCAAGGGAACACCTTGCCTTGGTCTTCTCCTGGGTGAAGATTGGAATTAATGAGCAGAGGAGTCATACAGACTTGCCTCAGAAGACTAAGATTTTATCCTCCTGCTATTAGTCATAATACTTGCCTCCTACTCTAATAATATCCCTACAGGAGCCTGGTAAGTTCACAGGCAAGGTAGCACTCATAAGAAAATCACCTACAAACTCCCATTCAATTATTTTTCAATGAATAAATTCTTTTGTTTGATCGTTATAATCTTTAGTTCAAATGAGCACTGCTTAAATGCCTTGATTTCATTAAATGAAATGTGGGAAAAATAAAACAACCCAATAATTTAAAACAAATATATTATTGATACTTCACATGACAAGTTTCAGTGATGGCAAATAATGAAGAAAATTGAATGTACAGTCACTAGAATGGGAAACTCTGCTTTGGGCATTGAGTTTCAATACCCAGGAAGTAGGGACACACCTAAGGCCTAAGTAAGGATGGAGCAGAGGGAAACTTTAATTATTTGTCTTCCCTGTACCCTGTAACTTCTGGACCCCCCCTTTTTTTTTTACAATGACATCCTTCCAAATACTACTCTCTGAAATGGAATTTGGTAGCTTAAATAAAAAAGTTCCTCAGTCTTCCATCTCCTATAATATGTCTAATAGTCTAACATTGCAAAGCAGCTTGCCACAGAAAATTAATCTGCAACATCAGCTCCTATACCCCTTATCATAATGCATTAAATTTAAAAGTCTAATTCTACCTGTATCAATAGATTATCCCAAGGTATAGGTAGAAACCACCTGACACATGACATAAATCAAATGTTATGGGCTCCACTGTCTTCAGGAACCCTCTCTTAAATCATTTGAGGACCTTAAGGCTCTCTAGCTTGTCAGAAAACAACAGTGGAGGTACTGTTTATGCATTAAAAGTGTTTCATAGGGGATGGAGAGATGGCTCAGCAGTTAAGAGCACTGACTACACTTCCTGAGGTCCTGAGTTCAAATCCCACAACTACATGGTAGCTTATAACCATTTGTAATGGGTATCTGATGCTGTCTTCTTGTGTGTCTGAAGAAAGCAGTGACATGAAATAAATGAATAAATCTTAAAAAAAAGTGTTCCATGACTAATTAAGTCAATCTTGGTGTAACAATTGCAATTAGCATTTCTTTCCAGAATTACATTTGCTCCCAGAACTGTACTATATCTATAGAAACTCGACTTTAACATGCATTTTCTTAGGATTCATTATAAAAGTTCTTCAGGTACTGAATAAAATACTACCAGATTATAAAGTCCTGATGACTGGAGGGAGATGATTGATATTAGTTTCCAGGAGTTGCTAATGATTATTTATTCATACAACATTCTCTGGTAGATATCTCTGTAATGGGAGGTATCCAACTAAAAAGGTCGTGAAAAATATCCCTGACTTTACCTAATGCTGTCAAGTATACTAATTTTAGTACTAAAGGAAGGCAGTTCCAAATTAACTGACCAAAAAACTGTTAGAATAGTTTGTTGTTGTTGTTGTTGTTGTTGTTGTTGTTGTTGTTGTTCTTTGCTGTCTGTGACACTTTGGGGAATAGTTGAAGTCAGTAATTCAAAGTTATGTGGAGTCATGGTGACAGTCTTAAGCAAATGTCATGTGTACTGTGCTATATAGATACAGAATCTGCTGATAAGGTTTACATTATGCCCAAGCAGTAACAGATTCATAGGAAAGTTTGAGTTTAGCTAAGAACATTTAGTACTTTTTGTTTTTTCATTGGCAGACTTCCAGAGTTCTGAGTATCCTGTATATTCTTTGTGAATGACAAACAGTTTTATCTGTTCTATGGTAGAGAGCAGAATTTCTAGATCTAACACAAGCTAAGTAGGTAAATTAATGTATGCACTAAGCAAGTTTAGCAGAGTATGAGAACTTCATTGCTTGTTCCCAAAAGGCAAGGTATTCACTTCTTTGGTGATTGTTACCATGTTTGATGCTTGAGGAAAAGTATGAGGTTTTGCCACATGAGTGATATCCATCAATTCTTAAAAAAATAAAACATTTTTGTCATGGCAAGTCTGCCTGTCTGACTTTAACCTGTTTCTTTACTTGCGAAATGTTCTTGGTAGCAAGAGCTATGAGCACCCAGGCGTTAAAAGCTAACAAGAATTCATTATTTGAGCTACAGCACTGGCCATGATTTATCTTCTAGAGATCCATTGCTTTGCCTTTTGATCAGCTAAGAATTAACTTCCCAACAATATATACAATTGTATGTCTAGGTGGCTTTGGCACACTGACATGGAAAGCATTAGTTAAGTAAAGCTTCAAAATGAGCCTGAAAAAGTCTCACAAAAAGAAAGCAGGATGTTAAAAACTATGCATAAACAAAAAGACTTAGTGACATAACAAAGTGTTTCCAAGGACTCTTGAACTACTAGTTTATCATTAACTACAGAGGGATGCGATGGCTTTGTATGTATTCTCTAAAGTTCATACCTGATTGATTTTGTATTTCCTTGTCCCAGATACTCATGGTAACCATTCTTTGTAAACACTTCACTGGATACATTTTTTCTTCAGTAATGTAATACCAACTTATTGTATAAAAGTTCCTGCCTCAGAACAGTAAAGTGCATTCAGACTCAACCTACATCTGATGTGTCTGTCTGTCATTCGCCGGACCTTCCTGCATACCAAAGACCTTGATTCCTCCATGGGTGTGTGTTCCGACTCAGTCTATCCGTGGCACTTAACAATACTCTATTTAGTACATTGTAGTTCAACTTCACAAGACTTCATCATAGCCTGAGTAGACCCACTCTGACTAAAATTCCACTTCCCTCTAGGCACTTGGGTCATAGGTACATCCCAGCATTCCAGGGTGAAGGCACTCTTTCACCAACATCAAAGCAATATGGCTGAGGTCAATTCTATCACTTTCTTTTATAGCTCTTTAATCTACCAGGCCAGGGTGTGTGAAGTGTCCATCAGCATGTGTGGCTAGCTATTTTATTTTAATCTCACATATGTTATGAAATACAGATCTTGTACACACACCTTTACATTGTGACTTTTCCCATCTTACAGTATGAATATATTGTGCAGTTGATGTCAGGACATCATATGGAATGTGCTTTCTCACTTCCTCAGGATTTCATTGGTTTCCCTACCATTTGTGAGAGGATGCTGAGAAACACCTTTGCTTTTCTTTTGCCACCTTTGTTGTAAAAGATTAAATAAGATGCATTTTATTTGTTTAAAACCAAAATAAATTTTCTGATAAGACTATGGCAAGAGGTGGTGGTAACTTGTAGAGTTACCTCTAGTAGAAAGACAGGACAACAAGTGGAGGGATGGTGTTGCTACCCCACAGTCAAAATTTCTGACCCAGAATTGTTCCTGTCTAAGTGAACTGCAGGGACAAAATTGGAGAAGAGCCTGAGGGAAAGGAGTTCTGATGACAGGCCCAAATTGGGATCCAGTTCAGAGGGATTCTCCAATGGATGACGCTATTACTGGTGCTATGATGTACTTATAGACAGGAGCCTAGCATGGCTGCACTCCAACAGGCCCAACAAGCAGCTGAGTCAGATGCAGATACTTACACCCAACCAATGCACGGAAGCAGCTCCTGCCCCCCCCCCCGCCGTGGTGAAATTAAGGAAAAGTTGGAAGAAGCTGAGGAGGAGGGTAACCCTATAGGGAGACCTACAGTCTCAACTAACTCCAAGATCTCTCAGATACTGAGCCACCAACCAGACAACACACACCAGCTGATATGAGGCCCCAGATGCATATACATCAGAGGACTTCCTGGTCTGGCCCTAGTGAGAGAAAATGGACCTAATCCTCAAGAGACTTGAGGGCCCAGGGAGTGGCAAGTTCCAATAGGGTGGTGGGGGGGGCAGTGGGGATAATATCTTGGAGAGAGGAGAAGAGGTATGGATGAGGATCATTCAGAGCTGGAAATGGGATAATGACTGGACTGTAAAAAGTGATAGAGAATAAAAAATGAATATGTTATTTTTATGTTTGAGTGGTTATCTTCTTTTGGGTTTGATGAAAGAAGGTGGAATGCAGTCACTGATAAGTGAATATTAGCCCAGAAGCTCTGAATACCCAAGACACAATTCACATATCAAATCATTCCCAAGAAGAAGGAAGGAGAGGGCCCTGGTCCTGTAAAGGCTTGATTGCAGCAATGTAGGGGATTATCAGGACAGAGAAGTGGAAAGAGGTTGATTGGGGAACAGGCAGAGGGAAGAGGGCTTATGGGACTTAGGGGAGGAGGGAACCAGGAAAGGGGAAATCATTTGGAATATAAATAAAGAATACAGAAAAAAATGAATAGAAAAAGAAAATAATAAAGAAAAACTAGTAAGATTGTATATAATAGTAAATAAATTAAATAATAAATGTGCCCACTCATGTAATTCTTGATATTTGGCAATCATTCTTTTAAATGTTCTGGTATGAGGTCAAAGTAAGCAAAGTTGTTTTCTGCCAAGGCTGAGGGCCTGAGTTCAACATTGGGATCCATGTGGTGTGAACAGAGAGTAAGTTCCTGGGAACTTCACACTCATGCCATGGCATTCCCAATCTCTCCTTCTCCCTGTCTATTTCTCAAGTAAAGAAATAACTGAATATATATATATATATATATATATATATATATACATATATATAATTTAATTTATATTTAATTATAAATTTATTATTTAATTTATTTACTATACATATATATATATATATATATATATAATGTGTGTGTGTCAAGTTTAAATATGTGTTTATCAGTTTAATTCTAACAATCTAACAATAAACCCCTAAAGTTAGTGACAATTTTAATTTTGCTTCTTAGGTCAGAATATCAAAGAGCAGAGAAATTAAAGCTAGCAACCTTTCTTGATCATATAACTGACAAGAAGGCAGAGATGGAATTTCACTCTGGAATCTGGTAGCAAACTCCCTACAATTTACCTTCTATACTGATGGTTTAAATAAACGAGAATGACTGAGACAGATTGTAAGCATCCAGTGACTCCTCTTGAAATCACCACGAGCCAGTTAGGCAGTGTTCTGGTGAAGTCATGAAGGCTAGGGAAGCTTGTTCTTCTAATGGTCAGGAGGGTTCAAAAGGCCTACCTTGATGGCAGGTTATGCTTTTATGTGCTTTACCGGAAATATATTCTATGTGATAAACAAAGGCTTCCTCTTAAAGCTTGTGGAAAGGCATACCAATAAAAAGAAAAATATTTGAAGTGGAACTCAAAATATAGTTATTACAAAGAATTATGCTCTCTATAAAGCAGAAAGTGTTCCATAAAGAAAAAAATAAGTCAGGATACAAAAACACACAGAAGTGAAGAGAATACTTTTAAAATGTACAGAAAGAAAAGTACTGTCTACTGAGGCTCAATTAAAATTCATTGTGCAGGCAATATGAAGGAGAAATAAACGGTGAAACCTAATAATACGAGGGTAAACAGAGTACATGATCTGCAAACGTGTGAGAATGACTAAGGCAGACTCTAAGCATAAAGAAGGAAGAGAAATCCTGCTCTTTTCTTCACCATTCAGCAAGCAGCCAGGATGCATAAGTCTATCTAGGTTTGGCCAACAAGACTATCAATTTTAAAATTATGCACACTCTCTAGTAGGATTAATAAATTTAAAAAGGCAAAAATTTACCTTTCTTTGTCATAATTTTTACTATACTGACAAATATGCTTATAGAAGAAAGACATGTTGTATGTATGTGTGTGCATATCTATGTGTGTGTATGCATAAGTATGTAAAAATGCATTGTGTTTGCATGTGTGGACATGCTTATGTATATATGTGTGAATGTGGTTGATCCTGGGAATTGAACTCAGCCTTATACACGCTTATTAAGTTCTTTGCATGCCTTTCAGAGATTTCAGCAGTTAACCATTTTGAGCTATGACTGAAAAGAACAGATCAATGAAAGGCAATGATGACCTGACAAACAGTGCAAATAATTTTGTGTGTATATGTGTGTATGTCTGTGTTAGTATGTTTATGTGAGTGTGAATGTGGTTGAGTGTGTGTGAGTGTGTGTATGTGTCTATGAGTGTATGTGTGAGAGAGTGTGTGAGTGTGTGTGTTTGTGTGAATGTGTGAGTGTGAATCTGTGTATGTCTATATCAAGGATGAGGAGAACAATCTTTCTAGTACAGAGTCTCAGTATTTGCAAGTCTAATCTCCTTTTTCAAGGCAACACAAATGTCACCTTCGCATTGACAGTGCCCTGACTTTTCTATTGAAAATTACAACCCTCTGTAAAGGTTATTCCAACTTGTTCATTCTATTTACACAAGCTAATGCTAGGCTATATAACATTCATAAATTCACATTTTACATTTTCAGAAAGATTAAAACTGTTTAGAGTGTAAATATAGACGATTACAACTTTCTTCCCAACTCTGTGCCATTTCATCACATTTTTCCTTATTCTCAGGGCTTACTGTATCTTGATATAATAACAATATGATCTACTCTCCATTAGAATGAGATCAAGCTCTATATAGGATGGGACTTTTTCTTAATGATTATCATAACTAGATTTATTAAATAGAAAAGAGTATATGGTACAAATAAGATACTACTTAGTATTTATTAAATTAATGAGTGAAGACCACCAAAATAGATTTTTTTATTGGATATATTCTATATTTACAGAGAAGACCCAGAGAGCTGCTCATATTGGAAGCCTGGAATTTACTGGAAGCTAAATTTATACTGAGGGTCTAGAAATGACTATATTGGCCATTGGTTCAGTTTTTAGCTCTCAACAGAAAGAGGTAACAATGGGTACAATCTTTGAACATCTAGGATATAATCAGATCATTGGTTTCTCCAGTACCAGAGTCAGCCTCAGTTAAGTCTTACCCTCCTCAACATTTTATTATATACAATATTGAAATCTAAAGACTGCTTTCTTCCTTTGGTTATGGGGTCTGCCAAGTTTGTGAGATAATATGCATATATAAGAAAATAACTAAGGCAGACTCTAAGCATCTAGTGAGTCCTCTTGAAATCACCAAGGGCCAGACAGGTGATGTGTTGGTAAGCTCATGATGACCTGAAGAGTCTGTTCCTCAAATGTATTATATGTATATAATATATTTGATATGAATATTTATATATTATATATAAACATATAATCTTAAATACTCAGTATCTCCCACGGTAGAAACATGTGTACACTTGAACAAGCGTACACACAAAAATACAATGTTTCTCATAGTACCTGTTCTGATAACAATGCAAAATATGTACAGTGAAACTTAAAAGTTCTCTACACAAAAGCTTACATATTTCAAATAATTCAGCACTTACAAAAATCATCAATAATCACTACATTTTCTAACTTAATATGAAAACCAGTGTATTCATGAACTGTCATTATGAATAATGGAATATATGTGTGCGTGCGTGTGTGTGTGTGTGTGTGTGTGTTGCAACATACTTGCAATCCTATTAAATGTGCTGCTAAGATATAATAATCATCATTTTGGCACTATCCTGGGCCACAAAGTGAAACCCTGCTTCTAAAAATATGTTTTATCTGGCATATATGAGGAATAAGCACATTATATACCTTTTTACAAAAAGCAAACTAAATGATGCATATATGTATGTGTGTTTGTGTGTATAGCATACAAATATTGAAAGTAACTATAGTTTTCAAAATGAACAGAATAAAAATGTAAGAAATAAATTAATGTGTTGACATTTATTAATGACCATAAACTCGTAACAGCACACTTAACCTGTGAACAATGATTTCTGGGAAGGAGGAAGTCCTGGATTACTGTGTATTTTCATAAAGAAATTTTTGTCAGTTTTATAATTAATTGTACATTTTTTAGTGTCAATTAAAGCTTCTTACAATACTTACATAATTTAAGGCTCATATGAACTTCATGGAACACAACCAGACAGTTATTATTATTAAAAATCACACAACTCAAAGATGGTCCACAGGATGTATCTGAAATATTTGGGCACCAGCAAAGTGACAACTGTCTTTATCTTACAAGCACTTAGAGTACTAGGTAGAATACTGTGTCTTAGTAAAGGCTAAGTGACATGAGGGGTTTATGAATGTTTCTAGAGTCCAAGGCCCAGGCTGCAGACTCTCTGTTGACCTACTCAGAACAAGTAAGACTTCGCTAAGCAGTTCCCAGCAGATGTGTCTCAGTCTTTTGGTTAGCCATGCAATAATAGAGTGGGAAGAAATAAGTTTACAATTCAATGGCTGATCCTACCAACTGTGGCCACAGATTGCACATCAATTATTGCTTTTTTAAAAAAACCTTTTCTTTCCTATCTAGATTATTCTGTTTTTCTAATCAGTATAGTCTTTGACTAAAATAATTTTCCAAATTGAAAAATTGAGAAGTGGTAATAAACTAACTGCACAGTACTCTGGAAGCTCCGCTGTCCTGGTCTAAAATTCCATACTCTCTACTTTCATTTGTAATAGGTGGTATCATTTCCTTAAACCTTCCATCTGGAGATTTTAATATGTGGTATAAGTATAGGGACACAAAACCTAATGGGCAACAAATACTCATCTGTTATCTTTCTAAACACTGCCTCTTTTTGCCTATATTGGACAAATATGCAGTCAAGAACCCTCTACTAAGCTAAGATAAGAAGACATGTCACTTAGCAAAGTGCTTACATTCAAACAGACAAATGAATCATTATCGCCGGGCAGTGGTGGCACACACCTGTAATCCCAGCACTCGGGAGGCAGAGGCAGGCGGATTTCTGAGTTCGAGGCCAGCCTGGTCTACAGAGTGAGTTCCAGGACAGCCAGGACTATACAGTGAAAAAAGAATCATTATCAATATAACAACTAATTCACCAAGAGAAAATATAAAAACAACCAAGTCATAAACTTAAACACTTTCTATACAATGTAATTGGAATATCTGTAATTGTATTTAGCTTCTTCTACAAAGAAATGTTTATACCTACAAAATTCAGAATTTCTCCCTGGCTTGTCATTTCTTTTCAGAAACCATCTTTGCAGCATCTCAAAGACCAAGTTCAAGTCTTTCCATCCCTCATCTATCTTTGCTTGGTCATGAACAATACCACTGTTTAGATCTATTACTTATATGTCACTCAGCAGACTCAAAAATCGTTTAAATCCATAGCTATTCAATCCACTACTTAGGGCTTAAGTGTACTCTTTGAAGAAAAGCCAGTGAAAGAAAAATCTGAAAACCTGTAAGAACCACTCTGTCTGGGTTCTTGTGAATCAGTCTGTGGACATTCCAAAGGGACCCCTTCTTTGAGAGTTAGAATCACTGCCATTCACAATCTATTGGATGAATTTAATTCCTCAGAATCTAATTTCCTAGGTTGAAACCTAATTATCTAAGTTTGCCTTATTCTGCAATGATGCTTTGGGCTCAGCATTGATTCAACATGGGAGCAAACCAGAAGGTATCCACAAAAGACATGGGAGGGAAGAGGACATGGCAATGTTCTGTGACTTAAGAGTCCTGAGTTTGAAGTACACATTTAAAAATATCACTCACAATTCACCCCATCCATACAATAAGAACAAAACTAGCATGTCATTAATAACAAAGATATCCAGTTGTCTTCAAGCAAATAAAGGAGATAGTAGTGGTTACTCAAGCCTGGGAATAGTACCAAAGATGAAGGGAGATGCAGAGTGAGTTCAAGGAGATATTGTAATGTTAAATAATGCAGCAGCAAAATAGGTATAAATAATTCTAGTAACTAAAAAATAACTAAGAGACAGTCTGTTAAACACTTCTAACATACAAATTAAATGTGCATATGATAGAACAATAATTATTCTGATATGATATTTTACTCTTCTGCAAATACTGAAATGCCACTTTATTGACCATATTTACAATTTCTCTCATAGTTTGAAATAGCAGTATTTTTAAAATAAATTTTACTAACAAAAAGTTTTTACTTTTAGATTAAAACATAAAAAATAAATAATAATGCCCATGATCTAACAACATTTTAAATTTCTTAAATAGAAAAAGTTCAACAGAAACAGGTTTTAAAGGGTAAAAATATTTTAAAAGTATATCTCACATTTTGTAGAAAGCATAATAAATTATAATTATATTAGAATGATTAAATATAAAATAACATTTTAGTATTAATGCCCATTAATTGAAAATTACCTCCCTAATCTATTATATATATGTATATACATATATATAATATGCAATGATACACATTGAATATAATGAAGTAAAAGCTCAGTTTAAGACATAATTTTGCTTTATGTTTGTTTTTCGGTGGAAATTATAGATTTAGATAGCTAATTATTCTATAATTTTATAGAATATAAATATTCCTTGAAATTATATAGAAACTAAAGGTAAAGCTTCATTATCTAAAGATAATATCTAAAGGTAAAACTTCACTATCTAAAGGTAAGGTTCATGCTTCCTTAAAAGGTAAAAACAGAAATTGAAATAGATTCAGCAGAAATTGAAACAGATTCAACACAAATAAAACCAGCATTTATTTTATATTATGAATATGAATCTAATCTAGTAAAGTTACTTCTGTAGAATAAACTGGACTATGCCAAACAACATTTAAGATGTTATTCAGGAAGAAACGTTCAGCACCTGTACCTTAGTGTTACTAGACTGCACCCCTCACATCACTGACTCCCCGATTGGATCGTGCTGTTCCTTACACTTCTTTAATGTCTAGCTATATAATTGCATCCACACTATTTTGAGTATTAGGAGATTAAATTGTCCTAAGACAGAAAGAAAGTAGACCATGCTCTATGAATGTTCTGTGCATCATTTCTATATGTATTGAGTAGCTACTATGTGATGAACTATATGAATATTTTAGTGTAACTAAACATTTAAATTGCCTTTTGTTGATAACAAGAAAAATAATCATCCTATTATTTAACCAGGTTCAATATACTACATAAATTTAAATTAAAATGTTATGTAAAACAGTGGCCTTATTTGTTGATAAATGGAATTCACTGTGACCTTGTGGGGAGTATGCCAATGAGCTAATTAATCATGATAATGGGGAAATGCAAAGGGAGTTTTCCTGTGAGCACTCCAGTGAATGCATTTATTCCTGAGTCTCTTTCTCTCCGCGAGTCCAACATACTGCAACATATTGCACACTGATCCAACTTGGAACAAGAACCAACCTTAAAATTCAAATTGGAAAATCTTTAAAAATAGACTGCATAGCATGACGAATCAAAGGTTTGAAATAACACTGTTGGCAAGGTAGCTTTTCCTTACATTTGAAAATGTTAACATTTTACAAGAAGGTGAACTATGTTTTCTTGGCGGAAATATTTTAGAGAACATCAAAAGAAAATACTGAATAAGACCAAAACTTTCTAAAGCAAAATCAGTTCACTGAAAGAAAATTACACATGATAGGAGGATGACAATAAAATAAATGTCTATTAATTTATTTCATAAAGCAAACAGGCATAAAGATTTATATAAATAGTTTCTTAGCAACAAAGAAATACAAATCCTACTCAATAATCCAGTAAACAAAATTATATATGAATCTCATGCTTCAATTAGAACTGAAATGTCTGCCCAGAGTTCAGCAAAAAAACAACCTTTTCTCAGAGATTGGCTTCGAGGAGTTTCTAGGCACCTTCACTTCACAGTGCTGAAAGTGAACACTCAGCAGCCTGGAAATAGCAAGGTATTTGCTTCAGGGAAGGAAATTATCATAATGTTTGGGCTCAGAATCTGCAATTCAAGTGCCTAGAGGCATTAAATCCAATTACATACATTCAACCCACCTTCGTTTCATTGGATAATATTCGCTCGTTTATTCATTCATCCAGTCAGTGTCTATTAAGTGCCAGGCTCCCGACAGTGGCTCCAGTGGACATAGACACATGTTAAATGTTAAAGGTCAGTCCATAGTTTTTAGAAACTTATATCAGCACAGCTTTTGTGGTGTGGTGTGGTGTGTGTGTGTGTGTGTGTGTGTGTGTGTGTGTGTGTGTGTGTGTGTGCATGAGGGAGGGAGGGATGAAGGGAGAGAGACAGAGAGAGAGAGAGAGAGAGAGAGACAGAGAGAGACAGAGAGAGAGAGAGAATGCAACGCTTCTTGTAACATGTGAAACTGGTAAATCTGAAGCTTTCTCAATGTTACATATAAACATGATTGTGCATGATTCTTAAAATATCTATTAATTTCATGCATACAAAGATTATTTTTTAGAGGATTTTGGAACAGCTGAAGAGACTCAAGAAATCACACTTTCTGTACTAGTATACTTCTGGAATTATGCATATTTTAAAAGATTCAAGAGGATGCATATTTTAAAAGATGTAAAAGAGGAATAATGGTGACTAGTCTTCCTGTCTGGAAAAGGACCACAGCACCACCTTCTTCAAACACTGATGAATGTGACCCAGACATAACAAACCACATAGTGTGGACAGGACCCTTTGAATACTCAAAATTCTGGATGCCATTTGTGAATATTTTTCAATGAACACATTGAAGAGGAAAGATCTACACATACTGTACTTCCTCCAGTGAAGGATGACGTTTCAAATGTAATTTTTCAACCTAGGCTTGCACATTTTTACCCATGCCTTGTTGCATCAAATCTTAAAGTTTTTCCTGTCTGTCGAATATTACACATGTTCACTGTCCTGATGGAAGCACCCTGTGGACTATTTGTCATTTCCACAAAACTGCATTTTAAGAATCCTTTGTAACATGTCATTTAAGATAGCTGCACTTTCATTGCAAATAAAAAAATGCTTTAGAAAATAAGTTTTCAGTTCACGCTGAAGATTCATGATGGAGATCCACAGTGAAATTTTCTGCAATAATTTGTCTACCTCTGTGATGCTTATTTATGCTCATGGCAGTTAACCTTGTTCAGATAGCTGTTCCCTACGCAGACTGATATATGTTTGTTACACAGAAAGCTAAGTTAATATTGTTAAGTTATTCTGCTTATGATTTTTAAACACAATTAACTAAGAAAAAAAAACAATCACAGCCTTTCCCTGTTGCCACATCTCTCTTCTCCATCAATCTTGATAATTTTTTTTAAAAAGGATTGTTTTATACAAGTATGACCAGAAAAAGAGAGTAGGGGGCAACAGGGAAATAGGAGAGGGTAAGATTGGTATTATCCATGCTAACAGGCTCACAGATTATGAAAGGAAAAAAAAAAACAGAACCTCAGGGTTAGAAAAAGCAGAAGCATCAACAAATTTGTGTTCATCCTGTTAGGAGAAAATTATTCAGAGGAGCCCCTGAGGGCTTGCCCAATGCGTTGGCATGTACACCACATGTATATGCCACCAAGAGAGAGTCTCAAGAAGCAGAGAACACTCCTTTGCCCTTAAGCTAAGAGAACAATCAGACCTGTGTCATTGATTCTGAACCTGTTTAGAAATGCCTGCTTTATAGATGCTTGATCTGAAATAGATAAAGGAATAGGCAAGGCCTTGCCATTTCAACACACTGGAGGAACGAAACAAGAGCAGGGAGAGACTGGGGTAACTGCCTCTTAGCACATCTGAAAATTGCTTTGTACATATCCAAGATTAGGAAGGCATGCGCTCGGGACAAGAAATATGACAGCAGTTAAAAGACCAGCCACCCACTCCTGCTTGTGCTTCGCCTCCCAAAAGGCCACATGAGGACAGGAGCTTTTATTTGCTTGCTGACTAATGTAATGTCGGACCTGATCTAAAACTCAACCCGTCATATTTCTATTGTGTCTTTCTTCAATGAATTCAAGGATTCTATTTTCTGGTGTGCTTGCCATGTTCGATTGAACATTCTGCTGATTAAATGTTTAGTGATAGGATACATTCTGCTTGAATCAGTTACCTTTGTCTATGTTAAAAGTTGAACTGTCCCTCTTGACTGGCGGTACAGGATTTTTAGTTCCTGCTTTGTAGTTATGGATGCTATGTGCTACTTGAAGCCCTCTACCCTTTATCTAATACAAGACAAAATGTGGTCAAAGGGGATTTGGCCATAGACATTTCAGAATGTTTTCCAATTATTCTTTTTTCTGTTTTCCACAGCCATGCAATCTTACCTCATGACTTACCACCTCCTGCACCATTACTAACACATTACTAGCACATAGTACACATTGGCTTACATCTTGGAAATGTGTCCATCATGATTTGAAGTTTGAGAATGCGTCCCAGCCATTCTAGCTATCACACACTGAGTTAGTTCAAACAGCTGAGACAGGTTTAGCATGCTCTCTTCAATGACAGTAATTTAATAAATCTGATAGAGTTTTCATGGGATAATGTGCAAGCAGTGTGCAAAATAAGCTGAATAGCAACCTCTTAACAGTGAATAAAAATATTGATCCATTGACCAGGAAACAGAGAATGCACAGTCCAGAGACTTAAGAGGGGAAAAAAAAAACACTACTGTTCTCCACCCTCAAAATTCTTTTTATAAATAATTATTTTATTTATTTTATGTATATGAGTACACTATAGCTATTTTCAGACACCCCCAAAATAGATGGTTGTGAGCCACCATGTGGTTTCTGGAAACTGAAGTCAGGACCACTGGAAGAGTAGTCAGTACTCTTCACTTCTAAGCTATCTACCCATCACAATTTAGGGAAGTGATGCTTAATAATATTTTACTGTACTCATAGATCAATGCTGTGTCTAGTCATTATCAGAGAGGCTTCTTCTGGCAAGAAATACAGAGAAGCATAGCAAAAAAATATATCTAGAGAGGGGATATAAATTGGTGGACTCCATTAGGGCTTTCCCCTCAGAGATCAGAAAACCCCAAGGAAGAACGGGAGGAAAGATTATAGAAATCATGGGATGGGGACACCAAGAGAGCATGGCTCACCAAATCAACTAACAAATGTTCATATATGTTAACAAGAACGGAGGCAGCAGACGTGGGACCTGAATAGTTCTATACAAGGTCCTCTGGGTACATTATTGCTGGTAGCTTCATGGTTTTTTTTGTTTTGTTTTTTGTTTGTTTGCTTGGTTGGATTTTTTGATTTATAACACTGGTATGTATCTGATTCTTTTGGCTGCTATTTTAACTCTTCCCCCTGCCTCTCCTGTCAGTCACTGTGGGTTGTCTTGTCCAGCCTCAATATGAGGGCTTTTGTTTTTCTTATTGTATCCAATTTTTTCTTATTTGTTTTTTGTCTTTTGAGGCTGTCTCTTTTATGACAGTAAACCAAGGTAGAGTGGATCTGGGGCAAAGTAGGTGGGCAGGGCAGGGTTGGGGGAAATGGATGTAGGAAAATTGTGGTCAGAATGTATCACATGTGAGAAAAATCTTCACTCAATAAAAACAAAACAAAAAAGAAGAAATGAAAACAGGAAAGTGCCAACAGATACTGAGGAAATTGAAAGCATCATAAATATGTAGTTTAAAAAATGTGTACTCCATCAAATTGAAAATCTGAAAGAAATAGATAATTTCGCAATAAGTATTACTGTTAAAACTAAATCAAGATCATATACACAATTTAAATAGGCTCATAACCCCTAGCAAAGTAGAAGTCATGAAAAAAATCTTCCAGCCAAAAACAAACAAACAACAACAACAAAAAAAAACAAAACAAAAAGTCCAAGATTAGATGGTTTTAGCATATAATTCTACTAGGCTTTTAAAGAAGAGTTAATGCTAATACTCCACAAACTATTCTAACAAATTAAAGAGAAAGAGGGAACATTGCTCAATTCATTTTATGAGGCCCCAAATACTCTAACACATATTCCACAAAATGACACACCAAAGAAAGAGAATTACAGACCAATCTCCTTTATGCATGCCAATTCGAAAATAATCAAATATTTGCAAATCAAATCCAAGAACACATAAAAAAGATCTTCTACCAAGATCAAGTAGGCTTCTTCCCAGAGACACAGGAATGGTTTAGTATATGAAAATCCAAAAGCATAATTCATCATATAAATAAAATGAAAGAAAATAATCGTACAAATTATGTCATTAGATGCAGAAAAGTTATTGAGAAAATTCAACATACCTTCATGAACAAAGACTTAGGAATACAAAGGACACTCACCAACATAATAAAGGTACTTTATAGCAAGCCTATAGCTAGCATCAACTTAAATGGAAAGAAAGGTAAAGCAGTTATACTAAAGTCAGGAAGAAGATAAGGTTGTTCACTCTTTCTCTCCATATTTAATATAGTACCTGAAGTCTTAGCTAGAGCAATAAGGCAACAGTAGGAAAGTCTTTATAAAGTCATCCATATATTTAATTCTAAAGCATTAATTGAAAAAGCAACTATAGATCTACCCCCTAACTCTTACCAGAAATGAATTTTCAGCATATCTGTTAGTTTCTCAATCCTTTTAAAAATTAAATAATGAATAGTTTCCCTGTATTTTAAGTTAATAATACCTTTTTTCCTTTTTTATTAAATTTAGTCTTTGTTTACATTTAAAATGTTGTCCCCTTCCCTGGTCTCCTCCCCTAAAAAATCCCCTAAACCCTCCCCCATCCTGTAACCAATCCACCCACTCCTCCTTCCCTGTCCTGGCATTTCCCTATACAGTAGCATCTAGCCTTCTCAGGGCCAAGGTCCTCTCCTCCCTTTAATGTCCAACAAGGCTATCCTCTGCTACATATGCATCTGGAGCCATATGTCCCTCCATTTGAACACTTTGA
Source organism: Apodemus agrarius (assembly GCA_964023405.1). Classification (NCBI taxonomy): domain Eukaryota; kingdom Metazoa; phylum Chordata; class Mammalia; order Rodentia; family Muridae; genus Apodemus; species Apodemus agrarius. The sequence goes on from OZ030008.1 coordinate 129,256,031, forward strand.
TTGATGGTTTTGGTCCCTGGGAACTCTGGGAGTACTGAGTGGATTATATTGTTGTATCTTCAATGGTGCTAAAAACTCCTACAGTTCCTTGGTTCCTTTTGAGGGAAAGACCATCCAGAGACTGGCCCACCTAGGGACCCATCCCATATACAATTACAAAACCCAGACACTATTGTGGATGCCAAAAAGTGCTTGCTAACCTGAGCCTGATATAGCTACACCTGGGAGGCTCTGCCAGTGCATGACAAATACAGAGGGGGACACTCTCAGCCAACAATTGAACTGAGCACAGGGTCCCCAATGGAGGAGCTAGAGAAAGACCTTAATCATAACTAGTTAATTGTTCTTAACTAGTAATAACTAGTTACCACTGTAATTCAGGCAGGAGTTAAAAAAGTCACTAGTCAGCAGTGAGATGGACATTTTTTTAACCTATCTTCCCTTTGCTCTTCTCTTCAAAGTGCTCTCACATACTTATGAAACAGATTCTAGATACAGGACTTGTAGTAGTGTATGAAGATTGTAAAGATAGAATCAAAGTCTCATGAAATACTGGTGATCTCTTAAAATATCTTTTGATTTCTACACAGGTAATGTCCTTCTTTGGTTCAGGCACCCTCAGTAGCCTTCTTGTCAAGGGGCAAAGATAGATGTGCATGCCAATGAAGGCTTATGGGAATTTAAACATGGTGTCTTCTAATTGGAAGCTAATGATAATAACAAAATAGTGTTATCCATAAACAACACTGATTTGGCTTAATATTGGACACTTCTAATCCCAGCACTGAGAAAATCTGAGGTAGGAACTGTTAACTTCCAGGCTGGCCTCTAAGTTACATATTTAAATTCTACCCCGACAAATAAAACCAAAAAATACCCTTGTGTCTTATGGTAACCTAGACTTTGCAAACCTGGTCAACTCTTTCTTTAAGCAAGCTCTTTAAATAGCAAACCTATAACAAAACTGTACGGAAAAATGTGAGACCACCAATACAGTCAAACACCAAGAAACCCCCATCCCCATCTTTACTGCCATGATTGATTCGAGAAGTCACCAAGTAAGCCAGGCAGGTAGATAGAAAGTTGGGTTAATCAAAGCCCATGCATCAATACAACTAATAAATCACTGACTGTGCCCTAGGAGCCTGCTAGTTCCACTTGTCTTGCTTCCTCTCTTTTATTCTACATGCCTAGTAATTTCCTTTTTAGACCATGATCTGCTAAACTTAATGTGTCTTCTGTTAATATACTACTCTCGGAGCTGTGATAAAAATGGATATTCTAGGATAATGTTTCAGAATCTAAATCAGTTTGAGTACATACAGAAAGGGCTGTTAAAAGTGTGTATGACACCTTCTTGTTTATCCATAGTCAGAAAGAGGCCCAATAATAAGCTGTGATGAAAGTGGTATTTAAGAGACATTAGATCAGTTGCCCTACCTTTCTAATATCTACTATAGATAATAAAGTCACTGATTATTATCAGGTGGTTTAGCATACACTATTATAGAAATCAGAGTTAATCTCTTGCCATCTATGCTGTCAAATATCTTAAAGATACTATGTTCATAGCCTTACAAAGAAAATAACTATAGTTCTGAAGATTAGTTTGCTTACTAGTTCTTCTATTAAGCAAATTTATAAAATTCACATGAGTGGATAAAATAATCTCAGTGGTTTTCTCACACATAAGCCTCATGGTGTTCCAAGGAACAAACTAAATTCAAAGAGATCCTTGCTTTAATTTCCCCTGTGGCCACTGTCTTCTTTGCTTTAAGGTTACCCTGATTGTGATTAGGCCCATGGTACATAGTAAATTCTGGGCTTGTCGGAAAAAATTCAATACTCAAATACCCTTGTGTTTTTCTTCTTCCAATATTATTCAGCTAAGAAAATTATCAGCCACCAAATCTTTGTATCTTGAATGAATGGAAATTTATCGAATTTTTCTAACCTAGAAATTTAAAGTAATAGCCAGAAGCTGGAAACAACCCAGATATCCCTCAATTGAAGAATGGATACAGAAAATGTAGTACATTTACAAAATGGGATACTATCCAGCTTTGAAAAAAGGAGCACATGATGAGTTTTGCAGGCAAATGTATAGATCTAGAAAATATCATTCTGAGTGAGGTAACTTAGACCCAAAAGAAATGCATGGTATGTGCTCACTGATAAGTGGATATTGGCCAAAACATACAGAATACCTAGGATAAAACCCCAGACCACTTCAAACCATAAGAAGTGTAACAAGCATAAATGCCCAGATAAGGAGGTTTTAACCCCACCTAGATAGATGACAGAAATAATTGTGGGAGGCTAAGGGAAGAAGGATACCTGCATGGAAGAGAAGATGGTAAAGAGAAAGGAAAACAGGATCATATATGGGGGTATGGGTCAGGAATGAAGCCCAGAGCATCAAAAGAATAAATAGAAATAAGCAGTCTTGGGAAGTAGGAGGTGTGTGTGGGAGGGTGCCTTCTAGAGAGTATCAGAGACCTGGGAGGTGAACACTCTCAAGACTCATTGAGGGTGACGTTAACAAAAGTGCACAACATTGGGGAAAGGGAAATCGAAGCATCTACCTCCAATTCCTAGACAGGACCTCAAGAATGGGAGGGGTTACTAACCCACAGTCAAAATTCCTGACCCAGAATTGTTCCTGTCTCAAAGAACTGCAGGGACAAAAATGGGGGAAAAATCACTGAAGGAAAGGTGGTTCAATGACTGCTCCAACTTGGAATCAATCTCACAGGGAGAGTACCAAGGCCTAGCACTACTATTCCATGATATGCTTACAGATGGGAGCCTGGCATGATTGTCCTCTAGAAAGTCCTACCAGCAGGTGACTAAGACAGAAGCAGACATACTCAACCATTGGCCTTAAGTTGGGAACTCCTGTGGTTAAATTAGGGGAAGAATTGAAGAAGCTGAAAGGGAGAGTGACCCCATAGGAAGACTAGTGGTCTCAACTAAACCAGACCCCAGGGAACTCCCAGAGACTGAGCCACCAACCAGGAGTTTGCCCATGGTCCCTGGCACATATGTAGCAGAGGTCTACCTAATCTGGCCTCAGAAGATACATTTAATCCTCAAGAGCCTTGAGGCCCCAGAAAAGAGGCAGGCCTGGTTTTAGGAGAGATCACCCTCTAGGAGGAAGGGAGTGAGGAACTGTGGGAGGGGACTGAGGGGAGCAATGACTAGGATGTAAATAAACAAAATAGTTTAATTTTTTAAAAAGAAAATTTGGCATACGTGAACATAAATTTTCAGTCACTCAATAAAGTTACTTAAACCTCAAAATTATTCTTAAGCTTTGAACACCCAAAAGGCACTCAAAAGTTCATGCAGGAAACATCTTGTTGTTTTCTATAACTCTCAAACAGTCTCCACCTCTGTGGCCCATCCAGTTCACACCATAATAAATTTTGAGAAAGCATTTTATTTTTACTCTAGCACAATATCCTAGTTTTTGAAAACTCTTTTCTGACATATTTCATTGCAATTCTAAGACCTGAGAGTCAACCAAATCCTCAAACTTATCGAGTGAACTTTTCTATCAACTTAAAAATTATAGAGACATTAATAGTAGCAAATGTAATGTTATTGAAACTAATGTTTTAAAAATAGGAAGAATGTGGTCCTACAAACAAATATTTCTGGTCAGTATACTTAACGAACAAAGCTTTCTCAATGAATACTTTTTACAATGCTAGTTTTAATAACAGAAAAACAGTAGGAAGTCTAAATATTAGATAGGAAAACAAAACAACACATTTTCAGGCATGTGAATGCATCTATAATAAACTGTGCTGTCTGCACAATGAGAAGAGACTGCAGATTTTATGTAGCTGTCAGAAGTGCCTCCTTTTTCAACATCTGAAACTCTTTCAGTCTAGTAATCTTGAGTCATGTATCCAGCTCAGTATCTTAGACAATGTAAACCTTCATGTATCACACAGTAAGCAGACAATCATATTTCATAATATTTTCTTTTTACTTTGATATAACTTTTCAATGCTTTCATTTGAGTAGCTACAGGTCATAGATAAGATTTATTCATCAGTAGAGAATTTAGCAAAGGATGTTTGTACTTCTCTCTTGTGCTCTCTATAGCCTCGTTCTCTGTATATTAAACTTTAGTGCTGTATTTAAGCTTGCAATCTCAGTGGCCATGAACTTTGTGGCAATACCAAAAAATAATGTGGAAAAAATTATATATCTTTTTCAGAACAAAAGATTAATTAGCAAACTTTATGTTGGATTTTATTATAAGAAAAGGATAACTTGTTACTATAAAAAACATACTGAATCTCATTTTCTTGGAGAGTACCACTGAGTAGCACTTTGGGATATTTGTAATGGCTATGGCATTTCCAAAGGCAGAGATGGAAATATTTTATTTTATTTAGTTTGAGAATCACAGGAATAACCTTTAAGTATAAAAGAGCACAAAATAGTTCTAGGAACTTGAATACTAGAGGCTAGACCATGGCATGGGTATACATTGCTCTAACACACTATTGAAATTACCTGGAGATGATTTTTTTCCATGCAACTAACTTCTAAATATGAGGTGTGGACTTTAGAAAGTTCAAGAAAAGAGATTAAATTTCAGAAAAATAAATACTAAAGAACCAAACAGGAAACAAGCCCCCATGTGGTGCTTGGTACAGATTCATGCTTTGTTCTCATTCTGCTGAAGTTTCAAAGAGATACCCTAAGGCATTGTGCCAGGAGTACAGATGAGGAGGAAAAGAGATGAAGGGCACATCTTAAATCGATTATCAGTGCACACTAGCTCCATAAAGACATTTTGGCTATCTAACAAGGTTTTATTTTTAACATACAATGAAAAGAGCAATCAAGTAGTAAAAATCAATTTATTTCAAAAGACTACTAGGAGAGAGGGCCATTAGTGAATGATGGACCCAGAGGAAAATGAAAAGAAGATAATGGAATGTCAATTATGCTAAATGTTTTGAAAATGCAAGGAAGAAAAAGCAACACCCAGTTCCTGAAAAATATTGAATAGTGATTTCCTCCATCTCTCAATGACATTTTTTCCTGTACAATATACTTTGAACTATTTTTAAATTGATACATTGTTTCTAATAGTTGAGAAAATATGCACTAAAAGGATCCAGCAAATAAAAGAAAGGATCATCATAAAATTACTCTTGATATCTCAAAATTACTCTAAAGCACAATCCAACCAAAATTTAGGAATAGTAGGTCAATATCTTCCGACTTATATTATATGCAAAGCTATATATTTTCTTCTTGTCCTCTACAAATAGACATCTATACATAGTTTATACACATTTTACTCTGAAATTCCTCTTCAGTGACTAATAATACCTTAATTAATTGGTGTGTGTGTGTGTGTGTGTGTGTGTGTGTGTGTGTGTGTTTGGGTGTATGAGCATGAGAACTTGTTTTATAGTGCAGAATTCAAGAACAAGATGTACCAAGAAGTTTGACTAAAAATAGCAAAGGAATGGCCCTCCATTGTTTACAAGAGTGGTATCTAATATCCAACTGTCAATCATGTAGCTTTGATAGAGAAAGATCATTGAACCTAAAACATGTTCCTCTTGTCTGATATCTGATGACTCAGAAATAAATGAAATATTTACGGATTTTTGTTCTAGTTGATGTAAGAAGTGACAAGCCTTCAATGACCCCTGGCTTCCCCAGAGTATAGAGTATTTATAATTTCCTCCACATTATTCTCAAAGTAAAATAATAAAAACTTCTAAAGAAATAAAACTTTTTCCTTTACTACATGGTAGACATTTTATGTCTACAGGAATATATTCCAAGACCAACTCCAAATGATTGCTGCATATTTATAGTCTTATACAATAAGGTCTGTCTGGAGAAGCTATGCTGTTCAACCTCTCTTAGGATAGGACACCTATTTTATAATGGTAATCTTAAAGATGGACATCTTCAACTTTGAGGTTAAAACTTTTAAAATTAGATGACTGATATTTTAGAGTCATCCTGACACTTAAAAATGAATTTGAAACTCATTAGCTCCCAAAAGGAATATGAGGGTAGTTCAGTAGAAAGTACTTGTCAGACATATATGAGGCTTCAAACTTTCCAGCTTTAAAATGGTGGTAGTAGTGGGGAGGCTGTCTTGAGACAAACTGTGCTCTATTCTTTTATTTCTCAGAGTCCTTACATTTAATTGAATTTTGAAGTAGGACCAGTAAATAGATGATTAGGTTAAAGTTAGCATCTTTAGATGAGCTCTAAGGCAATTTGGCATGTCTCCTAAGACAGTTTGACTATAGAGACAGACACCAGAGATAGGTATGAACAAAGGGCCACATGTTGCCACAGCAAAAATGAAGCCTCCAAAGGAACTGTACTTGCCATCACCTTGTTCTTGAGCTATAGGTCTCCACCTATGAACTGAAATATTAAATTGCTTGTTAAAATTACAAGCCAAGACATTACTACTCATTTTGCCAATTTATGTAAAGTTATACATTTATTTATTATATATTTTCTAAGAGAGAACCATTGATAGCAAGCCTCCTTAGGGGAAAACAATCATGTATATGCACAGTATGTTTGCCTTATAGCTGTCCTTTGGTCCACTTAGATCAGATAAATTCTTCTTCCTCTTCTTCCTTATTTCCCTCTTCCTTTTCCTTCTACTGTAACCATTATTATATAACAAGAAATATTTATGAAACAACTCATATGCTGTAAACACTGTTCAGCATTTTATATGTTAAGCTAGTTAATTCTCACATTGAAGTTACAGGATAGGAACTGCTAGAATACTCTATTATTAGCTGGAAAACAAAGAAAAAAGTCTTGTAACTTTCCCTTATCCAAAAAATTAGGGAAAGTACATATAGAGTCCAAGTACAGTCTAGACAGTCCCTTAATGTCTTTCTTCTTTAACTATTATGTCATAGGACCTTCAAAAAACATAACTCTGACTTCTGGAAAGTTAAAATGCCTGTCCTTAACTAAGTGACTTTTCTTGGATAAACTAGGACTTTAATTCAAAAGTCACATCCACATTTCCTTTAAAGATTTTTTTCTTTCAAGTAATGTCAATATATTTTTGACTATATTAGGTAATTCTAAGCTATGCTATATTTTTCCATGATCATAAATAATTCTTACATGATATATAATAATCTTAAAGGTTAAACTTTATTTGAAAATTCTTGGGTAACATTATGAATTTTCACACCAAATTGAGTCTTGTCACAATGATTGACATATCTGTATCAAAATCTACCTTCAAAACTAAATGTGGCATATTATAACATTTGACTTTTGTCTTCTATCAAGAGAATATTTTAAATTGTATTTTTATTAAAGTTTATGAAACACAAAGAATTCTAGTCCCTCCCCCACATTTCCTCTCCCCTCCAACACCTGAACCTCACTTTCTCCTCAGAAAAGAGGAGGCCTTCCAAGGATAGTACCCTGCAAGTTGAAACAAGACTAAATGTATCTTCTTCTATTGAGGCTAGACAAAGTAGCCCAGTTAGGGGAAAGAGATCCAATTCAGGCAACAGTGTCAGAAAGAGCCTCTGCTACTGCTGAGTTTCACAAGAAGACCTAGCTTCACAACTGTGACATAAGTGCAGAATGCCTTTATAAATCCCATTCATGCTCTCTCATTGATGGCTGGGTCTCTGTGAGCCCTTATGGGCACAGATTAGTTGATTCTGTAGGTTTTCTTGTAATATCTTTAACAGCCCTCTTGCTCCTTCAAATCTTCCTCCCTGTCTTATACAGGATTCCCCGAAATCCTGCCTAATGTTTAGCTATGGGTCTCTACATTTATTTCAATCAGTTCCTGGGTGAAACCTCTCAGGTGACAGTTATGCTGGGCTCCATTTTGCAAATATAACAGAACTATCATTAGTAGTGTCAGGGGTAGGTGCTCTCTCTCATGGCATGGGTCTCACATGGGGCCAGTTCTCAATACAGAATAAGAACATTAGTTTGGTAACCCTTAACCTGACCTAGTTAAAGCACTAAATGAAGGTAATTTAACTTATTTTTATTTTTCTCTTTCTTATGAATAGTCAAAATGATGGGAGAAATAAAAATCACAAATGCATTCCATACTTATAATAATGTTTATGTCTACTAATTATTCTAAAAAGATGACTAAATTCCTTGGATAAATAAATATAACTTATGAGTTTTCTATTTAATACCTATTTAGCCATGTTACTCATAGGCCTAATCCATTCCAATCAAAAGTCTAGATCTACTGAATTCTATTACTTTGTTGAAATTAAAATCATAGCATTTTTGGTTCGAGTTTCTAAGCAGAGCCTTCATGAGTCAGTCATTCTTGAATCTCCACTTTCTGCACACTGCCTCTTCTTTTTACTCCAAGACTACTCCCCCACCTTAAAAAAGCCTAAACTTCAAAGATAAGTGTTCTTTGAAAAAGCTGTGGGTAATGCTTGGGTATTAATGCACTACTTGCAATTTCCTGTAGATAATTGAGTCCAAACTAACTCAATTAAAATATTATGGCCAAAAGCCTCATTTGTGTGGTACAGGCCAATTTATTTATCATAGCAGCAATAGCTTACCATAGTACTTCAAAAAGAAATATACTATCTTATTGTCCTATAAAACTGAAATGGACCGTAAACCTCATGAATTAAAATTATGGAGAACGTAATCCATACATCCATACATCCATTGTGCCCATGGGGAAGAGAATGTATTTCTTGACCTCAAGACTTCCTTCACTCCTCTTTTCATGGCCTTCTCCACCTCAAAGCCATCAGTGACTGGTTGTTCTCATTCTTATTCCTCACTACTCTATGAGCATCCACCTTTTACCATTTTTTTTTCTACATTCTACTCTAGATAGTCTCCTAATTTGGGGCTCTCCTAAGTGACTGGCTCTCTTAGTCCATCTACTGCTTTAATTTCCTATTCCTAAATAATATTGCACTTTTGGAGACTGGGGGAGCAAATTGTGTATACCTCGAAATGGGGCCATTATTCTTTCCAGCAAAGAAGACAATGTTTTCATTGCTATTGAAAGATAACTCCAGATAATCCTTTTGTTTAAAACAAATCAAAGTGGAAATAGTTTCTAATGTGTAGCTAATGTATGTATATAAAATCCATGAAAGCCTATGTTTAAAAAGTTCCTGCCTATACAGCCTTTGTGAAAGGCTATGGAGCTGGAGGCTTGATTCCTGTCAGAGAGTAGCTCAGAGAACTCGTGTTCCCACCCCCTTCCACTGTCTTCCCTTCCGTCTCTCATGCATAGCTTTCTTTTCCCCCTTCCTTCCTTCTATTAGGTCCTTCCTTTTCCTGTAGGATGGCACTGTTAGCCCTTCAAGGACCATTTGAAGCTCACAGCACTTGTTTGTGGAATAAAATGATGCGTGGAAGAGTTTTGTTCCTCTATACAATGGTAAAGAAAGACATGTTTTTGAAGCCATCAAAGTAAAATCCCAATACGTCATTCTCTTAAAGTAAAGTAGTACATTATTCAACCAATACATTCTTCAAATGCAAAGGCAATACAACAAGCCAACACTATGTGTCAGCAAGTATTATATTCATTGGGTAGCCAAAGGGAGCACTCATGTTAGTGAAAGCTGCTATAAAACCTGAGCAATCAGGTCTCTATGCATCATCTCATATGAAAGAACATATTACATAAATGTATTTGACTAAGAGGAGCAACTCCAAATAAATATAGTTAAACTTCTAAGATAATTTTATATTTAATGAGTTTCCTAAACAGACAGTGCTACAAGTAGTCAATAACTACAGTTTTACTTTCCTACATAAGAATAAAAAGCCTGGGACTGTAAAGATTGGATCCAGTATTGTAGACCCAGAACAGAGAAATCGTGGGGGGCAGGGAATGATTGGGGAATAGCTGGGGGGGAGAGGAATTATGGGACATATGGTGGGGGGGAACTGGGAAAGGGGAAATCCTTTGGAATGTAAACATAGACTATAGAAAATAAAAATTAAATAAAAAAAGAATAAAAAGTCTTTTTACATTTCAGAATAAAGAGCCCTGTAAAGATGAGAAGTGGAGAGGCATGACTTTAATTCCAGAACTTAGAAGACAAAAGTAGGAAGATCTCTGTGAACTGGAGGCTAGCCTGAGCAACAAAGTGAGATCCCCGACAGACAAGGATGTTAGAGAAACACTGTCTCCAAAAAGAAACAAAAACAAAAAAACTAAAATCAAACCAAACCAAAGCAAACAAACAAAAGAAAAACCCATTAAAACAAAAAAGTAACTTTGTTAAATACCATTAAATAGAAACTTTTTTTATAGCCTGGATAATTTACATGTTTAATTTTACAACAATTCACAGAATGGCAAATATAGAAAGAAATAGAAAATTTGGGCATGAAATAAACACATGAACCTTTAGTCCCCATTAGCAATAAGTCCAGGCCCTCAGCTACATTCTCCTGCTTTATCCCTGAGCATGAGAACAAAATTTATGTAAATGGTTAGTGTATAGACACACATCAAGAGAGAGAAGATAAATTCTACAACTGAGAATATAGATTATGCAAATATTTAATATTACAATATAGAATAAATATTCTAGTTCAATTGGAATTTCACTGAAGGACATTGTATATATATAATATATATATAATATAATATATATATGCCTCTTTGGAAATATATATATGAAACAATTCTTAAATAAAAAGGACAATTCTATAAAATTATCTGGGCTCCCAAAGCTATTGCATTATTAAAACTGGGCTTAAGAAGCATTTTTTTTTTGGAGACAGGGTTTCTCTGTGTAGTCCTGGCTGTACTGAAACTCACTCTGTAGACCAGGCTGGCCTCAAACTCAGAAATCCGCCTGCCTCTGCCTCCCAAGTGCTGGGATTACAGGCATGCACCACCATGCCTGGCTGAAGCAAAATGTTTTGAAACACAAAAAAAGCATCATTCTCTCCCTGGGTTCAACAAAAAAATATCTCCTGTCTTTGAACTGTAAACTATAGCCTGAAAATTATCAAAAGGAAGATTGTTGGGCCGGGTGGTGGTGGTGCGCGCCTTTAATCCCAGCACTTGGGAGGCAGAGGCAGGAGGATTTCTGAATTCGAGGCCAGCCTGGTCTACAAAGTGAGTTCCAGGACAGCCAGGGCTACACAGAGAAACCCTGTCTCTAAAAACAAACAAACAAACAAACAAACAAAAAACAAAACAAAAAAAGGAAGAATGTCATCTATACTTAATTTTTAATTCTTAAATATTATATTTTATTAATAATGTCTATTCTTTGAAAGTTCCATCTACTTATGCCTCACCAAACCTTATCTCCTAGCCTGATACACATTTTTTGTATGTTATTGATAGTCCCTGAGTGCAATGAGTGCTATTCATATGCTCTTGCTCATAGGTTTGTGGTCATCCACTGAGTCATAAATAACCTACCAGGGCCACATCCACCACTGAAGAGGAGGCTGTCTCCCTCCATTAGTAGATGCTACTGGAAGTAGCTCCCCCAGTCAGTGTGGAGCCTTGGGGGATCTCTGTTTCATCCATACTAATTGGACAGGCTTGATCTGTTGCCAGGAATCACAGCTGCTGTCCATTGACTCATGCAACAGCCACATCCTTTTTGAAAGGGTTCTAAAGGACCAGTTGATGTGCAGTTGTGTCTCCTTTCTAAATATCTCAGTTCACTACAGGAATCTTGGTAAATACTTCCTAACCAGGGTCACAACTTATCATTTATTCTATTTTAATTGAAGATAATGAATTATTGCTAAATAGGGTTTTAATAACTGAACTATTAGTGAAAATACAAAACAGTTCTTGTTTACTTAAGATATGAAGAAATCTTTAGCACATAAACAACTGACTTACAGGGTAGATCACAGTCTCCATCTCAGAGATCATAAAGCTAGATGGTTGTCACAAAAAACACTATTCACTTTTGCTTCCTGTTCATTGCTCCTTTTCAGTTATTTTTTAACAGTTAGCTTCATTTTTATTAATGTCTTAAATAAAGAGATTTAAACATCTCAACAAACAATGTGATTTTTTTCATAAAAGAAAATGAAGACAATAAATAGACACACTAGAGAGTTTCCTTTGGATGTCAAGGAAGGAAAACCAGATTGTGGGTAAAGTGACTACTGAATTAAGTTTTAGTTCTTTGTATTAAAACCCTATGTTTATGGCTAAGTTTTATTTCCCAAGATAAAGTTTTCACAAAGCCAGTCTCCTTTACATTTTCTTTGGCCACCCAACTTTGTGAAATTAAATTGGGACTACACGCTCACAGTTATTACAGTTCGATATTTCAACAAATTTATGCAAGGAAAAAAACACTTTTTAAGTCTTATAGAAAAGGTAACTGAAGGAATATATTCTAAAAGAAAAAAATAAACATTAACTGTTCCCCCATGTTCCTTATATTTACAAAGAATATTCCATAGAGTCAGTGTCAAGAGAGGATTATTACTGCCTTAGCTACTTCTTCCACTTTCAATAACTTACATCCAGCAGACCTATAAAGACATGTCAGCTGAATGGCACAGAATGATAGAGAGACAAAGATGAAACAAAATAAAGGACAGCTTGAAAGAAAATAAGGAAGAGGTGTCGTGAGAAGCCTATGATGTTGATGTGATGGTTTGCACTGGATCAGTGATTTCTGACAGCAGATGGAGCTGGCCTTTAAAAATATTTAGTTTGAGAACCACATACACATCTATACTATACTACACATACTACACTCAAGTCAGAGAATGGAAATAGGATACACAAGTTGCATCTATTAACCTGTATTCTTGAAAAGAACCTCCTAAAACCAAGCATATACATGTAAGGTGGCTAATGTTCAAAAAGAGGTTTTCATACTGAATTTTGTGTGCTAGTATGATCAACCAGAATACATTAGCTTGTCCAATTGTATCTTTCCATTTTAATCTCTCTCTCTCTTTCTCTCTCTCTCTGTACCTCTCTCTGTCTCTTTTTCTCTCTCTCTCTTCTCTCTATCCCCCTACCCATATAAGACTGTCTGTCTGTCTGTCTGCCTGTCTTTCCATTTTTCTGTCTAAAATATTGGTAGAAGGGACTTCTGGAAATTTTAGGAAGAACAAGATTTCCAAAAAACATAGAAAATAAGTGAAGTATTTGTGTGAGGATTTTGAAAACTTGTACCAGAAACCAATGATCCACTCAGTTGAAATTCTTTCCTAGGAAAGTATAGGAATTGTCTCTTAATTTATACCAGGTTACTAGGAAATGTGAAAGTAAAAGACAAGGAGAGAAAATTACACTCTCTGAAGTACAGCTAAACATCTACTGTTATTGACTTTTTCTGGATTATTGTAGTTTTAGCTAAAGTAGTACACTTATATATGCAGTGTGATTAGGATATTGATTCGGTACAATCATAACATAGTAAACAACTTATTAATTCTCACTAAATTTTATTCCAAAAATAAAGGCCATGTAATTGAGCATTACCTAATTAGAAATAAAAAAAATCTCAAATTCAAAACATTTGTTTTAGTAAGTACAAGTTATGTATTTCAGAGATTACCACAAAATGCCCACATTTCTCAACTTCAAATTCACTGAATTAAACTATTTTGTGACTTAATTTATTACTCTGCATATTGGCTAATTTTTTCCTGTTTTTCACTTATCACAAAAAGTAAGTGAGCATCTATATTTATTCATGTGCTTTCCTCTACTGTTCATCAAACTCCAGAGACATAAGAAGGCAGGAAGGGAAAGGGGAAAAAGATTAATTTTAAACAGTCATCGACTTTGAAAAACATACACTAATGTTTACAAATATATATATATATATATATATATATATCTTAGAAGAGTTTTTATAATATATTATTTTATAATATATTAAATCGTTTTTATAAGTTTTATATATTTAATATATAAATCTATATTTATATAAATTTAATATATATATTAAAATCTTAGAAGAGTTTTTCATCTCTTATATAGAGTTGACCTCACCAATTTCATTCCATCAAGTTATTTATTTCTTTACTTATCTCCCAGTTTTGTTCTTGAGTACTATTTTGTTCTTACAATGTTTTATATTACCATTAGGATACAAATGGTTTAAACAAGATTGTATGATTGTCCATGAGAACATATGCAAAACTCTTCTATCTCCAAAATGAATATTCTTTACACAATGGCATTCCTCAATAATGAAAATGGCTCAAATTCAATTTATATAACTGGTGAAATGAATTAATTATTTTTATTTGATTGTCTTTGGTTTTGTTTGTTTGGTTGGTTAGCTGGTTTTGATGGCTGGGTGTTCTGTTTGTTTTGAATTATATGTGAGAAGGATTCAGTATGTACAGCAGATGGGCCTAGAACTGCCAATCTTTAGCCTTCTAAATGTTGTGACTTTAGGGCTACTTGCACAACCAAGGGTGACTCATTGATTCTAGTTTGTTGCTAATTTTCTTCCAAAAATGTGATGCAAATTTAGTCTTTGATTTTTTTTTTAGGAAATGTGTTGAAATTCAATCTCTTTGGTTTTTAGCAGTATGTAATATATACAGAAATGGGAAATGGAGTATATAGAAGAGATCCAGAGAGCAATGTATATACACAAATTTGAAAAGTGACCAATACTGTAAAAAAGGAAAATTACCTGAGTCACCCTGAATCACATGAACTAGTCATTAAGCAAAAAAAAAAAAAAGTTTCTATAAATCATAAAATTCTAAGTCCTTAAGTGTTCTTAAGTTTATTTATTTATTTGTTTGTTTGTTTTGAGACATGTTATGTTTCCTAGTACATTATCAATTTTGAAGTTCCATGAGTTTTTGAGGAGAACATATATTCCTTTGTGATTGGGAAAAATATTCTGTACATATCTTTCAGGTCCATATGCTTTATAGTGTCAGTTAACTCAGGCAGTTCTCTGTTTAGGTGTTCTCTGAATATCCTATCTGTTGGTGAGTATGTAGTATTAAAGTATCTCACTAACAGTATTTGTGGGTCAATATTTGACTTAACTGTTGTAGTATTCTCACACATGATTTGTGTGACCTCGTGTTTGCTGCATAGATGTTAACAATTGTAATTGGTAGACTTTTCCCTTCTTTTGTACATGTATAAATCTATTTCTACATGTGATTTTTTTAATAAAATCCATTTTCTATTATCTAGTCTCAGGTTAGGCTTTCTACTCTGCTCTCCCTTTCTTTACTCTACTTTGTCTATAATCCCATAATGTGAGGTCATGAAATTCCTAAGGTCTCAGGGTGAATGGCTTTCAAGGGATAGGAGACAGATACTCTGATTCAATTGCAATCTCCTGCCATGGTTCTATATGAGAGCCTGGGAGACGTTCAGAAGAAATTTAGATTTCTGAGTATTTTAGGAAAGCAGAATTGGTAAAAAAAAAAAAATCCTTTTTAAGACATTCTAATTATTCTCTGGAATGACATATTCTTTTTACAACATTCTAACATGAACTAGGCATCTTTATATCTAAGATTCAAATAAGTGCAAAACTGTAGCTCTCTCCTGAATTTTTCTTTTAATGTTTTTCTTTTAGTTTTGCTTTTGTTTGTACTTGTATTCATATTCGCTTTGTTTTAAAGACTGTGTTTTTCCTTTGAATATATATATATATTCATATATATATTCACACATATATATACACATATATATGTATGTATGTGTATTTATGTAATATATGAAGAATTTGCAAACCATATAAAGACTGGCTTATGTTAAGTTACAATGAAGTCTTTTTTTAAATTTTTATTATATATGTACATATACATATATATATTCTTTATTTACATTTTAAATGTCCCCTTTCCTGGTTTCCCCACCACCAAAAAGACCCCTAGCCATCCCCCCTCCCCCTGCTCACCAATGTACCTACTCCCTCTTCCCTGTCCTGACATTCTTCTATAGTGGGGCATCTAGCCTTCTCAGGAGAAAGGAAGTTTTTTAACTAAAATACAAATGAATAGAACAAGATAACCTATAGCCTGCGAGAGTTTTCAAACTTTAAGCCAGGCTGACTCACAAGTTGTATTTCAAACGCTATGTATTGTTCAAAGCTTGGGAACGCCTCTATACTGACTCAGCTATTTTTCTGTTTAAAGTTTCACTTTCCTGAAGAATAGAATGCCACTTGTCATAAAAAAATAATAATAATAAAGACTGGGTTTTTCTGTTTAATAGCCCTAACAGTCCAGGATTCAATTTGTAGACCTGTCTGGCTTTGAATTTGTGGAGATCTGTCTGATTAAGTGAGTACACCACAATGCCTGGCCTACATGCTGTTTTTTATAACTTACCCTTGCTCCTGAATGCTAGTTGAGTTGATCTCTCCCTCTCCCCCCTCTCCAATACTTGAATAATACAGAACATTTTGAACTACAGTATCTTTTCAAAGAAAGAAAAAAACTTTCCTGTATGGTGCTGATGATAGATTTAGGACCATTGACAACTCTCAGGTGTAACAATAAATAAAATTATCTCAATGCTACTTTATATCTATAGCTTTGCTATTGTTATGAATTGTAACACAAATACCTGATATGCAGGATATCTGATATGAGATCACATAAATGGTTGCTTGACCCTCAATGCAGCTGTTACCCCTTGATTTAGAACCACTGGAAATAGATAGCTATGAGTAGATGCAGGGGTTGAGGGATGTGGTTATTGGAATAGGTAGACCAAATGTGGAATGGAGAAGAAGAGGAGCAGAAGAAGAAAACACAAGGAGAGACAGGTAGAGTTAAAGGCCATTTGAGGGGTATTATTGGAATCTAAAACATTAGAAGTTTCCTAAAATATACACATATATGAAGGGGATCTAAATAAAATCACCAAGAAATTGGGGGAAAGAGTCCCAACTGAAAGCCTCTTGTTACCAACTGAAGCTCCTAGTGCCATAAGGGGTTAATATCTAATTGAGTTGTTAGTCCCAAGGTATTGCCAAGACTATAGGTTGCTTCTCAGAAACTGACAAGAAGACAACACCTATGTGACTCATTGAACATAGAGAAGTCAAACTCGTGGAAACATAAAACCTTCACCCATACATTCTAAAATATTTGGTATAGAATGGTACTCTGCATGCTGCTAAAGGAGAAACATAACCATCATCTTAGCTACAAACCTTTTGATCTACAGTGGTGTCCTGTCTATAAGATATTCTAGAGCAATGGTACCACAAAGCTCATAGAAGTAACCAATCAATATTAATTTAGACTTAAGATCCACTCCATGAAATGGAACCCATAGCTGACACTGCTTCAGAAACCAAGAACCTGAGACAAGGCTAGCAATTAAACCAAATACTACCTGTGTGTGTGAATATGTGTGTGTGTGGTGTATGTGTTTCCTAATATAGCTATAGTTATATATCCACGCCTTTCCCAGTCATCTTCAGAGAAGCATTCTACACCTTAACAAATAAGCAAAATAAATAAGCAAGTTAATGAAAAAAATAAAATAAAGTAGATAGACTATGCCCAGCAATAGATGAGCAGCAGAAAACAATCTTAAGGGTATATTTGGAAGTCACTTGTCCCAATATGTCATTTCAAGGCATTACCTTTTGTTTTTAATTTTATCATATGTTTCATTTCCAATTTTTGTTTCATTATTTAATATTTGTATATTTTCTCCATTATTTTAACTTACAGTTTTTTGCATATGTATTATGGCATCCAGTCTAATATATAATTGCACAATAAATGTATGTTTTTCTCTTTTTTTTGTAATAATCCTATAAAAAGCCACCAATAGCCCTCCAAAGGCACCAAACAGAAGGCCAACAAACAGAAAGCCCAGTGCCATGAATGTGTGGCCTCTTTTTGAGTTGTTTGCTGGTGAAGTCACTAAGATCCCAAATATTAAAAAGCTATTGCTAATGCTTGGTTATTATTTATACTGTGATGGTGGGACCCTGAATACTGATGTGTTAATTTGATGCTGAAGGCAGCATGCCCTTAGTCAGTTTCCCATTAATTGATCAATATGCTACTCACCTGAAGCTGTATCCCTTACAGATTAGCTTTCACTGTTCTGGAAGGGGCTATGCAAACAACCCATGGAGAAAAATAGTTATCAGTCATTCGCAGGTGTGGATCCTGGGTACTACATCAATGACAGACCTCACAATGTGTGTTCATCGCTAATGTAAGTGGCCTAAACAACATGGAAGATATAGGCCATGATCTGTTTGAAATTAAAGCCTGACACAGAAGATGAAACCCAAAATTTGCATCACTACTGGACCAAGAATGTATGGCTTGGTCACTCATATATGCTAGAAAAGAACTTACTATATTATACAGCTAAATGAATACATATAGCTCCAAAGGCACGGGGAACTCGGTGGAAGAGTGCAGAAAGAATATGAGTCAGAAATGGTAGTTGACCACAAACAAACAGTGTCTTCTGGACAAATCAGGGAAGCTCTATGTATTAACTCAGACGTTTTCTGACAGCAGGTACATGGCCTGATGAAATCCGAGCCAGATTAAATCCCAGCATGAAGAGCTAGGCATGAAGTTCTACTCCTGAGGTGCTGTTGGAAATTCTTGGCTCCATGAAGAGGGAGAAACAATTTTGTCTAGTAATAAAGCTCCCATAAAATCAACTACATGCCATATGAAGCCCACAGATCCAATATTTTTTGCACAGCACAAATGAATTTGAAGTGAGGGAAGGGGAGACATAAAGTTACATGGGAAAAGAATAGTATTGGTTATCTGGGAAAATAGGGTTCACATAATCAAAACACTTTATTATTACTAAAGAACTAATATTTTTATAAAGAAGCAAATTAAAAACAATAAAATGATCAGTTTTGGTTAGAAACACTAAGGTGATTACCAATCTTTCTTGGGATAATTGTATTATCAGGGAATATAAATATGCAATAAGTTAGATTTACCCAATGGACATTTATTACTACAATAAATCCTTGAGTCAACTGATATAAAAATTCAGAAGGCAAATTAGTGCAGCCTCTTTTACCCAAGTGAGGTTGCTGAGATGTGCCATGAAGGATGGAAAATTTGGCACAAAAAGCAAGTTTTATTTGAGAAAACTAACTCCACTCTATAAAATTCCCCTTGAAGAATTTGTCCTGATTATGAATTTGCTTATATTTAGGATACATGTCCATTAAAAATGATATTCCAGTAGCAAATTATGATGTCAAAGCATAGCTTTGCTACTTAAGTGTGATTAAAATAACAAAATATAACTGAATGGATTTTAAAACTTGAAACAAGAGAGTGATGTTCATCCTTGGAAAATTTAGTATGTGGTATCTACAACCAGTGGCCTTCTTTGGAACTTCTTGAATACCCTGAATAGAAAAATCCTTATCTCCAAGGAAAAACAGAATTAAAGGTGATCAATTATGGATGTGTAATATTAGAACGCTAGGAGTGGTTGAAGACTATTGAATTTGTATCTCTAAAATTGTATCATGTTAATTTAATTTTTATGATAGCCTCATAGTAACTACAAAAATGGTTTCAGTAGCTATAATTTACATATTAAAAATATGATCTCATGTATGCATATTAGACACTTAATCAATTTAATAACTCTTCAAAATTATAAAAGTACATAATGAAAACTGTGTAACTGAAAAAAAAGAAATATCTGAATTTTTAAGTGCACAGTAGAACACTGAATACTGATGATCACAAAGTCAGAATGAAAAGGCATTAATTGAATCACAAGGTCATGTGCCTGTAGCTAATGGTTCTTAACAAGTGGGATAAAATTCTTCTGCATCATATATCTGAACAACTTCAAAAATCATTTCAAAAATAAACTTTGTTTCTGTTTGTTGTTTTTTGTTTGTTTGTTTGTTTTTGTTTTTCGAGACAGGGTTTCCTCTGTGTAGCTCTGGCTGTCCTGGAACTTACTCTGTAGACCAGGCTGGCCTCAAACTCAGAAATCCACCTGCCTCTGCCTCCCAAGTGCTGGGATTAAAGGCGTGCGCCACCACCTCCCCGCCATAAACTTTGTTTCTGGACCAAGAAATTTGTTTTTCATCCTCCTGTACTTAGTATCATAATAGTGCCATTTATACCCAAATCCCACTTTCATATTCAAAACTCAGTTATATAATAAAATAGTTATGAAAAGTTATGCCAACCTTAACTATCAGATGAATACATTAAAGATGTCTGTTTTATTGCTACTGATATCAGCAGATTATAAATGTGAAAGCAGCAGCATGATGAGATACTCAGGAGTAATATAACATATGTGAGGAGATATTTACCCAGTAAAAGAAAAACAATGAATGTATCAAAAAATAAAGGTATCCTTATTAATTAAGGAATGAAATATACTTTTTGTCCTATTATATATCTTGCTTTATTAATGAGGTTGTCCTTTTTGTGACTATTCAAGTCACTTAATTATTTTATTACTTTATTGCTAGAATTTGTGGTTGTACTTGTTTAGGCTTCACAGACTATCCACCAGTGAGCACTGAATCCTTCAACCATTTCACAGAATGAGAAAGAAGATTTAAATTTAGCAATCATTTAAATCCATTGTTGAGTAAATCAAATTGCTTTTGAGGTAAACTATCACATTTGGTTCAATGGTAAAAGCAAACATATTTCTAGTATGTCAGTCACTCAAACTGCAGCGCTGCATTTGAAATATCTTCAGTTTAGAATGAAGTATAATTTTCTCAGAGTCTAGTAGGTTACCAAACCAGGTATCTTATCGAACAAGCTAAAAATTAATAGTGATAAAGAAGAAATTATTAGCCATGTAGATCTCCACTTCCTCTCAATTATTCATTCATTTATTTATTTACTTGCTTATTCATTCATCCATTTATATTTAATATACCCACACAAAGTATGTGGAGGTCAAATACTTCTGAGAGTTTGTTGCTGTGTTCCAACATAACATAGATCTTGAGGATTAGACTGTCTCCTCAGGTTGGTAAGAAGTCATCTCTGTCCAAGCATTTATTCTCTTCTATCACTTATTCTAATCCATTTTCATTTTATATCATGAGTGAAGATCAAACTCCATAACCTGTGAGGCTCTCTATTTGTTATTAAAAAAAAAAAAGAAATTTGACTAGTACATTCTTCTATTTTTTTAATTTTTATTTTCTATATTCTATGTTTACATTCCAAAGGCTTTCCCCTTTCCCAGTTCCCCCCCACCATACGTCCCAGTCCCATAATTCCTCTCCCCCCCAACTATTCCCCAATCATCCCCCCCCACGATTTCTCTGTTCTGGGTCTACAAAACTGGATTCAATCTTTACAGGCCCAGGGTCCTCTCCTTTCTTCTTCTTGGGAATCATTTGACTTGCTAATTGTGCCTTAAGTATTTAGGGCTTCTGGGCTCATTAATATCCACTTCTCAGTGATTGCATTTCATGTGTATTCTTTTGTGATTGGGTTAACTCACTTAGGATGATATTTTCCAGAAGTTACATGTTCTTTTTACATGAAGCTAAACTGTTGTGTTCCTGAAAACCTATCTAATAATGTGCATAGTAATGTTGTTTCTTATCATCAATCACTCATATCCAACCTGTATCACCTGTGTAAGTCATGCTACTCAGCAATAATGTTAGGCAGAGTCTGTTTGATTGTTGAGCAGTGGCAAGTTTTTTTTTCTTTTCTAAAAGATCACCTTATAATATCTATAAATGTATTAATTATGCTCAATTTTTAGATAAAGAAACTGAAGAAAAATGTATCTAATATCAGAAAGTTAACCCTAATATAACACAAAACCATATCTGTATCACACACAGCCATCTGGATAACATTACTTTCTATATTTCTGTATTTCATTTGGGTCACATAATTTCTGAATGCAATACAAGGCATTATGAAACACAGTAATCTATACACAATTTCAATGATAGGCTAAGGTAAATTTATGAGAACAAAATGATTGGAAACTGTAGATGAATTTTAATCCAGGAACATAGCTACTATGGCAAGAGATCACATATGTCTGTGTGATGCAGCTTAGAATGCAGACATGCAACACACTTTCACGTGTTTTATTCCCTCTTGATGAAATACAAACATGCTTTTAGCATACACCTTTAATCTCAAACAATTTAAGTGAAAGTTACTTTGTAGAAAGAAACATCCACATTTAAAAAATGGCATCTAGTTAAGGTGCAGACAAAATGATGAAACAGAGAAAGATTTGACAAAATGAGTCAAGAGATAGGATATGCCCAACTGCCATAAGAACTGATTGTAAATAGAGGTTTCTAGAGTGCAGAGAGAGAGACAGAGACAGACAGAGACAGAGAGGGAGGAAGGGTGAGAGAGACAGAGAGATACAGAGACAGAGACAGAGAGAGGTGGAAGGGTGAGAGAGACAGAGAGACACAGAGACAGAGACAGAGAGAGGTGGGAAAGACACAGAGACACACAGACACAGAGACACAGAGACAGAGACAGAGACAGAGAGGGGTGGGGGAGAGAGAGAAAGGTGAGCAGCAGTTTTTACTAAGACAATCTTACAGAGACAGGTTGCAGGAAAAACAAGCTGGACACAGGTTAAGGCAAATCAAGCCAGAGTGAGAAGTATACAGATTAGAACATATTGTCAAAGTTAATTTCAGGGCAAGCAGAGCAAATCAGTGAGAAGTTGAGAGAACCCTGTTTGAATCAGTCGTCTTGGAGAGGCGTTTTGAGCCAGAATAGGTGAGTTGGATCAGCTAGCTACAGTTCAGAAATAATTAAAAATGGTGAGCTTATTCAGCTGTAAACCTGTGAGATGACAATTACATCTGGTAAATAAAAGTTATTTTTATAACCCTAACAGGTATGTCTTTATGTAAAAGTATACTTGTTGCTCCTTCATTGCTAATGATAATAGATGAATCCTTCACATATTCTTACATATTTATATTAGCCTTTATAAAGAAACAATAGGACTTGGTGCCAATGTCAAAGGAAGTTAGTGATTAGCTGTCATGTAAAATAATGATAGTGATAGTGGAAACTGTTATACAAATGATTGCCTCTAACATACATAAGCTTCCAGCTAAAGCCAGTAAAACTTAACAGCTATTTTATATTCAATACATACTACACATTGCTCTGATATCTCATTCCATAATTATAACTCATATTTGAAAATGAACTGAATATCAAATGAATTACTACTATGTGCCATAGAAATATACATTGCCAGGTTCTATAAAACTGATGCTATGAACAATTAAATGTTTATAATTCTATTGATATGCTCAGTACTTGGTGATATAAGGAAAAACGTCCTTGGTTTTCTATCAAATTTACATTGAAAAAATCTTTTCATAAATGTAACATTCAATAAATGTATAATAGAAACAACAAGTATTTTGGTGGGAGGCTTGATTGAAATCCACTCTAGGGAACTAAATTTTCCCAGAAAAATTATAGAACTTCTCAGAAATTTGTATATTATTTTATGTAAAGTGAATGAAACATGGTGACAATATAAAACTTTAGAAATAAAGGAATAATCAATCCCACAAATACGTTTCGTCCACAAGGCATTTTTACAGTAATTATGATTTTTCTTTCATAATGGAGTAAGACACTAGGAAAAAATTATAAAGTCAAAATATAAATCAAGATATTTGAGCATAACAGAATGTCCCTTCCACTCTTTTTTTGCAGTTTTCTCGATGAACAACTTGGGAAATCTGCTGATTCTGTATTTGTGAGCAGTGTGGCAGTATAAGTGAAGTGGATATTTTTAGGGAGGAAGATTTAGTATTGCAACAGCTGGTTCAGGCTGTTCCCTTATCAGAAATAGTACTTCTAGACTATCAAAAGTAGAAATAGGAGCTTAAAATACAATTTTCACTCAAGCAAGAAAACCCTCGCCCATTTTCCCTTCTTGAACTTCTTGCTGTATTCCACAATGTGTATGGGCACATTTTGTTTTTTTCCCTGCATGAGGTCTTGCTAGCTAGCACAACAGGAATTAGCATGCAGATGAGTGACTCAATTTCGTAAACTTAGTTTAATCTTTGATTTTGAAAATCTCTTGGCATATTCTGTGTGATTCAGCTAAATACTAGAATAAGTTGTTACAAATAATATAAATGTATTTGTTGCAACTCTGAATTTGAGGAGTTTCAAGATGAATATGCTGCTAAATTTGGCATCTGATGAGGGATCTTCTCTATATCTGAGATGGGAGTTTTTGCTTTGTTCCATGTGGCCACATAGGGAGGAGAATTCCACTCGTTAAAACACAAATCTGTTTATGAGAAGGGACTTGGTGAGTCACTCCCGAAAAGCCATACCCCTTAATACTATGACTCTGCTTGTAAGGTTTCACAAGGAATTTTGGGGAAACAGTATTCATAGAACGTATTTTAACATGCCAAACTTAATGCTGGGGAAATGGTTAGCACTTTTGACTTATCTGCTAAGTAGGGCCCTCTATTACAGAATTTTAAGATTCATATATATTATGTGTGTATGTGTGTGGCTCTGTGAATTGAATGTGTGTGTGCCACCATGTGCATGATTACATGTGTGTCTGTGTGTTTCTATGTGTGTGTGTGTGTGTGTGTGTGTGTGTGTGTGTGTGTCTGTGTGTCTGTGTGTCTGTGTGTCTGTTTCTGTGTGTGCAGGTATCCATAGGTGCTGGAGGAGGATGTCAAATTGTGTGGATTTGAAGTTATAGCCTGGAGTAAGTTTCAAGACAAAGCTCTATGCAAGAGAAGTACATGCTCTTAACCACTGAGTTGTCTCTCGAATGCCTCAAGAATTTTGTAAACTCTGCAAAACTTTTGAAGGACATTTCCTCTTTGAATAGATTAAATTTACAGAATTCATTTAAAACTCTCCTAAGTCCAGAATAAGAGACCGGCAAGATGTTTCAGCAATTAAAGCACTTATTATCATGTCTGATGACCTGAATTTGATCCCTGGGATCTATATCACAGGAATAAAAAGAATTGAGTTCACCAAGTTGTATTCTCTCACTTTCTACACACACACACACACACACACACACACACACACACACACACACCACAATGTGTCTATGTATAAAATGCATATAGAAAAGCCATAAAAGATTAGTCTATTGTTGTAAATGTGGGATTTGGTTAGCAACACTGCTCATAATTTATACTGGGTGTTGCTTTTTAGACAAATGTATATTTAATGGAAATTAATATGTTTAAGATGAAAAGCAGAAGAGTCAACATAAGAGTGTTTACATATGAATTGTGTATATTTACATATGAGTACTGGTTGTCCCTAAAAGGACTGAATTCAGATGAGAATTTAAGTGAGAATATTGCTTTTACTGAGTTGAAGCATATGTAGATTCCTTTATTGGATTTCTTATTAATCTGAGATTAGAAGAGGATAGTCAGGGACCCAGCACTGGAAGAAAAGTGTGATTCTTAAGCATTTGTCATGACAGCTTGATTTTAGATTTTCCTTTCAGGCACATTTACTTATTTCAAGTTTGAAGCTTATGCAACTGATTGGACTCTTAGGTTTGCCCTGCAGGTCTCTGACAATATCAAAACAAGTTTCATAAGCGAAAAAAAAATGATAGGGTTGGTTTTGTTTTTGCTGACTAAGGGACAGATGGTGCCCAGAGTTCTTCCATTAAACATCTATGTAGATTTAACTTGTGTGTAGCAAACCAAGAGCAAGTCTCAGCTACAAAGCACAGAACTGCAGAACTGAATTGTACTCTGCAGCAGAAAACTCAGAAATGTAAGTCTACTGTTAATACTAGGACTAGGAAGGAATTTCATACAAACTAGACAGTTCTGGCTTGTTAAACTGATGTCTAGCTGTCTAATCTTTGACACCCATGCTTATTGATGCATTCTCCACAATGACAAAGATATGGACCCAGCTTAAATAGTCATTAAGGGTGAAGTGATAAGAGATGTGCCATACATTTACATATTAGAAATTACTCAACTGTATCCAAGAATTAATTTAGGCCCTTTGTAGTAAATGGATGGACCTCCAAACCTCAAAAGACAATTATAGCATCTGATCTTTAACAGGCAGGCTCTACACTTAAATTTAAGTGCACATCACACACACAGACACACAGAAACACACACACACACACACACATGCATACACATACAAAGTGGGATCAACTGATTAAGAATGACAAAAATACAATTACATATAGCTCTGTGAGTATGTGTATCATTGTATGTATATATATATATATATATATGTGTGTGTGTGTGTGTGTGTGTGTGTGTGTGTATGTGTGTGTGTATGTGCCTGTCAGCCTGTCAGTGTATGTGTGCCTATTTTTGAAAATGTTATCATGAAATCAATTATTTTATAGTTTAAATTAATAAAAAGTTACAATAAGAAAATCAAATTCCTTCATTTAGGTAGTCTGCTGGGTAGTTCAGTGATAATTTTATCCTGCTAAGAGGGATCTGCTCAGTCTCCAGGTTTAGAGCCTTGCTTTCTTAATCTGTCACCCAAGGATAATTTCAAGGCAAAGGAGTTGTAAAGATAAATTGAAATGAAATAATAAAATGTCCTAGCCCTTTATGTTTACATCTATAATTTTAGTTTTTGTTAAAATGTAAAGGAAGAAAACTGACCCTTTGTGTCTGTAACCCAAAAGTGAGCCTGGTTTGCTCAAAAGAGTTCTAAAATTTTGTGCTCTGATCTCTTAAACAGAGGTCTTCCTCTCTACACACTGAAAAAAATCCAGTACAGAAAAGGAATGAGGAATTTTTGTCTCACTCTTTTATGAAAGGATATTTGTTGGGGGATCTATTGATTAAGAACAAAGCACAAAGCCTAAATCAGATATTATCACTCTATAACAACATGTTTTTGTTATTTTCTTTTGTTATTGTTTTGTGGGAGAGAGAGTTTAGTTTTCAATGTCTTGCTATTTTCAGCGAATGGTCAAAAATCTAGCTACCATACCGTGCACACACATAACTGGTTCTGGGTCTGGTGCATGAATGGGTTACTAAGAAATAATAGGGAGCATGGTACATCTGGGAGCCAAAAAATAGAAAGACAAATTACAATGTTTCTTTAAAGATTAGCTAATTTTGAATAGGTTGTGGACACAGCATGTAAGGAGATTGATTATATAGTTCTAAACAACATCAAAGCATGTTATTAACTTGGTTACAGAGAGGGTGAAAGTTTGATTTATAAAGACAAGCCTCAAACAGTATTTCTAAGGAAAAAAAAACATTCCCAAGGGCATTTGTTCTTCTAGTGATCTCATTTTTAAGGGTATTATATCATTAATAAAATTTTAATATGTTAGATAAAAATTTTTGTGATTGCTTGAGCTCGTTTTATAATGAATTTGATCCCGCACCTAACAATTCCTGGTACAGCTCTTAGGAATAATTTAGGTCAAGTAATGAACAGAATCATCCACTTTTATCTTTGCTTTCCTCTGTGTTTTCTTAATGTGTCCTATTCACATGGTTCTATGAAGCCTAGGACCCTGGTAGTACTCATAATCCTGTCTTGTACTATTTCCTGTTCTTTCAAGTCTCTTCATACTGAGCACTGTTATTTTTGTTTTATAGGATGTGCAAGCATTGGTTACATGCTTTGGGACCACAGAATGGAGGACTTCCATAGATGAGGAGCTGTGTGTTAAATTAGGCAATCAAGTTGGATTTTTGCAGGAGCTTCTAGAGAGTAAAATGTGGCTGGAATTTAGAGCGCATTGAAGAACAGACAGCATTCGAAAAGGGAATATGGTATAATAGAAGTTTGGCTATAAGAAATAATGACATCAAATACTAGCTGTAGCTTCTCAGTGATAAGTCTGGACTAGCAAACTCTATTTTCGCTCATATAAAAATGAGGCTATTTGGGAAATTGAAGGGAATAAGGTTGAAACACTTCCCTCTGAATCTGTCATATACAAAATACATATTTAAGAAACATAGTATCCCTGCTTATTTTCTCTTTTGCTGTATAACTGCTAAAATATAAAAATTGTAGCTCATAGGAAAAATTTTAAAGAGTATATGGCACTTATCATAGCCAGTATGAGGAAACAGATAAGATAGAGGTGGCATCTGTTTATCCACTGTGAATAATACAAAGCCATCACTCAAAACAGCATAATACCCTTCTCCTTCAACTGTGATACCAATGATTGTTATCAGAGCTCTGTCTCAACACGAAAAATGCTGTGCACATCACAGTCACATTCTGCCCTAAGAAAAACCAAACAAAACCAACAACATACACACCACATATAAGCAAAATGCAAAACAAAACTAAAAACCAGCAACAAGAAGTAAAAATTTTTATTAAGAGTAATGAAAGTAATAGTTCAAAATGAAAACTAAGGAGCAAGGACTTCCCTGATCATAAAATGCTTTTCTGCCTTCTACATTTGAGTTTTCAGTTTGACCAATTCTGTTTGATCTACCTCTGAATTGGGCAGCTACCAAGTGGCCAGCACCCCATGGCCACTTGATGAGCATGTAGGTCTTTCAGTAGGTCACTTGCTTTTCCTGATCTGTCACTTTCTAAGTAGAAGGTCAAGTTTGATGTTATATATAGTCTGGTGTTCATTGGAGTAATCAAAATAATAGCTACTTTCTTCCTTGCATCCTGAGAATGACTTAGTAAGAATCATTTTCTCATTGTATACTGTATATTTAAAAGAAAGAAAGAAAGAAAGAAAGAAAGAAAGAAAGAAAGAAAGGAACAAAAGAGAAAACTTTTGTTTATACAAGCCTTCTCTTGATTCTTTGCTGAACCCTAGTTTGAGTGTTATAAAATCTTTGTGAATGCTACCCACTTGACCAAATGATTGTGGAATCTATAACTACATGGAATGTATATTTTGATGCATACTTTTGCTTTCTTTTAGTTCTTCTCAAAGTAATGGATATTTTGAGTTAGGTAATTTGTTGAAGGATGAAGTCTAAGGTCCTTTACCACCTATGTTTTCTGCATTGTCATATTTCTCACATATGGTAACAAAATAAACCTCAGGGCCAACTCTCTTCCTTAGAGCCACTGCTTTACTGCTTATGGCAAATGTTACTAAGGGAAACTCTATTCTCATGGAGAATTATCATTCTTTTTAACTTTGATCGAATCTTACAGGATATCCTGCACTTAGTACACAGGTCTCCTTTGTTCACTTACTACTACAGAAATTATGGAACAAAAATAATTTTAAGGCAATCTCAAACTTACAGTGGCTTGACTTCATGTGCCTGAAAAGACTAGTTATAGAAGCAATATACACACGGAAAAGAATATTTTAATAAGTTTTTTTTAAAGCTTGCAGTATGCAGACAGCTGTTCTCTTTTACTGCTTGACAACTGCAGCATGTGGAAGATCCCTGTGAGCCTCATGATTGTGAGGGTGAATAACAAATACAGGCTTGTTGGACTAAGAGGCTCCAGGAAGTGAAGTATACTAATGTGTCTTTTCACTTTAGAACATTCGAGATGCACTAGATTCTCTGATTTAACCTTGTAAGTTCAGAAGTGTCCATATGAATACAATAATTTCCAGCTTAAATATAAAGTTCAGAAATAAAGTAATGCCCCCCATGCCTTATTCCATACAGTTATACTGAAGGCTCAGGGCACATCCTTACATGCAATGAACACTCAATATATACAGTTACAGGATTTCCACTCTTTCAATTTGCTCCTGCTTATTTGCAAGTACAAAAATTATTCTTTTATAAACCAGTGAATCTTTGTAATCATCAGTCTGAATGCTGAACTCTATGTGATTACATTAGTCTTTAGGCTGTATCAAGCTGTACAGTGAAGTTTGGTGAAAAGAAGTTACAGTAAAGTTTGCCATATACCCTTCTAGCTGTTCCTTATTAGTTCAATGTCAACATTGGTACATATTATGTTGTTTATGCTACCACATCTTTTCTAAGTGAATTATTGACAGCTGCTCTTATTAATGACACATACAAGAGTACAGACTCGATAACAGACTGAGTGGAGATTTTGAGAAAAGATGCAGACAGGTACACATGTGCTATTTGGAAGTAACTATGGATATTCAAAATTCATGAATTCATTCTTCACATGTACACTATTACTTTTTAAATGACCACTAAGATTCTGAAGTTATCAATAGGTTGATTGAGTTTAAATGCTTAATGAATAGAATATATAGATAATATTAATAATAATAGTATTATGATTTGGGCCAAGAGACATAAAAATTAGCACTGAGACAGTAAGGAGAGCAAAGGTGATAGTTCAGTATCCCTGATCTAGTCAATTTAATCCTTTTGAACTAAGAGAATTTTCTTGTAAACATTATATTTTTGATATGATATTATATCTTTACTTTATGATAGTAAAGGAAGAGTTTTAGAAGTCAGTGGTCAAGGGGATACATGAAGTTGAGAACCTCCATACATTCTTTGAAAGCCTCTTCAACACATAGAAAAATGGTGTTATTTAAACAATAGGCTCAAAATCTTATATAAAATAGATTCATATCAATATAACCAATACACAAAAGTATACTTCCCATACATTTAAGTATTTATTGAAAGAATGTTTCTTCAATGTTTAATGACATGCTTTATTGATTAAAATTTCAAAAGTCTATTTAATTTATTGTAAGGATGAATTAAATAAATAATAAAATTCTAATGGCTTTATAAATATTGACAAAAGTCAGCACTTATTTATGATATAAGAAATAGTTGTACTTTCACTTGAAATGTACATACTTAAATCTAAAAATTTTGGTGAAAACTTAATTAAGAAAATATATTAGTCATCTTACTGAGGATGATATTTTCTAGTACCATCCATTTGCCTTCAAAACTCATAATGTTCTTTTTTTGTTTTTTTGTTTTTTTTGGTTGTCTTAATTTTTTTTAATTTTTATTTTCTATATTCTTTGTTTACATTCCAAAGGCTTTCCCCTTTCCCAGTTCCCCCCCACCATATGTCCCATAATTGCTCTCCCCCCTAACTATTCCCCAATCATCCCCCCCCAATTTCTCTGTTCTGTGTCTACAAAACTGGATCCAATCTTTTCAGGCCCAGATGTTCTTCTTTCTAATAGCTGAGTAGTAGTCTATCGTATAAATGAACCACATAGGACATGCATGGCATGTACTCATTAATAAGTGGTTAATAAGGTCCATTTTTGTCCCTGCAGTTCTTTCAGACAGGAACAATTATGGTTCAGAGTTTTTGACTGTGGGATGGCAATCCTATCACTTCGCTTGATGCCCTGTCTTCCTGCTGGAGGTGGACTCTATTAATTTCCCTCTCTCCACTGTAGAGTATTTCATTGAAGGTCCCTCCCTTCGAGTTCTGAGAGTCTCTCACCTCTCAGGTCTCTAGTACGTTCTAGAGGGGATCCCTATTTCTTACTTCCTACTTCCCGAGGTTGCCTGTTTCCATTCTTTCTAGTGGCCCTCAGGGGTTCAGTCCTGTTCCACATACCCAATACCATATCATGTGTCCCTCTTCTCCTCCCTGTCCTCTTTCTCACTCAGGTCTCTCCTTCCTTACACCTTTCTGTAACTGTTTTCTTCTCTCTCCCAAGTGGGATAGAGGCCTCCTCACTTAGACCCTTCTGTTTCTTAAACTTCTAGATTTCTGTGGATTATATCCTGGGTATTCTGTAATTTTTTTGGTTAATATTAACTAATCTCTGTACCTCTGAGATCTCTCAGACACTGAGCCACCAACCAGGCAGCAGACACCAGACGATATGAGATCTGCAACACATATACAGTATAGAACTTCCAGATCTGGGTTAAGCAGAGAAGATGCACCTAACCTTCAAGAGACTTGAGATCCCAGGGAGTGGGGAGGTCTGGTATGGTGGGACTGGGGGGGAGTGGGGTGAGGACATTCTTGTGGAGACCTGGGAGGAGCTATGGGATGTGGAATAGTTAGAGGATGGAAGGGGTTGGGGATAAAGTTTGGACTGTAAAAAAGATTAATTAAAAAGAAAAAAAGAAAAAAAGGGGAAAATGGTATTATTTTAATTTTTTCAAGATACACATAACGTTTTTAGTAAAGGTAATGATGATTTCATAATTTTTACCATTGCATAAAGGTTATAAAAAATATGAATGTTAGGAGAAAATAGAGGAGAGTTAAATAAAAGTTTTATATAGCAATTCTTACATCTAAAACATTTTAAATAATAAATTTAGTGTTTTTAGGTTACTGTTATTTTATTTCATTGTTTAACAGTTTTAAATTTGTCTAGTTTAAGGAAAGGGCAATGCTACATTTGGTAGTTCAAATTTATAGTCCCAATACTAGAAAAACTGAAAGAAGAGGATATTTGCATGTTAATTGAGGTTAGCCTGGGATACATAGTTAAGTTCAAGGCAGATTGACCTCCAGTGTGTGATCTTGTCTCAACTATAAAAATATGTATAAATGTGCCAATGGTAAAAGAGTATATCAGTCAGAAAACTTAAGTAGATACAAAGTTTGACTGGGTGGGAGGGATAATATTTACACTCATAAACCAGAAAGTGCATGCAAGAAAAATTACATGATTAAGATGATTTTCTAATACTAATCCTGGGTATGGTAAGAATAATTAATAAGCAGTCAAAATGAAAGGGACATTTTTCTGATGTTGCTGTCAACACAATTTTAGTAAGCTGTCACTCCACGTTGTTTCAGAATAGCTCCAGTCAATAAGACATTCTGCTTGTAGACAGTGTTCTATTGTTCCTGGCAGTGGATAACTGGCATAAACTGTACTGAAAGAAATGTGGACCTGCCACATGACCAGTCTTTGCTCTCTTGATTATAACATTAGCAGCCATTACAACAATAGCATTACATAAAGCACAAGACAAAATTGAAGTCTAACCTTAGAAAATTAAGGTATCCATCTGAGGTTAATAACACTGCCCTGACAAGACTACTGTCTTAAAACAATAACTAACAACAAAGTGTGTTTTCTGATAAACTGTTTAGGCATTTCTATTAAACACATTAGGATATCATGTGTTGTCAGGTTTTTCTTTCTATTACTATCTTTTATTTCTAATGATGTTTTAGCAATTCCAAAATTCAATCTATGGCTAGTCACATTATCAATAGCTTATTTTATTTAGGTAGAGTTGTGGTAGCTTAACAGATGCAAGACCCTTCTGTCACATTATATATTAGGCGCCAAGTTATTATATTACTATTTTACAACTGAGGAGAGTAACAGAACAACTAGTAATGGGGATTTACAATAAAAGTAATAAATTTTTAAATATTTCATAGATTAGATAAGGTATACTTCAGAATTCTATGTCATGTGATGTTTAAGCAATCACTATAATATAATTAATATAATATAATATAATTATTATCAAAAATATTGTATAACATTCCTCATTTTGTACTTAACTCACAGGGTTTATTTTTTTTAATTAAGTACTGTTTTCTCAATTTCTTCAACAGTTGTTACTTTTCTTCATCCTTCAAATTCCTTCTGAGATTATTAACATGTATTCAGTAATTACATAACTGGATGGCATTACTTTCATAAATGAATTTGGTTTCTCCATTGCTTAATCTTATCAGTTATTGCAATGGCAAATAACAATTACTGGTTTGGATGGCTTTTACAATGACTGTAGCACAATTTAAAGAAAATGTACTATTTATTTTTCAAGGTAAATAGTTCAATTTAATTATGCCAAAACATTCTCTATTAAATTTTATTTTTGATATTCAGCACATAAAATAAGATCAAGCAATTTCAATTGCATAATAACTTGTAACAAGGAATTATATTTAAATAAAATGAAGGATACTACAATGATTTAAATGAATGAAAGATAATTGTAATTTTTGCTATGGTGTTTTGTTTTGTTTTGTTCACTTTGTTTTTGTTGTTTTGAGACAGGGTTTCTCTGTGTAGCCCTGGCTGTCCTGGAACTCACTCTATATATAAAGATGGCCTCAGGCGGGCCGTGGTTGTGCACGCCTGTAATCCCAGCACTTGGAAGGCAGAGGCAGGCAGATTTCTGAGTTCGAGGCCAGTCTGGTCTACAGAGTGAGTTCCAGGACAGCCAGGGCTACACAGAGAAACCCTGTCTCGAAAAAACAAACAAAAAAAATCTTGCCAAAAGCAATCTACAGATTCAATGCAATCCCCATCAAAATCCCAAATCACTTCTTCATAGATCTAGAAAGAGCGATTCTCAAAGTCATCTGGAGTAACAAAAAACCCAGGATAGTTAAAACTATTCTCAACAATAAAAGGACTTCTGGGGGAATCAATATCCCTGACCTCAAGCAGTACTACAGAGCAATTTTGTTAAAAACTGCATGGTAAAGCAGCATTCCCTGCAGGTCCGGGGCTCCCTGGCTGGGCTGCTGAAGCCTAGGCAGAGGCTCTCCCAGTTAGCAGGACTTAGTTTGGTTGAGCTGTTCTCCACAGGATAGTGTTGGACTGTGGAGCTCTGTCTCACTGCGGGCTCTCTGTGGATCTGGAGCTCCCCCCCAACCCCCTGTTGGGCTGCAGGGTCCAAGATGGTGTGGATCCCGGTCCTTGGGTCTCCATCTATTTTGCTCAGTTACCCTCTCCATGACGGTGGCCGGTCTCAGGGCTCTCAGTCTAACGGCAGGATTCCCTGAAGGCCTGGGGCTCCCTGGCTGGGCTGCTGAAGCCTAGGCAGAGGCTCTCCCAGTTGGCAGGGCTCAGTCTGGTTGAGCTGTTCTCCCCAGGATAGTGTCAGACTGTGGCACTCCTGGGCATATACCCAGAGGATTCCCCTGCATGCAATAAAGACACATGCTCCACTATGTTCATAGCAGCCTTATTTATAATAGTCAGAAGTTGGAAGGAGCCCAGATGTCCCTCAAAGGAGGAATGGATACAGAAAATGTGGTATATTTATACAATGGAATACTATTCAGCAATTAAAAATAATGAATTCATGCAATTTGTAGTCAAATGGTTGGACCTGGAAAATGCCATACTAAGTGTGTTAACCCTATCAGAAAAGAATACACATGAAATGCAATCACTGATATGTGGATATTAATGAGCCCAGAAGCTCTGAATACTCAAGGCACAATTAGCAAATCATATGATTCCCAAGAAGAAGGAAGGAGAGGACCCTGGTCCTGAAATGACTCGATCCAGTTTTAGGAGAGTATCAGAACAGAGAAATGGTGTGTGTGTGTGTGGGGGGGGTGATTGGGGAATGGGTGGGGGGAAGAGGACTTATGGGACATATGGTGAGGGGGAAACTGGGAAAGGCGAAAGCCTTTGGAATGTAAACAAAGAATATAGAAAATAGAAAATGGAAAAGCAAAAAAAAAAAAAAAGAAAGAAAGAAAGAAAAAGAAAGTTAAAACACAGAAAAAAAAAGATGGCCTCAGACTTAGAAATCCTTTTGCCTCTGCCTCCCAAGTGCTGGGATTAATGGCATGTGCAAACACTGCCTGGCACCTTTGCTACAGTTTTAAAATATGTCTTTCTAAAATATTGAAATCTTAAGTATTAATCCTTTGGGTATTAGTATACTAGAGAGAAAGAGTGTGCATGTATGTTTGTAGTTAGACAGTTAAATTGAAATAAAATAATGGGGATAAGATCAAAGCCAATAGCATTAATACAGCACTAATATCGAGACAAGTAGATGGACAAATTAAGGACAAGTGGATGGATAAATGAAACTATGTAAAGAAAAATAGAAGTCTAACATTTCCATGCCTCAAAGGGAGGTCTTAGAGTTTCTCAAGCTTGAATTGAGTTTCTAAGATGAGAATTGAGAGACACTATCTTTCTGATGTCTAAGTTGCCATGTCTATGTCCATTAATTAAGGATATCTATCAATAGTAATAGAAACATAGAGTACTTTTTAGGAATTAATTCCATAACTTTTTTACACACATATATTCCAAGAATATATAGATATTTTAGATAATTTTTAATAAATATGAAGAAAAGATTATATAGATATTTTTGATAAATTTTAATAAATATGAAGAAAAGCATACCTAATAAAAGATATACAGTTTGATGTGGATAAACTATAGAGGATATTTCATTTTGTTGACAGCAACTAAATAAGCTACTAAATAAAAAGTTTAGCTCTGGGAGCTAGGCGGATAGATCAGTAGCCTGACAACTTGAGTTAGATTCCAGTAACACACAATGAAAGGAGAGAACTGAGTTTCCAAAATTTGTCTCCTGACATACATAGACTAGAAACAGACATAGGCACAAATATACACTGAGTCTGTCAGACACTTATCAGTATATATACAATAATAATAAATAATAAATAGACAATGAATACAGAAATAAATAAATAAATTATAAACTTTCTAAAGCTTAACTTGAAATGTCATATATTTAGTAAGTAGAATGAAATTCTAAACTCCTTAGTACAAAAATGAATTAAATTCTTTTGAATCATAAGAAATGTTAGGGCAACTTGAGTCAGTGGGCATGGGAACCTAAGGTTCTCTTTTCTTAAAAGTACTTCTTTTCAGGAGAAAACTTATAATGTGTATTAAAATATGAAACTCACAGAACTATTGTATTTCAAAATGGATTTAAAATACTGTTGATATTCTAATGCTCATATTCAGAACTGGACTTTCAATCCCAAATGTTGAAAAGTACTGTTTTTAATATTGCCCAATATTGAGGATTTCTGTCATTGTGGAATTTATACAATAACTGGGTGGTTGGATGTTGTCTTACTCATTAATAGACCACCTCACCCTCAGATATGTTTCCTCTCATCAGATAAGAGAAATGAGTATAAAGGAAGTTGTCTTATACTTCCAAAGCCATAAAGCTAAGGGATACATCCAGTATTCAAATGTGTTTTAAATAGAGAGAAGCAAATGATAAAATGCCTTGAGCTACAACATTTCACAAAGAGATACGTGCTTAAGGGACTTAATAACTGAGGTGCCAATTCTAAAATTACATACACTTTTGTGTTCTTTCCTTCTAAATGAAACATGCATGCTAACCTGAGGTTAGCAAAGTACATGTTAATGGCTGTTACTCTAATTACCTTCATCATGCTTTAAAAATGGCTTATAAAGCTTTCAAACAAATGTCGTTGTTTCCTCACTTACACATGAGAGCTGTAACTACACTATTTAAGAAACCTTTAATTACAAGAATCATTTGATAGCAACTATATGCATTTCAAAGATATCCTTCATGTCATTAAGCCAACATTTAATCTTTGTGGGCTAGTTCATAGATAATAATCTATACAATATCAATAGCTTCTATAAGAGTGGCAACTTGACTGGTTTGTTAGTGCTTTTCTCCCAACCACTGCCCATACAAGCTAAGGGTGAAAGTGTAGTCATCATTACAAAGTGCATTGGATAACCTAAGCATAGAAGGGAAGAATTCTTTCTGGTGCTGGAAAAGAAAACTATTAATATTTCTCCATAACAGAGTCTGGTCAGTTGAAATATGTAAAGCACTGCACAGAACATTTTGTTTTCCATTGACAAGGTTTAAAAAAAAACAGGTAATGTTTAAATTTTTTCCAAAAACAATTCAAAGTATATGCAGAATTATTTACCTACTATCTGGGTTTATTTTGGAAAATAAAGTCTTTCTTGAAATAGAGAATGTAGGTTATTACTTATTTTTTCTAATATCCATAAATGAAGAAAATATAAGTTTCTAAGAAATTTTTCAATTTATATATAACTTCCCAGTCTCCCCTCCATAATACCTGCCCCTCATTGTCTCTCTGAGGTACTCCCCAAACAATCCTGCCTCACCCCTCTAGCATCCACCATCTCTGCGGCATCAAGCCTCCACAAGACCAATC
Organism: Apodemus agrarius; assembly: GCA_964023405.1. Classification (NCBI taxonomy): domain Eukaryota; kingdom Metazoa; phylum Chordata; class Mammalia; order Rodentia; family Muridae; genus Apodemus; species Apodemus agrarius. The sequence goes on from OZ030008.1 coordinate 129,293,864, forward strand.
AGCTCCCCTTGCACTGATGCCAGATGAGGGAGTCCTCTGCTATATACGTACTGGGACCCATGGACTGGCCCATGTACTCTTTGCTTGGTGGTTTAGTCCCTGGGAGCTCTTAGGGGTCTGGTTAATTGATACTGTTGTTCTTCCTATGGGATGCAGTTCCCTTCAGCTCCTTCAGTCCTTCCCCTAAAACTTCCATAGGGTCCTCAGACTCAGTTCAATGGTTGGCTATGAGTATATGCATCTGTGTTTGTCAGATGCTTGCAGAACCTCTCAGAGGACAGCCATAATAGGCCCCTGTCAGCAAGCACATCATGGCATCAACAATAGTGTCAGGGTTTAGTATCTGTAGATAGAATGAATCACAAAGTAGGGCAGTCTCTGGATGGCCTTTCCTTCTGTCTGATTTCTTAATTAATATATGACAGTAGGGTAATGTGGAATCTAAGGCATAGTAGAAAGAGCACAAGGCATGCTAGAAATCCTATGGAGTATTACTTCTTAGTTGCTTCCACTAGAGGATATCATAGCTGAAAACAACTAGAAAACTTCTCTAAAGTGTGCAGTCAATATAGACTATCACATATAATATGTCAACATGCCTTTACTGCATTTATATGTTCTATTTAAAATGTCATCATAGTTCACTCAAATATAAATAAAATAGAAGAAAAGTAGTCAAATGATTCCAGCTTGACTCAAAAGTGGAAAACTGCTTTCAAAGAACAGGACAGACATGTACAAAACAAGTATAAATTCTATCCACGCACCCTGTTTGAGAGGAATAAATGTTCTGATAATATTTTTCTCAAGCAGTAAAGCTAATCTAATACAAAACTATTTTTTCTTGTTACACAAGTGTACAAGACATTTTAATTTAGTTATGTTTTATACTTTGGGGTAGGAAATGGAACCAAGTATCTCAAACAATCTCTATTGTTTCATTCAAAATGAAAGCTTGAAAAAAATTTAGGCATGGTAAAATATGCACACTAATGATATGTATACTTTTTTCCCAAACCCATTAAAGGTGCATTCAAAGACATGCTGTTTTATGCCTCAGATACTGACATTTTACATGTTATTTCTGAAAGGCCCTATTTTTCATATCCCAGTTGGTAGATATTTACCATCATTTTGTTTGTTGGTTTTTCTAGGGACAATTCTACTATTTCAGGGTCCAAGAATTTCTTCACTTCCAAAGTCTATGAGACATGGCACATTTCTCAAAAGAACTTAACTGTATTTTGTTTGGTTTAATTTCAAGACAGAGTTTTTCTGTATTACAGAGTCTTGGATGTCCTGGACTTGCTTTGTAGACCATGTTGGCCTCAAACTCACAGATGTCCACCTACCTCTGCTTCTTGAGTGCTGGGATTACATGTAAGCCCCATCATGCCTGCAGTTGTTCATTTTGTTAATGGAAAATTGAACCCTATTTCATTCAATCTGGTGATGAAATGAAACACTATTTACGTCTAGGAGAGACTAAATGAGCATCTTATGGAAGGCTCAGCTTTTTAGACACTGTAGGCCTACTTTCTTGGAATGTGAACAGAACACAGAATAATATTCTGATGACTAAGACCTCAGCATTAAAAAAAATCCCAGCCAAAGTTATATATTCTTATCTCTTATATCTCCTTTCCTGCTAAAATACTAACATAAGAACTTGGGACTTGAGCTCCATTGCCACTGACATGTGACTAGGAATTAGCAGCTCAATGGGTATACTTTTAGTGGTATCACTCACTCCCCTCATTATCTAATAAAGCACCACACTGAAAGAGTCTTCACAGAAAAAAATGCTGCAAGTTTGTTGTGTACTGCATATATAACAGTACTGTGGAGCTACCAGCTTATTAATGGCAACAGCAGGGAGCAGACCTCTTATTAGAAAGTCCCCATAAAAGGCAGACAGATAGTATTTCTAAGAAACAACATATGTACTATTATTGCCCATGTAGACAAAAGGGTCATATATTTTTATAATATAGTAATGAAGGGAATATATTTTGCAATTGGTTTTTCAAAATGTTGTGTGGGAAAAGACTACACTTAATTTTTCACATTGTTTAAAAAGCTTTAATAAACTTTCTGGTGCTAAATATCATTCTTATTAAAAATAAATCATATTCATGTTTCATCAAGTAAAATATGGGACAACAAAATAAGGAATATTACTGTGTCACAAGCACAGAGCCTAAAAACATAGAACAGTGTACCCAAAAGAGTAGTGAGGACTAAGAATAGAGTACTTATATAGCAGGCTCCACTACCTGGCTTCCTTGTATCAATAACCCATCAATAACCCAGATAGAAGGGGTGGGAGGAGAGAGAATGAGAGAGCAAGAGAGCAAGAGAGCAAGAGAGCAGAGCAATAAAAAGAGAGAGAGAGAAAGAGAGAGATAAACATATAATATAGGATAGGGAGAGGGACTGGTTGAATTAATGGGATCTTAAATTTGGCTTATGTCTGTCTACCATGCACAAATTCAAAGCATGCAGTATATATCTTACTAGAGCATGTCTTAGCTTTTGGCATTGATGAAGATATCAAAATTCACCATGAGTCTACTGTATGTCTTTGAGGATGTTATTCACAATGAATACACTCAGAAAGTAAGGTATACATTTAAAATGTTGTCAGACTTAAATAAAACATTTTTTAAAAACTTAATATCACTAGCATGCGAAAATATTTCCTGGGGTCATTATTTTAAAGGCTGTCTTTCACAAAACATATTGCTGCAGTACTCCCCCCACCAAGAAAAATACAATTAAATATGGTCTCACAATTAATTCCAGTTACAAGGAATTCTGGGAATTTATGTTATACAGATTAAAATATTTATTTACTTGGTTCTTGGTAGCAAAACTCAAGGCAAACTATTGGTGTGCTTCATCCTAGTCTTTTACAGTGTTCCTCATTTTTAGTCATGCAAGTCAAATATAGGAGCTACAGTGGCAGATCCTGTGAATTCAGATCTGTGGTTTTCATATCATATATCACGAGCCACATTAAATGACTTTGCACTCATTTTGTATATGTGGCAGAATTTTTATTACATAAAATGCTCACTATATATATATATATATATATACATATATATTTAAAATTAAAAAGCAAAAAAGCGAGTCTGTGTTAAAATAGACCCTTTCAAAGCAAATGCCTGCCATCTGCAGCAGGAGCACTTCACAAAACCCAGGGGTGTCTTCTTACCCAACTGTCAACACCAGGAAAAGTGCCAAGGTGACAGATGCTAAAACTGGAAAGTCTCGTTGAGGGCGTGACATCAGAATCCTATAATTTCCCTCTACAGAAGCACCAGCCTCCACAACAAAACAGAGGATTCATGAGAAAACAAAAGTGCCCTCCTAATGAAGAAAAGCCTTAATTTCATTCTTCCACTATGAAAATTCTGTTAACAAAAATGAGCATACTGCTTTGTGGGAAGTGATGCGAAATCTGTATTTGAACAAGTTTCCAAGAAACCAAGAGGCATTTTTTTTAAATCACTGGCAACAACAAGGAACATATGATTGAGCAGGAAAATAATCACAGAAGCCACTACTAAAAATAGTGTCCTATCACAGTGCAGAATTGAAATGAAACAATAAGGAAAAATCTCTCTGTTTTACAATACACTGTCAAGTATGTGGAGATGAAAACTGGTAACTCCCATGTTACATGAATCATTTAAAATAAAAAAATCTATAGTACTAAAATATTATTAACACTATAAATAGATAACCCTTGTTAAGACCTCGCTTATGCTCATGCAAAACCTGTTAAGTTTGGATTTTCATTTTCATTCAATTTCTACCTTTGTCGGAAAATATTTTTTTGCTTGTAAGGTTTAACATCATACACTGCAACATGTCTTTCACAACAAGCTGAATCACAAAGGGACCTGCTGACATTGACTTCCGCACCTAAGGACAAGACTGAAACAGTGGGCCAAGTCAGCCACAGGAGAGAAAGAGATAGACAGTGAGAGGACTGGGAACTTGGGCAGCAAGAGCAAGATGCAAGGAATGAACACTCTTCAATCTAGAAAGCAATCCTGCTGCTACCAAATCTCATTGTCAATATAAAGATGAGAACTGTCATTTCAGCTTGAAATGTCCAAATTGCGTAAGTGTTCTTCATCAATGTACGTATCAAGATTTGCTTAAAAAATGGGGAACTAATAAGCTAGAAATTAAAAGCCTAAAAGTGCTTACCAGACAGCAATCTCAAAAGAATCTCCATCTCAACTGAAGTTCATAATTTATAAGCGTGGCTACCTTGCTTGGTTTTGTTTTCTTTCAGTGCTGTAGTGATTTAACTTTGCTGATACTGTTCAGCTTTGTGCATAAATAGCACTAACTAAAGAACATCAAAAATTATGAAATTCTAACTTCCTCAATAACTGAAAAAAAATCATGAGTTTACAAGAAATGGAAAAAATTAAAAAAAAAAAAACCAAAACCCTGGGGTTATTGGCTTTATATATATAAAAAAAAAAGTGTGGAAACACTATGATCTCCCGTGTCTGTTTCAGATGAGAATTCCCAGTTTTATGCATTCTGGTTTCTAGTCTATGTGATGGTTCTCAGAAAATCATATTATCATTGCTAGGCAGTGAGTATGAGCCGTTAGAGAATGCGCTCTCTGGAGGGATGGGGGGCTTTGAAGAGTGTCTCTTTCTCCCTTTTTAATATAGGAGTAAAAACAAACTGTAATTATACGAAACCTCAACCAATAAAAAGTGATGAAAGGCATGCCATGCGAGGGCATTTCATCCATTTCACTTTCTACTTCGCTTGGAGAACTTTTCCTATACACTTGTTCTTCAGTTCAATCAAAAGGCGAATTGACCAGGAGGGCTTATCATTATCTAGCCCCTTTCACTTCCTTCACTACTGACTCCCATTCCTTCTAACGGGAAGAAAACTCATAAATATGTCCCTCGACACAACGCTATATTAAAGATAAAGAGCAAAAGAAAATATTGTCTTAATTTCAAATAGTGAAATAAGAGCAGGCCAAAAACAAAACAAAACAACAAAACAAAAACCCAACAACAGTTAAGTCATTTTTTGGCCGATACTATCTGAACCAAGATCCTGACACCTCGCTTATACATGTTTTAACACTTTTCAAAATCTGTAATTAGAAGTACATCCCATGGTTGGACTACTTTAATTTTCTGTTAAATGAAAATTTAAAAGTCAGAGAAAGAGATATCTCCTTGATAAGGGATGAGAACTACACTCATCTGTACATATAAGAACACATTTAAAATATATTAGGAATTATGTTGGCATAATAAAGCAGAAGTCAGAAGTTCTCCTCCAGTAAAAATGACTTCAGAGCCCTGGGTATTTAGATGGTTTTCAGTATCAAGTACAATTTCGTGTGTGTGTGTGTGTGTGTGTGTGTGTGTGTGTGTGTGTGCACACGCACGCTGCAATCATGTGGGGATCAGACATCACCAAGGATCACACCAATGCTTGATAGCAACATGACAGCATGAAGAATAAGAATGAATCCTTTTTCCCAGTATTGATAAGGAAGACAGTGATTGGCAAGGGATGGTATTAAGTGAACAATAATTCAATTATTAAATAAGGAAAAGACTACCTCATCATCCTTCAAAAACTCAGTTCAGTCCATATCTCAAGATCGAGTCTTAACTAAGAGACCCAGGTAGGAACAGAATTTGAATTGTTGTGAGAATAGATCCCCGGAAGAAAAGAAAAATAGTTTTTATTCAGCATTGAATAGTCCAAGTATTGGTACAGAGGAAGTCATATTAAAAACTGGCATATATGCCTCTGAAGTAGTTTAAGATCATTTGTATGAGCAATATTTGGACAAATTAATATTTCTTCATGCTGCATGATCTAGCAAACGCAACTACACTGACAAGTGTGAAACAATGTCTACCTGACATTCTGGTCTCTAAAGATGTCTCTTTAGGACTTTGGCATACTTGAAAGTGATAGAATTTTTAGACCATTTTTCTATGTAAGCTTCATAGTTTACTAGTGGTACTATATTAACAGCAGTATATGATGCAAAAAAATTGACTAATTTAAGACAATATTTAAAATGTGTACTAAAATTAGTCTGGAGATATGGCTCAGGGAGTAAAGGCAGCTTTCTCAAGCCTGGTGACCTTAATTAGTTCACAGGAAGAAAATCCCTGAAAGATATTCTCCTATTCCTATCTCCCCATGGAAGCCTGGCATTTATACACTTACACAGAAATATGTAAGCATTCATGGGGCATGCATATGCACACACACACACACACACACACACACACACACACACACACACCACAATCATACCGAACAGATTTCATAAAAACAAATTACACTAAAAATTTATTTAGATAGATGTCAGAAACTATAACCATTGTTTGCACTAAACGTTTTCATATGTAGCTTTTGATGAGTTTTGCTTTGTCCATGATTAAATTACTTGGAAATAGATTCAAAATTTCAAGTACTATTTCAAACACTGTCAAGCAGATTTTAAAGAGAAAAAGAAAAACTTCAAAGCTAATTTTACCTGAAGTTGGGCAAAGCCTTAGCCTATTTTGTACAATGACTTATAAAGTATGGGATTTTCTACTTTGGTTAACATGAACAAAAATTACCTCTCAGACATAAATGTTCATCAGCTATTCTACCTATAATTCTTTTTTAATTTTCTGCTGCAAAAAGTTTCCTCCTAAACTTTAGTTAAACTATGCGTAATCTAAGACTGAACGTTGCCAGTTTCCATGGTTTGCTCTGTGGTAGCTTTTCCCTTTCTGGCATTATTGTCTGTGACTTCAGGCCTTTTTTAATCTTCTCTGGGCTACTGGTTTTCTTTCTCAATTCAAGAAAACCTCCAGGCTTAACCTAGGCTCCTTTCAATACCATAGTCTTAAAATATGCAAGAAGCTGGACAAATCAGAGGTCCTATTTGGCTGTTTCTTGACATTTAGGTATCATCAATTCCCTACATGACTCACAATATTCTGAAAGTTAGTGTATTTTGGGATTTGGGGTTTTTGTCTTGTCTTGTCTTGTCTAGTCTTGTCTTGTCTTGTCTTGTCTTGTCTTGTCTTGTCTTGTCTTGTCTTGTCTTGTCTTGTTTTGTTTTATTTTATTTTGTTTGATTTATGAGTTTGGGTTTGAGTAAATACTTGAGCTCTGTTCTGTTATCTTTAACACCATCAAAATTTTATAATCTAGAACTTGGAACTTAAAAAGTAAATTTTTACAAAATTTATTGTATCAAATTATATAGTTATGTTTCAAATTCATATCATATTTTTCTATGGAACTAGACATTCTTGCCACCTAAAAACAAATTTTGATTTTATTTTTATACAAATGAAATTGATATGTGAAAGCCAAATAATGTTTTTTTCCAGAAATTTTGATTTTCTGCTTAAATGATTAATTTTAAAAGCTATCCATAAAATTATGTACTAATGAAAATATGAAAATATTAGAACAATTATCAGAATTGGTTCATATCCTACTTTTACCTTCAAGATAGACTTCTATATTTTTGAATATATGAGGATATGTTGTATTAACATAAAGAATAATTTTATTTAAATATTTCCAAATCCTTGGGCAGAATATCTCCTTGAAAACTGACAATGCAATATATAAACACACACACACACACACACACACACACACACACACAAATAGGACATGAAGTCTCGAGGGGTTGGACTAGTAAGAGGGAGATAAGGTAGGATTTATGACTAGGTGAACAGGATCATATTTTATTCTTTTTCATACCAATATATGCTTTTGACAGCGTAAAAAATATTAGGATGCTGTTTGAATGGAGAGAACATTCAAAGAAATTAAGAGTGTGTACTCCTCTTGCTTAAGACCTCACTTTAATACCCAGCACTTATATCAAGCATCTCATAATTGCTGTAATGTCAGCTCCATATGACCTCCACAACTCTCACTTGGTTTTAGATGTACTTCTTGGTGAGTTCTTCTCTTCAATAAGTCTATGGGAACATTTTTGTATGAGCTACATGTTTCTCTTAAGATGGACCTCTAATATAACTTGAGTTTAAATATTGTTATGCCTCCCATTTTGACTTTTAACTGAGTTCTGCCTTTTGTGCTTCCAAATTAATTTGGGTATATTTTACTAGTTCTGTAAAGAATGTGATTGGAATTTTTATTTGGATCAAGACTTTGATATGTGGTATAATACTTTGAACTTGCTTGACAAAGCATTTCAAGATAGGCAAGGACGTTCCAAACAGTTCTTCAGTAGTGGGATTGGAAAGATGGCTCATCAGTGGGACTGCAGAGATGGTACACTTTTTAAGGACACTGACCAGAGGACCAGTATTAAAACCCACATGGCAGCTGACAGCTTCCTGTAACACCAAGGTCTCACACTCTCACATAAACACACATAGAAGCAAAATATAAATCCATAATTAAAAAACTTCATAAATAAATAAGACTCCACTAGCACAGGAAATCATCTGGAAAACTGACAAATGGAAAACATGAAATAAAGAAGCTGTACTGCAAAGCAAACACTCACCAGTGTGAAAAGACTGCTGACAGATTGCAAGAATATCTTTCCCAATTATACATCAGGCAGAAAATTAATATTCATGATGTATAAAAATCTGTAGGAACTAAACACTGAAAACCACATCATTCAATCATAATATCGGTGAATGAACTGAACGGACAGTTCTCAAAAGAAGAGACACAAATGGCCAAAAGGTACCTTTAAAAAGATCTAACATCTTAGCCATGATGAAAAATGCAAATGCAAACTACGTACGATCTCATGTTATCCAAGTCAAAATGACTATTATCACCAAATCAAATAACAAATGCCAGAGAAATGGTAAGAGTGAAGCTCATACTTCACAATGGCAGCAATGCAAAGCTGTGTCGCCATTATGGAAGCGAGAATGGAGTTTTCTCACAAACCTAAATGTAGAACTACCTCATAAGTCTTGGAGAGAGAGCTCTGTGGGTAATAGTGCTTGCTTTGCAAACCTAAAGACTAGATTCCAGCACCAATGTAGTAAGTTGGTCCTCACATGTTTATAACCCCAATACAATGTTGGGAGGGCACTTGAAACAGAAATGTCTGACCACTGAAGAGTGAGAGAACCTGTCCATAAAGAGTGATAGAGAAGGACATCAAATGTCTTCTTCAGGCCTTTGCACATATGCATAAAATATGCATATATGTGTGTATATCTATTAGATGCTTATATAATAAGTTTGTACAGACTCATACCTATAAAATCAAAACACAACAAAACAAAAAATAAAACAAATAAACAAAAAAACCTTGTAGTCCAGCTATTCAACTTTTGGTTATATTTGGCTATAGAAGGGATTCTAAGTTATAAGACTTCTACATCCATTTTCATGTTTGTGGTGGTCACAATAGGCAAAGAATGGAATCAGTCTAGATGTCCATCAATCAACAAATGAATGAATAAGGAAAATGTAGCACTTGCTAGAAATTTATTTCCTTGCAACTATAAATAAGAATAAAAACATGATATTTGCAGGAACATAAATGGAACTAGAAATCAAAAATTTACACAAATTAAACCAGTTGATCTCAAGAAAAGTACTACACATTGTCTTTCATACAGAGAGCATATTTTGGGTTTATATATTCATATAGTATTTGAGTAGGTTTGTCGCTCATGAAACTATAAGAAGAATAATATAAATGGAAGAAGAGGGATAGTTTGAGGTTGAAAATAGAGAAGGTGATGGATTGAAAGTAAACGAAAACCAAAATGGGAACTAACATGGGGGCCAATGGGAACAATGAGCTGAAGGGAGAAAGATGGAAATGAGAACTGGGGGAGGGAAGTGATTGAAAACAAATTGCAATGACAACTCTGAGTGAAAAATGTCACTCTGGAACACAATAATAAAGAAAGTAAAAAAAAATAGTATGAAAACTAATTAAGAAAATAGTGTGATTCTGAAGGCTATAGCCATTTTAGTTGGCCATTGCCCTTGACACAAAAGCAGGTGTGTTACAAACACAGCCTCCATTCTGTGCCTTATTCATGATCACCTAATCTTCCATATAGGTCATTCTTTGTGATTTTCCCGAATTAAAAACTATGAGCCAAATACAATTCTATTACTTACAAATTACATAATCTGGTGATTGTGGTATAGCAACAGAAACAGATAAAGACATCAGATAAAATTAAAATAATACAATGTTTTACTAATTTTCATGTTTCCCTTAAGGTTTAGCAAAGAGTCTCAACATAGTGAAACTTATCACCACCCTGTGAGCCTCATCATCCTATCACATGAGATTTATGATGACAATATGAACTAAGATATCCCTCTCGGTGACCAGGCAACATGAGTTTAAAGTCCAACTAGCTAAAACCTCCATTGTTACTTGACTGGTCATAAGTGAAGATCTTCTAAGTGAAGATCCTGAACATGATATGGAAAGAAGACCAAGTGGCTTTCTTGTCTCTCCTCAGTACATTCATTCTCTCACATCTTCAATCTTCAACATTCTGACATATCAACCTTTCTGGTGGACTCAGGGTATATAACAACCCTTTACTGATCACCACAGCTAATTCAATAAAAATGGTAGTGGGGTCTAGAAGACAAACTTAACTTTCAAATATCTTTCAACTTTATTTTTTTATTAGCAAGGACATGTTAGGTTTCCATCTCAAGCTTCAATTACTTAGAATTCTCTAGACTATGTAAGCCATGGAAAGGGCAGTAAGAGTATTGATGATGATGGTCTTAAACATTGGCACATCTCTAGTTTTATTTGATTGGATATGGACTAGGTCTCTTGTTCTCCAATGAGAAATCACCAGGTACATTTCTGTCATATGACAATTACATGGTGCTGAAAGGCTTGGGGTTGTTGGTGGTCATCTTGAACCCTTAATCTTTATGCCTTAGACATCCAGTGCTGAGTTTAGAAGCAGGTATACCACCTTCCATAGGTTGATATTTTTTGTATGTTTTGGCTCGTTTAATTTAAGTAACTCATGATTTCTTTGCTTTCTTTGAAGAATGTAGAGTTATAATTGTAGTGTTTTATATGACCGTGATCCAACAAACGTCTGGTTTTCTTTATGTTACAATGTCCTTTCCTCCATAAAAAATGCGCTACAGTGCAACATCTCCAGAGGATCTAAAAGTCCTGCTACTTTATCTCTGAAGCAGTTAGTTTAAGGGGAATTAAAGTGTCACTTCCCCATTAAATTGTCATTAGCCATTTTGTTGCTATAATGACATGCTACTCATAAATCTTCAAATTATCATGCTGCTGAATCAGCTGAAGTACTTAATGACTAATTGTTGTATACATGAAATTCTTGGAAATCATTAGAAATTAGGCATGAATTTAAAAGGATTAAACTTCAAGATCAGTCACATAGAACCTTTTCAAGATGCAGACAAAGATATAGAAATATACTTGCATGGTAAACATTTGAAAAATTGATAAAGTAACATAGAAGGTGACTTTGTATAAAACTTTCAATATATTCATGAATCTTCAGTCATCTGACATGTCTATATTTATCTATACATGCCAAAACTCAAGGTCCTCCAAGGAACTATAACAGGATTTCTCCTGCTTATGTTTTTATGAGATGGGATGGAGGTGGGAAAATTCTTAATTCCACTAAGTTGAAATGATGTTTAAATAATCAACAATACTTTACCAGCTTCAGAACATGCTCCATGAGATAGAACCCATATCTAACACTGCTAATGTAGCCCAGAGTCTGAGACTAGAAATTTATTCCTAATTGCATATTGCTATCCCTATAGATCACCGCATTACCCAAATCCCATCAGAGAAGAGTGTTCTATCAGTTGATGATAATTAACAGAGTTCAACAACTAGACAATGTCCAGAAAGAAAGGAACTTTTGCACACTCAGTTCTGACTGGGATTGGGATGTCTCTATCAAATCCTCCCTCAAAGCTCAGGGATCTATGCAGAGAGGGAAAAGAATGTAAGAGTCAGAGATGGTGGATGACCGAAGGTTGTGTTGGAGATATAACAGCCTTGATATCATATAAGATCTCACGGGAATTGTTGGCATGTAGAAGCTATTCACGATCAAGATAGATGTGGTTCTAGCACTAAGAAGAGCAAATGAATATGGGTCCCACCTTTAAAAATGGAGCTATTTGCAACTGATACCTACTAGCAAATGAAAAATCAGTTTTCTCCAATGGAATGCCATTGAGCATATCAACCACACTCCAGGGCAAACTCAATGTTCAGTAGTAGTTGGCCAACCAATGCAAGCTGAAGTACATTTTTTATGGCATTTTATGTTTTTGTTTGGGTTTTGTTTGCATTTTATTTTATGTGGGCTATTTTTGTCTCATTGGTTTTGAGTTTGTTGAGGTTTTCATAGTTGATGTGTGTGTGTATGTGTGTGTGTGTTTTCAGAGAGAAAAAAAGAGAAAACATGAAGTTGAATAGGTAGGCACTTGGCAAAGTTCTAGAAGTACTTTCATTAGGGAAAGGTAAAAATATAACCAAATGTGAAAAGTGAAAGTGGCTGGTTATAAAATCAACTCAAGCAAATCAGTAGCCTTCCTATATGCAAAGGATAAGCTGGCCAAGAAAGAAATTAGGGAAATGACACCCTTCACAATAGCCACAAACAATATAAAGTATCTTGGTGTGACTAACCAAACAAGTGAAAGATTTATATGACAAAAACTTCAGGTCTCTGAAGAAGGAAATTGAAGAAGACCTCAGAAAATGGAAAAATCTTTTATGCTCGTGGGTTGGCAGGATTAATATAGTTAAAATGGCAATCTTGCCAAAAGCAATATACAGATTCAATGCAATCTCCATCAAAATCCCAACTCTGTTCTTCATAGAGTTAGAAAGAGCAATTCTCAAATTCATCTAGAATAACAAAAAAAAAAAACAGGCTAGCTAAAACTATCAACAATAAAAGAATTTCTGGGGGAATCAATATCCCGGACCTCAAGCAATACTACAGACCAGTAGTGTTAAAAACTGCATGGTATTTTTACAGTGCCAGGGAGGTGGATCAATGAAATAGGATTGAAGACCAAGAATTGAACCCACACATCTATGGCCAATTGATCTTCGACAAAGAAGCTGAAAATATCCAGTGGAAAAAAAGATATCCTTTTCAACAAATGGTGGTGCCTCAACTGGATGTCAACATGCAGAAGAATGAGAATTGATCCACTCTTATCTCCTTGCACTAAGCTCAACTCCAAGTGGATCAAGGACCTCTACATAAAACCAGACACACGAAAACTAATAGAAAAGAAACTGGGGAAGACCCTTGAGGACATTGGCTCAGGGGGAAAATTCCTGAACAGAACACCAATTGCTTATGCTCTAAGATCAAGAATAGACAAATGGGACCTCATAAAATTACAAAGTATGCACTCACTGATTAGATATTAGCCTAGAATCTTGGGACACCAAAGACACAATTCACATACCAAATGATGTCCTACAAGAAGAAAGGAGTAGACACTGGTGCTGGAAAGGATCAAAGCATCAGTGTAGGGGAATACCAGAACAGGGAAATGGGAAGGGGTGGATGAGGGAGGAGGGGGAGGGAAAAGATCATGTGGGAACTTTGGGGGGCGGGGAACCAGAAAAAAAGGAAATGAAATGTAAATATAGAATATATCCAATTAAAAAAGTGAATTAACAGGAAAAACTAAAATATCTTTACATTCTGACATGTCCCACATCAATAATTATTTATTCCCTTACAAGTAGACAATAAGGTGTTAATTTTCATTGAATTTTTTTTAAGAATCCCTCAGGAAAGCATCCAGCATCTTCAGATATGCTTGTGATATTAAGCAGTGTTCACTGATTCATTTAACTAGATATTTAGTATTAATAAAAAGGACGGTAAAATTTCATTAAGTTCCTGGAAAAGTTGGTATCATTCACTTAAGATTTACATGGGTAAAGATCACTGACTCCAGCTTCTCCATAAATCCATAAAGGGGCCCAATTCAAATTTATAATAGATATTTAAGGTAACAAATTTATTTTATATTTTATTTAATACTTCTGGGAAAATATAATTTTGTCTTTCATAGCAAAATAGGAATAGCTGACCATTTGTAATTTTTATTTGAAAACTAAATATTAGGGATTACTTCAGAGATTTGACCATATTTTTTGAAAAGATAAAATTCATATAGAATGGGAAGGGAATCGCTTCTCGGCCTTTTGGCTAAGATCAAGTGTAGAATGGGAAGGGAAGAGCCAATTTATAATTGCATATACATAAAAAAATCTTCTAAAGATAAAATATACATAAGAATTCAGAATAAATTCCTGCATAGGTAGCATAGGTATGTTTAATTTTTATATTTATATAAAGAAAAATATATTTTGAAAAAATGTATGTAAATGAAATGTTAAGTGAAAAATTAGAACAAACGTTGTTAGTTTTGTCTGATTTCCTCAGTATTCTACCAGGGGAAAAATGTCCTCTGTCTCATAGAATACAGAAAAAAATGTCATTTACTTTCTAATTTTAAAATGAATCACTGATAGAAGCTAAATGCATTTTCTGTCCTTGCTTAATCCTTCATACTTTCAAGTGATCCAGTGATCTGTAAGTAATGCATGCTTGTGAGTGATCTCTTTGCAGATTGCTTGCAACAGGACTACAGCTACACACTGAATTTTGATGGGCAGTTAACAAAACAATGCAAGGAAAGCAAAAATGAACAGCTAATGAGCTACTCAGATGCCAACTTGACATTTTCCCTTTGCAAAACTTCAAGCCCAGTTGTGATACAGAAGAAAATGGATTAAAGCCACTCAGCTTTTGGATCCTGCTCCAAAACATGACCCTCCAAGTTTTCTTTCATGTGTATATCTGAAGAGTTCACTAAAGTCCACAATTGTCTTTTATCTTTTCAAACAGTGGTGGGTAAGTTATTCCATGTTGTCAAGAAAAGGAAGAACTAAAAACACAAAAGTTCATATGGGTTATTCTTGTTAGGAAAAGTAAAAATATGCTGCAATAATTTTTCTTTTGCTTAAACAGGACACCAGAGAAACTTTAAAGACTCAGAAATTCAGAATCAAAAAGAAAAAAATGGAAAATTGTAGTTGCCCTCAGCTCTGTAGAGTTTCATGAAAAGGAAAAACATCCATAATAAAGGTTAAACTTTATACTTGTCCTTTTTAACTCAATAGGCAAACAGGTTTGTTTTAATTTATGTTACACAGGCTATAATAGATTGAGGGAGAGTGCCACTATATGCTAATATGTTTAAATGCTTGGATTGCAGTAAGTAGATCTGTTTGAGATAAATAAGGAAGTGTGGCCTTCATGGAGGAAGTATCATTGGGGATGAGCTTTAAAGTTTCATCTCTCTCTCTCTCTCTCTCTCTCTCTCTCTCTCTCTCTCTCTCTCTCTCTCTCTCTCTCTCTCTCTCTCTCTCTCTCTCCCCAAAGGTCAGCATATAAAACTCTCAACCACATCTTCTGGAGGATGATGCCTGCCTATATGCTGACAGGCTCCCAGCCATGGTGATAATGGACTATCCCTCTGAAACTGTAAAAAAGTCCCCAATTAAATATTTTGTTTTTAAGATTTCACTTGTTCACAGTGTCTCTCTAGAGCAAGAGTACAGTGACTAAGACACAAACCGAAGTTCAAATTTACTTTCCTGACTCTGTATACAGTTATTACACATTTGTTTTCAAAGCTGAAATTGGTAGTAGGCAGCCAATTGGTATTGTCTTCCTGGGGGAAGACTATTTTTCTCTGTGTTTCTTATGTAACAGCAACTAATGAAAAAGAGACTATAATGAGAGCAAGGGGTATATTAGAAGCAAAGGTAAGGAAAAATGGTGTTAAAAATATGATAACCTCTTGGTTATGCACAAACTATAAACAATGAACTGTGAACCACTGACCACAGAGCAAACAAGGGCTGTACTTAGGCTCATTGCCCCCAACACACACACACACACACACACACACACACACACACAAACACACACACACAGAGAGAGCAAATGTGCAGGTTGGTCTTTTTGATGGTCCCCAAACAACAGGAGCAGAGTTACCCTTGACTTTGCTACCTGCCTGTGGATCCTGCTCCTGCAAATGGGTTGCCTTGTGTGGACTCAATGAGAGAGGATGTCTGTACAGGATCCAGTAATGATTGAATGTGCAAGGGTGGGTTGGTACCCAAGGGAGTCCCCTCCTTCTCAGAAATGAAGCGGAGGGAGGATAGGAGGAAGAGCTGTGAGGAGAGGAGGGACTGTCATTGGGGTGTAAAAGGAATGAATAAATAATTTAATGGAAAAAATAGAATAATCTCAAAAATAATATTTAAAAAGTTAGAAAAACAATTTAAATATCTCCACCTTTACCAGGTTCATCATCCCTCACTGTAATAATACATTGCTGCTCTTCATCTTTTCCATGTACCAGAACAACAGGAATTACTTTCATACAATACCACAATGTTTGTGACATAGACATTAGTAGATATTGTTACAAGTCAAATAATGGAAAAATCTAGCTGAGCCAGAGTATCCTCAAGTAGAAAAGGAATAGTATGGAAAATACTACTTTGGGACATATTAACAGACAAAATCTTGGTTTTGATTTTTTTCTAGACCACAATTAATTTCCTTGTCTCTATCTGAAATAATAACACAATAGCAACATGCATATCAGATATTATTATATAAATATCATTTAGCTAAACAGACAGTACTTGTGACATATATTTAAAATATAAACAGTTAAATAATTTGACTTATTTTATTTATTTCATATACATTTTAGGAATAAGTCTATACTTGAATTTAACTAAATTTTCTAATGCAAGATAAACATATTGTCAAAAAGTAAAATGAAGATGAGCAATTGAAGTCTGATGTTGTAATATGGAAATTATGCTACAAATACTTTACTTCTTACACCTATCCAGGATCTCCTAATCCCTATGAAGCTATCTGAACACAGACAACATCTGACCATTCATCCCTTATCATGCATTCAAGTAAGATATAAATGCAATAACCTGCTTCAATCAATATTTACCATCACATCAAACCTTGGTAATAAAAAATATTCTATTTACAAGTTAAAAGTCTCCTAGAGACACTTCATGTGAATAGGCTACTTTAGACTCAGTTTTTTGAGATTATTTTAGTATAGTTTCTCTTCTCTTTAAGAGACATATTTATTGCATATAATTTTTAATTACATGAATTATACTACCACATATAAATAAATGATAACCTTCTTTGAGGGAAAATAATTGTTCTCAATTATTTATTTTTAAGATCTGTACATTTCTATGTAAATCTATAACTGTGTGTTGTATCTGTGTGCATTTGTGTGTGTGTGTGTGTGTTTGTGTGTGTGTGTGTGTGTGTGTGTGTGTGAGTGTGTATGTATCTGTGGGTAGGACCATGGGTCCCCAAGAAAGCCAGAAAATGCTGTCAAATGCCCTGGAGTTGGAGTTATGGATAGTGTTAAGCTGCCCAACATAGGTGATACAAATTAATTTGGTTCTTCTCTAAGAGCAGCAAGAGCTTATAACCAATAGACAAACTCTGTAGCACCTGATAAATTATTTCTATACATGATATAAGGTTTTGGCAGGCTTACTGAATTATACATGAAGTAAAAAATAATTTTAGTTTATTGTCGAGTATGTGAAAATAATATCGATGAGAATCACATACTGAATGTACATTTTTCAATTTCAAATGTAATTCTGACTGTGTCATGGGTAAAAGCCCATTTAATTATACAACAAAATTTTATATTTTTAAAATATCATACATTTCATTTGATATGTAATATTCATAGATTAATAAAAACTTTTGATATTGGCTTTTTGTTTCATTTTATTTTGTTTTAAGGAATACCTTAGTAGTGATCTCACTTCATATTAACAAGCGATGAGTCTGACAACCTCACAGTTTAATAATGAGCAATTTAGTAATCTCTACTAACTATGTCTCCTAATCGAATTATGTACTACTAGAAAAAGACAAAGTTCTTTTATTTCATTACTTGGGTTTTAAACTTAATAAGCTAGAAAATTTAATATAAAATAATACTTTTCATGTTATTTCTTTAGCATAACTTTTAAAACTTGGCTGAGGAAAGAGTTCATTTTCATATATAAGATTATTCATTCCCACCTCTCATTATTCCTCACTTAAAAAAGAGAATCTTTATTTAGTCCAAGAATGTATGTACAGCTAAAAATAGTGAATTACTAAAACACATCCAGTAGGCACCAGGGGGTGGAAGGAGTTAGTTGTGACCAAGGCAGTGGAAACAGATCTTCCTAGGCAATATCTTTTTCTGAATACAATGGCAAAACTATCTCCAGGAGTAAACTAATGATCTTTCCTCTTCCCTAATTTTGCAGCTTATAAGTGAGATGATGTCTGAGCAAAGGAGCCATGCTTAAACCCTAAGGAAGAAAAACATATGCTAAATTAAAAGGCAAACAGGGCAGGAGTTTGGCTCTTTAGCAGAAGGTATTCTACCTATTTCTGAATATCTCATTACAAATAAAAAGTAAAGTAGCTATGTATCATTTTCTACTGTTTGAAATAAAATGCACTCCTAATTTATAGAAAAAGCACAGAAAGAATAAATCAAGATTACTGGATAGGGTCATCTGATTCAAACGATGTTATTATAGTTTGGGTCATAACAAACATAATATTCTTTTTGTTTAATTTTTAAAAAGGGTTGTAGAGTCTATGGGGCTCTGTTATATGATCCCTCAGTCCAAAGTCTCTGCTTCTCCTCAGTAATGAGGAACCATGATACTTAAAGTCCATAGGAATTATAAATCCATATATTGTTTCGCTATGATGGTTTATATAACAGTGAAGTTAGGAAAAATACATATATTCTCTGAGTAAAATGTGGAAAAACTAAAGGAATGAGTCAGATAAAACCAAATAGTAAGATATTAATAAAAATCAGGTATTAACAACAATATTGTAAATACTGACATTATATACAAGGTTCTATTCAAGTTCAAAATAAGCTAAATGACCATGATTAATCATAGGAACAGAAGTTTTTCATTCCTTTAAGTACTGTGCTTTTTGTCACAGCATTTAAAATAATAGATGGGATTGATGAACTTCTATGATGGTATGCTGGGCAAACCAATTGTAAATATAAAGAGATAAAAGTATCCCAGCCAGAAATTAATGAACCAAGCTAAATTTCTCATTTTTTCTAGTTATACCAGACCTGGTTGTGAAGTAAAAACATGCTGAAATAAAGGAACTCTTCATCTTTGATACTCATTTCCCAAGTGTTCTAAATTTAAATTATACAGAAATTAATATTTATTGCAGATATTAATACATTCTAGTCTTTGAAAATGAGATAAACTGAGAGTATTATTTTATTAAATATTTCCAAGATTTATTTAACTCTGTATTTGTATGTGATTATATGTGAGTGTATGTGAGTGTGTGTGTGTGCGCCTGTGCGTGTATGTGTGTGTGTCTGTGTGTGTGTGTGTGTGTTTATATGTATGTGGAAACCTAAAGAGACCAGAGAGCATTGGCTCCCATGGATCTGGAATTATAAGTAGTTGGAAGCTGACAGATGTGGGTGCTAAGAACTAAACTCAGTCCTCTGAAAAAGTAGCAGGTATTTGTTAACTGTTCCACCAGCTATATTAAACATTTTTAATGACAAAAGAAACAAATGGTAGTACTTAGAGGTATTCTTACACAAAAATGAGCTAATTTTACCCACTGTGCAGTCACTTTAATGTGGTTAATCTTACCCTAGCTTCCAGGGAGAAATTGCAATGATGAAATTTCACCATGAAAACATCATCCATTGGTCCCAAGCAAAGAGGATGTGAACCAGCCAGCCTAGACTCACACAAATAACAAAAGGCACCAAGACACCAAAGCTGGCAATCTCACCCCAAAATACTTGTAATCACTAGATGTGAAGATTCTCTCAAATACAGCAATCCAACTTCCTTCTAGCATTTGAAATATTTTAAACATCACTAAAAGGAAATGTCATCTACCACATTCTTCCAAAGAAAAGCTGAACAACTTTGCAAATACCAAATTTTACTATTGGAGATGTATTTTTCCCAGTGTTTCCAGGAACCAAATATATAAATAAAAAAGTAATAATAAAACTGACATCAAACCTGTTAATAGTATCAGGTAAGTTAACAAAGAAAACATATTTTAATATAATGAAGCTTACATAATATGTGAACTACAGTGTGGATATTTATGGAAATAGCAATTTACCACAGAGGACATTCATTTGCTATGAACTTTTACAAATTATATTTAATAAATGAGCAGATGAAAAGGTAGGTAAAAGTGACAAAACTATCTCTATAAAACCTAGATGATGTCACGCGTACTGGTAGTTTTAGACACTGCAAGTGCATTGTCATTGATGAAAAAGACATCATGAATAAGCAAGGGTGAGGGGAGAGTGAAACAGTGAGATAGAGCATCATTATGAAGCTCTGACTTCCTGGTAATAATGGTAACCTCTATGTATCTTAGGCTGGCCTTGATCTTGTAACAAGTTTGCTCAGTAAATAATAGTACAATATAATACAAAACATTATTCAATTTGTTTTAATCAGTAAGAGTTGAAGAAACAAAAGGAAGGACCACACTCTGAGAACGACATAAAAATTGAGATATTTTCATCCATCAAACACATTTTTCATATTTTGTCACCTACTATTTTTACAAAATACTAGTTTTTACTTGTTTTAGTAATAATTAGGATAGAAAAACGTTATCTACTACTAAGTATAAGGCCAATAGCATGTTAGAGTAGTACTTGTTTGGTAGAAATTATCTCAGTTAAAAGCATAACTGGACTGTAACTTAGCTTTTTGTAGTACTTGCTGAATACATCTATAATGAAAGCTCAGGGGACATCATGGAAGAGAGGGCAGACATATTGTAAAAGCTAGAGGACAAGAACGATTATGGTAAACAACAACAAAGGAGTGTCTTCAAGCAATGAAAAGGCCATTGCATACATGAACTTGCAAATCTATAGTTGACTGAACAAAATGTGAACAAAATTAAATACCATCAACATTCTTGTATGGATAAAGTGAAGGGCAAACAACCCCTGATAGAAGCTGAAGAGGAACTATCATTTAATGGCTTCTGTTTTCTTCAGTCTGTTATCCTTGATAAATTAACCATGATCATGACTGTACCCATAATTATAAAGGCAGCAATATTGACTCAATGAATTAAAGAAGAAGAGAGGGGAGACGAAAGGGACCAGGCACAAATAGCTATAGAAGATGAGAAGGAATGGTGTGAAGGAGAAAAAGGGACAAAGAGAGAAAAGGAAAATGACTGGTGAAAGATGTAGGATAAAGAAGTCCAAAGGAATAGGAGGGTAGGAGGGTAAAGTGAGGAGTAGATTTTACATATTTTCCAGTAATTTTTATATATAAATACATACATATATATAAATGTATATACACATGTATATATATGAGACATATATATGTATATATGTATGTATTATAAATATATATACATAACATGTTTTTACTTATATATGCATATATATATACATATATATGTGTCTAAGAATAAGTAAAATTTCCAAAAGTTAATGTTGCAAATATATTAGTTCCTGCTTTGTTGCTATAATAAGCACACCTTGAAGAATCAATTCATAGAAGGAAGAGTTGAGTTGGGCTTTTGGATCCAGAAGGGTAAGAGTCCAACATGGCAAGCAAGCAAGGCTTCAAGAGTTGCATGCTGAGGGTTCACATCTTAAACACAGCTATGCAACACAGTGAGAAAATTGGAAATACAGAGGGATTTAAACTCGAAAAACCTACCAAGATTGACATTTTTCCTTCAGCAGTGTGTCACCTTAAATCTCACCCAAATGGGATCAGCAACAGGGAACCTTTGTTTCAATGTGCAAGCCTGTTGTGGTAGGGGGGTTTCTCACTCATGCTATTATAGCATTTAAAGCTCTGGTCTCTAGAAGTCTAAATCCTAAGCAGATATTTAATGTAAGATTGCCCACAATATTCAATAAACACGTAATGAACAACTTTAAGTACATTTAATTCATGCTGTTTCTATTCCTTTTAATGGTTCAAAATGCATACATACAGATGCAAACAAAAGATTTTAAAGTTTATTGAAACATACTAGATGGGATTATTTAAAAGTGGTAATTGATGATAGTTAGAAATCATGAATTGGTGATACAAAGTTTATTTATCCAATACTTCTAATAATCCTAATGACTATAGACCTATGAATGGTTATGTCTGTAAGTTGGCAGCAAGGGAGGAAGAGGGAAAAGTGGAAGATAGTCAGACTCAGTAAGCTTGAAAATATTTTGCTATACAGGACTTAACCTTTGAATTCTCAAGAAAGTTTCGAGTTGTACATATCGTACTGTAGAATCTATTTCTGTTGTTACATTTAGTTTGTAACCTGAATTGACCACAGAAAACAGGAAACTAAAAAAAGTATACATGTGAGTTGGGGAAGAGGGTGGATAGAGAACTTTAGAGAGGGCATAGTTGGACCCAGTTGTTATGAAGGAGGAGTTGGGAAAAATGGGTGGTGGCCTTAACTGGAAAGAGGAGATGGGGAACAATACAAAGAAAGAGATTGGGAAAGGGATGAAAAATGCTCAGAATGTGTGAAAATCCATAGAACATATTATTTATGATAATGTTTTGAAGAAATATAGACATACTTTTATTTATATACACAGAGAATGCTGAGGTGTGTATATATACATACACATGTATGTGGGGGTGGGAGAAAGCAAGAGAATGAGAGTGAGCGAGAGAGAGGGAGAGAGAGAGAGACAGAGAGACAGAGACAGAGAGACAGAGAGAAACAGTGAATGTAAATGAAAACATGCTACTTGTTGTGATATTGCTGATCCCAAGATCATACACTATCTTGAAATGTCCCATCTTTGAGCACTGATTAGATCACTAAAGCAATATAGGCTATTATTGTCATCCTTTTTTTCTCCCATAATTTATAAGTATAATTCTATTGCTAAAATCATCATACACTTTAGTTACAAGACCTGGGGAAATTCAGCTGGAAGCTTCCTCCCTTAGAACTAGCTCTCACAGTATGATCAGGAAAAAAAACAAAAGCTTACATGGACCTTGGTAATACAAGAAAAGGACAATCTTTGAGCTGTAATAAAAAAGTGAATTAACTATGTATTTTCTCAATATAGCAACTGAAAATGCATTTTGTTCAAAATAGGGCAGAATTTATCTGTAGTTAGAATTTACCAAATTAATTTTTTCCTATAACAAAGACAAAAGATGACAATAATGATAACAATAATAGTAAGTGTCTTAATGAAAGATCCTTATTATTGTTGGTGTACACTTGACATTAAGTGGTTTACATCAGAGCTAAACAATATGCATTAGCATTGACATGCCAATAATCTTGATATATTATCAATAGATCTTGCTACTAATCTGCATGTTTATAAAAGCTGTGCTTTCTACATTCCACATTTGTGTAATTTTCAAATTTAACAGATAGATAAATTAAATATAATAAAATTTTTAAATTTTATTCATTTATTTGGTTTGAAGATTTAACTGAGGACCTTAATACCAGGGATGGTTTCCAGCATTACAGTTCTCATTCTTGTGTGTGTATATAAGGCATCTTGGCTATATATGGGTTATAAAGTCTTTTGGTTTTTATTCACGCTTGTGGAGGCCAAACATCAATATCATGTCTTCCTTTAACCATCATCTACCTTAATTTCTTAAAGACATTGTTTCTCAGTGAACATGCCAGCTCAACAAATAGAGTCTGACTATCCAATGTCATTATTTCCTTAATGCTGGGATTAGAGCCCAGGACAGTTAATTAAGCTTTTTATTCAGGGAATGGTGATCAAAAGTCTCAGGCACTTGTGCTTATGTGGCAAGCACTTTACTGACTAAGCTATATCATCAGTGGGTCCCAAATCTATTGCCTTGTTTTCCAGTCTATTTGGTGAAGTGACTAACTCATCTAAATAAAAGTTTAGAATCTTGAAATGTCAAATTTAAAGTTCATGGCTTAATTAAATAAGCTCAGTATAGCATCTTCAACTACAGAATGGAGATGAATTTATATATTTAAATAGAATATATGAAATATGATGGAATAAGTTGGAAACATCACACATATTCCATACTAGTCCAACAAAGGGCTCTGAAATCAGTGACTCATTATGTCATTAAATCATAATTTCCTTTTCTGACAAATAAAAAGTTTTAACAAGACTATCATTGAGGCACATTTCATCTTATAATTCTATTTCTACTATCCTATTAGGCAACAGATGAGATCTAAAATATTATAAATGTACTTTATCAGTAAAATCAGATACATTTGAAAAAGAAACTAAATTCAAATTATTGGATTTGATAGTCTAAAAATTTATCAAGTGAATAAAAATAATGTAGAAGTATGGAAATGTAATGTACTCTCAATGTCCTACTGCTAATAGCTTGGTCCCTGTATAATGGTGCTATTGTGAAGTAGAAGGGCCTATATGGAGGAAGGTGGGTGAATGGATGCCTACAAACGTGGATACTGTCTTTGTATCGCTATATTTGGGTCCAAGAGAACATGGAGGCAGACTCAAATGGATATTCATACATTTTGTCTTACTCTGTCCTCCTGTTCCTAGGCTTCCAAGAAGCAATGGAGGCATACTCAAGTGTATAGTGGTACCTTCACAATTCCTCTTGATTTATCTGTTTGTTAGCTCCCAAAAAGGGATGGAGGGATACACAAGTGGATATTGATACCTTGGGTCTCCCTCTGTCTCTCTGTTCCTTGGCCCCCATGAGGAAGCAGCTTCACCAAAGCCCAAAGAAATGGAAACAAGAAAAGTATGGACTAAAAAATGAAATTACAAGCCAAAATTATTGCTATAGACTTCTTGGTGTTTCATCACAAGGAAAGAAAGCCATCACATTACACATATGATTTGTTATGTATCAAAAGTTCAAGGTCAAATGTAATCCTCAGCTTCAGTAAATTTTCCCAAACCTCATGACACCTGAATTTTTTCATCACCTTGACATATGATTCCACAATGATAGGGCATAAAACATTAACACTTAAGTTGACTGTGTTCAATAAGTTTAGAACAATTCATATGGAATGTGTAGAAAAGTAAATGGAGGAAAAGAAAATTGTGGGATATTTTTGTTGTTAGTTTTGAGATTTAGTGAGGGGTTTTTGTTGTTACTTTGGATATTTTTTAAAGGAAGCAGGCAAATACACAAGAAATCAAACCAGAGAATAGATAATAAATGTTAAAATATTTGGGGAGCTCATAATGCTAATACAAATAAATGCAGATACATATGCAGAGACTATCTCAGTTTCCTTATCCATTTTTAAAGTAGTGTTTCCAAATTCAGAAAGATTGAAGCCATTTCTAGGGAACTGCTGAATCAGGAGCATGAGTCAGAGAGTAAACTCTTAATGCAGAAAATGTATAAAAATAAACTCTGTGAGAACATCCACAAACAGACAGGTATTTTCAACATGTAAGTGCCACACTGCTTTCATTCTCAAAGCATAATGTATTTGCAGCCCCATACTTATTCTCTTATACATATGGGGAAGACAGTTGCCTTTTTAAAGAGTTAATATTGTCTGTATTTAATGGTAATACAAAACCAAAGATACCTGGTGAAAGCAAAGCTCTTTCAAACTTAGATTTGAAAAGAGGAGAAGAATTAAATTACATATAATAAAATTAAGATATTAGATTAAAATTAGAGATGTATGGCAAATTGATTGACAGTAATGTGGGAGAGACTAAGAATTTCTTTCTTTAAAATGCTGTAAGATCTAATCATCTCTTGGTAATGGTCTAGACAGAGTTCTGCTTTGAGCTTGACAGCAGTCATAGATCAAGCTACTCATAGGTTCATGAGGAAATTATTGGTTAAAGACATGAAGCAAATACAGCCTATGAATAACTTTAAAAATTAAAATCAGGGGTAAATTTTCCATTAAACAACATGAAATCAACATCCATCCAACATTTTTCTCCACATCTTCCATAAAGTTACCATTCCCATGTTTTGAGTCACTTTGCTACTGACATGACTAAATATTGGGCTGTCATAGATTTTAAAATAATCCCATGTTACTTTGCTTTGCTGCTTGTTTGGGGCAGTAGCAATGTTACAGTACCTTGGAATCCACTTAAATTTGCATGCTAATATCCCCACAATGAGCTGAGTAGGTCTCTGATCTTAACTTTTTCACAGACAAAGCTTAAGGCATGAAAATAACAGAGTAAAAACTAATCAGAGTAAGACACTGTCAAATTCTGGTAGAGTCCTAATTTGTCAAACTACATTCACTCTATCTAAATCTAAAATCTAATCTGTTTGCTATCGTCTATTAAAAGCTTCTTTATCTTTAATCTGCGTTATCGCTCCAAATTTGTCCCCCAAAAAGAAAGGTGCAAAACGGTTTGGCATTGACTAATTGCCAATGTTTGTCATCTTGTGAACAGAAAGCCATCTTTCTGAACTTTATCTTAAGCATAATGCTAGTCCCTCATGTGCATCAGTAAATAATTGCACATGGTGTTCTGCATCTAATGAGTGTTCAGCAAGTTTCTATCCGTGAGTGGCATCAGCACCCTTGTTTGGCATTTATTTCACATCTTTACACAATGTTCCACAATAGATGTCACATCTTGTTCATAGTTAGGATGACGAGCAGCAACACATTTTAATTCATACCCTTGATTTTCACTGTTTTCTTCCCACATTAATTTGCATTTGGCTACATTGATCAGCACAGTCTAAATCAACATAATCTCTGAAGATGGCACAAGCTTAAGAGCTGTGTTCTCCTTCAGATTTAACAGGTGCCAATGTGGAAAATTTACTCAGAATATATTGCAATTGAAGGACAGTGAGATGGCTCAGTGGGTAAAGCAATTGCCGGGCAAGTCTGAAGCTCTGAGATTAAACAACCAGAACCTAAATAAAGGTGAAAAGAGATAATCCACTGACCAGCAGTCTCCTCTAACCTTCATATACCTGCCATGAAGTCTTCCTTCCTCCAACCTATACACGTCCTATGGGTATGTACAAATAATAATAAGTTTAAAATATAAATAGTGACTTTGATTTATTTTTATTTTAAAAGATTCATTGCAGTTGATAGAGAAGCAAGCTACCTCAGTGGGCAGTGGGCAAAATTCTTTCTTGTTAAATCTGATCTGAATTCAATCTTAGGGATTCACATGGAAAAAGAAGAGAACAGGCTCCTGAAAGTTGTGTTCTGACCAACACATATGAACAGTGGTACACACACACACACACACACACACACATACATACACACACACAAACACACACGTATACACACACACAAACACACATATACACATATACATATATACACAAACACACAGACACACAAACATACACATATATAGTTAGTGATAGATGTTTTAAAATGTAAAAATATATTATAGCTATGTATTAATTAAATAAATATTTTAACAAAAAGTACCAATAGATAAATTGGTATATAAATAGAACTCTTACTCCCATGTTCTAGTGTCTTTAACATGTAAAGGTACTCCAAAAGAAAAATGTAAACACCAAAATAATCACGGAACCATTGAACAGCCTGCAAAATAAGATAGGGCAAAGGTGACACAATCTATGTCAGAGTTACCAACCAATGCCTCATTTAAAGCCTATTCCAGGAGAGGGAAACCACACCTGACACTGCTTTGGTAGCCAAAAGCAAGAGACCTGATAGCCAGAGATGTAAAATAAAACCAATTACTGCAGGTCTAAAAAAATAAAAGTAGCAATAAAATAACATCTAATGATATTCTGCTGCATGCCTTGCTCAGTCATCATCAGAAACTCTTCCTTCTGCAGTAGGTGGGAATAGGAATAGAGACCCAAAGTCAGGCGTTATGCAGAGAGACCTCTGGATACACAGCTCTGTGTAAGATGACTGCATTAAATCCTTCTGCTCAGAGTCCATGGAATGCCATCGAAGAGAAGACAAGGGACAAAGAGAAAGGATGGAGTACAACCAGGAGAACAGGACCCTTTGAAACAGCTGAGCAAAGTTCATATGAGCTCAGAGAGATTGAAGCATCAATCACAAGGCCTACATGGGTCTGCACCAGGTCCTCTGTTTATATACTATAGCTTCAGTTTAGTGCTTTTATGGGACCCCTTAATGTGTAAACAAGTGGGTCTCTGATTCTTGGGCCTCTCTTCGGGTTCTTTTATTTTTCCGTTGTCCTTTCTTGTCCAGCTCTGATACGATGGTTTTGTATCTTATTTTATTGTTATCTCTTCAAAGCCTGTTCGTCTCTAATGAGAGACAGAAAGGGAATGAATCCAGATGGAAAATTAGATGAGGAGGAATTGGCAAGTGTAAAGGGAGGGAAAACTGTAACCGGATTATATTGTATGAAAAAGAATCTGTGTTTAATAGAAAAGAAAAAAATTACCTTTCTCTGTACAATTTCTTGATGCTTATATCTAACAATAACCTGTGTTATTCAGGAAGGTTTCTAAATCCTTTTGCTCATAATAGCCTTAGACAAAACTGTAAGAACAGCAGAAACAACTAGGTCCCAACAACCTTCCCAGAAATTTTCCTTCACCCCAATCTTTTACATGATGAATTGGAATTTCTGGTTTCTTGGAAACTCAGTGGTGTGGCATGATGTTTTTTTTTTTGAATGCTGTGATATGAGAGGATGTTTTGCTGAAGCAGACACTTGATAGGGCATGTAACATTTTGCTGGAGAAAATGCTTCAGAAAGAACATGATGTTTAGAAAGAGTATGAAAGGAATGCCACAAACAGGAAAAGGGCTCTTGAATTGCTATGCCATTCAACCATTTACTGGTCTCACTTCTTCATTGGTCTTCACTGGTCTTCAGTTCAGAGGAATGCACCAAAGAACCTCTCCTGGTATTGTGGCTGATTTGGGCTGCTTTCACTGACTTGTGTCAATTCAGTGGAGGCTTGCAGTTTCTGCTGGATCATGCCACTGCTATTAATCTGTATTTGGTGTTTACTAGTAAAATGGACTACTGCTATCTTGACAACAGATAGTGGAACTGACCAAAAAAAAAAAAAGCAAAATAACAACAAAAACTACTTCTAAACAAGTCTACCTTGTTTCTCCCCTACCTCTGGTCAGTTGGCTTAAAGAGAGATTGAAATGTTTAAAAACCCTAAATAAAATAAGTGTAGAGAAAATTCTAAACCTACTCTGTGAGGAGTGGGAAATTCCCATTTAAAGATGCTAAAGACTGCATCAAACAAACTATAAAGGAGCAATTAAAAGCTATGGACAAAGTAATTGAAAAAGTTCTCTCTGTTTGAGAGATTCTGTTGATAAATACAGAATACTTGGAATGGTAGAAAATAGCAAACATAAGTGGTGAAAAATCTATTCCATTCCCAATGAAAGAAAACTCATCAGAGTTGAAGCTGGCATTTAGGAAGGTTGAGCAAACAGTCTGGGCTGCTGCAGAATGTGAACCACCATCTCTATTTGCTGAAGACTTTCCTGATATCATCACTGAAGTTCCTATATCCCACAAAGCCTTGTAGTAGTAGGCTGTTCTAGTTAGTCACCCTCCTTCATGCTTCAATACATAAATATTGTTTTTTTTCCAAGCCGGAAAATTTTCTGCTATGACCTATCAAAGAAAAACAATAAGACATAATTTTGTTCAGAAATGGCTTGTCAAAGTTGCTTTCATTTAAACAGGCATCTGAGTCTCTGAGTTTCATATTACACAGAGTAAATCATGGGATAAAAGAAAAATCTACACAAAATCACAAGTAAAAAACAATAAATATTTACTGGATAGTCACAAAATTTACTACTTAAATGACTATGCTATTTAGGTACCTTCCATCCATAGAGATTGCCTGTCATTGACATGAGACAGTCATAACTGAGTTCCAGATAATATGTTGACCCATTCACAGTTCAGTAATTTTGAAAGTGTACAATTAGGAAAGATGAATACAATTTCCAGTAACCATGTCAGCACAGCCTCATTTTAGGCAGTCTGCTGGTTGCAGTTTCCCAGTAGATCATTAAAGGGCCTATGACTGATTACAGACAATGAAGCAGAATACTGTAAAATCAAGAGAAGAAAATGATGGCAAGTCTCAATTACTAAGAAAGTGAAATGTTAGTCTTTGAATTATTTTTTTTTTTGGAATATTTCAGTGATTTTTTATAGGTAAGGAGAGAGAGTCAACAGCTTATTATTACTGTTTTATTTATTATACCCCACCACCACCTCTGTTCCCATTTCTAGACTTTTCAGTAACTAGTAGAAATTCAGTGGGAAGAATCCTAGGGACTTTTTCCCCCACCATCCTTGTTTAATCACAACTAAGAGCTTTCCAACCTGAGGCCCTTTTCATTACTTCCAACAGCCAAAGTGTTGCCTCGGCACAAAATTTCACACAGAACTCAATTACCTCTGCTCTTGCCTGTTGTAAGAGCCTAATGACTGGTCTGTAGTCAGTCTCAGATGCACTGAATCAATCTTCCACTTGCTGCCAGAGGGAACTTTCTACCATGAATTATGATCATGATATACTCCTACTTAACACTTTTCACAGTTTTGTTTTCTGCACTCTACACTTGGAAAACTACAAAGGGTTCAACCTAGGCTGGTCTTCTGCCAGTTACTCTATACTTCTCTTAGCATTCCAAATTGTCTGTGATGTCCTTGGCAAAGTGAGCCCGCCGTGGTCACACTTGCTATCCTTCTGGCTAGAATGTCAAGATACTAGTACCATTCTGATATCTTTCTGACTTATCTGTCTTTAATTACTTACAAAATTAATAAAACATACTTACTTGCATTTACATGAAGAAAATATTTATATCAAAGAATAAGACCTACCAAGGATTTTACCTTACTAATTATACATGTGGTTTGTTCATTTTAAAAAAAAAATGATGTCATATTAACTGATAATTTTTAATACAGAAGATACAGCCAATATGCAAGCAGCAGAATATATTCTTTCTTATCACTAATCAAATGTTTGAAAATAATCACAAATATATTTTAAATGTTTGGTTTTGGTAAATATATGAAGAAATAAGCAACTTGATTTACAGTTGTTTACTAATACTGGCATGACAGATACGACTCCCGAGATACATAAAAAAAAGTACATGTGGCTGGAGAGTTAGCTCGGTGGTAGAGAACACTTGTTATTCTTGCAAAGGACCCAGGTTTAATTTCATTTCCCACATGACAGCTCACAGCTCTCACTAACTCTAGTCCAAACGGATCTGATGTCTTCTTCTTGCTTCTGCAGCCAGCAGACATGCACATACACTCACCAAACACATACAAATAAAATAATTTTTAAAATGCTAAAAAAATTATGAGCAGACTGGATTAGGATTTGATAACATGATACAGTGCTTGTCTAACCCCAGCAAGAGCTTGACTTCAATCCCAAGACTATGAAACAAATACAAATTTAATTAAAATAAACTAAAGGCTCAAAGTATTATATACTTGTTACCCAGTGTAGGAGCTTGCTTTTCTTTACTGAGTTAAAACACTGACCAAAAACAACTCAAGAAGGAAAGCACTTTTTGATTGCCAGTTCATCATGGGAGAAACCAATGAAGGAACCTGGAGACAGGAACTGCAGCAGAGGCCTTGAGAAATTCTGCTCATTCTGTTGCTGTATATGTGGTTTACTCAGCCTGTTTCCTTGTATAGCCCAGGACCACCTGCTCAGACCAGACACAGTGTCACAAGATTTTCCCTGTCTGGTCACATTAGGATAGCAGGAGGCCTGTGATTGGACGGGAAAAGGGAGGTGGAGCTGAGAGTTGCAGAGAGGGAGAAGGAGAGTGGAGGTGGACATGAACCATCATAGCAGGAACCATCCACACGTGGTTATAATGTTGGAATAATTGGGATAAAGCTTTTATCTGGATCTGAAATTACTGTATTGGCATCTTGTAAATTGTGATTTTTTTTTATTGATACATAAATCTGACTGGCTAACTATATGCTTAAGAGTTTTGATTCTATCGAGTAAATGGGTGTTGCGTTGGCTGACCAAGGGGTGGGCGGTCGTTACATGGCAGTGAGAGGAACTCAGAGCTCCAGCCCAGAAGGAGAGTTGGCAAGCAGAGAGACCACCAAGATGAGATCACCCGGCTGGAGGCCTGTGGCCTACTGGCACTAGCCCGGGAAAGTGTCAGTTCTCATTTCTTAATATTTCCCACAACAGAGCAGTACTAGTCGCAATGGATTGAGTCCTCTTACACCAGACATTAATCAAGAAAATGGTTCATACACATATCCACTAGCCAATCTGAGGGAGGTAGTTCTTCAAATGTTTTTCCCTCATCCAAGATGACCCTAGTTTGTGTCAAGTAAACAAAAACTGAGTAGTTTACTCGACGATTCCATCTCTAGTCTTTTATCTAAAATAGCTAGTTGGAGGTGAAAAAAATTAGGCTGCCAATAGCGTTTGTTTTGCTAACAAGAAAATATTTAAAGATTCAATATTAAAGGCTACTTTGTAAAAGATCAAGACAGGGATATGTTAGTATATAGTAAAGCCGTTCAAATTAATGGTGTAACATTATGACTCGACATGAAGGCATCAACAACAGATAATATAATACAGTAAGTTCTGATATGGCACACTGAGTGCAGTACTATAGCTGGACACAGACACTCGAACGGTTCATCAACGTACTAATACCACAAGAAATAAAATTAAAAGGAAGTTTCTACTTTTACATATCTTTTCATTTTTATGTCTCCTAAGATGAGCATTTATATAATAACCCTTGCATGATCAAGAGGTTTAATGACCTCTTAATGGGCTATATAGCTCAGGAGTGACTCAGTGTCTTGCAGGACAGGGAAAGTAAAAAAAAAAAATGGCATCTTAGGCAATTAAAATTAGAATGATCACAGACATTAGTAGCAAAAGTGAGTGTGAGTACATGAGCTTTATAGGAAGAGTTATAGTCTAGTATTGTCATTAATGATGATGATAATGATGATGATGATGATGATGATGATGATGATGAGGAGGAGGAGGAGGAGGAGGATTATAATAATAATAATTGCATTTTAGTAGAGCTGTCAGGATTTTTTAAGCACAGGCCTATAGTGAAAGTGGTGTCTTAAACAAATGTGCTGGACTGTCATAGGCAATTTGCTAATGAGTAGAGAGCTCCTACATGAGCTAAATCCCCATCTGAGCAACTGTGGTTTAGAGGAACTTCATGATGCATGTAAAACGGGAAGGTAGAGGATGAACAACACAGACATTACTAAAAATAGAAACATCTGCCTGGGAACACTCACGCCTGCTGGCACTGCTACCTGGAGTCACCTATCTGGGTTTCCTCTTTTGCAAGTCCAGCTGTCCACTATCCATTGTGGCCTTTGGCCTCTCTGCATCCCCGGTTGCCCTGCCCCTCCTTCCTGGATATTTAGCTGCATTTCCACTTGCTCACGAGACACATTTTCTTCTATTTATTGTGTTCCTTTCATAAGAATATAAGTGGCCAGAAGGGCAGGAATTTTGTTTTATTATAGTTTATATGTTTTCTAGGTTCTGGAATAAAATGTTCTCAAGATTTATTTGTGCAAAGAATAAATTAGCTGCATATAAAATGGAAAGGGGTGGCCTATGGTAAAATATCTTAGTAAAACAGATAAATGTTCCAAAGATAAAATATATTATAATTTGTGAACAGGATGATGACATTGTACTTGGAAAAGAGAGCTCTTAATTAAAATGGCATCACCTAAGTAGAACAATGTGTGGAATTGGTAGAAATGGATCACAGAAGAGTCTCTAGCAGGAGATGGAAAGTAAAATAAAGAGTAGTGAGAGATTTGCTGGCTGCTAAAAAAACATCCTACACCTATCTAAATTGGACAGGAAAATAAGCAAAGTCAGAAAGCTTGGGAGAATCAGGAGAGCCGATGTTGCAGAGCAAGGACCCCAAGAGATGAAGAACTTAAGGGATGGCTAGAAAATACCTCAAAGAAGAAAGGCAAAAAAAAGATAAAGGTGAAGGTATGCTGCTGATTTCCTCAAAAAAAAAAAAAAACCTTCAAAGTATAAGTGAATAAATACAGGCACTTCTGTGAGGAAAGAATTGAAAAAACTTAAGGAATTAATGGGAAGGGAACGTGGTAGGTAGGTTGGTACCGGATATCATACATTGGTGGTAGGCAAAAGTGCTTAAGAAATACAACTACGCCAGATGTGTGATCTGACAAAGGTTAGAGCGGTGGTACTCAGGAGGCTGAGCCAAGACAGCCATGTGTTCAGAGCTAGCCCGGTTAAAGAAGACTATTACCTATGGCGCTGTTCCAAAAGAATGAAATTTAAAAAAAATGCAGCCTTCAAAGGGGTGGGGGCTCAGGAAAGCAAAAGAATATAACTAAGAGAAGAGAATGAGAGTAAAGAAATGTTCAAAAACTGCAGTCACAGATAGTTTTAAATAGAATAGGTGGAGAGATGACATGCCAGGGATAGGGATAGGACAGCTGGGACTGGGGGCATGGAGAGAGAGAAAGGTCTAAAATAGATCCCATGGGGACTGAGCCTGAGAGTACAGAAAAGACAATTAAAAAGACTGCCAAATAGCAGCAGAAACCAGATTGAAGCCTGAAAGCATCCAGTTCTAATGAGCTAAATCTGCAGTGCTTTGTTTGTGGCCAGCAGTGCTCACTCTCCTGGGAGTAGCAGTGAAGAGAACAAGAGTTAGAGACATACTCTACCTCAGGGACTTGCTGGGTGAGCAAGGATACAAAAGACCATGGCCAGATACCAGAAAGAAATGCAGCATGCATGCAAGCCTCACTTACTTAAGGAGGGGCCACACTCTGAATCTGATCACTGGGCATTTCCAAGAAAAGGAAGAAGGGTTGATTTACAAGTTCTAGGCTGATCCCTAACTCTTTGTGGTGGAAATAAGGAAGCCTCTGGTTTCTTACTTCTTTGTTTTCTCCATTCCTGCTGAGACCACAGTAGCAGGAAGAAGCAATGCATAAAGTGTAAACCTTAGTAAAGGACTTTCTATAAGTGACCAGTTGTGGAGCACAGAGACACAGAGACCATAAGGGGACAGTGGTCGACAGGAAATGGGATCTGTCCAGAACTGTATACGTTTCCAATACATTTAGTTATTAAGTTCTAGATAAATTACATGTCAGAAGTGGGGAAATGGGTTTTTATTGAGTGTTCTAAATGATCCCTCCTTTTTCTAAAGAACCCCTAATGCTTGCATTCAGTGAGGCTATAATCTATAGTGAGACCTGGCCCCTTCGCTTTAACTTCTCCCCATATGTTCCACATTGATAGCTCAGCTCGAAACACAGGCTTTCTCTTATTTACCAAGAAAAATCGAGTTTATTGTACATTCCAGTGTTTCCCCCAGCTATTTCAGAGGACTTGTTATATTTAACTCTTAGATCAACCGACTGAGATTTGGTTTAAGTGTCACCTATAGAACATGTTCTGAGCATCAAGCTAAAGTAGTCTTCAGTCATTGATTTCTGCTTCTACTAGCTGATTTTTGGGGAAGGGGGGAGCAGGGGTTTTCTTTTACTTAATTCTTGAGAAATGGTAACAAATGCTTATTTATAATGTAAACCCTAAGGGAAATAGAGGTCCTGTCTAAGACACCATTATACCTCTAGTCCCTCGGGTTCATGAAGCATACAACCTCATAAGTGAATGAATGACACAAATATTGAAAAGTTACATCAAATCAAGTTCACACCCAAGGCTCTGTACACAAAAACCAGAGGAGAATATCATGGTTTTGCCACTTAAAATCACATGAACCCTCTCTACTTTATTCCCAAGCAGAAATACTTTGAGAAAGAAAAATTTTATGGTGAGTGAAGGCATAATTTCAAAGAAGAAACCATTCAAGATGAATCTGAGTACATTTCAATAAAATTTTAAATGATCAAGTAAAATAAAAGAGAGTTTCTTTGATTGAGCTGGGCCATGGGGGGCTGGAAATAGGATTTACAGAGTTTGAGCTGTCTCACATTTTATTAGCTGTGGCATGTATATAAACAGAATATCAGATGAATTTTCCATAGAGTTTGTACTATAAAGCAGCAGTGTGTTTTCATATCTTGCTTAATTAAGAGATTTGTTTTAAGGAAGAGGAATTTATGGTCTTCCCCACGAAAAGCAATCTCTAAGTAAGTAATTCCATCTCTAAGTTTCACGGGTTGTTTGCCAGTTTGTTTTCAACAAAACAGAGAGAATAAAAATGTAAGAGTGAGGAATGCCATCAAAATTAAATCAATAGTATGAATGAATAATTAATGGTAGAGAATACCATATGACCTCTTTACAGTACCACTTGCTAATCATTATTCTCTGAAATATAGCAAATATTACAAAGCAAATCATGTCATTATTTCACTTAATATACTGATGCAGAAATAATAATGAAAGACATCATTTTAGACACACACATGCACGCATACACACACACACACACGCGTGCACATACATACTTCAAAAAGAATTAATGAATAAGTAAATATCAACAAACAGATAGCACTAATCTATAGGCTACATGATCTGGATTATTCTTCAACTATATCAAGTTCAACAAACAAAAATATAAAGGGCAGAGAGATGTTGTGGCAGTTAAAAGCCTTTACTGATCTTGCAAGGACCTTAACTTCATTCCTGGTACCAAATTAAGTGGCTCACATCTGCCTATAACTCCAGCTCCAGAAGATCTGATAGCATCTTCTGGCCTCTGTGAGCACAGAAAAGCACAGACACATTCACATACACCCACCTACACATAATTAAAATAATGTAAATTTCAAGCACATAAACACACACACACACACACAAACTAAAAATAAGGAACATTTTCATGTTTAAATTGATTTTACAGGGATATGTTTCATGGTTAAAAATTACAATGGTTTTGGCTGGGAATCAGATAAATGAATGAGTACACACAGTTACAAAGATAATGGACCCAATGGATTTTTAAGGTTGCCAAAAGAAGAAGGAGGTGGAGGAAGAGAAGAAGAAAGAAAACATGAAAGAAAGATATAAAAGAAAATCTTACCTATCTCAATGACTATGAAAATCAATTAACAAATTATAAGCAGGTATATTGAAGAAATATATAAGTAAATAAGTAAAATGGAAAACATCCGTCTTGAGTATCTAATACACTTTTTATGATAAAAGATATTAAAATATACATCTAAAGTAAATTTAAACCATATTTCATAAAAGTGTTGGCACTATTTGATTCTAATGTAAAAACTGAGTTTGGAGTGTAAACCATAAAACAATAGAAGTCAAATTTCAGAAATTTTTGATTTTAGTAAATCTTTCATCACTTCTTTTCAAAGATGTTAACTTTTAAAATTTAACATTATAAACAAAGGTAATGTTGGACATTAGTTGAGCTGGTCATTATATTGCTCTGATTTTAAAGAAAAACAAGCAGCTTAGAGAAAATAGGTACCTTGCATAATTACAATTACTATGTCACAGGTATCAAAGACAGCAACCAAGATGTACTGTGAAATGAAAGACCTTATACCTTAATACAAAACTTGAATTTATATTTTTGACACAGTTAATTCTAGTATTGTCATACTTCAACAGTTAGCATTTCAAATTAAGATGATATTGGCTACAAAACAGAAAAAGAAAAAAAAACTAAAATATTTTGTGCTTCTTTATTTCCTGAAGAAAATGCAAAAAAAAAAAAAAACAAGATGCATGCATATATGTTTGCCTAGGTAAATAATTATGCATATAGTCATGCATCCAAACTTAACTGTCAATGTTTATGGCCCAAATAATATACTTACATGTATTGGTTCTATTCTTTGCCTGCCTAACTCTCCTCGGAGTGTAGCAAAGTATTTTTGATTATTTCAATGGCATGGGGTACTTAAAGATTAATTAAACTGAAGCAAGAAAAAAAAACAAAAGGAAAAAAGTCCTGTTTTTAAAAAGAAAGCCATAGTC
The DNA here is from genome assembly GCA_964023405.1 of Apodemus agrarius. Classification (NCBI taxonomy): domain Eukaryota; kingdom Metazoa; phylum Chordata; class Mammalia; order Rodentia; family Muridae; genus Apodemus; species Apodemus agrarius. The sequence goes on from OZ030008.1 coordinate 129,332,067, forward strand.
ATTATTTAGGTAGGAAAACAGCTGTTCTGCTCTGAAACAATAACATTGCTTCTGTATGCACACACAAGCACACAGGATACTTCCCCCTGAGGCTCCACAGAGTAGATGCCAGAACCTTGTCAATAAATCTCACTCTCATTTTACCACAACTCGGGATCAGGCATATTGAACTCAGGCTGATCACAAGTTGCCCTAATGATTTCATAACCTCAAATTTTGAAAGACAAATGATTATAGGAAAACTAAGTGTGCTATCAAAACAGAATAGCACACTCATTTTAAGACATTATCTCCTTCTAATTCTAAGACATTATCTCAGTTTAGTTTAATCATTATTCCTGGGTTAGTAACAGGTATATGAACACCAAAACAGCAGTCTTCATCTGCAAAGTACTATTTTGTGATATAAGGATGTGAGATGACATGTGTTGACTTTCAGGCTTGTAAACTGAGACATTAGACCAGTTAACGCAGACACTGGAACATTGTGCAGAATTCTAAATGAAAAACTTGATGGCACATCTCTATTATTACTCACCTGTGGTTTCCACGATGCCTTCCAGGATGACGACAACCTCGAACTGTTCAGTTTGCATGCTTCGCTGGGATAGGTCATAAAAGGGGCTTTTGGCATCGATCACGTGGCAAATTGTGAGAGGGGACACAAGAAAAAGTTGATCTGCCCCTGTACTAAAACCTACATCCAGTTCAAGTTGGTCAAGGGGAAGGAACTCTCCCTCAGGTGTCTGCCGAGACTAGACAAGCACACAGAAAAAAAGAAGAAGAAATCACCACTTGTACTGAAAATTTCAAGGCAGCTCAACAGTCATATACATCATTGCCAACATTCTGCGTCTATCCATCATCAGCAATGCAATCCATACAATTCATTATGTAGCTATATTCTACCAAATGGGCTGAAATCCCACGTAGCTCATGCAGAACGTGCATGCATTATTTATAATAAACAATTTGCTATAATCACCAGTCCCTAACTCCTGAGCTTTGGAGACATGCCTGCTCTAACAATGGCTATGAGCACAACTATGGAACTTATTATGTATCTGCCCACTGCTTGAATGGAATCTCTGCATAATAACCAATTGAATGCCAGAGTTGTCTTTCCTCAGAATGCGGACAAACTTTGCAGTGCCACTGGAGGTTGGTAAGCTGAGCATTGCTGACCAGAATTTAAGAAGTGATTTGTTGAATTCTTGAAAAATAAACTGAATAATTGTTTCTTCGGGAATTTTGTAAAGTCACAGCTGGCTATAAAACAGAAAAGACATGTTTCTACTGAATTGTGATATGGCTATAGATTAATAAATGTGATAATAGTATATGCTAATAGTTCATGGTTTTCCTGCCCCTAATAATAGCAAGCTGCATATAATTATTCCTCTACTTATGCATTTTTAAGTATAGACAAAAATGTGATCTATTAAACAAAACAGGAATTTTAAGGAAGCTGTCTTTAACAAATAGTTCATTAAAACTCTCATATGATAGTGTCACTTAGTTTCAATATAATCACTCAAAAGCATAAACAAAGCAGTTATATTATAGGACCGTGAATAAAAAGCAAATATGAGCAAACCATAAAAGTAACTTACTTATTTTTTGTTCCATTTGTTTTCATTTTGTTTAGCATATCTAGTATATAAAATAATTGTGCAAGTATATATTTAGATTTTGTTTTAACAAAAGAAGCAAAAGAGCCTGAATATTTAGATTCATACAGAAAGGAATTAGTGAGAAGTGCTTGATCCCAATGGTCTAGAGGAACTTGGAAATATCTGGTATATTTTAAGACCCATCATGGGCAAATTTAATAAATGAAAAAAACGTTTAGAACATGAGTCTGCCCCCAAAACAATATTTATTTCAAGACAAAAAAATCTTATTTTATATTTACAACAAATATATTGGATTCGGTAAGTAAGTTAAAATCATGGTTGGTAAATAAGACTGAAAATTCTTAAGAATTGTTAAATAATTTGCTTTTTCTAGAAAAAGATTAGTAGTTTCCAGTCAGTGGTGGTATGGCATGTTTGATAGCACCAAACTCATCTTTAAAAGCTGAACTGATTCATTTGAGAGGCTTGATACAATTGTTAATACCGGAAAGTTTAATTGGATAGGACAATATCCATGGAGAACACTGAGACAACTTCTCTAAGTAGAATGTAAAGTCAGAAGAAAAGGACTGGGGTGGGGCTTCTGAGGGGAAGACTGGGGGAAGAAATGAATTCTGATCACAATTTTTGTTTTTGATCTGTGGGAAAATTGATTACCCAAAATGCAACACCTCAGCTTTAGAAACCAACACTGGAAAACACTTGGTACTTCCAAAACAGCAAGAAAAATGCCTGCTTGGAGCTTTTCCCAGAAGCCTATATTCTCAATATATTCTCAAATTACTAAATTAAAAATGAGACTAGCTGTCACATAATACTGCCAGCTGTATATTGATAATTGATTCATTTATGGAAAAGATAACTGAGAGACAAAAAACAGGGACAAGTTTCACTTTACTGTTCTCTTACCTAAGAAGCAACAGGTGCTATCCAAACACAAGGTGATGTTCTGAAATCTATACATAATGACTATAATTTGCATCTGTTAACTAGCTATTCTAAGTGCTGCTTTTCTCTACTACAGCCTGAACACTGTCTTTAAACACTCATTTTTTTTTTGGTAATATTTCTCCAAAGGAGATAATTTTTGGTTATCATATGTCTATACCAAAAGAGAAATTTACCTTATTTTTGATATATTTGTTATTCATACCTGTGGCTTTAGAGTTATTATGCTTATTATTTCCTAATATATATCCTTTCAACAAATGAAGAAAGAAAGTGGCCTAAACACAGCCAGCCTACCAGGAGATTGTCAAGCTTTAATTGGGAATTTATCATGGTTTAGTAAAGAGGTTTATTAAGATATAGTTGATTTTGCTTTAAATATGCATAGGTCCTTTCCATTCAGATTCAACATGTCATTCTTTTAAAATTCTTGCTTATTCCACTTAAATTAATGCTCTCAAATCTACCTTTCACCAACCAATGCCTTTCAACTCTCTGCTGTATCCACAGCACTCCCTATTGTGTGACCCTATAGTGCTAATAACTTCATTTACTTGAACAGTGCTCCTCATATTTCTTGTAAGATCAGGGATATCCTATACATACGTATTAAAAATTGTGTTGCAGCAGTTGCCATATAATCCGTTGTTTAAGTTCCTGAGGTACTGTATACATACACAAATTTATCATCCACACAGTCATCATTTATGGACAGGACATCAGATATCTCAACTATAAATTCATTCACTTTCTAATTTTTGTTTGTCTCCTGGACTTGGTCATAGACTAAGAAGTCTATAAATAACTAGGACTAGATAGAAGGCTTCGGTGGAGGTCAAAAGTGAAAGCCGTAGTGGTGTCAGAGTAGAGGGTGCTGGAAGACTAAACCTCTCTGAAGTCTGAACTGCTGACTGGAGTTAAGTTCCTCTATCACTGCTAAGCCAAACATTTTTGAGCCTGCAGAAAGCTGTAGGGGAGTTCTACATTCAGTCTCGAAACAGACCTGTTCTGGACTGGGTTTCTAAAAACTAATCTAAAAGTTCCTGCTTCTGATTCAAGTCCCAAAATTGGCCAGAGCAAAATTAATAAGAATAATAAGAATATGTTACTTAAGTGTTGTAATAGATACTGGGTTGTTTTGTTTAAAAACTGTGACATACACATGCATGTGAAAACTGAAGATAAAGAGAAAGAGATAAGTAAATAGCCTTCTAAAGGCATGCTGTGCTCTACATTGTGACTGCATGATGACGCAGCATCCTTACATCCCATCTACTTTCTATCTTGTGTGGCTAATAACTACTATGTATACTATTGATAGTAGGCAGAATGCTTTTCTATAAAATGAATTTAATCTTTCATATTTACATCCTGATAAGTGTTCTGAATCATTAAGCAGGCTGCCTTTATTAGAGTGTTTGTGGCTAAGGGACATAGATCCTGCAACAATTGTTCCTATTCCAACAATTTTCCTATTTAGGGCAGGACTGTTACCCTGATAAAATATTAAATAGTGGTCAGATTAGACAATAATTCACATTGCCTTCAAAGACAAAACAGTAGCTCAAAATTTAGACCGAAATAGTAAAATATTTAAATGAAGTATCTGATTACAAAGATTCATAAAGAAAACTGTAGACATAGTGAGAAAATAAGTAACAAAGGAAACTTTGAAACTTCAAGCTTTGTTTGAAAAGAAAATAAAGGAAACTTGGTAAATCTTAACAATTTAAATAAGTTGATAAAACTCTGATCTGAAAATGACTTACAAACAACTGTGCAATTTGATTATATGGAATTATATAAAGATTCTAAAAAGAACTCTATCATACCAAAGCCAAGCTTATTATTTTATGTACTAAAGAAAAAGTTTTGAATTGGAGGAAAGATTGAGAATTACTAAGGCTTATCAATTATTTGTAAGTTCTGTCTCAAATTGCAATTTGAACATGGATTTTTGAAACAATTTGTATAATTCCAATTGCAGTAGTAACTTCTAAGTTATTGTTCACATTAAAATATCTATATAAAATATTTGATTTTACAGAATCCACATTTAATGGAAAGAAATCTCTGAATGTATTGTAAGGTTGTTTTCCTAAATGCAAAGTGATATGTTTGACTTTCAAAGAATCAATTATTGTCCAAGGACTTTGGGTCCTCTCGAATTCCAAAAAAGTGGACATGATAAGCAGATACATTTTTGCTACTGATAGAATCAAATGTCCAGTGGGCAGTATCTCATTAGGGAACTTTAGACAAATAGTTTGATTTCAGTGTAAGAAACAAAGATAATTGAAGGTTTATACACATACACATTTATCATTGTCCTAGCATACAGAAGGAGACCTGTATCTTCCATTGTTGTTCTTTGCATTGTGTGGCCAGGTGAACATATTCATCCTCCAAAGCATCCACTTTATTAATGCTTCCTAGACACTTGCTAATCTTCCATCTCTGGCCTGTTACTGAGTTTTGTTCCAGTTTTAAACTGGCAGAAGATTCTGAATAAAATGCTTACTCATCACTGCCCGATGCTGCCATAGTCTGCAACCTGTTCATGTCTTCAATTTCCCACAATTCTCACCTGAATAAGTTCTATACAGTCAGTGAAAAGGAGAGAAGGATCAGGTGGAGAGGGCAAAATCATCTTCCATATCACCTTCTAATGTTACACCTGGAATTTCACTTCTCTTTAAATGTGTCCTATCATATCTATGAGCTTTTATATGCCAATATGTAGTCAAGTCACAAAGAAAAATTGAGTATACACAGAGTAAGATCCTAGAGTTAAGAGTAGGAACTCTCTCTAAGACATGTCCTAAGACCAAGCATTAAACTACCTCTGTGACTCAAAGCAATTATGACAAAACCTATGATATGCTGGTCAGAATTTACAGTAGTGACAGAAACATGTAGACCTAAATTTTCATCTGGACTGTCTGTGATGGACATTTTTTACATTCATTTGGATGGTTAAAGCTTAACTTTAGCTCAGGTAGAATTAAAGTCAACGTTAAGTCTAAAAACCACTTTTTAATGCTAAGCTAATTAAACCCATAAGATGTCCATTTTTAGGAAAAGAATGTACCTTATTTAGATGCAATGTAATTTCTCTTGTAATAATTATGTGAACCTTTTGTACTGGTCAAATGAAAGCTCTCCTTTGTGTTCCCATAGGGTCCCTTTGTTGGCTTTATAATAACTGTGTGCAGGATCTGTCTCCCTGTTTGCACATTTCTTCCCTACTAAGCAACACCCTTCAATCCATGAAATACCTTTTTCTGCCTCCTTTTATCATCTGTTCCTACCTACTGCTGGTTATTTGTGTGCTTTTACATCCTTACTTTTGTTCATACATTATTTATGTGCACAAAGCACCCTGTACTCTTTAAGACCCATATTAAAAAGACAAACAAAAACAAATAAAGCAAAATTATTACTAGTAGTGTAAAAGGTATTTTAGAAATAGGCCAGGATTGTCCCTATTAGATAACTTTCATGCCTGGGTTAAAGAAAGCAAAGCAAAAACAAAATTAAATGGTTACTCTACCATTTTTTTAAAATTTTTATTCCTTTGTTTATTTGTTTATGAACTTATCTAAAACAACATAGAGCAGGCCTAGCTTCTAGCAGATCTGATGGACTCTATCTTAGAATTCTATGACACTTTAGCAGAAAATGTTGATCTTATTCAGATATACCCATATTGTTTAGATTGTTGTTTTACAAAGAAAGTTAGAGTCTAAAGAAAAGTTTCACCAAGACCCATTTTGAAGGGGTCAGTCAGGCAAGATAAGGTTATAGACTGAGAAAAACAAAATGTCGAGTGCAAGGTATGAAATAAAGACTTCCACCATCTAACTCTTCATGAGTTGACAACAAACCAAAAGTACTCTGGGGACAAAACGGTCTCAAGAAATTTCAGTGTTTTCAGTTGAAAACTAGAGGGTGGAGTTTAAACAAAATTTGCCTCCATGCAAGGGATAAGCAAAATTAAAATTAGACAGGAAAGTTAAATCATTTCTACCTAACTATTGGGAATTCCATAGAAGGATAATAGAAAGCTTCATATTATTCAACATTTGAAAGGCACTGCCCTATTTTCAGTGTCTTCCCAAGAATTGAAAATAATTGATAACGATTTAATAAATTTGTTTTTTGTGGATTTTTTTTCAGGAAATAAGATCTGAATAGAAAAATGTTAGTAAAATTAAAAGAAAATATATGTATGCTATAATTATTATGATTCAATAATATACTGGAACTTGTTGCCATGACACTTCTGTATATTGTATATTGAAGACACATAAATATATCATTTAAAGTGTTAAAATGGTTTACAATAGGAAACTGAATATGTGAACTGATAATCAGCATATATACAATTCATAATAAGTTTTAAAACTTTTAGTTTTTTATATAGTTTTTTTTCTATATCAAAGTTGACTGTTTTAGGTCACTTCAAGTGTCTCTTACAGAAAATAGGGGTCACTCATTAAAATAAACATCTCTTCTAATTTTGCTTAATGTTATTAATTTCTCAGTAGAAAAATGAGTTATTTTCCATGTTGGATAAGAAAATGATTTAAAAAAAACATAAGAATTTATTATAATTACCCTGCCTACCAGAAAAACAATTTAAAACAAGCTACATTAGCTTCACTATAATTTTTGTCAATACACAATTAATGTCACATGTCAATGCTTTCACTTTCTAATAAATCATAAGACAAGTACATCACTACTATTATTATTTGAATGTGATATTGATTTTATCACCTTGTGTTAATATAGCACCTTGCTGCAACATTATATTTTATTTCTTAATTCAAGATACTGTTCTGATAAAGGTGGTACATGGCAGTAAATGGTAATCATTTATGGGTATGTGCATACTGTGAAGACCAAGAACTTCTATTTATTGCACACATCTATATCACTAATCTGTATATTAATTTTAATTGTATCTTAATTTTTTAAATAAAAATTGACAATGTTTACAACTAAAATAAGTTGTATATGGAAACACACCAATTTTGTTACATAAACTTATTTCTTTGAGAACTTAGAGAATGACAAAAATTTGAATTCTTGTGAATAGGAAAAAACACTCTTAACGAGAGCCTCCAAGTGATATCCATACACAGGTTTCCTGACAGTGTTTGAATTTTCAGAGTGCTCTGGGACCTCCCTGATGAACATGGAGAGTTCACTCTACACATAGAACTCAGCACACACACGTACCACTATCATAACCATGTTTGCAATTCATCCACTTAGCTGGATCTCCCATCCACTTAATTCAAAGAGTTGTGAATAAAACGAAACACTACCTTAAAATATAATTTTGTACAATTTTGTACAGCTAAATTGTATAAAAGAACAAAGTCAATTAAAATTATGTAATCATAGCTATCCATATGAAAATGTATACCAGACCCAGGCTGAAATTTTTACAGTCCAATATCAAAAATGGCATTTGTTTACTAATGCAGCATATAACATACTCATGTGATGAGAAGTGACAGAGCAAGTGAACTGCTTTAATTCAAGCACTGCACTGGCCAACTTGGTCAAAAATAATTAGGATGAGGTCTTATAACTGCTAATGAAAGTGACAGAAGAGGAAAACGTTCTTTTAATCCAGGGAGAATACTTTTAACTGCATGACAAGTTGAGGCTGGATAAAATAGTATAAGTGAATGATGCAAATTGGAATTTCAATGGCAAAATTTTACCTCCACCCGAGTATCAGTCATTTTATTGCCTCTAAGTTCTAAACCCAGCCTATACTTCTTTATATAATCTCAGATTAATCTTTTTACAATAATGAACTATTAATTTGTGGTTATCATTTTCAATTTGTGAGCATTTAAAAACCCACTCCGAAAAGTTCCTGGAAGAGGAAGATGGAGGAGGGAGGAGGAGGAAGAGGAGGAGGAGGAGGAGGAGGAGGAGGAGGAGGAGGAGGAGAAGAAGAAGAAGAAGAAGAAGAAGAAGAAGAAGAAGAGGAAGAGGAAGAGGAAGAGGAAGAGGAAGAGGAAGAGGAAGAGGAAGAGGAAGAGGAAGAAGGTGACACCTGTAGACCTGTAGAACTGCGAAGAGAGCTAGAATTAATCCCTCCTTCCCAGATTCTAATTGGTAAATAACTAGGGGATGCTTCTTTGTGGTGTTTTCTTCTAACAGCTACAAGGACCTTACCTTAATAACTACCCTACGAGCAATTTGTTTTAGCGTTTACAGCATTGATGATAGGATGCAATCTTCTTTAATGGATGCTGAAAAGCTTCAAGTGAAATCTATAATTGACAAAGTCTTCATAGAAACAGGCAATTAGGAATAAAATTAACAAGAGTTCTCTACAGGAAAAGCGCTCAAGGTTTCACAGAATACATCTCTAGGAAAATATTTAGCAAAATAATAATTAATAATGACAACGATAATTTTTAAAGAAACAGATATGGCGCCTTCTGTTTTACTAAGAGCTGTCAGGATCTGTTGGACCTGTCCGAGTTTGTTTAAAAGATGACCAAGCTAAACTTACTGTGTCCTGAGTAATCCACCTGGTAGTATTATTGGGAGGGGGTACACTGAAGACTAAACTCAAAGTAAAGTTGAGGCAACTTCCAACACCCAATTCTTCATATTAGAAGCATCAGTGCCTCCTGTTCAGATGAGTATTGAGTTGGCAACAAACCAAAAGAGCTCTGGGGACAAAACAGTAGTGGGAGAACAGGAGCCCACAGCACTCCCTGTCACCATTATGGTGTGTGTGCTACAGCTCATCTGAGGTAAGGAATATAAACAAGAACAGGAACAAAAACAGAACTGGCAACTATGCCCTCTTTTCAATTCCTATCTCTTTTTACCCCTTCCCACACAATCACCCCTTCCTCCAAAGTTTACCTGTGGTGGAAGGAAAACCCAGGAGGGAAAAACCCCGGGAGGGTGCAGGCAGAGTGGTTCCCAGGGGATTGGATCTTTGGGTTTCTGGTTGGTGAGGAAGGGGAGGGCTGCACTTACTTTGAGCAGCTTGCAGCGGATCTGCGCGGAGACCATGTGGCTGTTGCGCAGGTTGCCCACCCGGAACATGAGAGTGAGTTTTCCGTCCCTCATGGAGATAACCGCATGCTCACTAAACATGAGGGTCTCGGCGCGCTTTTTGGGCTGGGACATCTTGATGAACATGCAGCCGATGAGGAAAGCGTCCACGATGGAGCCAAGGATGGACTGGAAGAGGAAGAGGATGATGCCCTCGGGGCACTTGTCGGTGATGTAGCGGTACCCATAGCCGATGGTGGCCTCGGTCTCGATGAAGAAGAGGAAGGCAGAGGGGAAGTTATAGACATTGGCCACACAGGGAGTGTAGTTGCCAACATGGGCTTTGTTTAGGTCGCCCCGGGTATAAGCGATCACCCACCACATGGACGCCATGAAGAGCCAGGCCACGGTGTAGGTGAGGATGAAGATGAAGAGGTTCCAACGCCACTTGAGATCCACCAGGGTAGTGAAGAGGTCCGAGAGGTAGCGACTGGTCTCGCTGCCCAGGTTGCCGTGCTGCACATTGCACCGGCCGTTCTTGTCCACGAACCGCTGCCGTTTCTTCTTGGGTACAAGCTGCTGCTGAGGGCCCTGTCCTGGTCCCTGGGGCTGCAAGCCCGAACCGCTCGAAGAAGTGGTCACTACCTGGTAATCGTCCCCAAATTTCCTTCGGAGTGCAGACATAATACGGAGAGGCGAGCCAGATTTCAAACACGAAGCGGAGGCGCAGGAGCCAAGCGCTGCAAACCAGCACCAATAAGGAGGTGGGGGCAGGGGACGAAAGCAGGAGGGGAGGGGACGAAAGCAGGCGCCTGGGTTGGGGGGGTGGGGAGCACCCTGCAGGTAGCAGCAGTCTCTGCCCGGTCGGTCGGATGCCTCTCTTCCCCTGGGACAGAAGCTTTCTTTCCAGGAGCAGTGTTAAAACAGAAGTGTTCTCCCACACTTAAGGCAAGAGGGTTCCAAGGGGCAAGAACCCAAGTGAAATTTTACCTCTGAGCTCTTTGAGGCTTCTCTTTTTCCTCCCACCAACGGCATCCCGGGCCACCTCTTACCTTTCCACCGCACCCCACCCCTGAACTGCTTGGTGAAAATTAATGAGTTTGACAAGCAAGTCCCACCCCACCTGCTAACTCCCCAAGCTTCTAAACTGCTTTACCTGCCTGTTCCAGACCCTCCCCCCCTCCCAGCTGCACCCTGATTACCCGTCCCCCGGGAGTGCTCCTAGGTCCCTTGTCACTCCCGCCTCCTATCTTTTAGCCAAAATCCCGCCCAGAGGCATGTCTGCTGGGCAGTGGTGCAACGCCCCCTACCCACGCTCTGCTGGCTCAGAATCCCCCTCCCGGGACTCCTGAGACCTGTACTCCTGCGGTGCGCGGGCGGCCGAGTTTTCACGCGCGCCACCTGGGCCTTCGGGTGGACTCTCGGGAGGGGGAAACGTCAAGCCACCCCTGCGCTCCAGGGAGCGCTGGAAACCTGGGCACTCACCCAGCGACAGAGGACAGGCGGAGACTCTGCAAGCAGCCCAGGCAGCCTGGCCAAGCAGGCTGTGCTTAGGGTTGTCTGACAGCTTTCTACTTTTCTTGGTGTTCCAAGAGGAGAACCAATGCAGGTGTGTCAAGCTCCGTGCCTCCCTGGGGACACTACACGGCCTCAGCTAGAAATCTCTAACGCTCCAAGCAGAGACCTGACCCGGACGCCTGACTCCCGGGTTCCTTAGCGCGCGATGCCCTCTTTCCAGGCGACAGTGCGACTGCTGAACCGAGGTCAGACTTTCAGGTTAAACACCAGCTTTGCTCCAGCTTTTTTCCCCGTGTCTCTCAATAGAAACATTGGAGTCTTCCTTCCTTCGATTCCCTATTCCATGTCCGCCCTTTTCTCGCCCCGGGTGGATGGAGGATGCAAGGCTCAAGCGGAGGCAACCGGAATGAGGTGTGTGTGTTGGTCCGTGTGATCAGCTGCAGAGCCACACTAGCCCCGCCTGTCCTTGCCTTCCCCCGCTGCTCTCCCAGCCTGAATTGCACCTCCGCGCCTGGGTTGAGCCTGCAGTGTCTGGCAGCTTAGAGAATGTGAGCCCCTCCAATGAGAAGCAGCTTTAAATCTGCTCCCAAAAGGCAGCCAACTCTTCCTCGCCCCCCCTCCCCGCCCCTGCATCAATCAGAAAGCCCCCAGAAAGCAACAAATGCTGCTTTCTGCGAGGAGTACAATATGTCTCTATTTCTAGGGCTTTCTTTTAAGCGAATAGAATACTAGGATTTGGGGATGCATCATCAACAGAGATTCGGCTTTCAGAGAGACATATTCGGAACCAAAAATTCCAAAACCAGAGGGACCTGACAGTGGGCACACCGGTAAGGGCCACACTAAATGGAAACTCCAAATCCTTTCTGAAAATTATTCTTTGAGAAAGGCTTAGAACAACTGTCAGCGTGTGGCTATCTCAGTTGAGGGGAGAGTGCCGCATTTTAATGGCCCCAGCCTGGCAGTTAACTTAATGGTGGGGGCAAAGTGCAGAAACAGCTGATATAGAGCCCTTGAGTAAATGCCAGCTTATTTACCACATTTCATGCTTGTTTTAAAATGTCATGGAGTCTTATGCCATATTCCATCCAGTTCTGATACACGAAGTTGGTGGAAAGTCATCAACTCTTGTGATAAAAACAAAGGTTGGCTGTAACAAGAGGAAACAAAAGAAGCTCACCATCTCTAGACCCTTTCTCCCTGGATAGACAATGATCCTCTGCCCTAAGACAAACCCTCATGCACACAAAAGCAGAAGACTTGTAAAACATTTGGCTCCAATGCTTCTCCTATGGGCGTCTCTGCTAAGTGGACAGCAGTGTATTCTCTGGAGGTTAAATAAGACAGTGGCACTCTCTCTGGTCCTGGAATCCTAGGGCCTTATTTGAATATAGCTCTATCATTTACAATCTCTGTGACCTTGAGCAAGAGAAAAATAGTAGAGCCTGAATTTTCTCCTTAAAGAAAAAAAATAAAAATGATAGTTTTATATTTTCCCAGTGATGGTACAAAAACAAGGAGAAAAGACAAGTAATGTTATTTCTAATTATTTATTTTATTATTTAATCGCTTCTCCTTTGAAGGATGTACTGGGCTGCAAAGTTTTAGCAGAGCCCAGGAAAGAGTATGAATGGGTTCCTTAAGTCGTGGCCACGCTGTGAACTAACACATCTCCTTATCTCACTTCTGTTTCTCCTTCACAGTCCACTCTGCCCTTGGCAGGCTGCTGACAATTACTAAAACACATGCAGACATCAGCTGATCCCTGGGCCATTCCAGTCTCTTCTTTCTCTCACTGTAGTAGTCTAGTCCTCCCCGTGGGTGGGTGTTACTGGCCCTCTGTTTAAGTGTGTTCTCTATAGGTAAGCCTTCCTTAGTATCTCAGGCCTTCCTTGTCGCAGCCTGGGTCTTTCCTCATGAGAATGCTTTCTTGATGCTGTTTTCTTTTGGTCGGTGTTCTTCTCCCTCTATTGGCACTCAGATAAAACAGACTACATGGGTGAAAGTCCTGTCATTTTGCCTTGTTTCTCATTCCTAGAATAGTACTTGCCTCATACTTGACAAACAATATTTCTTGGATTATGACGTACACCAGTCTTAAGTCGCTGGCAACTTCCCACCAATTCACTAAAGCTAGGTAACTCGGAGTATAACTATCACTAAATAGCATCCCTTCCGTGAAATGAAACAAAAGAGCGATGACACTTAAAAGAGAATATTTCTCGTTACATTAAGAATTTATATTCTATCAGTCCTTTGGATCTTTACTCAGTATGTTTGAAAAGATACCTGTACTTTATTTAAAAGGATACCACTAACCTTTCTTTAGGACCCTAGTCAGCCAAGCATGGTGGAGGATGGATGACTTTAATCCCATCACCTAGTAGACAGAGGCAATCAGATCTCTGTGAGTTTGAGGCAAGATACAGGCCATTGATGCATACATAGTGAGACTCTTACAGAACCATGATGGTTTAATAACAAAAAACCAAAATATTTAATATCTTCCTACCACCATTCCTCAGTGAGTAGTAAAGTAAAACTGATTTAATTGTATTATTTTAGAATGACTGACTTTAATTTTTTTAATTTAGGTTACTGTTTTGAATCTTATTTTGACAATCATTATATAAATTTTTGCCTGGGAATAGAGCAGAGTTTCCAACCATTTCTGAAATAGCACGAAAAATTTTCACTTCTGTCACTTGTACTACACGTACAGGCAAAGTGTCACTCCAGCACTAACAATTATTAAGTCAAAATATCGATCAACTGAAAAATCTTGAATTTGCTTCACATACTGTGATATGTCAAATATTCATCCACGATATACTGCTTTTCCTAAAATTAAACTCAAAAAAATTGCACTGGTTTATAAATTAGTTTTTGTCTTTAATAAGTAGTAAACATGTACATAAACAAAAGTTATTTTAAAATAAAGTCATCTTTTATCATTTAATAATGTTTGACTTGTTTATATGTTTTACATGCGGAATGTTCAAAGTTGAAAGTTTAAGAAGACTTGAACAAGTCTAATCCTCTTTTCACAAATGAGAACACTGTGGGTACAACGAGTAAATGAGTCGCTTAATGGCACACCCAGAAAACTAGACACTGAAATTTGAATTCAAGTAGTGAGTCCTCAGGACCCTTGAAGCCTATCCATCTCCTGCCAGCAGTGACAGAAGAGTAGGTTTCTACTTCTAACCTAGACCTTGGGACCCCCTGCTCCATTGGCCAGGTTTCTCAATGACATGAAGATTGTTAAGCACCAAAATGGTCTCACATAGCCTGTAGAATTCTTTTCTACATTACCGTCATCCAGAATGAGCTCTTCTCCAGCCAGCTCTGTCAGCAATGATGCTCCATGCTCCATATTAATTCACCTTCAAAATAATTCGCCTTATTTCTCATCATATTGTCTTTTTCCTAGGAAATGTACATCTCAGACACTGACATACAAAGGGGTAAAAGAACTTTTCCACATTCCACATCAACGGCCACATCAATGCATAACATTGAATCCTCCCACTGACAACAATCCATCCTTTCTTTGTGTGTCCATTTCTTCTGACTTCTTTACGACATGTTTAACATTCTAGTCTGTGTCAAGACTAGAACTTGCCAAAATTGTCTAAGTAGGAAGCAAGCTCTCTGAGCATGTATCTGCTAATATGTGACACTCTCTTTACTTCAGAGGTACATCCTAACCTTGTATATGTGAAGTACTTGAGAGAGCTCTAAAGAACCAAGCTTTACAAAGAACTCATTGAAATGCTCCAGGTAACATTACATGTATCTTATGGTTGAATTTGCAGTGCCTAGCTGGAAAGACAGTGGAGAAGGGCTTCTAATACACACTGGCTTGCTTTAGGTCTCTGTCACTTTAGAGACACAGTATTGCCTGCTAGGTTAAAGCATTTTTCATATGCCATCATGTCACACTTCCCACATGACTGAAGCCTTGACCTCTTTGTGACATTGAGTCCCGCTCCTTGAAAATATTTACAAATGAACCAGCCTCCTCTCTCCTTGTGAGGACAGCTGCTTCCAGGATGTGGTTCTGGAGGGCAGCCAGCCCCACAGTGCTGAGGCCAGGCGAATGTGTGGAGAACAGATGACAGAAGGCCACTGAATCCGATGGTATTGGATAAACTGAGGGCAAACCCTATGGACAGACTGAGTTAAAATGCAGGAAAGGCACAGCATTTCAGACCAGGCCTCAGTGGCAATAAAAGTCTGGGGAAAAAAATTGCACAATGCATAAACATTTGGAGTCTAGTGTTTCAAGATAAGGTGGTAGATCACAAGCGAACTAACCTGGAGTTCAGACAGAAAGAGAACAAAGCTATATTTAACAACAGGCTCAGATAAGGCCTGGCTACATATTTATTCTGCCTAGAGAGTACTTTTGGCAATGTCTTATTTGCTGTGTCCAAAATAAGTAATATCATGAATAACTGGTACTTCAAAACTGAAGGATGTGATTTTGTATTTTATACTAAAAACTGCATGACTTTGAACATGCAGTTATCCTATTATGTAACTGAACAGTGTGAGGGAGAGAACATACCTAATATAAAAGATAAAACCTCTGCCCCCGAGAAGACCAAATTCTAAAAATGACTTAATCGGCCAACTGTGACAAAAGCAAAGCAAGCCTTTGAGCACCCCAGTGTACCTGGAGTGGCCCTCCTCATTCATGGACTGTGACTGCCATGCGCCATGTGACTGCAGGCGGGCTTGCCGGCTTGCTAGGATTATTAATTTCTTGAACGGAAAAAAAACATTGGTTGATATTATTTGTAGATGACTTTCTTCTCATTTTTTTTCAAAGGAGCAATGAAGGAGGGGCTGGGCTGGAGTCCTAAAGCTTTCATCCTTCAAAAGGCTACAGGCTTGCATTGCCAGCAGAGGTTTGGCTACATCTGGGAAGAGGTCAGTTTTTGAAATTCCACATGCAATTTTGAGAAATAGAATGATATTCCTTTTCTCACTCTCCTAAAAAAGAATACAGAAGTTATTTTCTCCCTTGCCAAAAAAAGAAGAAGAAGAAAACCAAAAAGAGAAATCAGTTCGAGATTTGATTGCACAGAAGAGAACAGAGGCCTTGCCAGACCATGGCAGATGACTCAGGAAGCCTTTAATCTTGGCTCTAACCCGGGCATTGCCTAAGGGTTCAGAAAAAGGTAATAACCCATTGTCACTAGGAGGCCATTTATTAGCAAGGCTTTTCTCACTAAACCTTCCCTTTACCACAGAGCTGTGCCACAGAGTACTCTGGTCTGTAGAAGAATAAAGACTTTTTAATAGTCTCCTAGAAGTTAGTCTGCTTAATAAGGTAAACATTTGTTCTATAAGGTGTAAAGTTATTGAGGTGGTATACAGAAAACAAGCTTATACCTTACCTATGTCAATATTTCTAAGTTGACCACAAGAAGAGCATCAATGGAGTTACAGACACCAAAATTATATATATATACATATATATGTATATATATACATATATATACTCCATATATATATGGATTATGATTACTTTGATATGCCAGACAATGAAAGTATGTTTACTATGTATCTACCATAGGTACATGCCAAAGTTAACAGGTAGAGAATGATGAAGTCATCATACAACAGGATGTATTATCAATAGTATCTATAATAATAGCAATGCTCTATGTATGTGGCAACTATTAAATAAAGTAGATTACTTTATTAGCAATCAGAACAAGTCCCTTGGGGAACTTTTCCAGCTAATGAAACTCTTCCAACTTTTATCATACTGGAATCATATTTTATTCATCATTAGGTAATAGTATTTCAAACCATTGTAGAACTCTAAAACTAAAAACAAACTTCACAACAAAAGTAGGGACAAGATCTGTGTATAGCAGTAGATTTCCTTGTCAGGCATTAATGGGAGGAGAGGTCCTTGATCCTATGAAGACTCGATAGATGCCCTAGCATAGCGGAATTGAGGGCAGAAAGGTATGAGTGGGGTGGGTTGAGGAACACCCTCATAGAAGCAGAGGGAGGGAGGATGATATAGGAATTTTCTGAGAGGGGGGAAACTGGGAAAGGGGATAACATTTGAAGTGTAAATAAAAAATATATCCAATAAAAATAAAAAAATAAAAAATGTTTATGTATATGTGATAGTTAATACTGACTGCCAGTTACCTAGAAGATGGACATCTAGGCATGCCAGTGAGAGATTAGTAAATTAGGGTCTGATCATCTCTTCATAGAGCTTAATTATTAATCCCTCACTGGCATGCCTAGATGTCTAGAAGTATTATGCAAATTTGGGAAATTTAGGTTGTAAAGTCAACAGTTCATGTGGCCTATGCTTGTCCACAGGCTGAGGTGTTAGACTGAATAATAAGAAGAAAGAGTGTCTAATGTTCTAGGCTTTCTAAATACATATGCAAAGTAACCAGCCACCTCATGCTCCTACCATGATGTCCCTGTATGGTGGACATCCCCCTGGACTGTGAGCCCAAATAAACTTTTCCTTACTAAAATTGCTTTTGTCAGGTAACTTAGTGCAGCATCAAGACAAGAAACAAATATATCACAACATAGATGCTTATTAACCTAATAATATAGAAAACACAAAGTATTTTGAGGATGGTTGATTTTGTGTTTGTATGAATAGAAATTAGAAATCATCACTCAATAATTCAAAATAATATTTAGCTTGTAATATAAAATGTTTTAAAGGTGGCGATGGTTGCATCAGTATAATTTGGAAACAAGATACTGCAAGTTTAGGGCAGGGGTTTTCTTAGGAGGTATGGCCATGGATGATCAAAGGGAAGGGACAGGAGGAGGTAGAAACTTCCTCTTATGCAGAACCCATGCTCTGGTTTAATTGTGATGTGAATATGTCTCCAGGTCGCCTGTGTTGAACTCTCTCTCTCTCTCTCTCTCTCTCTCTCTCTCTCTCTCTCTCTCTGTATTCATGCAAGATTTAGTTTTTAAATTTTTTTATATTCTCATGTATTACATCCTGACTACAGTTTCCCCTCCCTCATCTCCTCCAGTCTCACCTCCATCTTCCCCTCACCCTGATCCATGTCTTTCGTTCTTCCCTCAGATAATAGTGGACCTTCTCAATTTGTTGGTTGCCATTTTGTCCTTTTGACAATGTCTTCTGCCTAACAGAAACTTGGTAATTTTATGAGGTCCCATTTGCCAATTCTTGATCTTAGAGCATAAGCTATTGGTGTTCTGTTCAGGAAAATTTCCCCTGTGCCTATGTCCTCAAAGGTCTTCCTCAGTTTCAGTGTGTCTGGTTTTATTTGGAGGTCCTTTGTCCACTTGGACTTGAGTTTAGTACAAGGAGTTAAGAAAGGATTGATTTGCTTTCTCCTGCATGCTGACCTCCAGTTGAACCAGCACCATTTGTTGAAAAGGCTATCTTTATTCCATTGGATGGTTTTAGCTCCTTTGTCGAAGATCAAGTGACCATAGGTGTGTAGGTTCATTTCTGGGTCCTCAATTCTATTCCATTGATCTACCTGCCTGTCACTGTACCAATACCATGCAGTTTTTAACACTATTGCTCTGTAGTCCTGCTTGAGGTCTGGGATACTGATTCTCCTAGAATTTCTTTTACTGTTGAGAATAGTTTTAACTATTCTGGGTTTTTGTTATTCCAGATGAATTTGAGAATTGCTCTTTCTAACTCTATGTAGAAATAAATTGGGAAAAGATCTTCACCAATCCTACATCTGACAGAGGGCTAATATCCAATATATACAAAGAACTCAAGAAGGTAGACTCCAGAGAGACAAATAACCCTATTCAAAAATGGAGTACAAAGCTAACCAAAGAATTTTCACCTGAAGAATTTTGAATGGCTGAGAAGCACCTTAAGAAATGTTTAGCAACATTAGTCATTAGGGAAATGCAAATCAAAACAACCCTGAGATTTCACCTCATACCAGTCAGAATGGCTAAGGTAGAAAACTCAGGAGACAGCAGGTATTGGCAAGGATGTGGAGAAAGAGGAACACTCCTCCACTACTGGTGGGATTGCAAGCTTGTACAACCACTCTGGAAATCAGTCTGGCTGTTCCTCAAAAAACTGGGCATGACATTTTAGGAGGACCCTGTTATACCAATCCTGGGTATATACCCAGAGGATTCCCCACCATGCAATAAGGACACATGTTTTACTATGTTCATAACAGCCTTATTTATAATAGCCAGAAGCTGGAAAGAACCCAGATGTCCGTCAATGGAGGAATGGATACAGAAAATCTGGTATATTTACACAATGGCATACTATTCAGCAATTACAAACAATGAATTTATGAAATTCTTAGGCAAATGTTTGGAACTGGAAAATAACATCCTAAGTGAGGTAACCCAATCACAAAAGAAGACTCACAGAATGCAGTCACTAAGTGGATATTAACCCAGAAGCTCTGAATACCCAAGACACAATTCACATATCACATGATTTCCAAGAAGAGGGAAGGAGAGGGCCCTGGTCCTGGAAAGTCTTGATGTAGCAATGATTACCAGAACAGAGAAGTGGGAGGGGGTTGATTAGGGAAAGGATGGAGGGAAGAGGGCTTATGGGACTTGTGGGGAGTTGGGAACCAGGAAAGGGGAAATCATTTGGAATGTAAACAAAGAATATAGAAAAGAAAAAAAAAAAGAGTAGGCCTTCCAGGGACATCAACCAAATCTGGGTTAATGGGCTACAAATTAGACCAGACACAAGCTACCACATCAATCTAGGATGAGACAACCCAGCATAAGGAAAACTCTTCTTAAAGCAGGCAAAAGAGTCAGAAACAGCCTCCACTCCCACAGTTAGGAATCCCATAGGAAGAAGCTACTAAGCCATAACACAGAGGACCTAGCTCAAACTGCTAAACGCTTCCTGATCTTTGTAAGCTTCCATGAGTTTTGGTCAGTTGATTTTATGGTAAAGCAAAATATAATCATGATACAATCCTCAGACCCAGGAGGCTAAGTAAAAAGGATGGCTTAAGACTAGACACAAGGATCTCCCTGGGCAGAGGAAATAGAAGACATTTTGATGGTGGACTGGGGACAGGTGAATTTGGGAACAGAAAAGATCAGATGGGGGAGAAAGAAAATACTGGGAGAAACAACTGTCACTGGGGGCATTTCAGAGGCAAAGTAGAAACCTAGTGCAGCAGAAACCCCATGCATCTACTAGAGTAACCTTAGCAATGATGCTTAACAATGGGGGACAATGGGCCAAACAGGCCATCTTCTGTAACCAGGCAAGGCCTCAAGTGGAGCAACTGGGACACCAATACAGCTACACTACAGTTTGTCTTGCCTGCAGAATGGTTTGAATCCAGAGCCATCATCAGCAGAGAGACATCATGCTGCAACTGCTATTAGGGAGCAGATGCAGTTCCACAATTCCAAGCAATAGGTGGAGCTCAGGGAATGTACAGAGGAGAGGGGGGAAGAATCAGAGGAACCAATAGGGTCACCACAAGAAAGCTCTTTTTCAATGTGCGATTTTTGAAAGGGTTGAAACTTAATGTGAGTATGATGCTGTTAAAGGCAGAGTCAATGGGAGTTGATAGGATTTGCTAAACTCATCAGACTTATTAAACACATTATTTAAAAGAAGGAGTGACCAGAGGATCTAGAGGTGTCAGTGTTATTACCTGTCTCTTGGCATGCAGCATTCTTTACAACCAGGGGAAATTGTCTGCCAGAGTGATATCACAAAATAGAATCCTATAAGTTTCCAGAACTATGAATTAAATAAAGGTATTTTCTTTATAAAGTTTCAATGTCTGGAAAACATGTAGAAATAATCGTGAAAAAGTACTACTAAACCCACAAAAGGCGAGGTAGATGAGCATAATTGAGCAGAAAACTAAGCCATGATGTAATTCAGATACATGTTTTCCAAGAAAAATCGGAGCTCTGGAACAAAAGTAACCTTCCCTGGTCAGAGACAGCCTGGATTTTAAACACTACTAAGTTGCTGATACCTGGCATCCACCAGTGGAAGAGCTGCTTTAGGGAGGACCTGAATGGTACATCAAATTTGGGAGAGCATAACAGTTGCTTCTTCCAGCTAAAGGGGAAACTCCCTGACTGGAAAAGCTAGTAGCATACATCCTTGGATACTAGGGAAAAGAAATAGAAGTCATTGCTGTTTCTTCAGAAGTTGACTTAACAATAACAGGAAACACTTCCATAATTTCACATAACCATGTTGGCTGTACACATACAACTTTGGCCTCATTTTGGTGCAGTTACATGAGACCCTGTGACCCTATTTGGATTTCAGCTTTGATAAAATTGACTAGAAAGAAGAAATTCCCCATAGCTGCTGCTTGAGCATCTTCCAGTACTAAGGGCTGCTTGAAAACTGCATGAAGGAGACAGAGAGGGAGAACAATGGATCAGTATGACAGCAGTACAAGGTTAGGGACAGAGGAGAAGGCAGAAAATTAGGAAAGATGCTGGAAGACAAGGTATGAAGAATAGCAGTCAAAGGTTTTATGGCAGGTAATCTAAGTTAGAAAGGGGAGAGCACCATGAATACAATTTTCTGAAATAGAATAATCAAATAAGCATGTTTACTGCCTCTAGCTATGCATTAGCATTACCTTTGGACTTCACTCCAGATCATTTATATCAAGCACTGTAGGAGTGTGACCCTGGCGGGCTTCAGTATTTTTCAAAAGCCTCTCTTGGTACTGACAGCACAGCTTGGACTGTGAAGCTGCTGCTTAGGAAGTGTACCCCCACTAGCAAGAGGCTTCCCAGGAAATGTCACCTACAGAATCCCCATCCATCTTTGCCCCTGTCCTGACCGCTATCATCTATAGTGCCACACTGAGTATGGATTAGTGGCTCCTCTTTTGCCACTCACCAGAGTCCATAATCCATAAACATAAATGTCTGGTTACAGGAGGTTCTGTCCCTCAGTGGAAGGCACCTCAGCAAAGCATAATATGTTTTGCACTGAGGGCAGGTTAAACCAATCCTGCCTCCCACACAGTCATAAATAAAACATGAATAGGGGAATCCTGCGCGACTGGTTGTAAAACCCATAAATGTTTTAAGTTTCTCATTAATAATGTTTCTGCTTTTTGTGGAGGAATATGTAAAGGTTCTGCTTTCATAATTATTTCTTTTACTAGGTATTACATTCTGCAGAATCTAGGAAGAGAGGAAAGAAATGAAGAAGGGAGGAAGAAGGAAAGAAAGAAGCACATCACTGTGCATTCGGAAGAAGCATACATGTTGGTCAGTTTTGTTTTCTATGTTTTGTTGCTGTTCTTTTTATTATTTTTATTTTATATATACTATACGATAGAAACACTATACATATATATGCAGTATGATTATTTGGACACAGTGGAACGAGGAGGAACTGCAGAAATGAAAACCATTACTAGAAACCAGAATATCATTTTACTTTACATGCTTTTATGCATAATTTCACTTTATTTTTTTCTCCAGGAAGTTCCATAATAGTCCTCAGTTGGTGTTTCACTTAGAGAAAGAAAACAGTTTGAAGGTCAGTCCACTGAATGACAACGTAGACCTGCATTCAGTCATAATTACCCAGCAGTCCACCCCAATGGATTCTCCAGAAAAATCACAGAAGTGGCCACTGAGATATATATATATATATATATATATATATATATATATATATATATATATATATTACAAATTGAGTACAAATAAAGTAAGACTTTCCACTTTTTTATCAGGCAGTCATTTTCCAACTTAAGTAACACAAAATTTGAAATTGAATAAGTCACAATTTCTGATTAAACTGATCTGAAAAGAAAAGTTGCGTGCATCTTATACACAGAGCAAATGACTATATGCTCCCTATATCCTGTGACACCATAGTTAAATGTATAGCTCTAGACACATCTGCAGGCAGCAGTAATAACTAACAGTAATTTCTAAAGCTAATCCTGTTTCTTCTCTCCATTTCTATGGATCCTGACCTCCAAACTGAGCAAAGATTTCTTATTAAATAAGTTCCTTCATTAAAACTGTGAATTGTGGGTCTAAAGAGATAGCTCAGCAGTTAAGAGTGTTACTGCCACTGGCTGATCTTCCAGTGGTCCTGAGTTCAATTCCCAGCAACCACTCATAACCAGCTGTAATACGTTCTGATGCCCTCTTATGGCATGCAGGTGTGCATGCAGATAGAGCACTCATATAAATTATAAAACAAACCCTGTGAATTGTGTATTATACTCATTAGTATCAGTAAGATGCTCTACAATACTTAGATGTCTGTATTGTTTCAGTGATGTATCAAGCTTTAAATAAGAAAAGGGAATAAAATGTGATGAAGTTATCAACTAATGAATTAATTTTTAAGTTATATGTTAATCATGAGAATTATTATATCTATAGGAAATATATTTTTGTCCTGCATGATTATCTTAGTAAAAGCAAAGCCATGTGTAACCATCAGAAGGTACAACACAAAGGTCAATGCCCAGTTCCAACTGTCAATCAAGTGCACATTCAATTTTGCATTCTGTGAGGCTGGAGTTGCTGCTGATGCAATGTCCTCACATATTCAGTCAATGTCAAAATACAAACATCACTAAATGAACCCTTGTGTCAAAATGCCACTGAGTGGTTAGTCTTGCTTCTTGACACAGAAATGAATGACAGGATCGTGTCTATGGCCGCAAAAGGTCTCCTATCAATTGCTGCAGGTAACAAAGATGAAGGACAGGATAATCTCCGCAGAAACTACTTCAACTGTCCCAGATACTTAACATGTTAGCACTGGCCAAAACAGCAAGCACTGCTGTGATTACCCAGGAAAAATATTTTGCCTAAACAATTTTATGTAAAACACTTAAGAAATAACATGCATCACTGAATTTCCTCTGTCAAGGATAAATTCTGTAACTACACTAAAAAGGAAGTGTCATTCATTTTT
Organism: Apodemus agrarius; assembly: GCA_964023405.1. NCBI lineage: Eukaryota > Metazoa > Chordata > Mammalia > Rodentia > Muridae > Apodemus > Apodemus agrarius. Next base: position 129,356,160 of record OZ030008.1, read on the forward strand.
TATTCTTTAATTGTCCATTATCACACAGTGCTTTTTTTAGGATTAAATGTGTGTGTGTGTGTGTGTGTGTGTGTGTGTACATGCATGTGTATGTGTGTGCCAGTGCATATGAAAATATGTATATATGCTTTTGAAGGTACTAGTAAATGTGTGAAGTCATGGGAACATGCACACAAACATACTTGTATACACACACACACACACACACACACATCTACACACATCTGTTTTTGGGTTTCCTTTTAGGTTTTTTGAGACAGGGTTACGCTATGTAGCCCTGGCTGTACTGGAACTCAGGTAGACCCTGCTGACCTCATATTCAGAGATCTACTTGCCTCTGTCTCCTAAGTGCTGGGATTACAGAGTGTACAATCACAGCCCAGCTGATATATAAAATCTTGCCACATACCTATGATGATGCTAAGAGACAGTTATAGTAGAAAGCCTTATACTTACTGGTTGTGTGAATTTGGCAAGTTAGTAATCTCTCCACAGTGTTGTATATTTTCACTATTAAAGTGAAATAGAAATATCATTTGTTTCTGAGAGGTATATGATGGAAAGATTATAGAACGTCTAAATACAACTTGAACCCTAAGATATGGCATGAAATATTTTCAAGGTCAGTTTTAGAATAGTCAAGACATTTTGTATATATAAAATTGTAATATCTTCAGAAAATCTCTAGTTTAGTAATGAGGTTACAAAGGATTTTAAAGGTGAAAATATTAATTCATTACAAATTAAATTATTAAAATCATAACTAAATTATATTGTTGCAGGCTTGTAAATTTCAGGTTCTTTTCTGGGCTCAACACAAAAGGAATCAAAATGTGCCTAGATTTACTCAAGATCTTCTTCCACTGCAGTCACATACTGTTGGCTGAATCTGACGTTACCTCACACTGTCAATCTCTAAATTTTTTTAATGGAAAGTTTGCACTACTGTTCATACCTTTGGCCACACATGAGAGAAACCCACTCATCTCCTTCCCCAAACTCCCAAGAAACCTATCGTTTTGCATCTGAAAAGAATTTAATTCTTATTAATCAAATAAAAGAGATCTTCATTCATGCATAAAAAGAACAAAATTACATGAAAAAGCAAAGCAAAATAACGATTCTTGTATTGAAATAGTGAGAGATTAACCCAGCAAAATCTGTTCCAGGAATTGAATCTGTCAGATACCAGAACATGTGAAGTCAGGTATTGGACTCTCAAAGGGAGACCTGATAGATGCTTGTTATTTCTCCCAGAAAAGAAGAGAGCTGGAAGCTGGGTCATCAAAACCTGAAGATGGACTGCTTTTCCCTGGAAGACGGCTCCTCCCAGAACAGTCTTCAAACAATGTTCCTCAGTCTTAAGATGACTTCTGAGGTCAGTGAAATGCCTGGGCTGCACACTCACTTTGGCAGAAGTCAGAACACAGCAGGAGGGTCAGGATATCAAGGCTATAAGGCACTAGAGGAAATGTCTCCTACTGCTTCTAACCTCTTAAAAATTTGGAATGATATGGCCATAAAGTTCAAGCCTGTTGGGATAGCTCCATGAGAAAAAGCAAGGTTACCACAAGACTTTTTTCCTTATAATTCTAATTTAAGATATTTTAGATCATTAAAAGCTATATTCCTCACTAACTCCAAGTGACTGCTGCTATCCCAAGTCAGTGTTTACCACTAACCTTTCACAGTGCTTCTGTGGATTACACAGTGACAAGATGAGCAAAAACTATTTAGAGATTCAGAGATGAGGATGGGCACAGATGTTTTAAGAGCTGTGTAAAGAACAATCTTAACAGCTCTCCAAGAGAAATTCAAATAATGACATCAGAATTTAAACCCACCTACCAGAATAATGCAAATTCAAACAGATGGTTTTTGTAAAAAACAAAAGAGCTGTATTTAAAAAAAAAACTGTTTTTGATACTTCAATCCTGCATACTTTTTAACCTCTATGAATAACTGTAACTTGGTGTTATTTGCTTTAAGTCCTAAATAAGAAAAGACATAGCAAATGTGCATGTGGAGATAAACACACACACACACACACAAACACACACACACACACACACACACAAACACACACACAAAAGCACACACACGCATACACACACAAGCATATACAATTGCATACAAGCACACACATGCATGCACTTGCATGCACAAGCGTGCATACATTCAGGATCTGTGAGAACTATGTCATACACTAACTCTAGAGCAAGAGAATTTCATTTTCAAAACAAAGATACTTAAAAATATTAAATTGGGTTTTGCAAATATTATAATGAGAATGGAGCCATTTACTAGAAGGTATGTTCTTTAAATTTGCCTGTTACTACAGATCAATTTGCACAAAGATTGACAGCACTAATACCAAAGTTGCTGCTAGCAGTAACCAGTGACAAATAGCTCTGGGCTTTATGCTCAATCTAGAAGATGGCTGGGAAAAAATTAGATTACAGAAATTCTTGAATGAAAAAACAAGAGATGCAGATCTATTACTTTTGAAGCAAGGATGGAGAACAAAGTCCCATCAACTGAGACCCACCAAGGTGTAATAAGGGCCCTTCTAGACTAAAGATATGGCAATGTTGCTTAATATCAGTACACACACACACACACACACACACAGAGAGAGAGAGAGAGAGAGAGAGAGAGAGAGAGAGAGAGAGAGAGAGAGAGAGAGAGAGAGAGAGAGAGTCTTACCACATTTCTGTACCTTAGTGTCATAGATCTATAGCTGTAAGTATCCACTTAGAAAGCAATACGGACCGAAGGAACTAAATGTATTTAAGGCAAAGCCCTGTTCAGCTCAGAGTCCAACCTTTGAATATACATCTACTGAGCCATTGCAGACAGGACCAAAAGCTGGTTCCTGGTAGAAATCTTCAGGGTGCAATTTCTCTCTCCAAGAATACCATAACAAAAGGAAAGCTGAAGACATACCAAAGTCTGAGGGACAAACTCCATCTGCCATTTAATTTAATAGAGGAGACAGAAAGAAAAGGTAGTATTGTGCTGAAAAGCAATTTTCTCAGAGATAAAGCATTCCATCATGGTGGGAAGCTACTTAAGTCTCAAGATGCTTCACAGAGAGGTAAAACATGATGTTCTACAGGGAAGATTTGTAAGACTAAGGAAGTAGCAAACTCTAAATCTTCAGGAAATTACTGAAATTGACAAGATGGACTTGCTAAATTGTTTCCCAAGGATGGATAAGCAGAAAGGACTGCTGAGATATACTCTAAGACCATCTGGCCTGCCGAGAAGAAGCAGAGATAATCTAAAATGATCTGAGACCAACTGACTGGCCAGAGAGATACCACAACCTGTTGAGTCGCCTGCCAATTGTGTATTACACTCAAATTTCCAGTTTTTGTAAGCCATCATCTATTCTAGGGCGGATTTCAGTGACAGAGATGTCTTTGAATCACTTCTGCTCAAACAAGCAACACATACCTATACTTCTGTAAGTAGTCCTAATAAAATACAAAGCAAAAAGGGTCACCTCTGAGACCACATATACACAAACAATAAAGATGGTGTCAGTATGTTGTATTTATATATCTGTCATATATGTTCATGTATAAAAATAATTTATATGTATTATATATATATGTGTATATACATATATAAAGAAAGAGGTTCATATGTGTGTATGTTCAAAAATGATAATCAAAGAGAAAGAAGCTACCAGTTTTAGAATGGAGGGTGCATGGGAGGGTTGAGGAGAGAAGCGGGGAAGGGATGGAGGGGACAAAAGTTCAAAATGATATTATTAGATTTTTAATTAAAAAATGCACAAAAAGTTAAAAAAGTATTTTAGTAGAAAAACAGACTAACAAACTAGATTCAATAAGCTGGACTTTATTTATCATCCTAAGATAATCTGTTTGCTGCTTATATTGGGTGAGTAGACCCTTTTATGTGATGAGACATTTGTTTATGTCTCATGTCTCCGTGGTAATGTCAGACAACACCTACTGAGGGCCAATGCTGGCTTTGTCTTAAGATATGTCCATTTGTATTTGGATGAAGCATGGCACAGACTTAGCAGAACTGAATGGCTGGAGGGCTAAGGGATCATAAAATACTGAAGTCATTTCTTCAAAGAGAAGACTGAAAACCTCAGAACAGCTCGTAGCAAAGCTTAGTCATCAAGGGATGAGCAACTCTGCCATATGCTGCTCTTCACACAAAATGTCTCTTATCCAGGCACCTATGGTCTAATACAGAAAACTTACAACGGTTTAGGTATGGGAAAGAGTCAGAATGATTTTAATTTAAAAAGTCAAGTACCTATTTCATATTTTCATATTTCTACTTGTGTGTGTGTGTGTGTGTGTGTGTGTGTGTGTGCATGAAAGTGACTGTAGATTGTGTGCCTTAAACCCACTCTAAAAAGCAGGAAGCTTTAGAGACGTTGCTTTGAATAAGCTTGACTTCAAAATCATGGAATGCTCAAAGGATGAGTAATTTCTGATTCAGTATGGGTAGGGGGTATCATGTGTAGAGCACACAGTGCCATCTCGGTGCAGTTCCAGATTTCATTGTGCAGAAATGTTCTAGGGAAATGGGTAAGTTGGCAGAAGATATAGATTCTTGCTCTGTGGGACATCCCCTTTCCTAAGGAGAATGAAAAAAAAGAGAAAAGAAAAGAAAAGAAAAAAGAAAAGAGGAAAGAAAATCAAGGTTGTGTTATGTGACCAGACCTCAAATTGCCCTAATAAGTAACCACCAAAAGATCCTTGGGCCAAGATGGAGAGCCAAGGAAAAGGAAGTTAGCTGTCTATATAGGTTACGTTGTACCATTACACTTTCATGTTCCAAAATTGTTCACAGTTCTCCTCTGCTTATTTCATTCTCTATCCTTCTCCTCTGCAATACTTCAGACATTTGTAAGCAGTGCTAATATTCAGTAGTACTTGCTCCAGCCTCGGTGCCTTGCAAATATATGAATATCCAGGGAATTGGTACAGAATAAAGTTGAGAAGTCACCATATAAAGTTAGTACTGGTCAGAAAGTTAATCTATGCTAGAGTCACTGAGAGCTGATTTTCTTTCCAGCACAGCAAAACCACAGTTTGGAAAGGCAGTTGGATTTACATGGCTGGTAGGTGGTCAATGGGATCCAGAGGATCTGGCTTCCTGAAATGACAGAGAGCTATCCTTTGTTCGGACCCAGGAATGAGGTACTTAGATTTCTTATCTGGGAGAAATATTCATCTTAGTCATGAGAAATGTAATGTCAGGCTGAGTCCCAGGTGCCCTTCAGAAATGACCTTCAGATCTCAGTCAGGGCTTTTGTCTGAGCGACCTTGATCTCCCTCTGCAGCTTTAAATGGCCTGGCTCTTGGTAACCTCCAGAGCCCATGTCTCACTGTCTTATATTCATGAAATAAAAAGATTAAAAGGATTTGAACCCTGATGGAATTAACCTTTCTGATAGATTTCCCATGCTGAAGATGTTTTGAGTGTTCTTTTGAGTGCTCTTTAAATTTCCCTGCTTGTGTCTCACAATCACAGTTGGATTCTGATATCAGCCTGGAGTTGTCCCTCTGTTACTGGACTTAGGGTTAACAGCCTATATCCCAACAAGCCAGGTTTGGCTATATATCCTCAATGAGCCAATTAAAGGAGGGGGAGGCAAAAAATAATACAAAGCAGAAAAATATTTATTTGTTTGGGAAGAGAGACAAAGAGATGAAGCCCTACCCAACCCCCCATTGGGTCTTTGGAAAATGCTAACAATAGGGTACAGTTTAAATAGATAACCATAAGAAGAGGTGAACATACCTGAGCAGTCTGACTAGCTATTTTGACTCCATGTCTGTCCACCAAAGCTAGTTTCTCCTACAAGGTTGTGTAAATCATTTTCCAAGGGACAAAGATTCTACTTTGGATGCTCCATAGCTTCAGATATCTAGTCTCTCAAGATCTTCTGGGAAATTCTTATTTCTTAAAACCCATACTGATAACCAAAAGAGGAACACAAGCGTCTCTTTAGAATAAATTCATTTCTCTGCAACCACAGGTTACCTTTCATCTTTCTGCTTTTGAGAGCCCATTTCCTTTCCTAACTTCTTGCCTTTGCTACCAGAATAGTAATAGAGTCCCTTATGAAATGTTTTAGGAGCTTCCCACTCCTTATAAGTACATTGCCCCACCAGTATAGCATGGTTCCTATGATTTACATGGTCATTCATTTAGGAATTGTCCCCTCTCTTCACACTTCTCCATTGGAATGTGGGTGCTTGTTTCAGGATGCCAAAAGCTGCAGTGGACATAGGTCAAGAGTGCCTTGTTCTCATCCCTCTAAAGCAGTTGTAGGGAAGATAATTTAGTTATCTGTCAACTTTCTATAAGTCACTCTCAATATAGGACTTTACTATTAAAGAAATATTTTATATATTCAGACATCAATGCCTAATCAAGCTGTGTTACAAGAAACATTCAATATTTGCCTTTTTTATTAGATTGTTATACTGTTGTTTAGTACAAGGAATTTATAGTTTTAAATTTTAATATTTTTATTTATTTTTCCATTTTGTAAGGCTTAGTTATAATGTTTTATACTCCCACCCCCATCTTGTAAAACCTTTATGAAAATGTTAAAGTTTTATTTATACAAAAGTCCTGATGCATTCTTAGAAATAAAGTGAATTTTTGACAAATCCATTCCAGCTTTTTTTCATTTTCATTGTGCTGATAATGGATCACACACACACACACACACACACACACACACACACGCAGAAACACACAGACACACAGACACACACAGACACACACACACAGTAATATTAGTCATATTGTAATTGATCACTGTTTTAATCAAAGTTTTATTGCTGTGAAGAGACACCACAACATGGCAATGCTTATAAAGGGAAATATTTAACTGGGGCTGGTTTACAGTTCCAGAGGATTCATTCATCATTGTGATAGGAATCATGGCAGCACAGAAGTAGACACCATGCTGAAAAGGTAGCTGAGAGCTCTCCATTCATACCAGCAGACAGCAGGAAGAAAGTAATGGAGGAGTTGGAGGGCAGACTGGAGGATGGGGGGAGGGGAAGGGAGTGCGGCTTGCACCCCCATGGGAAGAACAACATCGTCCAACTAGATGCCCAAGGACTCCCAGAGACTAAGTCATCAACCGAGGGGTACACATGGTTCCAGCCAAAAGAGTGGCAGAGGAATGCCTTGTCGGGCATCATAGAGAGGAGAGGCCCTTGGTCCTGTGAAGGCTCAATAGAGGCCCGCAGTGTCAGGAAGTCGAGTGGTGGTCTGGTGGTTGTGGAAGTGGGTTGGGTGGAGGTGCATATTCTTGGAGGCAGGATGTGGAAGGATGGGTTGGGGGTTTTGGGGGAAGGGGGAAACCGGGAACTGGTATAACTTTTGGAATGTAAATGAAGAATAAATTCAATAAAAAATAAGAAAAAACCAAGACACTGGGTATGGCTTGAGTATTTGAAAGCTCAAAGTTCACTCCCCAGTAGCACACTTCCTCCAACAATGCCACAACTCCTAATCCCTGTCAAGTAGTCCTCCTTTCTACTCACCAAGCTTTTAAAAATATGTGCCTATGAGGCTATTTCTATTCAAGTGACCATAATCACATTATGTATGCATCATAAGACATGACAGTAGATATCAATATGCATGTTGACCGCAGTATACAAAATTGAGAAACTCAAAACCTTATAACAATAAGCACAATTTAGCACCTGATATTTTTCAGTTTTTAGATTTATTTTTATTTTGTTTTCTTACAAGATAGGGGGTTGCCATTCTTTCTTTCTTCCTTTCTTTCTTTCTTTCTTTCTTTCTTTCTTTTTTTATTTTGGTTTTTTTGGATTTGGTTTTTTCTGAGACAGGGTTTCTCTGTATAGCCCTGGCTATCCTGGAACTCACTCTGTAGACCAGGCTGGCCTTGAACTCAAAAATCTGCCTGCCTCCGCCTCCCAGAGTGCTGGGATTACAGGCCTGTGCCACCACTGCCTGGCTAGGGTTCCCATTCTTTAGCCCACACTGCGTGCATATTCAGAGCAATTCTCCTGCCTCAGCCTACAAAGTAATAAGATGATAGCCCTGAGCCTCCATGGTCATCATTCTGAGCATTTTAAGGTGAAGGAAATTCAGAAAAAAGCAGAACCGTGTTTTGCTACCATGCTTACAAACCCTTTATCCTTTCAGGCTCCCAAGGCTGAACACTTAGAATTTCTGTGGTCTGGAGCAGGTCATAGAACACTCCTCTGTCCAGAAGAAAATCACATAGGAAAGGCCTGTAACTAGGAAAGGCCTGTAACTAGGAAGGGTCTGTAACTCCTCCTTTCCCTCTTGTACAATGGTATTCGTGTGACATGAATTCTGCTCCAGAGCCAGAGAAAAATAGCTGACAAGCATAAAGGAACCTAAACTAAGAGGTCTCGCCTGTTCTCCCAGTTTCCCATACCACCCTATCAAGGCCTTTCATCAGAATACCATGCAAGTTTGTTTTCCTCAGCTTCAGGGCTTCCTTTCTGAAGACTCCTAAGTAGTGAAAAATGGTTGTTAAATACATTTCTATGCTTGATTTCTGATAATCATTTTTAGAGTTATTTTATTTTTAGTCCCAGCCAGAGACTCTAAAGAGCCTAGGAAATGTTTCTCCCCTACAAAATGAAGGGCAATTTGTGAAAATTGGGCTGTAGGATATTAAGTATATATATACATATCTATATTATATAATTATGTAATAAAATTATAATATATGATATATGATGTATGATGTTTGATGATGTACGATATATATGATGTATCATGTATGATATATGATGATATATAATATATGGTATATGACATGAGATATATGATATATATGAGATCAAAATAAATAAGTTAAGGAGAAATCAATTAAATGGGATCTACCCCCTCCCAGACATCTATTAATAACTTAATAATCTCTAGATAACTTACAAACCAGTGAGAAAAGAATTAATAACATTTATTTTGTTATTAGTAGTGTTAAGTAATTCCTCAATCTTAGATTGAAGGCAAATAAATGCTGACACAGAGGCTTATGGGATAGGTTTTATCATGGTAAATCTAAGCAATAACAGTGAGGAAAAGGGTAAGGGAAAGTCAAGAGATGGTAAAAATGAACATTTTATGTTTTCCTCCACACATGGAGAAGTTATGTGGAGCTGTCTTTGCTACTTTGCGGGTTCTTCCTTTATCCACCCATCTCTACCCTCTTTCTTCCACCCTTTTAAACCCCAAACACCAGATAAGAGAGAAAAAAATGGATAGTGAGGAAAGAGTTCCCTGACTAAAGCCAAGGGTCAGAAAGGGTCAGCAATGTTATTGTCAAGACTACTTCCTGCTGAATAGGGGTATTGAGTACCTTGAGGCAAAGTTGGTCTTCCCTGTCAGGATATCTAATTTCTTCTTGTTATTGTTTATTTATTGTGCATGACTACTTTGCAGACCATAACCAACAACTGCTGTGGCTTGGTCTGCTGCTATGTATTGCCCTGTTGAACACTGGCCCTGAATGCCTCAGGGATGAGAGAATCCTCATGTACATCAAGTGATGCTATGTGACCATGCTCCTTAATTGAAAACTATTGGTGGAATAGACATGCTGACAGCCTATAGTTGGGCAGAAGAGAGGTTGGTACAGTTTTGGATCCTTGGACTTGGGGTCTGAAGAAAAACATGAGGATGGAAAATGAGAAGGTAGAGAGAGAAGATGCCATCAAGTAGGTGAATCATAAAAACATGGCCAGGAGGACTGGTTAATTAGAGTAAAAGCAGCCCAGGTAGACATGTCTAGTCATATTTCAGGGTTATGGACAAGGAAGTAACCATAACATAGAAATAGACATCTGCCCAGCTTTAGTGTTATCTAAGGCTTATTATGAATATAAAAGTTTTGTGTCTTTTATCTGGGAAATGAATGATCAAGGCAGAGTAGAAATTCCCAAATGAGATTAAATATGTACTACTCTAAACAACAGCCAACAACTAATAACAAGCAACAACCCAACCCACATCTCTGGGTCCTAGCATTTACATATACTCTGAAAAAACTCAGAATTCCAAACATCACTCAATCACAGAAACTATCTGCAGCTGTCAGAATCACTCCACCCCATGAACATGAGGCAAATCATAGTCAGCTGCTGTGGACAATCTAAAGCAGCCTCATATCCCAAACCTGAGATTGAAATGAAACTATAATCTTATAAGGTTTCTATGTTTTTTAAAAGAAATCAGTACCCTAAACTTGTCATTACAGTTCTGCCCATATAAGTTATCACAAGTTGAAAATACCGTTTATTGAAAATATATTAGATTCAACTATCTTAGCAAAAAGGAGCTCAGCAATGTTCTGTAAGATCAGTTGTTTAACCTCATGGTGCCAAGACTTCAGCTCACTGCCATTACTCAAAATCGCACATTAGCTAACAAATCAAATAGTAGCTAACCCAGGGAGCATTAATAGTTGAAATACCGAATACAATTTCCACTCACTTTGCTTTCTACACCATTGTAAAGTAAAAAGTTTCAGTAGACTACTAGAAGTTGAACTCTTTCTGGATTGTGTTTACAACAGGCTCATCTTAGAAGACTTAAAAAAAAAAAGGATATGAAGGGGAATTTCACTTTCTGCTCTTCCAAAAGACCCACACTCATATAAGACCCAGCACATATATGAGACAGCTCTCTATTTTTATCAATTCCAGCTTGAGATGATCCAATACTCCATTCCAATTGGCTCTCTAGGCCATCAGAGCATAAGCATTCATACACACACACACACACACACACACACACACACACACACACTAGCCTGGCAGTGGTGGCACACGCCTGTAATCGCAGCACTCAGGAGGCAGAGGAAGGTGGATTTCTGAGTTTGAGGCCAGCCTGGTTTATAGAGTGAGTTCCAGGACAGTCAGGTCTATACAGAGAAACCCTGTCTCGAAAAAACAAACAAACAAAAAAAGCAAAAAAAAAACCACACACACACACACACACACACACACACACACACAAACAAAACAAAAAAGTGTGCACACACACAATTAACTAATTACTCAACTAATAATTTAATACTAAAATAATTCTAAGAGTCAGCAAACAGAACCACTGCTCACAACACTTTATCTTCACAATAATTCATCTTGATCAGAAGTCAGAAGACCTGTTGTTTGGACCTACCCCAGTTGTTGGCTATCAGCATGCTTTGGGAAGATTGATCATGGAAGATTCCTAAACACATACTGTTAAACAAACAGAAATAGTACTCTCTCTTTCCTTTTCACCAAGCCTTAGGCAGGAGTCAGAAGGTCCTTTTGGTATTAATGTTAGATCCTGAAGGTGGCACAAAAGCACATGAGAAAGAAAGGTTGCAGCAGAACCTCTGTCAACTGGAGCATATTTGAGACTGAAAAATTCAGTGTAGATTCATAACAGTAATTATTTCCTCAGCATTTACCACCCCCTAAATGTGAATGAATTGAAGATTAAATAAAGAAAAAAAACTAGTAAATAGGTAGTCCATTAGCAAGTTGTACATTTGCTACTGGTAATTAATTTCAATTTAACCGATAGTAATGAACAACTCTAAAGATGCTTTAAAGCAACCCAACACTGGAACAGACTGTAACGCTAGAAGCAAATGGCAGTCTCTGCAGTACTAAAATCCATTTTTCCTTCTCTCTTCCCTGTTGCCCACACATTCATTATTTCCTGGTAGACATTTATGTTTTAAACCACTGTCTCTTGGCTTTTACTGTAATGTGTACAGTCGTACTCTTGACTAGGTTCCTGTCTTGTTTCTGTTTCTTCTTCAATCAGTGTGATCTTTAAGTGTGTTCGTGCCCTTGTTCCAGGATCCAATTATCTCCAGTTGATGTCCTCTAAATCTGTCTTGTCAGCTCTTATCTCTTTTCACTTTCATATCAAGATTCCTAATTCTCGTTTGAAGTCTGACTTTTGTCCTACAAGCTTATCAAGGTTAGTTCATTCAAATCTGAAATCAATACTGCCTTCCCCAGGATACACTGCTTCATCTTCTCTCTCAGAGGTGTTATCACAATCACTACCCATTCTGTGTTCAAGGTCAAAACCTGAGTTGACATATCTTCTATCCCTTTTGTCTCCATACTCAGCTACTTGAATCCTTTGTTAGTTGTTTCTGTAAAACTCTTTTATCTCATCGTATGCTCTCTCATTGCCCTGCAGTTGCTGAGCTCAGAAACTCAAGATTAATCTGAAATCCTGTTTTAGTTTACCACATGTATTTTATCTAACCAGGCTCTCCTCTTTCTTACATCCTCTATATTTCTAGCAATAGATCCATGTCATTATTAATTAATCATATCCGAGTATTGCCTAAGACAAATTTATAGTATTTGAAAGTAATGCTTATATTTTTAGTGCCTCAAGTAAACTTAAATGGCAAATATAATACTCCTCAATCTCTTATGCCATATTGATCTTGCATTAAACCTGCAGATAATGGTACTGCAATTCTTTAATGTTCTGTCTGGAAATTCCAACTTGTGGATTCCTTCACAATAAGATGAGCTCTTTATTCATATCTCTCTTTCACAGTTTAAATATGCTAAATCACCGATAACAGTAGAAGTTCACACAGGCTATCACTGAATGAATTAATAATGGAATTAGGATTTTTAGAATTAATATTTTATAAATGTGCCTAAGAAATATGCTAAGTAATGTAAACTGAGAATATGGATCTTGAGGGGAAAACTTTGGAATATTTTAGAAAAATATTGAAACCATTTTCCCTGGATTATCACAATCATTAATTGTCTACGTTATTCCATGACTTAGTAGAACAACACAGCATAAGGTATTAATTGAACGTCTTGATGACTGAACTAGTATTTCAAATGAGTAAGGAATAAAGGAAATAGTTTTAGCAATATTTCCATAAATGAACTCTATATTTCACTATACAAAGCAATAAGGCAAAGTTCCTCCCATCTGTAGCTTAATTATGCAGTAGAATGTGGAACATCCCAAAATTACAGTCTTCTTTTGATTAAATTTTGAGGATTATGCAAAGTAAGAGGAACATAGAGAAGACGACTTCTGCTGCCATTTTCAATAGATATGGATGATGCCCCATTATATAATAATGATATATAAAATAGAGTATATATTATACCTTCTTTTGTTTGGGATTATATCCACATTATTAGTGAATATTTTAGTTCAAGACTGAGAATCAAAAAAAAAACTGACAGCAGAAAGCAAGCATATTCATGTCCACTATGGATGCAATAAGCAAACAATTCAAGAAAATAATAACATCTATATGATTAGGTTGTTCAAAAGATAGACCTAAAACTACAGATAAAAGTGACTGTTTGTGACTAGTAAGAGAAACTATATCTGTGACTATTAAAAGGATAACTGAATCTATTAAATTTTATTCTTACTATGCCTAGATTTTCAATTAAGATGCAAAGTAACTGTTTTATTATGGCATTTTCAGACTTTGTTGAGTTTTTACATTTTTAATGCAATATTTTAATCATATTATTTTTTCTCTCAATTTCCCCCCAAATGTGCTTTATTTTCCTCTCCTCCAACTTAATGTTATTTTTCCTATCTTTCTGAAAAAATCAAAATGAGCAAAACAAAGTGAACAGAAAACAAAATTAATTTTAAAAACAAAAAATTAACAAAAATTAAAGCAAACAATCTAAAAAAACCACAACAAATTAGACAAAACAAAAAAGGAAAAACAAAAAGCCCAGAAATACATGGGTCTTGCCCAGTACCTTGCCAAGTACTCATGGATATGGGGCCAGCCCTATACTGTGGCTAATATACCCAGTGACACACTCCATTGACAAATCTGATTGTTGCTTGGTTAGGGGTAAGCCAATTAGACATTTTATCCTACAAGTAACTTTTCTGGGAAAGGTATAGCCTGTTGAATCGTTGGCTACTGGGGTCCTATAAAGATGTATACAGATAATAGTCTATATCCACTAGTTTTCTCCACAACCTGATGGTAAGGCCCTATTGCTGAAGATACCACTTGCTTATATAATTAAACTTACAAATTTAATGGAGAATTGAGCTGGTTCCCAATTACAAGCTTTACTTTTACTTACTAGTATTTGTAGTGCAACAACCTTGTGACATATAATAGCAATATGTCTGCATAATATACTCAGGTAATCATGAGAAATAATAAGGAAGTAATTAACACATTTTGAAAAATTGGAGTTAAGGCCCACTCCATGAGATGGAACCCATAACTGATACATCTATAGTATGCAAAATCCTGAGGAAAAAAAGTAGGTCATGTGCCTAGTGGAAAACCAACTACTATTATTCTCCTAAAAATGGCAATAAAATGACTTCTAATGATATGCTGTTATTATATGTATATATCTTCTTAACACTCAAACCTCACTAAAGAACCTTTACAATGTAGTGTATTACAGTTAATTCAGATACTCAAATTCAATTTGACAATGTACAGACAGAGAATGAGGGAAGAGGAGGAGGGAGGAAAGGAGGAAGGGAGGGAGGAAAATTTTCTCAGGAAAATTATTGCATATCAATCTTCAAATATAATGGTGTAATAACCAAGGAAAATAATACATTTTATGCCTCAATTTAGATGGTACAGAAGGCCCAGGTATTTGCTCAGGTATCTGGTGGAAAGCAAGATTACGTATATGTGACAGAGCCTAAAGGTCTACATAGAACAAAATATTGTCCTGCCCTGGACCAGGTAATGCTTCAGGACACGGGTTTGCATTTCATTTGCAGTTCTGACTCCTCCTGGTATACCAACATGCTGAATTAGGACTCCAAATGCAATTTTCTGGTCACCTATTTTAGATTTGAGGTCATCACATCTCCAAACTAATATGACCCAATTATCTCTATTTTTCTTCCCTTCCCCCCTCCTCACCTCATGTAATTAAAGACATGGATTTAAGAAAATAATATTTGTTTCACTTTGATTCATGTTGTTGTGATAAATCACCCTGACCAAAAGCAAATTTTGGAGCAAAGGGTTTATTTTAGCTTACACTTCCAGATCACAATCAATCATTGAGTAAAATCAGGGCAGGAATTCAAGGTAGAAACTGTTGGCAGAAACCATAGTGAAAAAGAGCTTACTCACATGGTCTCTAGCACATGTTTAGACAGTTTCTTATACAGCTCAGCTCCACATGGTTAGAAATGGCTTAACACATAGTGGGCTGACCCTTCGCACATTTATCAATACAATCTACCACAGATTTTTGTGATATAAAAATCTGATCAAGACAGCTCTTCAGGTGAAGTCCCATCATTCAGGTGATTATAGGTTGTATCTAGCTAACAATAAAAATCTTGTAAGTACAATATCATACATAATTTATCTAAATGTAGACGTAGACCTATTTATTATGTTCCAGAGACCCTATTATCTGGGAATACTGGCAAATAAGATATATTCATATTCAGTACAGATGACACTTTCCAAATTAAGTTTTTAAGTCATGACTGGTTGAATTTACAAGTTCAAAACACATGGATATGAAGTATAACATGTATATCTTTGTACCATTAAAATTAATAGTATTTTTAATATAACACTCTTTAGTTGTATTTCTCCAAGTAATACTAAGTAAGGCACAGCAAAGTTATGGCCCAAGTACACTGATGAATATGCAGTTATTGTATGTTCCAAGAAGGACTGTAAAGTATCTATCGATTGTTTGCTAGCCCTCACCAATTTCTGTTACCTCTACTCCATTTATTCATCTGTTCCCTCACATCTGCATGGCATGTTGGGCTGAAAAGACTGTTTCCTTGAAGAATCAAAAATAATATCAGCGAGTAAAATCAGTCTCCCTTGACACATCTGGAATGTGCTCAAAAAGCAGAGTCTAGGACATTTCATGTTTCATGTGCCATGCAACTATCAGTAGACTTTGTATTTACTTTTATTTTTCAATCCCAATGGCTATGGAAAGACAACAAAACTTCTTACACTAGAGTGTTCTGATTAGAAATTATGTTTTTTTGGAGTCAAATACATAATTTTATTGAATACAACATGAATGTCAACATAGATATCACCAAACCTGTGCTTTTTAAGCTCTCAATAAGGGCAATCTCAGATTTGAAAACTGTTCCAGAAACAATGAAGAATAAAGCCTCAATGAGAAACAATTCTAGTGAGTGGGGAGACCAGGCTTTTCCTGCAAAAAAGAAACATTTATACTACTTTGCCAAATCTGTTACCAATTTATTTAATCAAAATTGTTATTACAGTGAGAAGAAGCAGAGTTTTTACTTCTAGGGTGTTTTAATTGAAAATATTAACAATATCTGTGCATTCCACCTTCAGTAGAATGAAGTAATTACCATTTGTAATTGTAGAAGAAGAATGGAAAGTACCAATGTAAATCCATATTCCAACATAGATAAGATTGTTTTTTTTAGCAGTTTGATATAGCTTCAGAAAGACATAGTTTTCCTCAGGATAGAACACATGCATGCACTGTTACTTTCCTAAATTATTCTTTTTCAATTTTCTGCTTTTTTTTCCAGATTCCTTAGTTCCATCATTTTAGGTTAGGTAAAACAGAAATTCAGAGATAGTTTTGTACTATGCACTGCAATTTTGTTTGTGAGATTTTGTGTTGCTCTATTACCCTTGGAAAAAAAAGAAAAAAGAAACAAGGCTCTCTCTCTCTCTCTCTCTCTCTCTCTCTCTGTCTCTCTCTCTCTCTCTGTCTCTCTTTCTATCTCTCTCTGTATGTGTGTGTGTGTGTGTGTGTGTGTGTGTGTGTGTGTGTTCATATGCATGAATGCAAGTGCATGTGTACTCTTATGTCTGGATATGTGTGGAGGTAAGTAAACAGCCTCAGGCGCCTTCTACCCTGCTTGAGATTTGATCTATGCCTTCCTGTGCCAAGCTAGCTGGTGACTAAGTTTCTGGGGTTGTTATGATTCTTCTGGCACCTGGGGAAAAAATATAAAGCAGTGAAGAGGATAAATACAGCCGTAACGTTACGGTTCTTCGAAAAGGAAAGTAGAGTGAAGAAAGGTTGGTGGCTTGAAGATGAATTAACAGATGGAACTCAGCAGGGAATTGCCAATTGATTGCCTAGTTACAGCTACTAGATTGAGAGTTACAGTTGACTCTCAGCTATCTACTAGCAAATAATGATGGCAAAAAGATGTTGTTCTTCATTGAATAAGGTAAAATTTTCAAATTGACTTTGAACATTTGAGTTTGAAAAGCAAGTATACTACATAATCTATAAGGGAAAACAGATTTGTTACTGATCACAAAATTAATATACTCCATACTTCTTCTTGGACTGCATTTTAAAATTATTCAGAGACCATGGCTAATACATGAAATAGAACTAGAAAGAAAATGTAAGGTTGAGGTGGATAGTGAAGGTGTTCATTTACCCAAGATATGTACCTCTCAATAACTCTTAATATGGATTTGAGAATTTCTCTTTCTAAATCTATAAAGAACTGAGTTGGGATTTTGATGGGGATTGGATTAAATCTGCATATTTCTTTTGGCAAGATGGCCATTTTTACTATATTAATACTGCCAATCCATGAGCATGGAAGATTTTTCCATTTTCTGAGGTCTTCTTCAATTTCCTTCTTCAGAGACCTGAAGTTCTTCTCATAGAGATCTTTCACTAGTTTGGTTAGAGTCACACCAAGATACTTTATATTGTTTGTGACTATTTTGAAGGGTGTCATTTCTCTAATTTCTTTTTCAGCCTGTTTATCCTTTGAGTATAGGAAGGCTACTGATTTGCTTGAGTTGATTTTATAACCAGCCATTTTGCCGAAGTTGTTTGTCAGCTGTAGGAGTTCTCTGGTGGAGTTTTCTGGGTCACTAAATTATACTGTCATATCATCTAGGAATAGTGATAGTGTGACTTCTTCCTTTCCAATTTGTATTCCTTTAACCTCCTTATGTTGCCTAATTGCTCTAGCTAGAACTTCAAATACTATACTGAAAAGATATGGAGGGGGGGGCAGCCTTGTTTAGTCCCTGATTTTAGTGTGATTACTTCAAGTTTCTCTTCATTTAGTTTGATGTTGGCTACCGGTTTGCTGTATATTGCTTTTACTATGTTTAGGTATGGACCTTGAATTCCTGTTCTTTACAAGACTTTTAGCATGAAAGGATGCAGAATTTTGTCAAACACTTTTCAGCATTTAATGAAATGACCATGTGGTTTTTTTCTTTGACTTTGTTTATATAGTGGATTGCATTGATGGATTTCTGTATATTGAACCATCCCTGCATCCTTTTGATGAAGCCTATTTCATCATGGTGAATGATTGTTTTGATGTGTTCTTGGATTCAGTTGGTAAGAATTTTATTTAGTATTTTTGAATCGATTTTCATAAGGGAAATTGGTCTGAAGTTCTTGTTCTTTGTTGGATCTTTGTGTGGTTTTGGTATCAGCATAACTGGCTTTGTAGAATGAGTTGGGTAGTGTTCCTTCTGTTTCTATTTTGTGGAATAGTATGAAGAGTATTAGTGTTAGGTCTTCTTTGAAGGTCTGATAGAATTCTGCACTAAAACCATCTGGTCATGTGTTCTTTTTGGTTGGAATGCTTTCAATGAACACTTCTATTTCTTTAGGGGATATGGGACTGTTTAGCTGATCTATTTGATTCTCATTTAATTTTGGTATTTGGTATCTGTCTAGGAAATTGTCCATTTCCTCCAGATTCTCCAGTGTTGAGTATAGGTTTTTGTAGTAGGATCTGATGATTTTTTGAATTTCCTCAGTTTCTGGGGTTATATCTGCATTTTCAGTTCAAATTCATCTGGAATAACAAAAACCCAAGGATACTTAAAACTATTCTCAATAGTAAAAGCACTTCTGGGGGAATCAGTATCCCGGACCTCAAGCAGTACTACAGAGCAATAGTGTTAAAAACTGCATGGTATTGGTACAGTGACAGGCAGGTAGACCAATGGTATAGAATTGAAGGCCCAGAAATGAAGCCACACACCTATGGTCACTTAATCATTGACAAACCATCCAGTGGAAAAAAGATAGCCTTTTTAACAAATGGTGCTGTCTCAACTGTAGGTCAACATGCAGAAGAATGCAAATCTAACCATTCGAATGTCAATTCTTTTTTTTTAATTGGATATATTCTATATTTACATTTCATTTCTCTTTTTCTGGTCTAATGTCAATTCTTAGTTGTACTAAGCTCAACTCCAAGTGGATCAAGGACCGCCACATAAAACTAGACACACTGAAACTAATAGAAAAGAAACTGGAGAAGACACTTGGGGACATGGGCACAGGAGAAAAGTTCTTAAACAGAACACCAATAGCTTATGCTCTAAGATTAAGAATTGACAAAGGGGACCTCATAAAATTCAAAGTTTCTGTAAGGGAAAGGACACTGTCAAAAGGACAAAATGGCAACCAACAAATTGGGAAAAGATTCACCAACCCTACATCCAACAGAGGGCTAATATCCAATATATATGAAGAACTCAAGATGGTAGACTCCAGAGAGCCAAATAACCCTATTAAAAATGGGGTACAGAGCTAAACAAAGAATTTTCACCTGAAGAATTTTGACTGGCTGAGAAGCACCTTAAGAAATGTTCAACAGCATTAATCATTAGGGAAATGCAAATCAAAGCATCCCTGAGATTTCACCTCACACCAGTCAAAATGGCTAAGATTAAAAACTCAGGAGACAGCAGGTGTTGGAGATGAAGTGGAGAAGAGGTGCACTCCTCCACTGCTAGTCAGATTGCAAGCTGGCACTACCAATCTGGAAATCAGTCTGGTGGTTCCTCAGAAAACTGGGCATAACACTTCCAGAGGAGGACCCTGTTATACCACTCCTGGGCATATACCCAGAGTTTTCTATGGCATGCAATAAGGACTCATGTTCCATTATGTTCATAGCAGCCTTAATTATAATAGCCAGAAGTTGGAAAGAACCCAGAGATCTGTCAATGGATAAATGGATACAGAAAATGTGTTATATTTACACAATGGCATACTACTCAGCAATTAAAAACAATGAATTCATGAAATTCTGAGGCAAATGGTTGGAATTGGGAAATATCATCCTAAGTGAGGTAACCCAATCACAAAATACACATGGAATACAGTCACTGATAAGTGAATATTAGCCCAGAAGCTCTGAATACTCAAGACACAATTAATATCAAATGATTCCCAAGAAGAAGGAAGGAGGGTGCCCTGTCCTGGAAAGGCTTGCAGCAGCATTTTAGGGGATTGCCAGGGCAGAGAAATGGGAGGGGTGATTGAGGAATGGGCAGAGGGAAGAGGGCTTATGGGACTTATGGGGAGGGAGGAACCAGGAAAGGGAAAATCATATGCAATATAAGCAGAGAATATAGAAAAAAACAAAACAAAACCTCTTAATATGACACAGCATCTCTCATAGGGAAAAATTGAGATCAATAAACATTTTAAAGAATTTTTCAAGACTGTGAAACAATCTTTCTGGAGACACTTGAGGAATTTTAGAATTGTAGGAGCTTTGCCTGTTTCAGGTATCAGGCCCATGTCACATAGCCTTAGCACCCCATAGATTTGTGGCCATCTATCACATAAGCGCAATGTTCCAAGCCCTTTCACATGTAGATGAGGCATCCCTAACATCCCAGACCAAGATAATAGGAAAAGAGACTAGATATGACCATAGTTCTCTGTGCTAATGAGATACCTAGAGGCCAGGAGAGCATCTCCAATAAGCTTTGTTTCCCAGATATTCCTCCCTGCAATTAATCTCAGACCCACACTGAAACATGGGGTATGGTTTTATGCATCAGATTCCACCATGACTATAAACTGTTTAGATCTTCTTTACACCAAGATCTGTTGTGGGAAGCCATGAGGAAAGCCTCTGCCAACAAAGCTGTAGCCTAATCTCTGGTAGAAAGCCTCTTTGGACTCCCAGCCACCAGAACCACCAAGCCTGCATCTTCCAAGTCAACAACAATCATTCCACTGGGACAAGCCAGAGCTCCCCTTCCCTGACACCAAGATTTGGCTCCTGACTCCATTTTCTGCTCTTCTCTGACTCCCAGCAGCACCTGAGAATCCCAAAGCAGTCCAAGAATCTGAGAATCACATGGGCCTGCCTTGGGTACTCTGTACCAGCTCTGGCTTTCCCATGTCTCAGACTGTGATTCCCCACATTCATCCTCCCCAAGGGGCTGTGCCCAGTGGCAGAGTGGACAAAGGACAAAATCCTACATACAACATAACTTAATTTAAAATATCAGAGTGTATGATATATCCACTTTGGTCTACCAAGGAACTTGGTATTGATTTTGCTGTTGTTGTTGTTGTTATTGTTGTTGTTGTTGTTGTTGTTGTTGTTGGTGGTGGTGGTGGTGTGTGTGTGTGTGTGTGTTTGTGTGTGTGTGTGTGTGTGTGTGTGTGTGAGAGAGAGAGAGAGAGAGAGAGAGAGAGAGAGAGAGATTTACTTCAGTCTAAATCTTAAAGCATTGAATAACTAGGAATGCTTTAGATACACCAAGAGTCTTCCAGAAATTAGCAGAGATACCTCTCTGAATAAATCTGGATTTCTCAGCACAATTAATAATGTATTTGTGGAATATCTATGGCATGGACCTTTGATTTCAGTACAAAGATGGCCAAATTGTGAGCACACTCAGGCAAACATGGTGGCAAACTTTAACTACTAGGATTTTCATGTTTATTTCCCTCAAAATCAGGGTGAAATTTAATTGTCATTGTGTCGATATTAAGAGACAAGTATTTTTTTAAAGGAGTAATCAAGCTAGAAAACTGTTTCTTCAGGAATTGATTTATATAATTACTTCTATAGTGAGCTTATCATCCTGGTAATAGTTCCCAATTAAAAGGCAATTTTGATCTCCTCTTGTTTCTTCCTCCTGCTTCCATGGGATGATCAGGCTCTAAAAGCTAATGTTTTCCAAACATTAAACTTTGCAGCCTTCATAGCCATAAACCAAGTTTCTGTTTTTTTTTTTTTATAAATGGCCCAAATTGTGCTATTGTATCATAGCAGAAAGAAGAAAGAAAAAAGAAAGGAAGGGAGGAAGGGAGAAATAGAGGAAGGAAGCATGATGGGAGGAAGAGGGGAAGGAAGGAAAGGGGGAGGGAAGAAGGTCAAAAGAGGAAAAAAGGGCCAAGGTAACACCCAAAGCTATGGTGCATTTTTTCTTCAGTAAATGCATATTTCACAAAGGAAACGGAAAATATTGGCAGAGTAGTAACATAAGAACAACAGAGGGAAAAAATAAAGTAAATTCAGAAATTAGTTACGATTGCAAGAAATGGTTTATATATTCTAATAGGTCAAAAAGTTATTATGGTTGATAATGATTTATGTAAAAACCTTCAATGAATGAATATTCTTCATAATTAAAAACAAAACAAAATAAAACAAAAAATAATGAAGACCAAAAATGAGAGAAAATTGCCCATTAGTAATGAGAAAAGGGTGAACACATAAATTTCTACTTACAGAGATCAGATTATTAGTAGCTATATGCCACTAGATTCTCATAATAAATTCTTTTAGCTTAAGGCCTAATTCTGTCACTCAAATGTTTCCTATGGAAGGACTATCCCTCATCCAAGATATACAGATTAGTGATGTCAACTTGAAGACATTATTTTTTTCTTTGGGTATATTGTCACTTGAAAGATGTTCATGTCATGACAATTATTATGTATTTACATACCCCGTCTGGATTTATCTACTGTTAAAATTGGATAAATCATGACGGAATGGGTAAATTTTAATGAAAGATATATTTAATACATATGAAGAGTAGTCGTATTTGGCTTTGATTCTTTTATTTCTGTTTTTTTTTAATTTTTTTGGTGTTGATATTTGAATGTGTGTCCAACCTTCTGAGAAATTACTTCAAAGAGATTAATGAAGCCATACTGTGAAGACCTGACTCAGGGAAACTGGGAAATTGTCCAACCTTTTCTTCATTCTGCCTCACTGCTGAACTCCTCTTTGACACCCACTCTCTAACAATGCACAGAACAGCTAAAATATCTTCACAATGTCAGGCTTTGCTTACAGAACAGGACACCAGAGTCTAAAGACCACAGATGCTTTTATTGCTACTTTGCAGCACACTGTATGAAGCTGCAGTATTTCTATCCGAACAATATCTTCATTATCTGGTTTCCTTTTCTTTTTTAACAGTCTCTGTAATACTTTTGAAATTCCAATGATTCCTTTTTTACCCCAATGGTATCCAAGTGTTTGGTGTGGGAAAAATGATACCAGCTTAACACATGCTATCTCTTTGCCCTGTCAATAGGTTCAGGGACAAAAACATTCTAAGGGGGACTGATAATATTGAATCTCATACTCACTAAAGTACTGCTAAGTTCCTATTAAATGTATGGTATCATACACAGATATGAAGCCCAGAACTGTAGCAGTTATGTGAACAAAATCATCAATAGGTTAAGCCAATATTGGAAAACACATAGAATGAAAGATTTATAATTGAGTTTCTTAGGAAAGAATAAGCCACCAGATGAAATAATATGTGAACCAGATGTTACCTTTCTACAACTACATATACTCAGCAAAACCAAATATCTCTTTTTTATTTCCAACCTAAAGCCTACTAATTAGGATAGTCAACAAACAGATAATTAAGTTGATTAGGCATTGACAATTATATTAAAACATAAATGCTGCCAATTAACACAAAAGAAAATTTTATGGTGTGAGGGAGGTTTTGGGGCAAGAGTGTAATCTAGTTGCCAGACGCATTTGTATTGATATCCGTGAATACATTAATATATACATATGCCCAGACTCCACCAATGTGATTTACCCACAGCCTAGTAAATCAGAAGTTGCCCTATTGGTTTTCAAAGAACAAATGTCATGAAGTTGTACAGAGGATCTCTGCTATCATCTTGGTCCTGAGAAACTAGCTTTGCAAAAAAAAATGACACCATACAGGGGACAGTACTACAAAAGCTCTAGTAGATTAGGCTTCTCTGCTTTAATCACAGTCACAGTTTTATTTCTTTTTTATAAAAAGTGAACTTTGATCAGAAAAATAACTAGACTAGGAATGTAGATAGCAATGAATGGCAATAGAAATCACCTTTGGGAAGTAGACTTATTGTTATTCAGTCATAACTCTTATCTTGACATGCCGTCATCATTATTTTGAAAATTTCAGAAAAACCTATGCTCTTCCCAATCATTTTTGTTGTATTATACAAAATATTTCCCATAGTAAGTCCAAAATAAAATAATCAGCAATAGAGTGGAAAAATTTGGAAATGCTAAAATAATGATTTCTCATTTTTCAAATATTATGATGAGCATAAATACATAATGAAATGTTTCTATTTTCACTAAAGCTGATTATTTTTTCAGCCTTTGATACAGAGGTTGCATGCAAACAAACCCCACTAGATCAAGTCTTGTCAATTTTGAGCATCATTATTATAGAAGTAATTGAAAAATTAATAAGTAGACTGTTTTTCAGGGCCTATAGCTAGTAATTGCTTTCTCTAAGAAGGATTCTTGGAGATGCATCATTAGTCTTGCCCTGTAGTCAGAACTAGGCTGTTCCTGAAAGCATTCACTGATACATGCAGCAGGGTAATGACTTGTGTCTGCAATCTCCCTTCCAGAGGAGTGGAGACAGCTCAGAAGGCTCATCACCACTAACAGGGAAACAGAAATTACAACACAATGGGCAGATAAATCCTGCTCAGCCAGAGAGTCAGTGTACAAGACAAAGATGCTTAGTGATGGAAGAGCGGTTTACATGGTTGCTGCTGCAGATATCTAAGATGGAGTGAGTCATGAGACCTGGCTTCAACAGCAAGGACACATTTGTTTTGGACCAAAAAAGAATTGAAGAGAGAAGTTGTGCCTACTTTATCAGTAGAGGAAAATACAAGTGGTCTGACCAATAGAGTCTTGATTTTCTGTTTCTTTGAAAGATATATTCTGATAATATATTTCACCAAAACATACATTTTATATTGAGAATTATTTCATATTCATAAACTGTTTTTCTTTAAGAATTTAAGTGAAGTACAAGGTACCTACCATTCAATTCTGTCCATCACTTGTAAGGAGAGAAAAGATTTTCAGAGCTCCAGAGATGGCTCAGGGGTTACGAACACTGGTTGAGTGTTCTAGAGTCCCTGTATTTAATGCCCAGAACCTACACGGAAGCTCATAACTGTCTCTTAACTCTAGTCCCAGAGAATTCAATGCCCTCATCTGGACTCAGCAGAAACCAGGCATACATATGATATATATAGGTTTGCATAGAGGCAAAACATCTATACACAAAAAATGAAATAATGAAAGCTAAAAAATCAGCAAGATTTTGATATTGAATTAACCTATAGTGTACATTTTGGGGTAGCAATGCAGGAAAATTCAAAGCCTCCTCTCGTATTCTTCATTTTGGGCTTTGATATCACCATCATTATGTTTGTTATTAGACACAAGTATTATGAGACAGATTAATCAGCAGGGCTAAAATGAGCATGCATTTTTGGAGGTGTGAACTTCTCCCCAGGGAACTGGGATGCTGAGCAATCCATGAAAAAGATCATAGATTCAATACCAATGCACGCCCAAGGAGTAAAGGCTGCATGACTAGTTGATGTAAATCACATATAGATAGCATTTAACTTTTCATTTTCTGAATCTACTGCCACATACAAATGTTTTAAATTAATGTGGATAATTATGCAAAATATTCTACACAGTAAATATATTTATTATCATTCATCATTAGTCATGTAATATTCAAATTTTATGTAGTACCTGTTTGTGAATACACTTGATGGGGGTTAGTCTCCAACTGTTTCATTATTTTTCAGGTCAAGTGATTTTCTTATTTGGAGTGATAAAGAAAATGCCTTGTAATGAAGAGATTTCTTGGGGTCAGACAGCCTTTCTAGAGAGCAACTATTCTCATCTTTATGCCTTTCATTTTCCGACTTCCTCTGCACTCTTCTCCAAATTTGTGAAAGGAAATTTAATACGCAGTTATGGTATTAGTTATAATCCTATAAGATACAACTTTAAAATTTATATCACTTAATTCTTAATTATTGACTCTGTTCAATTATTACATTTAAATATTTAAATATGTATTCTATCTGGTGTTTTTACAGTTACAGTTAATGTTAATAGGTGGCAATAAATACATAAATGTATTAAGGAATACATTTATGAATATAAATATGTCCTTGTGTAATAATCTTCACACTCTTAGAAATGGAAACCTAGTTTTTCGGTTAGCATATTCTAAGAGATAATTGTCTAGTTGAAAGCAAGATTCATATACAAATATTTACATTAAGATATTGTTTATAATCTAACAAAACTGGTCTATCTAAATAGTCTACAATTAAGCCACTTTTAAGAAAACAATTATTAACTTATCACATGGTCAATAAAATAATGTTTTTCAAGTTTTAGTTATTTAGAAGATTGATATTAGTAAATAATTTATAACATGTAAATTTAAATTTAAAGATCTTTTATACTCATAATAGCTGTAATTGGTTGATAAAATAATTATGTTTCTTCATATTGAATTTTCAGAACATTAGGAATATTGACTTTCTTACATTGCCTTCCTAACAGAAAATTACTGTCTACTGATTTAATGTTTTTAATCACTGGTTAATGACAGAATTATAAAATTACTTTAGCTATACAAACAATATCTCTTTTATATTTTTAAAGAAAATTTCCACGTTTGAACCAAATACTGTTCTTTGTTTGATCTACATTCAACTGCTACAATTGTCACACATTTAGAATATTTCCTAAATATCATATTCAATGATATACTGGAAGTACATGGAAAACTACACCCTTCCTATCATCTTTACAGTTTTGGTCATGGAGTCTATTGAAGTATTTTATTAAATTTAGTTCTGTGCATAAACAGTTAATGTCTATCCCAGAAGCCTTGGATTATTAATATAAATGCCAATGTCAGGAATAGGATGCCCTCTTGGGAGTTATGGACCAGAAGCACCCAAATAATAATACTTATAGGTATTGATATTGGTTGTCTACCAGATTTGGGTGGCAAGCTCCTATTCTTTAAAGACACTGAATATGTTGGTTATAAGATCATTCTGGAACTGATAAAAGGTTCTTCGCTGCCTGAAAGCCTTCATGTTACAATAGAAACAGGCAGAAAGCTGGGACAGAGTCTCAAGAGCAATTTTTCAAAACCAGAAATCCCACTAGTCTAAATTCATTATAAGTACCTTAATGAATAGATAAGACAGTGTTCTCTTACAAGTATTGAATTATTTATTAAGTTAATAATCTTAGTATGATAATTTAACATGAATCTAATTACCTAAAGATGAGAATGCTGAAGTAGGGAAAAGCCATTTTATTAGTTAGTGACAAAATAGGTTATGTTTATTCTTTTATTTTTAAGGTGTTAGTTCACTTTTGAATCTATAGTTAATTATAAGCTGTACATTCATATATAAAACTGAGTTATTAGCATGGTAATTTTAAAATTAAAAATTGGCCTGAGACACGCCACCATTTTGGAGTTGGTAAGCAACTCCAAGGTACACAGTAGGCACCAGAGTGAAGGATTTTCCAGGGTATAGCCTGCTTAGGTGCCTTCCACACCACTGTCTCTGTCCATAGAAAGAGACTGGGCAGCACTACAGCTGCCTGTACAGGTGGGGAAGGGTCTGAGGCAGGGAAGGGTCTGACCTGCAGGAGGCCCCATAGATAGACAGAGACCAAGGGACTGAGATCTGCACCATCTTGGATCCTGCAGTTCAACCAGGGAATCTTCCAAACTACAGAGAGCCCTACGGTTAGACAGTGCTCCACAGTCCGACAATCTCTTGGGGAGAGAAGCTCAACCAGATGGAGCCTGCGGACTGAGCCACCGTCTAGGCTTCAGCAGTCCATCCAGAGAAGCCCGGGTCCTGCAGGAATTCCCGTGGTTAGACAGAGCCCTGAGACCCGTCACCATTTTGGAGCTGGTAGCCTAGCAAGGTATGCAGTGGGCACCAGAGTGAAGGCTTTCCCAGGGTATAACCTGCCTGGGTGCCTTCCTCACTAGGGAGCTGGGAAGCACCACAGCTGCCTGCCCAGGTAGGGGAATGTCTGACCTGAAGGAGGTCCCATAGATAGACAGAGACCCAGGGACCGAGATCCACACCATCTTGGATCAACCAGGGAACCTTCCAATGTACAGAAAGCCCTGAGGTTAGACAGGGCTCCATGGTCTGACACTCTCTTGGTGAGAGAAGCTCAACCAGACGGAGCCCTGCCGACTGAGAGAGCCACCATCTAGGCTTCAGCAGTTCAGCCAGGGAAGCCCCAGTCCTGCAGGAATTCCTGTGGTTAGACAGAGCCCTGAGACCTGCCACCATCTTGGAACTGGTAGACTAACCAGGCAAACCAGGAGGAGACCACAGAAGGCTAGATAAGCACCTAGAAGCAAGCTGGGAGGAGACTTGAGTCCAGCCCAGCTGAGCTGAGGAGGTAATTCAGAGATCAGTGGTGGAAACTTTCCAGTTTCTGCCTCAGGAGCACAGACACCCTCTGAGACAGCAGCACCAAACACCAGGCTCTCAGGAGCTTTAAACACCAACAAGTAATAAAAAGACCAACTAACTCCAGAAATAAACAATGGCAAAAGACAAACGTAGGAATGTTACTAGCAGAAATCAAGGCAGTATGGCAGTATCTGAACCTAGTTCCCCGACAGCAATAAGTCCTGGATACTGCAAAACACCAGATAAGCAAGATTCAGATCTAAAATCACTGGTCAGGATGCTGTTAGAGGAACACTTAGACAAATCCCTTAAAGAAATACAGGAGAAAATGGATCAAAACTTAGAAGCCCTTACAAGGCAAACACAAAAATCACTTAAAGAAATTCAGGAGAATATATATACAGCAACCAACAAATTGGAAAAAGATCTTCACCAACCCCACATCTGACAGAGGGCTAATATCCAATATATAAAGAACTCAAGAAGTTAGACCCCAAAGAACCAAATAACCCTATTAAAAATTGGGGTACACAGTTAAACAAAGAATTTTCACCAGAAGAAATTCGGATGACTGAGAAGCCCATTAAATGATGTTCAAAATCATTAGTCATCAGGGAAATGCAAATCAAAGCAACCCTGAGATTCCACCTCACACCAGTCAGAATGACTAAGATTAAAAACTCAAGAGACAACAGGTGCTGGCGAGGATGTGGAGAAAGATGAGCACTCCTCCACTGTTGGTGGGAGTGCAAGATGGTACAACTGCTCTTGGAATCAGTCTTGCGGGTCCTTAGAAAATTGGGCATGACACTTCTAGAGGACCCTGCCATACAACTCTTGGGCATATACCCAGAGGATTCCCCTGCATGAAGTAAAGACACATGCTCCACTATGTTCATAGTAGCCTTATTTATAATAGCCAGAAGCTGGAAGAAGCCCCGATGTTCCTCAAAGGAAGATTGGATACAGAAAATGTGGTATATTTATACAATAGAATACTACTCAGCAATTAAAAATAATGAATTCATGCAATTTGTAGGTAAATGGTTGGATCTGGAAAATATCATCCTAAGTGAATTAACCCAATCACAAAAAAATACACATGAATTGCAGTCACCGATAAGTGGATATTAATGAGCCCAGAAGCTCTGAATACTCAAGGCACAATTAGCAAATCAAAAGATTCCAAAGAAGAAGGAAGGAGAGGACCCTGTTTCTGAAAAGACTGGATCCAGTTTTGTAGGTGTGTACCAGAACAGAGAAATGTTGGGGGAGGGGGATGATTGGGGAATGGGCTGGGGAGGGGGAGAAGAGGACTTATGGGACATATGGTGAGGGGGGAACTGGGAAAGGGAAACATCTTTGGAATGTAAACAAAGAATATAGAAAATAAAAAAAAATTTAAAAAAAACCACTAAGAAAAAAAACTTAAAAAAAAAATTAAAAATTGTGCCATGAGGTGGTGGCGCATGCCTGTAATCCCAGTGCTCTGGGAGGCAGAGGCAGACAGATTTCTGAGTTTGAGACTAGTCTGGTCTACACAGTAAGTTCCAGGACAGCCAGGGCTATACAGAGATACCCTGTCTTGACAAAAACCAAATCCAAAAAACAAACAAACAAACAAAACCCCCTAAATTCAAAAATGGATTCTTTTCTCATACAATATATCCTGAATATTATTTCCCACAGAATAACATTTAAACCTATAAAATCTATCAACAAAGTCTTCAGTCTATTAGTGTACCAGAAGAACATAAAGTGGTTGAAGGAGAGTAACTGAAACAGAAGAACAACTGAACCATCAACAGGTGAGCAAAACAAGAATGTGGCAGGTGAGCATGTTTGAGAACTACAGGACTACAGAGGCTTGGCTAGAAAGTGCCCAGAGGGAAATATGGCATTCTCAATTTTCTACCCTCTGTCATTTACAAGTATTTGGATTTTATGAGGTAATGGTAGGACAAGTCAAAAAAGATTTTATGTTTTGTTATTTAAATATATATTTTAACTAAAATGTAACTTCATCATTCCCTAATTTTCCCTTTTCTCTCAAATTGATAACCTCTTTTCTCTTCATTTTTGTATACAGAAATATGGACAAATGTATCAGCTTAAACTTCTGAGACAGTTTTTATTATTTGGGTATATGATTTCAGGACAATATAGATAATTTTATTGGAAAACCAATTTGAAGTCTCATGAAGAGGAGACGCTAATTCTACTACTGTCTCATCCTAGGAATTGGACCACACTCATTTCTCCTCTTTCATTAGCATGTCTTATGACATTGACATGATTCCAGCCATGTTTCCAGTGGATCTTTTTTATTCAGTCATGTCTAGGAGGTACATTCTCATAGCAGATTTTCTCATTATTTTACAGTCTTTCTCTACCCTCTTCTTTGACATTCCCGAGCCTTAGATGGTAGAGTAGTGTTACAGATGTATCAGTTGGAGCTGTGCTCCCCAAGATCCATGTGTTCAGTTGTGCTTTCTATAATGGTGTCCATTTGACGTAAAGGGAAGCTTCTTTGAGGATGCATGAGAATTGCACTAATCTGGGACAATATCAGTAAATTATCTAATGTAGTTGTAAATTATGTTGGTCTATTAAAGTGGTAGTATTTTTTTTTTAATTATATCCATGACCGTACTAACCCTAGTTAGTTGGCTAGGTTTCTAGTACCAGTCACGATTTTTCCCATATTGAATAGGCCCTAAGTCATATTAAACAGCTGATTACAAAGAGTACTGCCACTGTTGCACTTTTGTAGATACCTTAACATGTAGAAATTGTCATGTTTAAAATGCACCACATCTGGTTAGAACTATTGACTGTTTCCCTCCCTTGGCAGCTTGCATTATACTTTTTAGTATTGTGGAATATAGATCTACAATACTAAGGCCTCCATAGGCAGGAGGCTTTCATGTTTTGTCCAACTTCAGTTAACTGAATCTTGGGTCCAAAGGTAAGTTTCTTCATTAATAAGAACTTGTATTTAGCCTCTGAGAAGTAATTAATGGTATCTGCAACAAGCTATATTAAATTAAACAAAATATTGCATTATTAGACCAGTCATCTTTCAGAAGGAATAGGCTGGATGCAAAATACAGTTGAGATTATTTTCTTGCTATTATGGTTTCTTGCTATCATTTGCACGTGTCTGTGTGTGTGTGTGTGTGTGTGTGTGTGTGTGTGTGTGTGTGTACCACATATATACAACTGCCGGCAATTTTCAGAGATGATGTTAGATGACCTTTGAGCTAAAGTTAGAGGCATTTGTGACTTAACCAGTTTAGTTGCTTCCAAACTCAGGTCTTTTGCAAAATCAGTAAGTACATTTAACTGCTGGTCTATCCTACCAGATCAAATGTATTTTTGTGTAGCTACCAAGAATTTTGAACTCTATAGAATTATATTAGTTTGTTGGTGCTGACCTGACAAATCACAGGTTATATGGCTTAAGTTCCGTGGATTAATTTTCTTCTAGCCTTTGAGGATAGAAGGCAAAATCCAAGATTTCCTCAACTTAGATTCTCCTGAACTCTATACTTATTTTGCAGTGAATTTATTCTTGTTCTGTTCTCATTTGAACTCTTTATCTGTCTGTGTACCTTCTCTGTGATATCTTTTATTTCCTATTTAGAGACTTGTCAAGTGTGGGAAAACTGCTAATTAAGGTCGAAGTCCACCATGACTGGATCGCCGCTGGGCTTTGCATAATATGGGAGATTCCCTTCATTAGTGGGGCTTCTGCTCCTCTGAACTGTCGGGGGAATTCTAAGCCAAATGTCACATAGCCTCAATTAGATTAGAGGATCTCCCTATAAGAATGTTCATGCAGCACCTGAGATTCTTGAAATGCTTCCCCATGTTAATAGGGCCTTTCAGATGCCCCAAGCTCTTTACCAATGACCTTTGCTTATCCTGGGTATTCCTATCCTCAGTCCCTCAAAACATTATAACCTTTGAATCACCGTAAGTAAAGCTAACCTTATACCTGACCCTGTTGTGGTCATTCACGAAACATATTCACAGGGCTTCTGAATGTCGACACCCCACTACCATCTCTGCTCTCTTTTTCTGTCAGGAGCAAATTGGCCAATGGACCATGAGGAGAGGGTGATGCACATTCATGATGGAGAAAGAATCTACATTCATAATGTTATCCTTTTAATATAACATTAATTATCTCTGAAAAAGCCATCCTTCTATATATGGACATAGTCTCAAATAAAAAAAAATTGGGGTAGGCCAAGGTGAAATTCAAAGAGAAATAATTCATTCAGTAACAATAGCTATATCAATGTATTGCAAGAACTATAACTTATATCTTCGTTTTTCAAAAATTTCAAGGAATCTATCTTACAAAGAGGGAAGGCTTGCATCTCAGAAAGAGAGTTGAACTTTGACAAGCTCTCCATACACACACGCATGCATGCACCTGGACACGCGCACACACACACACACACACACACACACACACACACACGCACACGCAATAAATGATTAAAAGAAGAAAGCTTTGCTTAGTCAGGAGAACTGATGGACTTACAGAAATCAATCACAATATTTACAATTTTGAATCTAAAGTATCAGATGTAAGGTGATTAAGCTGTTTATTTTTATTTGATAAAATAAATAAAATAGTATTTTAAAATAATATCAAAGTAGATTTATTAGGCTAGTCAGGCAGGTCATTTGTAAAGGCATCTATCACTATGCCTGATCTTCTCTGACTTTTATTCCAGGACTCACATGGTCAAAGAAAGACTCAGCATTAATTACAGTTCATATTTTTTGTAAGAATATGAAATGCACATCTTACCTCACCAAATAAATAATTTTAATGAAATAATAAATAAATTTATATAATTGAGTTATCTGTCATAAAGTGGTGATCACATGTTGTGATGAAAATCAAATTCTCCGTTTCTAAAAAAGGAACACCAAACATTTTAATCTCCTAGCAACTATAGTTGCTTGATTAGAAAAATAGGTGACTAATAATTGAGTCAAATAAATAATTGCCTAATAAGATGAAGCATGGAGAGGGGGTGCTCTTATTTTATTTTATTTTATTTTATTTTATTTTATTTTATTTTATTTTATTTTATTTTATTTTATTTTATTTTATTTTATTTGAGACAGACATGTTTTTCCTTTCATGTCATGTTTTACATCAAAATAAATGAGGAGGTGTAAAATGTCTCCTTGGGGAAAAACCATTGACGTTAGTTAAAAGAACATTTTTAAATGTAATTTTATATCCCAAATAACTGGATATTCAACTCAGTTGAATGCAGTTGACAGCATGCATATTTGTTCTTATCAATATTCCTGAGGAAAATATAAACATGAGACAAGTAAGGCTCATCAGCTCACATAATGCTTAGTCCTTCTCAGATATGCTCTATTTTTTATCCTTCTATCATACAATACATACTGAACACATATCTGCCTCCCTTTGCTCCTTGCAGTACCCTGCCTCCTTTCCTCTTCACTTGGTTCCGGGTCTACTCCTCTGTTTCCCTAGAGAAAAATACAGGCATTCCAGAGATATCAATGGAACACAGCATAATAAAGATAAATCAAGACTAGGCACAAAGCTTCATGTTAAGGCTCGTCAAGGCAACTCAGCAGGAGAAAGAGGGTCCCAAGAGTACAGAAAAGAGCCAGATGTAAAAGAGAAGAAAAAGGTGGAGTTATGATAATGTCAGTTAGAGATCTAACTTATTTGACTGTTTTTCAATTACATTGGAATAGAAATAATATTTACCCTTTGTATGCTGCTTTAACAAGTTTACTTTATAAGTTAAATATGTTGTGCTGTGGATTTGGTCTATGGCTTGTATCATGTTAATTGGCTCTCCAAAATTGTAAGAAAACCTGCCCCATAAGACACTGAGGGTCCCTGCTGCCAGTTGGTTTTGATTGGTAAATAAAATTGCCCGCGACCAGTAGTAGGGCAGAGAGACAAGAGGCGTAAATTTTAGGATTCCTAGGCAAGGGACCAGAAGACAAGTGGAAGAATAGAGTGGCCATGCCAGGAAAGGGGTAGCTGCCATGTCTGAGAACTGCAGCAAAGAGAGCATGCTGTTGCTGGGCCTATTTGAGTAAGATTCTTTGGGAACTGTAATGCACAGTGCTGAGTGTGGGGATTGTACTCACTTATAAAAATTAATTCCCAAATGGAAAACACATACCTTGACTTAAGATTAGGAGGTGGGGCGAACTGGTTTCTCAGTCAAAGCAGAGCCACATGGTTCCTCCCCAAGCTGCATAGGTTCGGAACTAGCAAAAGAGTCCATGCTACTTTGGCAGGCATGAATCTGAGGCTTGTAGCTGAAGGCTAGAACACAATCTGCTTGAGACAGAGGGGTGGAAGGTGGGTTAAGGTTTCACCTGGACACTCCTGTTTTGGGCTACTTTGGAGAGCTTATGCTTTGGACACTAAGAACTCCTGCTAAAAAAGGCAAGCTGAAGAGAATAAGGCTGAAGATAAGATAAAACGAAAATTACATTGTTTTAAGGTTAAAAGGATGAACCCAAAAATAGACTCATACAAAAATATAAAAGTAAATTTAATTAAAATTAAATGCATAAGAAAAGATGTTAATTCAAATTACATAAAGAAAAAGAGATATAATTATATATCCACAGATAGTAACCTGTTTAAAAAGGAGGAATAAAGATAAGCTACATTGTTTTAAGCATAGGAAGGAGACATAGTAGTAATTGTTTAAGTGTTTTTAAATATAAATAAAATAAAAAGCCAGGTCTTTAATCTCAAATATAGAAAAAATAACAATACAGAGATAGAAAGAAATCCTATCTCGATAAATAATAATAGGGAGATATTAATACATAGAAAGAAGAATGAATGAAAATTGACTTGATTGTATTTAAGGATAGAAAGGATAAATAATGCTAATGCTTTTGAAAAATTGAAAAGTCTATGCCTTTATGGACAGCTGTATGCTTTGAACATGGGCTTCATGGGAATTCTGAAATTTTTTAGGCTGGTATGACAAATTAATATTCTAGAAATATCTTTATCCAGTAAGTAAAAGGCAATATAATTAAATTGAAATTAAAAGGATATTAATTTAACTCTTATAAAGAGAAAGGTGATATATATGTATTATATATACATACATATGTATATGTATGTATATATACACACATGCAGGAGAGAGAATTTAAATAGACATAGATTAAATGAATTAAAGTCTTTGATTTCATATAGGTCAGAGAAGGGGATAGGGAACAAAGCCATATTTCAGACATAGTAAAAATTTAGGCCTTGATCTTCTTTGAGGTTAGGAGCTTTTCACATTTTGCATTTTCTTTGACTAGTGTGTCAATATTTTCTATGGTATCTTCTGTATCTGAGATTCTCTCTTCTATCTCTTGCATTCTTTTCGTGATGCTGACATCTGTGAATCCTGATTTCTATCCTAGGTTTTCTATCTTCAGGGCTGTCTCCCTTTGTGATTTCTTTATTATTTCTATTTCCATTTTCAGATCCTGATGACTTTGTTCAATTCCTTCACCTGTTTGGTTGTGTTTTCCTGTAATTCTTTAAGGGATTTTTGTGCTTCCTCTTTAAAGTCTTCTACCTGTTTACTTGTCTTCTGTATTTCTTTAAGGGGGTTATTTATGTCTTTCTTAAAGTCCCCTATCATCATGGTGAGATGTGATTTTAAATCAGAATCTTACTTTTTGGGTATGTTGGTGTTTCCAGGGCCTGCTGTGTTGGGAGAACCAGATTCTGATTATGCCAAGTAGTCTTAGTTTTATGTAGCTTATGTTCATGCACTTGTCTCTCACCAACTGGTTATCTCTGGTATTAGCTGGTCTTGCTGTTTCTGACTGCGGATTGTCCTTCTTGCAAGCCTGAGTGTCAGTACTTCTGGGAGACCAATTCTTTCCTGCAGGAATATTGGCATGAAGAGCTGTGGCACAGGGTCAGTTGTGGGTTGCAGACAGAAACTGGATGGATCCTGTTCCTGACTGTTTCTTTGGGTCCTATATACTGATGGCTCTGGGCAGTTCTTCTTGGACCAGGAATTTGAGAAGAAGTTGTGGCCTTACCTGTGTTCATAGGTATGTCAGCACTCCTGGGAGACCAGCTCTCTCCCTATGGTATTTGGTTATGGAACACTGTGACACAGGATTAGCTCCAGCCTCTGTAACATAGGATCAGCTTAGGGTCACAGACTTAAACCAGAAGGATCCTGTCCCAGGCTGCTCCTCCGTTCCTGTGTCCTGAAGTCTCTGGACAGGTTCCTCGGAGCAGAGTGATGGTCTTACCTCTGTTTACAGGCTTGTAAGCACCCCTGAGAGACTTGCTTTCTCCCAGTTGTATTTGGTTATGGACTTCTGTGGCACAAATTCGGCTCCAGGTGCTGTGACACAGGATCAGCTCCCCAACCCAGTCTTTCTAATAACTCTGATTTCAGGACTGTTTAGGATGATTAAGTAATGCAAGTTAAGGGCCAGATAGTAAACTCATAATTATATTAGAATCTGATTTAATTATAATTGTTTTCAATACTATTCAAATGGAAATAGCTAAGTGTAGTCAAGGTTTAAGAGTTCAATTATTCCACAGATAGATTGTCTTCAAAAGCATCAGAAATCCACAGAGGATGGGAATTTGGTATTATTTCATCATCATCATCATCATCATCATCATCATCATCATTATTATTATTATTATTATTATTATTATTTGGTTTTTCAAGACAGGGTTTCTCTGTGTAGCTCCGGCTCTCCTGGAACTCACTCTGTAGACCAGGCTGGCCTTGAACTCAGAAATCCACCTGCCTCTGCCTCCCAAGTGCTGCGATCAAAGGCGTGCACCACCACCCCCGGCTTATTATTTCATTATTAAAGGTCATTTGACTATGAGACATGTGTGCTCCTGACAGTATTCCACTTCAAGGAAGATATTGAGCATCATTCCTTGTGGGCAAAGTTGCTTCAATCACAGCAAGGTAGGCACTGGCAAGAATTGGTATAACTCATCTGCAGACAAAAAATACTGTTCAGAAAAGGACACACATTGCAGGATACTTGACAGCTTAGCTCTGCCTATACAGAGCATGCGATTCCTTCATAATTCTTCCTTCACTTAAGGTCTTTCAGTTGGTTCAGGGGCACAAGGCTAAAGATAGATGTGCCAATATTTTGGAATAAGGGGCTGTCCAAGAAGTCAATTGTCTCTACAAATAGTATAAGTTTTGGAAGTTATGTTTTTCCGCTTCCTATATATTCTGGTAATATTTAATCCTTTCTCTGATCTTTGAAAGGGTTGAAGACTAATTATTGTCTTATAATCAAACTTAAGTTGTTTAGCATTAAGGAAGATAATCTATATTTGAAAGGATGGTTTTAAGATGGTAATACAAGTTAAATTCGAAGCATAATTCAGTTATAAGATGGTCAACTCATTAATTTAGTGTAGATGTTAAAGTATTGTACAAAAATTGACAAAATTGATAGCCTGGTTGTTATTAGTGTTTATCATACTTTATTGTTTACATAACTATTATAACTATATTCATTATATATCTGAGAGACAAGGCCTTTTTAATTTACAGAAAGGGAGGCAAGGTGGATTTGGTCTAATGATTTTGTATTATGTTAATTAGGCTCCACAAATTGTATGAGAATCTTCATATAAGATACTGAGAATCCCTGCCCACAGTTGACTTCGATGGGTAAATAAAGTTGCCAGTGGCCAGTGGATGGAAAGGAAAAAAAGGCAGAACATTTTAGGATTGTTGGACAAAGGACCAAGAGAGAGGGGAAAACATAGAGTTTCCATGCCTGGAAAGGGATAGCTGCAAGATCTGAGAGCTGCAGAAGAGAGACCTGGGGAAGAGAAGCCTCAGGAAGACCCCTCTGACTGGATCTGGACAACAATGATGGAATATAGATTTTGGTAAGTATTTACTTGGAATATCGGAGTAGAGGCATTAGCCTGCCAGGAACCATTCTCACATAGATCTCAAAACCTCCTTCTTTCAGCCATCTTCATGCACAAGCCTGCCTTTAGAAGGAAAAACATTAGCTTTCAGGTTTGCCAAATAGCAAGTTGGTCAGCACATATAGAGCTCATGTTGGTTAGAACAGAGCTCACCTACGTTTAGGTTACAATAGTAATCTCTTTCCACTT
Organism: Apodemus agrarius; assembly: GCA_964023405.1. Classification (NCBI taxonomy): domain Eukaryota; kingdom Metazoa; phylum Chordata; class Mammalia; order Rodentia; family Muridae; genus Apodemus; species Apodemus agrarius. The sequence goes on from OZ030008.1 coordinate 129,394,950, forward strand.
CACCTCCTTGTGATCATTTTAGTTTGCCAGCTTCCTTGAAGCCCAAGCTAGCTTTGTCGTGAGATTCTGAGAGACTACTTCCTAGAGACAATGTTTAGAGACAGTGCTTGCTCCCTGAGATACTGTTCCCCAGAGACTATGTTTGCTCCCTCATTCCCCCTGCCTACATCCTCCTTGTTTTCCTTTATATTGTGGTGTGTAAAACAATAAAGTTTGACAGCTTGATCAGAATACTGTCTTGCTGTCTGTCTCTCATGTCTCTTGTCTCTCGCCTTCTCTTAGGTGGTTCGGGGACCCTGGTGATTGTCCTGTGGGTCGGGACATTAGCCACGTAGAAATTTGGAAGTGGCCCTTCATTGTACTGTATAAGTATATTAAAATATAAGGCTGAATGTGTCTTTATTTGGGAACCCAGAACATTTGGTCAGGACGTGAGTAAAGTATAGCCACTGCCAGGTGATTTGAGTAGGATTAATTGACAACAAGAAAAATTATGTTTATTATATATTTATCCTATACCTATAAACAAGGATCTTAGCTTCCTCTGTTCCCTTCAGTCCCTCTTTCAATTAAAAGCTAGAGGGAAAATAGATTCCTAGCTTAGGATACCAGTAATATGGAAGCCAAATCCAAGGTAAAAATCATGATCACCATTTTCACTGTGTGCTCTTTTTTATTATTATTATAATGTTGAAACTTAAATGGCTTGAGCTATTGCATTATGTGTGTTTGTAGTGAAGTGACTGCTGAAAGCATACAATTTACATGTCAGTCACCTGAACATTTAACTCTGTCTATGGGAGTATAAAAGCAAATTAAAGTCTGATATATAATATATTAATCTTAAGAACTATTTTTCTCCTAACATATTCTAGAGATGTGTATGTATCCTGCAGTTTGTACCTCCTCACCTCCTCCTCACATTTCCATTCTTGTCTACCACTATCTACTTTGTTTCTATTTGAATCTTTAAAATTACTTAAGTGAGTTAATAAAGCATTTTTCTTCCTGTATATGATTATTTTACTTAATAAGATCAATTTGATTTAATTGTAAACTGGACAAGACCTAGAATTACTGGGAAGAAAGCATCAATAATGTTTTTATTTTCTAAATCAGAATGGCCTGTGGGTATGCCTGTGGGGGATATTCTGGTTTGCCTTAGTTGATAAGAGGTAACTTATTTAATTATGTAGTTATCTATTTATCTCTTTATGTTATTTATGTAACTTATTTATCCATGTTGTTGCAAATGGCATGATTTCTCTGGATGGCTGAATAATAATTTATTATCATCATTGTAAATTTATGTGTTCCTCTATAGACAGATATGGGATTTTTCTGATGTTTTAGTAATAGTGAACTATTTTCTTGTAGGAGGAAGATGCCCATCTCATCAAGATTCTGATTGCCTTTGGCTATAAAAACAGAAGAGGCTGTGGTGAATCATACATATTTAAAAATTAATAATTTAGGCTCCTATACTGTAACATTTCCATATGTAAAGGAGAGTTTGTATTTACTGTAGGTTAAAAACCTAGCATTCAGATCAGTGAGAATAAGTCAGTGGTAGAGCACTTGGCTAACAGGTGTGAGGTCATAGTTTCAATCTCCAGTATCAGAAATGCTGATGGGGTGTTTCTATGTAAAGTCAGGAAAGCATGTTGCCTTTATCTTTACAAGTGGAGTAGTAAAACACTTGTTTCCTATCTACCACAGCATCTTAGTAAAATAAAGCACTGATAAAAATAATAAAGCACTGATGACATTTGAAAATCTAAAGTATTTGAGAACAGAATACCTGATTGGAGTATGTCAGACAATCCAGTGTCCCAGCTGAAATATCACTCTAAACAAAACAAAGCCAACCAACCAATCAAACAAACAAACAACAGCAACAAAAACACCCACCAATTTTTATGAGTTTCATACTCCATTGTGTAAATGTACTACATTTTCTGTATCCATTCCTCTGTTGAGGACCCATGGCTCCCACTGGATATGTAACAGAGAACTGCCTTATCAGGCATCACTGGAAGGAGAACCCCTAGGTTGGAGGCTTGATAATCCAGGGTCAGGGAATACTAGGGTGATGAGGCAGGAATGAGTGGGAAGATAGGGGAGTAACCTCATAGAGGTAGGGGAGAAGGAGAGAATGAGAGTTTGCAGAGGGGAAACTGGGAAGGGCATAACATTTGAAATGTAAATAAATAGAAAAAGAACAACAAAAAAGAGTATGACCCAGTGGTGGTGGAGGCACATGCCTGTAATCCCAGCACTTAGGAGGCAGAGGTAGGGGGATTTCTGAGTTCAAGGCCAGCCTAGTCTACAAAGTGAGTTCCAGGACAGCCAACGCTACACAGAGAAACCCTGTCTCAAAAAACAAAAACAAGACAAAACAAAACAAAACAAAACAAAAAACAAAAAAGTATTGTACATCTCAATTAATGAGTTTTAAACAAAATCTGTACTTCATTTTAAACAAAGGCCACATGTATATTGAGTGTAATTTAATGATAATGACAACTGGAAGTGAGGTATTGGGAAATTGTTTTTTATAACTTTTTTCTTCCCGAGGATTGGTTCTTCTGTGTAAAGAATATAACCCATCTTCCCACCAACTAGTTGGCTTTCCTTGAGTTCTGTTATCTGTGTTCCCAGCTACTCTCTAAATCATATGGTTGTATGTCTTTAAGAAGTATACTTTCACATGGGCTATTTAGAATTATAGTTTGCACAAATACATGTTTTGAATATTCTTGATGATTTTTTAATGTCTAGGTGAGACAGGAATGTGTACATGGAAAAATCAACAGCCACTGCTTCACTGACTGATCTGAAAATTATCTACCCAATTATAAGCTGTGTTGGCATTTCCAGATGTTCATTAGTTATTGCTTACTCAGAAGACTGACTATGTTGGTCTTTATATATTTTTAGGGTTATTAGAGTGTGAGCATACACTGTAATTATGAGATGCAGATGAGCAACCATCTGCAGAAAGTTCTCCTCCTCTCAAGGACTCTCAGATCAAACTGAGTCATATTCCACTGATGAGTTTCCCCTGGATTAAAGCTTCACAGTGCTGAAAATGACAATAATTATGGTGCTGAAAATATAATGTGTATTTGGACAAGAAACTTCCTTCTCTGTTCTTTTATAGTTTTAAAATAACTTCTACAATACATAACTCATATGATATAATGAAGCACTTTAGGTCAACATAAATTTTTATGTTGTAATTGGGTTGTTATTGATAATTGAGCTATTGATTTCAGGTTATAATTTGCAGGCACAACACAGCAACTGAAGCATGTGTTAAAATTTGTTAATAATATTCCTTTATCCATTTAGTCACTTCAAATGGTCCCATGAGTCTCAAAGACTCATGTTTTCCAAGATGTGCTGTTTACTTGAACACATGCAATGAAAAATCTACAGTTAAGAAGATAATGGAAGACGGCAGTTGAACAGTTTAATCTATCATCAGAAAAGTAACACATTCAAATTCTGCCAGTAAAGTTTGTTGAAGACAAATAAAATTTGAAAAAAATTAAAAACATATTCTGTTTATTGTGCTATCTTCTATCTTGCAGATTACACATTGAGAAATGCATGTTTCAAAACTGAATAAAAACAGTGTCTTTGTGTATCATTTTGGAAATAAATTACTCTGTTTTGAATTATAAAAGAAAAAGAAGTTTTGGAGAGGTAAATTTAGGGCTGCATAAGATTATTTTCTAGGGTGAAAAATTTTTTTCCAGTCTAATTATTCAATTATTCAACACATATTTACTGGATGATTAAGTAAAGCAAAGCTCTACTGTGTATTTGTGAGCCCTAAAAACAAACAGTACAGTAAGCTTTGAGGTTGTACACAGGGAAAAGAACGACAAAAAGGAACTAGTGGTAAGTATGGGAACAATTAAATTGATGCCTTCACTAAGTATTGCCCTGTGTTATGAATCAGATATCAATTGGTATCCAAAATTCTTGATTGGAAGACTTATTCCCCAGCTAATTATGTGATTCACTGGTACTTTGATCATGAGGATACTACAATGGCATGAACCATTTATATTTATGAATCATTTATATTTATTTCCTATTTATTTCCTTTATAGCTGAATAAGCACCTAGAAAATTACATTAGAGGGTGCAATTCACTAAAAGTATGCCTATTAATTATATATTTGTATATCTTATCCCTCACTCTTTCCTATCTGTTTTAACCTTTACAGTCATGAGATGATTAACACTCCACACCCCAGCCATAGGTCATGGAAATATGACTAAGGCTGAAATTTCTAAAAACTTGCAGCTAAAACAAACCTTTCTTGCTTTTACATGGTTTCTGTCATCACAATAATGAAAAGGGACCAATATATTTCAGAAGAGGATAAATAAGTATGAAGACCAAACCTTCCTTTTGCTCTAGTAAAGCAGGTCTTTTGTATTTCTAGATTAGTACTATATGTGCAGAAGTTCTGTTATTATTTTTACAGATTTAGTTCAGGGATTAGAAATCTCTGATGTACATGCAGCCTAGAAATTAGAAAGTCAACAAATGAAAAGCTGCTCATTGTGTCATGGCAGTCCAAATGAAAGCAAGGATGACACACCCCACTAAATACATATTTTTTTGACAAAGATATGTTTCCTATATTAGGTGAGGATGTAAAAGAACATTTTTTGTCTTATACCATGAGTATGAGTGTGCACTAGTGGTGGTCAGATTAGAAATGTGCATCATCATTAAGACCATTATATCAGTCTAACATTTGATATTAGATTAGAATGTATAGACTTCCCTGGTTAAAAATCCCTTGGGATTCATCAAATTGGCCCAGTGAATGTCCATTTTATTAGAACATTATTTCCTTTCTTCTTTCTTTATTCTTCCCTATTTTTCTCTCCCTCTGTGGGTGTCTCCTTACATATAAAAGAGGACACTCTGAAATCAAAGAAAATTCTGCTTACTGCCTTCAGTCACAGACTCTAGGGTTATTCTTCTACTGTATGTCAGTCCAGTTCTTTTTTAGAACACTTGAGTATAGATGAGTTTTATGGTTGTTTTAGATGGAGTACATGGAGTTTGGAGAATGTTTAGCAGGCTACCTAAGTTGGTAAAGGCAACAGATTCCTGAGGAAAAGACAAATGTATTATTGGTAAAGCATGAGTTTTCATTTTCCAAAGAAGAGTGCCTAGAATATCCTGGATGAAATGTAATGTAATCAAAACTAGAATCTTAGATGTTAGGGATAGTAAATTAATGGAATAAAATTAAATTGTGGCATAAGGATAGCATACTGTGCTTAGTAAGTAAGAAGTTGTACACGGAGACAGAGAAATGGTGCTCTGTTGAACTAGAGAACAAAGAAGCTTTAACATTAAACACCTTCATTCTCTGAGCCTATTCTTTTGTTTTGGCTTTTACAACAATATTTATTTTACTTTTAAATTGTATTTTGATTTTAGAAATAGCAAATAATTACTTCTTTTCTCCTTTCCTTCCTTCTTTCTATTCGTTCCAGTGTACATCTTTTTATTCTTTTAAATTTGTGACCTCTATTTTTAATTTGTGTTACATATCTAACTCTCTATCTCTCTGTATCTTTCTGTCAATATCTCTATTCCTATCCCTAACCGTATCCCTATCCCTATCCCTATTTTTTAAATGCAAATATATGTTTATTTTATGTGCATAGCTGCACAAACATAATCTTTTTTTAATTTTTATTTTCTATATTCTATGTTTACATTCCAAAGGCTTTCCCCCCCCACCATACGTCCCATATCCATACCCACCTATTTCTCTTTCACTATCTATCTGTCTATCTATCTATCTATCTATCTATCTATCTTTATCTGTCTATATATGTCTTGAATGGGAGTGGCATCATGTTCATTTAGTGAAGATCAATACACATCTTGCTTTTCGGTAGTCTTTAGGGGAAAATGGTAAATGCAAAGGGTTTTATCAAACAACCACAATTCCTAATGTCTACAGAAAGACAGCAGTTATCCCTTTCTTATTCTTCAAGTTAGTCTATTAGACCTTGGAGACTCAATAGTTTTAGAAGCACCACTGATAGACTGAACACTATACAAATAACTTAAAACTTGCTTTCTGTCTTTTCTTCTACTGGTTGGTAATCTTGAAAACTAACACCACAAAATAAACACTCCAACATTCATATCTTATTTTCTTCACTTCACTAGGAATTCTAAGGTTTGATCAGGCCAACACCACTTCCTCTCTTCTCACAATTACTCATTTTGGTAACTTTTATCAATATTCAAATTAACTTTCATGGGAAGATGTCTAAAATTTGAAAATCAGATCAAATATGTATTAAATTGTAAGACAGCTAGTGGAAGTTTACATGAAAAGTAGGGTTTTTACAAAACTAAAATGAACCTTGGCTTTTCCTATTTTATTTTATAATATATCATAAGTTTTATGCAACTTTAACAATAAATTTTCAAAGATATTCAAAGGGTTACTTATTTGCAAAATTATGACTTTGCCATCTGTTAGAATATGTGAGCATATTTATTTTCTTACAATAATGAATGCAGTGTACTAAGTACAATGGAGTTCATAAATATTTGCTAAGCTAATGAGAAAATGTATGTATTTTAATGTATCTTACCCAAGTAGAAATAAAATTACCAATACTGCGTTTAGATGGTAAATTCACTTCAGATTATTCATAATACTAGGCAAAAAATAATTATATATATATATATATATATATATATATATATATATATATATAATGGTTACCTTATGTGTCCACTTGAAATATAACATGCAGACCCACTTCCTTAGGCTCCATATTCAGGTACATGACATAAGCAGAAAAGTTCTACTTTACCAGAGGCCAGCCCTTTACTAAGAAACTAAGAGACCAAGCAAGTACACAGAACCCTTGAGGCCATACTAGCACTTGGAACTACAAAAGCAATATTGGCATCTAAATCCTAAGAGGAAACAAAGGCAACAGAAAATAAATAAACAAACAAAAAACAAACAAACATCCTACTGGACCTGGAGAATTGTTGATCATAAGAAACCCAAACCACTCAAGGCAGAAGAACTCTGAGGAAACAGAAAGCAAGGGAAATATATTTGAAATATCTATCTAACAAAGATCAACGCAGAAATCAGAAATAAAACCTTTTAAAAAACTAGACACCCAGCATGAGAACATAATTAACAACAGTCAGAAAAATATAGTACTACTAGAGCCCAGCTATCCTACTATAGCAAGCCCTGGATATTCTAATGAAGCATTGAGCTTGAAATATCTATCTAACAAAGATCAAGTCAGAAATCAGAACCAAAACCTTTTAAAAAACTAGACACCCAACATGAGAACACATTAACAATAGTCAGAAAAATATGCTACCACCAGAGCCCAGCTATCCTAATACAGCAAGCCCTGGATATTCTAATGAATCTTGAGCAAAAAAAATGAACTTAAATCCAAATGTGTGAAAGGCCCCCTAAAGAAGAAATGAATAAATCCATTAAATAAATCCAGGAAAATAGAAAACAACAACAATATCAACAACAATAAAAACAAAAACAGGTGAAGAAACTAAGATCTGAAAATGTAAATAGATGCAATAACAAAAACAAAAATTGATGGAATACTGGAAAGGAGAATATAAGTAAATAAATAGGAACTACAGATGTAATCTCCACCAACAGAATGCAAGAGATGGAAGTTAGAATCTTAGAAGTAGAAGATGTGATAGAAAATGCTACCATCTGTCAAAGAAAGCATATATGAAATTTCTGACCCAAAACATCCAGGATATCTGGGAAACTATGAAAAGACAACACTTAATAATAATTAGAATAAGAAAGAGAAGATTTCCAGCTGAAAGGACCAGAAAATATTTTCAAAAATATTATGGAAGAAAGTTATCACAACACAAAGAAAGAAATGCCTACAAATGTACCAAAACATAATGTACACTAAATAGATTGGACCAGAAAAGAAGGTCACCCTGCTGCCTAATAATCAGAAGACTAAATGTATAAAACAAAGATAGAATATTAAAAGCTAGAAGGGAAAAAGGACAAGTACCACTAAAGGCAGACCAATTAGAAATGTACCCAAGTTCTCAACTGGGAATCAAGAGCCAGAAGGATCTGGAGAGTTGTCTTGCAGAATCTAAGATACCATATATGCCAGCAAAGACTACTATACCCAGCAAAAGGTTCAATCACCATAGACAAAGAAAAACTATTCTATGAAAAAATTAAAATTAAACATCATCTATCCACAAATTCGTTTATAGAGATGAATTTGAAGTAAAACTGCAATGCAAGAATATTTACTATGCTCAAGAAAAAACAGAGAAAATAATTTTACACTAGCAAAATTAAAAGAAGCAACACACACACACACACACACACACACACACACACACAATTACCAACACCACCAACATCAAAATGACAAGAATTAACAATCATTAGACATTTATATCTCTCAAAATCAATGCACTCAATTCCTCAGTAAAAAGACACAGGCTAATAGAATGGGTGAAAAACAGATTCCATGATTGTTCTGCATATAAGAAATATACTTCAATATCAAAAATATGATTTACTTCAGGGTAAGTGGCTGGAAAAAAAGATTTTCTAAGCAGAAAAATTCAAGAAGCCAAATTGTATAGCCATTCTAATTTCTTAAAAGAGAAAAAGACTTAGGCTAATATATATCTAAAGATTTCACCTGAACTAAGGCTGTTCCATAGCCCTCTGAATACAATTCTCACCAGGAGAGAGCTGGTCTCCTACGAGTTGTCTCAATCCTAACCTCAGAGGTGAGATCACCACTTTTGCTCCAATAAGTTTTAAAAGCAGGACCTGCCAGAATTGCACAGGGCACAGGAACAATGAAGCAGCAGGGGACAGGATCCTTCCAGTCTCCACCTGACCTCAGAGCTAATGCTGTCCCACAGCTGTCCACACAAAAACCATGGCCAGGATGGAGCTGGACTTCCAAGGAGTATTCGAACACCTAAGATCACAGGCTTACAGGCCCCAAGGAGGGACAAGATCCAGTCAGAGACAGCAAGAACAACAAACAACAGAGATAACCAGATGGAGAGAGGCAAGCACAAGAAACTTACCAACAGAAAGCATGGCTACTTGGCATCATTAGAACCCAGTTCTCCTACCTCAGCAAGTCCTGGATACCCCCAACACACCAGAAAAGCAAGATTCTGATATAAAATCACATATAATGGTTATGATAGAGGGCTTTAAGAAGGACATAAATAACTCACTTAAAGAAATATAGAACACAGGTAAACAGGTAGAAGCCCTTAAAGAGATAACACAAAAATCCCTTAAAAATTTACAGGAAAACACAAACAAATGGGTGAAGGAAGTTAACAAAACCATATAAGATATAAAAACTGGAAATAGAAAAAATAAAGAATTCACAAAGGGAATGTTTGCATCTTAGAAAGAGGGCTAAACTTTGACAAACTCTCCACTTCATACACACATGCATGCACGCACATAGGCATGGTTACACAGATACACAGAGACACACACAGAGACACACACATGCACACACAATAAATGATTAAAAGAAAGCATTGCTTAGTCAGGAGAACTGATATACTTAGAGAAGTCAATCACAATATTTACAATTTTGAATCTAAATTATCAGATATAAGATGATTAAGCAATTTATTTTTATTTGATAAAATAAATAAAATAGTACTTTAAAAATATCAAAGTAGCCAGGCGTGGTGGCACACGCCTGTAATCCAAGCACTTGGGAGGCAGAGGCAGGCAGATTTCTGAGTTCGAGGCCAGCCTGGTCTACAGAGTGAATTCCAGGACAGCCTGGGCTACACAGAGAAACCCTGTCTTGAAAAACAAAAAAAAAAAAAAATCAAAGTATATTTATTAGGCTAATAAGACAGATCATTTGTGCATCATGGGATAAAAGTCAGCAGATCATACACAGTGAATGTTGCCTTTAACAAATGAGCTTTCAAGTGTAAAAGCTACCATAGAAAACATTGACACAACACTAAAAGAAAATGAAAATACAAAAAGTTCTTAACCCAAAACATCTAGGAAATCAAGAACACATTGAGATTACCAAAACTAGCTGGGCGTGGTGGCACATGCCTTTAATCCCAGCACTTGGGAGGCAGAGGCAGGCGGATTTCTGAGTTAGAAGCAGTTAGTCTACAGAGTGAGTTCCAGGACAGCCTGGGCTACACAGAGAAACCCTGTCTCAAAAAACCAAAAGAGAGAGAGAGAGAGAGAGAGAGAGAGAGAGAAAGAGAGAGAGAGATTACCAAAACTAAAGATAATAGGTATAGAACAGACTAAACATTTTTAAATTTATTAAATATTTAATTTATTTAATTAATATATTTTAATTTTAATTAATATATTTAATAATATATTTTAATATTTAATTAATATAATTTAATTATATTTAAATAAATATAAATTTATTTAATATTTATTTTTGTAAATATCTTTAAAAAATTATAGAAGAAAACTTCCCTAACCTAAAAAGAGATGCTCATGTACATACAAAAGCCTACAGAACTCCAAATAGATTGGGCAGGAAAGAAATTCCTCTTGTCACATAATAGTTAAAACACCAAATGCTCAAAACAAAAAAATAATATTAAAAGCAGCAAGGGAAAAAGGTCAAGTAAAGGCAGACCTATCAGAATTTCATCAGACTTCTCAACAGAGACTATGAAAGCTAGGAAATCTTGGCAGATATCATACAGACCTTAAGGGAAGACAAATGTCAACCCAAGCTACTATACCCAGCAAAACTCTCAATTGCCATAGATGAAGAAATCAAGATACTCCATAACAAAAACAAATATACATAATATCTTTCCGTAAATCCAGCCCTATAAAGGATAATACATACAGAACTCCAACACAAGGAGGGAAACTACACCCTAGAAAAAGCAAGGAAATAATCGTCTTTTAACAACAACAACAAAAAAAGAAGATAGCCACATAGTCATAATTACATTTCTAACAAAAATAAAAGGAAGCAACAATCACTTTTCCTTAATATCTCTTAATATCAATGGACTCAATTCCCCAATACAAAGATATTAAGTAACATACTGGATTTGTAAAAAGGACACAATATTTTTGGCATACACATACCTTAGTGACAAAAACAGATACTACTCTAAGACCCGAAAGAAAAACAGGGATTCCACACCTTGGAAGGCAACACCCCAGATCACTTGCGAGAAACTTTCTTGGTGCAACAGCAAGAGGATTTTTATTCCAGAGCCTCTGGGGATCACAACCATATTCCATACAGGTTAGAAGATTGTGAACCATGAGTGCAGTATCAGGACAGCTTTTATAAGCTTACAACAGAACCCACCTAACACAAACCAATAATCCCTTAGCATTGAGAGCCTGCAAAGTGAGAGCCAATGGATTTGTACCACTCCATAGCTTCTAAGCCAATCAGTTTAAATTATCCAAGCCTGCACTCTGACAACCAATCAGTTTTCTATAGAATCCAGATAGAATCTATCTAGCTCATTTCCACTTACATGGCTGCCATGTGCACATTTCCTCTTACCAGGCCAAGGTCATGCACAGGGTCACATATATATTTCCTGTTACACATTTCCTATTATGGGGCCAGGGTTATGTATTCAAAGGCCCCCCCCCAACTAGTAGTAGGTGCTTGGGAACCTGAGCACCTGCCAGGCAGAGGCCCCGCAGCCCATGCGGTGATCCTGCCAGCCCAACTGTGCTCACCCTCGCCTCAGCTGATCCACGGATGCAAGACGGGAAAGGACACCAGGGACCTTCCCTCACAGCTGGACCATGGAGGCGGGTGTGACATGTGCATTCCTGGGCTAACAAAGAGTGGGTTAAACTTCTGCTTTTTGGGGTCATTTAAGACTTAGACATGGGGGATTCTTAGCCTGTAATTCTCATCCTTTTACTACCACAGAGTAAAAGGCTGGAAAAAAAAAAAAAACTTCCAAGCAAATGTTCCCAAGAAACAAGGTAGAGTAGCCATTCTAATACAAAGTAAAATTGGTTTTCAAACAAAAACTATGAAAAGAAGATAAGGAAGGACACTTCATGCTCATAAAAGGAAAAATCTACCAAGATCAACTCTCAATTCTGAACATATATGTTTCAAATGCAAGGGCGCCCACACCAATAAAAGTAACTTTACTAAAGCTCAAAGTACACATTGCACCTCCCACAATTATAATGGAAGGCTTTAAGACTCCTCTCTCATCAATGGACAGAGCATGTAAACAGAATTTAAACAGAGACATAGTGAAACTAACAGAACTTGTGAACCAAATGGATTTAACAGATATCTATAAAACATTTCATCCTAAAACAAAAGCATATCTCTTATTCTCAGAACCTCATGGTATCTTCTCCAAAACTGTCCATATAATCAGTCACTAAACAGACCTCAATAGACACAAGAATATTGAAATAATCCTTTGCTTCCTATCATACCACCTCAGACTAAGGCTGTTCATTAATAACAACAAAACCACTAGAAAGCCCACATAAACCTGGAAGCTGAACAATGTTCTACTCAATGATAACTTGGTCAAGAAGAAAGAAGAAGAAAAGAAAAATGAAAGAAGAAAGAAAGAAAGAAAGAAAGAAAGAAAGAAAGAAAGAAAGAAAGAGAAGGAAAGACATTAGAATTCAATGAAAATGAAGGCTCAACATACCCAGACATATGGGACACAATGAAAACAGTGCAAAGGGGAAAACACATATCTCATAGTGCCTCCATAAAAAATGTAGAGGGCATATGCTAGCAACTTAACAGCACATCTGAAAGCTCTAGAACAAAAAGAAACAAACACATTAAAGAGGAGTAGACTGCAGGGAATAATCAAACACAAGCTGAAATCAACTAAATAGAAACACAAAGAACTATACAAAGAACCAACAAAACCAGGAGCTCTTTGAGAAAAATCAAAAATATATATAAAACCCATATAGCCAGACTAACTAGGGGGCACAGAGACAGTATCCAAATTAAGAAAATCAGAAATTAAAAGGGAGATATAACCCAGTAAATACAAAAAATCTGATCACGTTACTCTGCACAATACAACTGGAAAATCTGGATGAAATGGACAATTTCCAAACAGAAACCAGGTATCAAAATTAAAACAGCATCAGATCAAACATTTAAATAGTATTATAAACCCTAAAGAAATAGAAGCAGTAATTATAAGTCATCCAACTTTAAAAAAAAAAAAAAAAAGCCCAGGACAAGATGGGTTCAGTGCAGACTTCTATCAGATCTTAAATGAAGATCTAATACAAATACTCTTCAAACAATTCCACAAATAGAAACTGAAGGAAATCTATCCAATTTGTTCTATGAAACCACAATTATACTTATACCTAAACCACACAAAAAAGAAAGAGAACATCAAATCAATATCTCTTATGAATATTTATGCAAAAATTCTCAATAAAATTTTCGCAAAGTGTATCCAAGAACACATCAAAATGATCATCCATCATGATAAAGTTTGCTTCATCCCAAAGATGCAGGGATCATTCAATACACAGAAACCCATCAATGTAATCCACTATGCAAATAAACTCAAAACAAAAACCACATGATTTCATCTCATTAAATGCTGAGTAAGTATGTGACAAAGTCCAACACTGCTTCATGATAAAATTCTTGGATTAGGAATTCCAGGTCCATACCTAAACATAGTAAAAGCAATATACAGTAAAACAGTAGTTTTACTAACTACTACCATTAGTCAAACTAAATGGAGAGAAACTTGAAGCAATCCCACTAAAATTAGGGACTAGTCAAGGCTGTCCACTCTCTCTCTCTCTTCCTGTTCAATATAGTAGTCAATGTCCTGGCCAAAGCAATTAGAAAACAAAAGGACATCAAAAAGATAGAAATTTTAAAGGAAGAAGTCAAAATATCACTATTTGCAGATGATATGATAGTATACTTAAGGGATCATGATAATTCCAGCACAGAACTCCTAAACATGATAAACAATTTTAGCAAAATGGTTGCATATAAAGGTAACTCACATACAGTAGCCTTCTTCTACTCAAAGAATAAACAGGCTGAAAAAGAAATTAGAGAAATGAACCTTTGAAAATAGTCACAAATAATATTACATAACATGGTTTGAGTCTAACCTAGCAAGTGAAAGATCAGCATTACAAGATCTTCATGTCTCTGAAGAAAGAGAAGATCCCAGAAGATGTAAAGATCTCCCATGCTCAAGGGAAGATTATGGCTATCTTGCTGAATGCAATCTACAGATTCAATGTAATCCCCATCCAATTTCCAACCCAATTCTCTATAGAGTTAAAAAGAGCAATTCTCAAATTCATTTGGAATATCAAAACACCCAAAATAGTGAAAACTATTCTCAACAATTAAAGAACTTCTAGGGGAATCATGATCAGTACCTTCAAGCTGTATTACAGAACAATGGTGATAAAAACTTCATGGTATTGGTACAGAGACAGGTAGGTATGTTTCCTCCCCCAGCATTTGAGCTGGGCTTTCAAATCTCTGCTTTAATCAGTTCTCAGCCCATGAAGTCCCTGGCCTTTTCTTCATATAGAATACAGCTTCCTGCTGGTGAGAATGTGAAGAAAGAGGAATACTCCTCCTTTGCTGGTGGGATTGCAAATTGGTACAACTAATCTGGAAAGCAGTCTGGAGGTTCCTCAGAAAATTGGATATTTTACCACCTGTGGACCAAGCTCTACCACTCCTGAGAATATACCAACAAATGCTCCAAAATATAACAAGAACCCATGCTTCACTAAGTTCATATCAGCCTTATTTATAATAGCCAGAAGCTGGAAAGAACTCAGATTTCCTACAACAAAGGAAAGGATACAGAAAATGTGATACATTTTCATAATTGACTACTACTCAGCTATTAAAAATAAAAACGTTATGAAATTCTTAGGCAAATAGATGAAACTAGAAAATATCATCCTGAATGAGGGAACTCAATCACAAAAGAACATACATACATGCACTCACATATAAGGGAATATTAGCTTAAAAGCTCAGAGTACCCAAGATACAATTCACAGAAAACATGAAGCTCAAGAAGAAGCAAGACTAAAGTATGAGTGTTTCAGTCCTTCTAGAAAGGCAAACAAAATACTCACAGGAAGAAATATGGAGACAAAGTGTGGAGCAGACACTGAACAAAAGGCCATCTAGTGACTGCCCCACCTAGAGATTGATCCCATATATAGTTATAAAATCCAGACAGTATTTTGGATGCCAAGAAGTGCTTGCTGACAGGGGCCTGATATAGCTCTCTCCTGAGAGGTTTGCCAGAGTCTGACATATACAGAGGTGGATGCTAGCAGCCAACCACTGGACAGAGCACAGATTCCCCAATTGAGGAGTTAGAGAAAGGAATGAAGGAATTGAAGGGTTTTGCAACCCCATTGGTGGAACAACAATATCAACCAACCAGATCCCCCAGAGCTTCCAGAGACTAAAACATGATCCAAAGAGTATACATGGAGTAACCTATTGGTCCAGCCACATATGTAGCAAAGAATGGACTTGCCTGGAATCAATGGGAGGAGAGACCCTTGGTCCTGTGAAGGCTCAGTACTCCAGTATAGAGGAATGCCAGGCTGGCAGGAGAAGTGGTAGTGGGTAGGTTGGCAGGGGTACACTCTTAGAAACAGGGGAAAGGGGAATGGTATAGGTTTTTTCCTGAGGGGAAACCAGTAAAATGTATAACATTTGAAATGTAAGTAAAGAAAATATTTAATAAAAAAATAAAAATAAATGATTTCACACAAACACAAAAGAATACCCCTTTTTCTCATGGAAACTTCTTCAATATTGACTATATATTTAGTCACAAATCAAGTCCCAACAGGTATGTGTAATTGAAACAACCCCTTGTATTTAATCAGGCCACTATGGATAAAACTGAACTTTAATAACAGAAACAAAAGAAAGTCTAGAAACTCAAAGTAACTGAAGATTACTGTACAGAATAAACACTAGGCCAAAAAGAAATATAATAATTAATGATTTCCCAGAATTTAATGACAATAAATATGAAACATGCCCAAATATATGGGATAAAATAAAAGCAAGGCTAAGAGGAAAGTTTAGAGGAATTATGAAATTAGAGAGATTTCATCATAGTGATTTAATAATATATCTGAAAGCTCCAAAAATAAAGAAGCAAACACACTTTAGCAGTAGATAGTAGAAAATGATCAAATTCATTGCTGATATTAATAAAATCAAAACAGAACTATACAAAAAAATCAATCAATGAAGAAGTGATTCTTTGAAATAATAAAACCACAAAATAGATCAAACTTTATTCATACTAAGAGACAGAGAGAATATCCAAATTAACAAAAATCAGAAACAAAAGGGAGACTTAACAGATACTAAGGTATTCCAAAAATTCATTAGGTTATACTTTGAAAACTTATACTCAATACAATTATAAAATCTAAAGTAAACTATTTTCTCTATAGATTCTACTTACCAAAGTCAAAGGAAGGTTTTATAAGCAATATATCTCCTAAAAGAAAATAGCAGCAAACATTTAAAAGTCCATCAATCAATAATAGACTAGAGCCAGATGGTTCTAGTGCAGAATTCTACCAGATTTTCAAAGAAGAGCTCATATCAATACCTCTAAAATTATTTCACATAATAGGAACAAAGAATATTGACAGAATTATTTTATGAGTTCATAGTCACACTTATACACAAACCACACAAAGTCTCAACAAAGAAAGAAAATTATAGGTTTATTTCTCTCATGATCTTTGAAGTAAAGATGGTTAATAAAATACTTAGAAATTGAATCCAAGAACAAATCAAAAATATTAGCCATCATAATAAAAGAAGCTTCATTTCAGAATGCACTGATGGTTCAACATATGAAAACTGGTCAGTGTATATTCACCATGTAGACACTGAATAAAATGAAACCACATGGTAATTTTCTTAGATGCTGAAAAAGTCTTTGACAAAGTCCAGCACCCATTCATGATAAAAGTTTAACAGAGATCAAGGACACAATGAATATACCTAAAGATAATATATGCAGCACACAGCAAGGTGATAGGCAACATCAAATTAAAGCAGAAATTAACGCAACTTCACTGAAATCAGGGACAAGACAAAGCAGTTCCATATTTTTATATCTATTTTATTTAGTGGTTGAAGTTTTAGCTAGAGCAATAAGACAATACAAAGACATGGAGTGATATAAGTAAGAAAGGAATAAGACAAAATATTTCTCTTTCAAATGAAGAAGAGAAAGTCTTTATAGTTACCTAGAAGAATCCAGTGGAGGACCTACTCCACTCTCATAGATAAAAGCCTTTCTTTTCCCAAGACCTACCTCACCAGTTCTGGCCTTCAGGAAAAAGGAAGTATGAGAAGAGAGATCCAGACCTGAGAATAAGTTGATTCCCCCACCCCCAAGTCCTTTCAATAGTGGACCTGTTGCACCAAGACCCTCCCTGTATCTCTCTACCTTTGCCCTCATGGCCCCACCAGCTTCCAGCACCAGTTCCGGAATCCTCACTCCATACTGAACAAGGGAGAAGCTAAAGGGGACCTGAGAACCGCCTCCCATGATCCCACAGTGGCTCTCTCACTAAGGGCATATTTTCCAAGGGGCAATTAATCTCTTTGAGACTGTTTCATTTATAATATAGAAAGCTAACAAGGATAATCCCTCAGACATGGGGGCACCATTGATTGACTGGGCTGTCTTGAACAGTGGGCTTTTCCCTGACTTGATCTGACTGGAACTTTGATATGACAAAAGGTAAGGGGCACCTGAAGGTCTGCCACCAGACTCCATGGGCAGGTCTCAAGGGGGCCACATGGCAACCCACAAATTTGACCAAGGTATGTGAGGTTAAACGGGGACCACAGCCTTTTTAGAGCTGAACATGAGGAATTCTGCCAATATACTCCTTCTGACTCCAGGGGCAAGGAATATAAAACTATTGGGACAATAGCTTTTATAGACCAGGCTAGTAGAGTTGTCAGGAAAAAGCTTCAGAGGCTAGAGGAAAAGAATAAGCCATTGAGAGATTTAGTACAGTTTGCTAAGACATGGAGACAGAGGAAGAGAAGGAACCGAGCAAGAGAAAAAATAAGCTGTTGAAGGATTAGTGCAGGTTGCTGAGAAAGTCTACCATTACAGGGATACAAAGGAGGAGAGGGAACAGAGAAAATGAAAGTATAAAGCGACAAAGAAGGAAGCTACAGAGAATCCTGGCTACAGTAGTTAGGAAAAGCAGAGAAGAGAGACAGAAAAGAACCAGTGTGCAAACTACAAGGACAGAGGCTACTGGGCCAGAGGGAACCCTAATGGAAGCCGGGAACAGGAACTCCCAGGCCTTGGGAAAAAAGCTACCAAGTGGCAAAGGTGTTAACCCTGGGTGAAGATAGTGATTAGGAGACAAACGGTTTGGACTCCCTCTCCAAACAGAGGGTAACTGAGAGTGCAGGAGACATAGGGGTTCAATACTTGGTCCTCCAAGTCAATGGCCCCATTTCCAAGACAAGATCTTGGGTTCAAGAAGCCACTAGCACCAAAATGTATTCATGGACTACCTGAAGAACAGTGGACCAAGGGATGGGATGGGTAGCCCATTCATTTAAGGTTGCTCCAGACTCTCCCTAACCCCTGTTATGGTATGGGATAAGACATACTCTCCAAAATGGGGTCTCAGATACACTTCCTGCCCAACAGATCACAGCTAACTGGCTCAAAAGGAGAGACCTCTCTGACTGCTCCTTGCCAAAAGTGGAGGCTACCTGGTTTACAGACAAGAGCAGTTTACTCCATGAAGGTCAGAGATGAGCAGGTGCTACTGTGGTGGATAGCAAAAATGCCAATCTGGGTAGAACCTCTACCCCCTGGCACATCAACACAGAAAGTGGAGCTAATTGCCTTCACCAAGACCTTGGATCTTGAAGCCAGCAAGAAAAATAACATCCACATGGATAGTAGGTATGCCTTTAACACAGCCCACATCCACAGGGATATATGCCAAGAGATCTGGCCACATCAGAAGAAACAAACAGGAAATCTTCGACCTCTTAGATGCCTTAATGAAGCCAGCCACTGTGAGTGTTATTCACAGCCCAGGACGTCTGAAGGGAAAAGACTCAGTGGGTAATAACCAGGCAGATCAAGTGACTCCAGAAGTGGCTATGCAGGAGCCTATCCCGGTTATGGGCCTGCAAGAGACACCCACTGGAAAATGGGACTGAATTAAGGGATGGCATTACTTAGAATATGCTGAAGAAAAAATGACTCAGATTGCTGGTTACCCTACCAACTACTACCAAGAAAGAACAATAGTGCACACAAGAAGAAAGAAGTATATTTCCCAGAAAGTAAACAAAATACTTACTAGGCCAAATGCACAGATGGACTCATTTAGGGGATAAAAAGTTTGTCCAAGCAGTAAAGGTACCTAAAGTATATATTTGTAAGACTCAGGTTTTGGGCCAGAGAGATAGTAAAAATGTGTAAAGTATGCCAGTAAGTGAATGCTTATGCAGCAAAGAGTAAGAAGGGCAAAAAACCTAGAGGAGAACAGCCTACAGTGTATTGAGAGATTTTACAGAAGTTAAGGCAGGAAAATATGGGTACAATGACCTTCTAGTGTTTGTGGATACTTTCTCTAGATGGGTTGGGGCTTTCCCCACCAAGCAGGACACAGCTGCCATGATAGCTAAAGAAGATATTAGAAGAAATTTTCCCGAGTTTCAGAGTGCCCAAGGTAATCGGATCAGACAATGGTCTTGCTTTCGTCTCTTAAGGTAAGTCAGGGATTAGAAGAGATATTGGGGACTAATTGGAAGCATTATTGGGCATAATGTCTCCAGAGTTCAGGGCAGGTAGAGAAAGTAAGAGACCTTAACTAAATTGACCTTGGAGACTGGCTCAGGTACCCCTCTACTTGGCCCTGTTCTGAGCCCAGAACAGCTTCTGCCATTTTAACCTAACTCCTTTTGAGATCCTCTTTGGTACCCCAACTCCTTTGTTGTCTACTGGGCCCTCCCAGGAGTTATCCCACAACATGAGATTTGGCCCAAACTGTCTGCCTTAAATGCTCCAGGGATGCCAGAGACTCCTCACTGTTTCCAGACTGGTGACCAGATCTATATAAGGAGGCTTCAGGGACAGTTAGACCTCTGATGGAAGGTACCCTTACTGGCGCTGCTAACCACTACCACAGCCTTCAAGGTGGATGGAACTCTGGCCTGGGTGCATGCTTCCCATGTGGAAACTGCAGACCCCCCACTCTGCAGAGACCCCTGCTGGAAGCTACAGAAGATAGACAATCTGTTCAAGTTCAAGATCACTCAACCTTGATCATGACTGCCTGGTCAGAATCTCTTCTGGTTCCTTTCCCCATCCTATGTGCCTGCCCACCTATTACAGCACTCACCGTCTCCTCTCTGTTGGAGCTGGAGAAGGCTGGGGCAGTCACCAGGACTTCCACTCTGGTCTTACGATGGGAAAATTATGTCAGTCTGAGGGCAGCCATTGATTTAGATGTAGAGAGAATAGAAACTTCCATCAGTCACCTTCAAGAATCATTGACTTCATTATCAAAAGTAGTACTACAGAATAGGAAGGCTATGTTCTACCTTATCTGAGTGGTGTTGCTTTATATAGACCATTCCAGGGTTGTTCAAGAGTCAATGGCCAAGGTGAGGAAATGGCTAACCAAGAGGAAAAGAGAGAGAAGAGAGTCAGGGCTGGTTTGCATCTTAACTACTCTTCTTGGTTAACCACCCACATATCTACCGTGTTAGGACTCTTAGTTCTCCTGATATTGTTGACTTTTGGCCGCTATATTTTGAACTGCTTAGTCACTATTGTTAAAAAACACTTAAGTAAAGTATAGCTAATGATCTTACAGCAGAGATACAAATAACTAGATACAGACGACCAGAAGCATGAGCTATCAGAATACCAGCAATTGCTTCAGAATTGAAGCATGCACAAAGAAAAGGGAGGAATGAAAGAGTTAGCATAGGAACTCTAGAAAGGTCATGGAACACTTGCTCCTGCCAGAAGGGGGAGGCTAAACTACATTTCTCAGGAGGCTGGGAGGTTCTTGTTGCTAGGAAAGGCCCAGAGTCTGTTAGCCACCTACTTCATTCCCTAACAACCACTTAGTTTAAAGGTAACACTGTTCTGTGAATTACATTGTGCCTAA
Source organism: Apodemus agrarius (assembly GCA_964023405.1). Lineage (NCBI taxonomy): Eukaryota > Metazoa > Chordata > Mammalia > Rodentia > Muridae > Apodemus > Apodemus agrarius. Next base: position 129,416,258 of record OZ030008.1, read on the forward strand.
TGGCAGCTGCCCTGAGAACTGTATAAAAGGCCCACTGCATGGGCTGTGTGTGATCATTCTCTCTCCAAGTGCAGGGAGACCAAGCATGCTGGATACTAAATAACATGCCTCTTGTGTTTTGAATCGATTCTTATCTCCACATCATTCACTCAGGGATCTCCAGAAAGTTAAGGCTCTCCAGAGTCTTACAGCATAGCCACTTTTGAAGTCAATATGACAGTTTCTCAGAAAATTGTGAGTTGATCTACGTCAAGACCCAGCTATACCACTTCTGGGCATATACCCAAAGGAGACTCCATCAAACCACAATAACACTTCCTCATCTATATTCATAGCAACTTTATTTATGATATTCATGATATTTTCCATAATAACCAGAACCTGGAAACAATGTAGATGTCCCTTAATGGAAGAATGAATAAATATGATACTTTTAAACAGTGGACTATTATTGAGCTGGTAAAATCAATGACATCATTACATTTGCAGAAAAATGGATGGAACTAGAAAAGATCATCCTGAGTGAAGTAACCCAGACCCAGAAAGAAAAACATGGTATGTACTCATTTATAAGTGGATATTGGTTTCAAGGTAAAAGAAAATCATGCTACTGTAAGAGTCCATCAGAAGACACCCCCCACCACCACCAATAAGGTCACAGAGACCAAAATCGCTGCAATCTGTAAGAGGTTTATTGTTCCAATGTACATTGCGGTCCCCCAGCACGCAGGCAAAAGGAGACCCTAAGCTCACAAATCACACAGATTTTATGAACATTTTGGCGGGGAGTTTAGTGGTCACCTGAGTTAAACAACTGTGATTGGTTACCGTGAGCAACATTTAAAACTATTGGTCAACTCTAATGGGGAGGTTGTCTCTGCCCTTTGGCCCTATCCTGCCCACCTTGAGGTATTTGTGGTATTTCCTGGAATTGTCTTTTTTGTTGAGTCACTTTCCTCTCTGGCCTTACCCTAGGCAGGGTGGTTCTGTTTAGGCCATTTCATTATCTATCCTGCCCCAGGCAGTCCTGGGCAGAATGGAAAGTTTCAGTCCAGTTGTGAGCCCCAATTTTTGGTCGTGGGGACCTGGCCTGCTCTTTCTGACATGTAGAGAGCCAGAGAGGCTAAGTGCCAAGACCCAGCCTTGGCATGAAGAGGGGTCCTGAGAGAATATTAGGAGGGGAAGTAGGAGGGACTATTAAACAGTAAACTATAATAATCATAGAGCATTTTCTTTTTTTCTCTTCTTGGATATTTTCCTTATTTACATTTTAAATGTATCCCCTTTCCAGGTCTCCCCTCCAGAAAATCCCTATTCTATCCCCCTTCTCCCTGCCTCTATGAGGGTGCTCCCCACCCACCCACCCACCCAGTCCTGATTTCCTGCTCTGACATTTCTTTACACTGGGGCATTGAACCCTCACAGGACCAAGGGCCGCTGATGTCCAACAAGGCAGTCCTCTGTCGCATACCTGGCTAGAGCCATGGGTCCCCCTATGTGTACTTTTTGGTTGTTGGTCCAGTCACAAGCAGGCTTCTGGCTGATTGACACTCTTAGTCACCCTACAGGGCTGCAAACCTCCTCAGCAACTTCAGTCAATTCTCCAACTTCTATATCAGAGACACTGATCTCAGTCCAACTGTTGGCTGCCAGGATGCATCTCCATATTTGTCAGGCTCTGGTAAAGCCTTTCAAGAAACAGCCATATCAGGCTCCTGTCAGCAAGCACTTTCCAGAATCTGCAATAGAAAATGGGTTTGGCAACTGTATGTGGGATGGATCCCCAGGTGGAGCAGTCTCTGGATGGCCTTTCCTTCAGGCTCTGCTCCATACTTTGTCTCCATATTTCCTCCTATGGGTATTTTGTTTCCCCTTCTAAGAAGCACTGAAGCATCCACACTTTGGTCTTCCTATTTGAGCTTCATGTGGTCTGGAATTGTATTTGGGTATTCCCTGCTTTTGAGCTAATATCCACTTATCAGTGAGTACATACCCATATCATGTATGGTCTTTTGTGACTGGGTTACCTCACTCAGGATGGTATTTTCTAGTTCCATTCATTTGCCTAAGAATGTCATGAAGTCACTGTTTTTAATAGCTGAGTAGTACTCCATTGGGTATATGTACCACATTTTCTGTATCCATTCCTTTGTTAAGTGACATCTGGCTTGTTTCCAGCTTCTGGTTATTATAAATAAGGCTGTTATAAATATAGAGGAGCAAGTGTCCTCCTTATATGTTGGGGCATCTTTTGGGTATATGCCCAGGTGTTGTATAGCTGGGTCCTCAGGAAGTACTATGTCCAGTTTTCTGAGGAACCACCAGATTGATTTGCAGAGTGGTTTTATCAACTTGCAATCCCACAACAGTGAAGGTGTGTTCCTTTTACTCCAGATCCTTGCCAGCATCTGCTGTCACCTGAGATTTTTTAACTTAGCTGTAACTGCCTGTAGAATGGGTTACCTGGAAGTGAAGCTAGGGATGTATAGGCTGAGAAAAGAGAGTGAGACCGAGACAACAGCTGCTGTTCAAAGTCTCAATGTTTAATGGAGGACTCCAAATATATAGGGGGTGGGGGTTCAATTGCTCAGCAGGTGGCTAATATCTGAGGAAATTTCAGGGCCTTGAAGAACAATGGGCTTCACCTTGGTCTGAGTGCTCCATGCTAGGTGGAGGGGATTATGGCTAACAAAGGAGTTCCCTCTCAAAGGCTGGGAGAAGAACTTTACCTTGGTTGTTGTCAAGTTCCTGCCAGGTGGCAATGCACCTCAATAAGTCTCTCTATACTTAGCCATTCTAACTGGTGTGAGGTAGAATCTCAGGGTGGTTTTGATTTGCATTTCCCTGATGACTAAGAACATTGAACATTTTTTAGGAGCTTTTCAGTCATTTCATTTTCTTTAGTGGAGAATTCTGTTTGTTTACTATTTTTTAATAGGATTATTTGGTTTTCTGGAGTTTAACTTCTTTGAATCTTTGTACATAATGTATATTATCCTTCATAGGATTGGTAAAGATCTTTTCCCAAACTGTTGGTTGCCGTTTTGTCCTATTGACAGTGTCCTTTGCCTTAAAAAAGCTTTGTAATTTCACGAGGTCACATTTGTTAATTCTTCATCTTAGAGCATAAGAATAAGGGCTCTGTTCATGAAAAATATTCCAGTGCTCATATGTTTGATGATGCTTTCCCCCACTATCCCTTATATTGGATTAACTGTTTCTAAGGGTTTTTATTATGGAATATTTTCTTTATTTACATTTCAAATGTTTCTCCCTTCCAGGTGACCCCTTGAGAAATCCCCCATCCCATAATTGCTCCTTTCTAGTTTTATGTGGAGGTCCTTAATCTACTTGAACTTGAGCTTTGTACAAGAAGTTAAGAATGGTTCAATTTCAGCCTGTAGCAGGTCAGCCATATGTAGCCAGCTTACCAGGTGCTCAGACCCTGCCAGCGGAACCAGGTACCAGAGACAGCCCGAGTTTAAGACCTCCGGGGACTCAGGTCTGGGGCAGGAACTGCGCACAGCCTAGCGGTTTGGAGTACAGCGTCCATGCCTGCGCTCTGCGCTCGCAGGCCAGACCCGAACCCCCTGCAGGCAGCGCCATCTTGTCTGCAGCTTCCCATCCAGCCGGTAGCAGGTCAGCCAGACCTAGCCAGCTTGCCAGGTGCTCAGACCTTGCCCACGGAACCAGGATAAGCAACAATTCTTGTTTATTAAGAAGAGTGAGGACCAGCTATAGCGGCAGGCCTCCATATTGCAACCAGGACACAGCTGGAAAGGTGCAGATAGAGACTCCGCCTGGGGCTAGAGCAGGGAGAGCTGCTAAGCTCTCACCCACAGGCTGGCCCAGGGGCCTAGGCTCTGCAGCACGTCCCTGTGAGCTTAGGCCGTGCACCGAGGCAGCCGGCACCACCCAGCTCCCCAGGAGCCCGGACCAGCGATAGCGGCAGGCCTCCATACTGCAACCAGAACACAGCTGGAAAGGAACAGGTAGACAGATTCCATCAGGGGCTACCACGTGGGGGGATCTGCTAGGCTCTCGCTACTAGGCAGGCCCAGCAGCACCTGCCGAGGCTCTGCTGCACTCCCCCACACTTCCCAGAGTCCTCAGGCCGTGCACAAACTCAGTGGGTGGCAGCCAGCTCGTGATCCCATTGAGCAGCAATCACGCATAACCACCAGTAGAGAAACAACAGGTAAGCCCAGCCTCATAGGAGATTCAAACACCAGCCAGTGACAACAAGGTCAACTAACACCAGAAATAACCAGATGGCAAAAGGTAAACAAAGGAATGTCACTAATAGAAATCAAGACAACATGACAGCATCTGAACCCAGTTTGCCAACAACAGGAAGCCCTGGATACCCCAAAACACCAGAAAAACAAGACTTGGATATAAAATCATTGGTCAGGATGCTGGTAGCTGAACACATAGAAAAATCTCGTAAAGAAATAGAAGAGAAAATGGACCAAAAGTTAGAAGCCTTTACAAGGCAAATACAAAAAATCACTTCAAGAAATGCAGGAGAAGATGGATCAAAAAGAAGAAGACAATAAGGAGGAAAGACAAAAATCACTTAAAGAAATACAGAAGAACGTGGGCCAACAAGTAGAAGCTATGAAAGAGGAAACACAAAAATCTATTAAAGAAATACATGAAAACACAATCAAGCAAGCGAAAGATCTGAGCACATCCATCCAGGCACTAAAAACAGAAGTAGAAACAACTAAGAAATCGCAGAGGGAGACAACATTGGAGATAGAAAACCTTGGGAAGAAATCAGGAGCCATAGATGCAAATATCAACAATAGAATACAAGAGATAGAAGACAGAATATCAGAAGCCGAAGATACCATAGGAACCATTGATTCAACAGTCAAAGAAAATACTAAATGCAAAAAGGCTGTAACCCAAAACATCCAGGAAATCCAGGACACAATGAGAAGACCAAACCTAAGGATTATAGGTATAGACGAGAATGAAGATGTACAAGTTAAAGGGCCAGCAAATATCTTCTACAAAATTATGGAAGAAAACTTCCCCAACCTAAAGAGAGAGATGCCCATGAATATACAAGAAGCATACAGAATCCCAAACAGACTGGATCAGAACAGAAATACATCCCGTCACATAATAATCAAAACTCCAAATGTACTAAACAAAGAAAGAATATTAAAGGCAGCAAGAGAAAAAGGTCAAGTAACTTATAAAGGAAGACCTACCAGAATAACACCAGACTTCTCACCTGAGACCATGAAAGCTAGAAGATCCTGGGCAGATATCATGCAAACTCTAAGAGAACACAAACTTCAGCCAAAACTACTTTACCCAGCAAAGCTCTCAATCACCATAGATGGAGACATCAAGGTATTCCATGACAAAACCAAATTTGCACGATATCTTTCCACAAATCCAGTCCTACAAAGGATAATAGGGGGAAAACACCAAGACAAGGACGGAAACTACACCCGGGAAGAAGCAAGATAGAAACCTCCTCTCATCAAACACAAAAGAAGGTAACCTCTCGAATATAAAAAATAAATAAAATAAATAAATATAATTTCAAAAATGTCTGGAGGTAATAATTACTATTCCTTAATATCTCTTAACATCAATGGACTCAATTCCCCAATAAAAAGACATAGATTAACAGACTGGATACGGAAACAGGACCCTACATTTTGCTGCATACAGGAAACTCATCTCAGTGTCAAAGACAAACACTGCCTTAGAGTAAAAGGCTGGAAGACAATTTTACAAGCAAATGGTCTCAGGAAACAAGCTGGAGTAGCCATTCTAATATCAGATAAAATTGACTTTCAACCTAAAATCATCCAAAGAGACTCAGAAGGTCACTTCTTGCTGGCCAAAGGAAAAATCCACCAAGAAGAGCTCTCAATACTGAACATCTATGCTCCAAATGCAAGGGCAGCCTCATTCGTAAAAGAAACCTTACTAAAGCTTAAAGCACACATTACACCTAACACAATAATTGTGGGTGACTTCAACACTCCACTCTCCTCAATGGACCGATCAGGAAAGCAGAAACTAAACAGGGACACAGTGAAACTAATTGAAACTCTGGACCAATTGGATTTAACAGATATATATAGGACATTTCATCCTAAAGCTAAAGAATATACCTTTTTCTCAGCTCCACATGGGACCTTCTCCAAAATAGACCATATAATTGGTCACAAGACAGATGTCAACAAATACAAGAAGATCGAGCTAATCCCATGCCTTCTATCAGATCACCATGGAGTAAGAGTGGTCTTCAATAACAACAAAAACAACAGAAAGCCCACATACACATGGAAACTGAACAATACTCTACTCAATGACACCTTGGTCAAGGAAGAAATAAAAAAAAGAAATCAAAGACTTTTTAGAATTCAATGAAAATGAAGGTACAACCTACCCAAATCTATGGGACACAATGAAAGCAGTGCTAAGAGGAAAACTCATAGCTCTAAGTGCATCCAAAAAGAAACTGGAGAGAGCATACACTAGCAGCTTAATGGCACACCTTAAAGCCCTGGAAGAAAAACAAGTTAATTCACCCAGGAGGAGTAGAAGACAAGAAATCATCAAACTCAGGGCTGAAATCAATCAAATAGAAACAAAGAGAACCATACAAAGAATCAACAAGACCAGGAGCTGGTTCTTTGAGAAAATCAACAAGATAGATAAACCCTTAGCCAGACTAACCAAAGGACACAGAGACAGTATACAAATTAACAAAATTAGAAATGAAAAGGGAGACATAACAACAGAAACTGAGGAAATTCAAAACATCATCAGATCCTACTACAAAGGTCTATACTCAAAACAACTGGAGAACCTGGAGGAAATGGACAATTTCCTAGACAGATATCAAATACCAAAATTAAATCAGCATCAAGTAGATCAGCTAAATAGTCCCATAACCCCTAAAGAAATAGAAGGGGTTATAGAAAGCCTCCCAACCAAAAAAAGTACGGGACCAGATGGTTTTAGTGCAGAATTCTACCAGACCTTCAAAGAAGACTTAACACCAATACTCTCCAAACTATTCCACAAAATAGAGACAGAAGGGACACTGCCCAACTCATTCTTCGAAGCCACAATTACGCTAATACCTAAACGACAAAAAGATCCAACAAAGAAAGAGAACTACAGGCCAATTTCTCTTATGAATATAGATGCAAAAATACTAAATAAAATTCTTGCTAACCGAATCCAAGAGCACATCAAAACGATCATCCACCATGATCAAGTAGGCTTCATCCCAGGGATGCAGGGATGGTTCAATATACGGAAATCCATCAATGTAATCCACTACATAAACAAACTGAAAGAAAAAAACCACATGGTCATCTCATTAGAGGCTGAAAAAGCATTCGACAAAATTCAGCATCCTTTCATGCTAAAAGTCTTGGAAAGAGCAGGAATTCAAGGCCCATACCTAAACATAGTAAAAGCAATCTACAGCAAACCAGTAGCCAACATCAAAATAAATGGAGAGAAACTTGAAGCATTCCCACTAAAATCAGGGACTAGACAAGGCTGCCCTCTCTCTCCATATCTTTTCAATATAGTACTTGAAGTTCTAGCAAGAGCAATTAGACAACATAAGGAAGTCAAAGGGATACAAATTGGAAAGGAAGAAGTGAAACTATCATTATTTGCAGACGATATGATAGTTTACCTAAGCGACCCAAAAAACTCCACCAGAGAACTTCTACAGCTGATAAACAACTTCAGCAAAGTGGCAGGTTATAAAATTAACTCAAGCAAGTCAGTGGCCTTCTTGTACTCAAAGGACAAGCAGGCAGAGAAAGAAATTAGGGAAATAACACCCTTCACAATAGCCACAAACAACATAAAATATCTTGGCGTAACTCTAACCAAACAAGCGAAAGATCTGTACAACAGGAACTTCAAGTCCTTGAAGAAAGAAATCGAAGAAGACCTCAGAAGATGGAAAAATATTTCTTGCTCCTGGATTGGCAGGATCAATATAGTAAAAATGGCCATCTTGCCAAAAGCAATATACAGATTCAATGCGATCCCCATCAAAATCCCAACTCAATTCTTCATAGATCTAGAAAGAGCAATTCTCAAATTCATCTGGAGCAACAAAAAACCCAGGATAGCTAAAACTATTCTCAACAATAAAAGGACTTCTGGGGGAATCAATATCCCTGACCTCAAGCAGTACTACAGAGCAATTGTGTTAAAAACTGCATGGTATTGGTATAGCAACAGGCAAGCAGATCAATGGAACAGGATTGAAGACCCAGAGGTTAACCCACAGACTTATGGTCACTTGATCTTTGATAAAGGAGCCACAACCATCCGGTGGAATAAAGATAGCCTTTTTAACAAATGGTGCTGGTTCAACTGGAAGGCAACATGCAGAAGAATGCGAATTGATCCAATCTTATCTCTTTGCACTAAGATCAATTCCAAGTGGATCAAGGACCTCCACATAAAACCAGACACACTGAAACTATTAGAAAAGAAACTTGGGAAGACCCTGGAGGACTTGGGCACAGGGGAAAAGTTCCTGAACAGAACACCAATAGCTTATGCTCTAAGATCAAGAATCGACAAATGGGACCTCATAAAATTACAAAGTTTCTGCAAAGCAAAGGACACTGTCAGAAGGACAAAACGGCAACCAACAAAGTGGGAAAAGATCTTCACCAACTCCACATCCGACAGAGTGCTAATATCCAATATATACAAAGAACTCAAGAAGTTAGACCGCAAAGAAACAAATAACCCTATCAAAAAATGGAGCACAGAGCTAAACAAAGAATTTTCACTAGAAGAAATTCGGATGGCCGAGAAACACCTTAAAAGATGTTCAACATCATTAGTCATCAGGGAAATGCAAATCAAAACAACCCTGAGATTCCACCTCACACCAGTCAGAATGGCTAAGATTAAAAACTCAAGAGACAACAAGTGCTGGCGAGGATGTGGAGAAAGAGGAACACTCCTCCACTGTTGGTGGGATTGCAAAATGGTAAAACCGCTCTGGAAATCAGTTTGGCGGTTCCTCAGAAAATTGGGCATATTACTTCCAGAGGACCCTGGCATACCACTCCTGGGCATATACCCAGAGGATTCCCCTGCATGCAATAAGGACACATGCTCCACTATGTTTATAGCAGCCTTGTTTATAATAGCCAGAAATTGGAAGCAGCCCAAATATCCCTCAAAGGAGGAATGGATACAGAAAATGTGGTATATTTATACAATGGAATACTACTCAGCAATTAAAAATAATGAATTCATGCAATTTGTAGGTAAATGGTTAGACCTGGAAAATATCATCCTGAGTGAATTAACCCAATCACAAAAGAATGCACATGAAATGCAATCACTGATAAGTGGATATTAATGAGACCAGAAGCCCTAAATACTCAAGACACAAATAGCAAGTCAAATGATTCCCAAAAAGAAGAAAGGAGAGGACCCTGGGCCTGTAAAGATTGCATTCAGTTTAGTAAAGAAACCGAAGGGGGAGGGGGAATTATTGGGGAACAGATGGTGGGTGGAGAGGAACTATGGGAACTATGGTGGTTGGGAACTGGGAAAGGGGAAAGCCTTTGGAATGTAAACATAGAATATAGAAAATAAAATAAAAAAAAAGAAAAAAAAAGATAAAAAAAAAAGAATGGGTCAATTTGCATTCTTCTACATGTTGACCTCCAGTTGAACCAGCACCATTTGTCAAAAATGCTGTCTTTTTGCAACTGGTTGCTATTAGCTTTATTATCAAAGATTAAGTGGCCATAGGTGTGCAGGTTCATTTCTTCAATTCTCTTCAATTGATCTACCTGCCTGTCAATGTACCAATACCATGCAGTTTTTAACACTATTGCTCTGTAGTATTGCTTGAGGTCTGTGATACTGATTCCCCTAGAAGTTCGTTTTTTTTTCTTTTTCTTTTTGAGATTTTTAATAATTTTTTTAATTGGATATATTCTTTAATTACATTTCATTTCCCTTTTCCTGGTTCCCCACTCCCCCAAATGTCCCCTATGCTCTTTTCCCTCCCCCTGTTCCCCCATCCTCCCCTTCCCACTTCCCTGTTCTGGTATTCCCCTACATTGATGCATTAGCCTTTCCAGATACAGGGTCCACTCCTTCCGTCTTGTCAGACATCATTTGATATGTGGATTGTGTCTTGGGTGTTCCAAGATTCTAGGCTAATATCCACTTATCAGTGAGTGCATACCATGGGTATTCTTTTGAGACTGGGTTACCTCACTTAGTATGATGTTCTCCAGCTCCATCCATTTCTCTAAGAATTTCATGAATTCCTTGTTTCTAATGGCTGAATAGTACTCCATTTTGTATATATACCACATTTTTTGTATCCATTCCTCCATTGAGGGACATCTGGGTTCTTTCCAGCTTCTGGCTATTATAAATAAGGCTGCTATGGACATAGTGGAGCATGTATCCTTATTACATGCTGGGGAATCTTCTGGGTATATGCCCAGGAGTGGAAGTTCTTTTACTGTCGAGAATAATTTTAGCTATCCTGGGTTTTTTGTTATTCCAGATGAATTTGAGAATTGCTCTTTCTAACTCTATAAAGAATTGAGTTGGGATTTTGATGGGGATTGCATTAAAACTATATATTGCTTTTGGCAAAATGGCCATATTTCTATATTAATCCTGCCAATCCATGAGCATGGGAGTCTTTTTCATCTTCTGAGGTCTTCTTCGATTTTTTTCTTCAGAGACTTGAAGTTCTTGTCATACAGAACTTTCACTTGTTTGGTTAGAGTCACACCAAGATACTTTATATTGTTTGTGGCTATTTTGAAAGGTGTCATTTCCCTAATTTCTTTCTCAGCCTATTTATACTCCTTTGAGTATAGGCTACTGACTTGCTTGAATTAATTTTATATCTGGTCACTTTGCTGAAGTTGTTTATTAAGTGTAAACATTCTCTTGTGGAGTTTTTTGAGTCTCTTGAGAATACTATTATAACATATACAAATAGCGATAATTTGAATTCTTCCTTTCGAATTTGTATCCCTTTGACGTCCTATTGTCTAATTGCTCTAACTAGAACTTCAAGTACTATATTCAATAAATATCAAGAGAGAAGGTAGCCTTGTCTAGGCCCTGATTTCATTGGGATTGCTTCAAATTTTCTCCATTTAGTTTAATGCTGGCTACTGGTTTGCTTTATATTGCTTTCACTGTTTAGTTATGTGCCTTTAATTCCTGTTCTTTCCAAGACCATTAAAATGAAAGGATGCTGAATTTTGTCACCTAATTTTTCAGCAGCTAATGAAATGACCATATAGATTTTTTCCTTGAGTTTGTTATGTAGTGGATTGCATTGATGGATTTCTATATAGTGAACCATCCCTGGGATGAAACCTACTTGATCATGGTGAATGATTGTTTTGATGTATTCTTGGATTTGGTTGGCAAGAATTTTATTGAGTAATTTTGCTTTGATATTCATAAGGGAAATTAGTCTAATGTTCTCTTTCTTTCTTGTATCTTTGTGCAGTTTTGGTATCAGCAAAAATTGTGGCTTCATAGAAAGAGTTGGGTCATGTTCCTTCTATTTCTATTTTGTTGAATAGTTTGAAGAGTATTGGTATTAGGTCTTCTTTGAAGGTCTGATAGAATTCTGCACAAAAAAATCTGATTCTGTGCTTTTTTTTTTGGAAACTATCAATGACTACTTCTATTTCTTTGGAGGTTATGGGACCTTTTAGATGGTCTATCTGATCCTGATTTAACTTTCATATTGGTATCTGTCTAGGAAATTGTTCATTTCCTCCAGATTTTCCAATTGTGTTGAGTAAAGGCTTTTGTAGTAGGAGCTGATGATTTTTTGAATTTCCTCAGTGTCTGTTATTATATCTCTCTTTTCATTTCTGATTTTGTTAATTTGGATACTGTCTCTATGCTCTCTGGTTAGTCTGGCTAAGGGTTTATCAATCTTGTTGATTTTCTCAAAGAATGAGTTCCTGGTTTTGTTGATTCTTTGTATGGTTCTTTTGGTTTTTACTTGGATGATTTCAGCACTCTAATGATTTCCTGCTTTCTACTCCTCTTGGGTGTATTACCTTCTTTCTGTTCTTTTTTTTTATAGATATATTCTTTATTTACATTTCATTTCCCTTTTCCTAGTTCCCCACCCCCCAAAGGTCCCATATGCCCTTTTCCCTCCCCCTGTTCCCCCATCCACCCCTTCCTACTTCCCTGTTCTGGTATTCCCCTACACTGATGCATTGAGCCTTTCAGCTGCTAGTGTATGCTGTCTCCAGCTTCTTTTTGTACCATCAGAGCTATGAGTTTTCCTCCTAGCACTGCTTTATTGTGTCCCATAAATTTGGGTATATTTTGCATTCATTTTCATTAAATACTAAAAAGTTTTTTGATTTGTTTCCTTATTTCTTCCTTGACTAAAGTATCATTGAGTGGAGCATTGCTCAGCTTCCATGTGTATGTGGGCTTTTTGTTGTTTTTGTTGCTATTGTAGATCACCCTTACTCCATAGTGATCTTTTAGGAGGCATGGAATTAGTTTGGTCTTCTTATATCTGTTGAAGTCTGTTTTGTGACCAATTATATGGTCAGTTTTGGAGATGGTACCATGAGGTGCTGAGAAGGTATATTCTTTTGATTTAGGATGAAATGTTCTATAGATATTTATTAAATCCTTTTGGTACAAAACTTCTGTTAGTTTCACTGTGTCTCTCTTTAGTTTGTGTTTCCCCGATCTGTCCATTGAGGAGATGGTGTGTTGAAGTCAACCACAATTATTGTGTGGCATACATTGTGTGCTTTAAGCTTTAGTAATGTTTCCTTTATGAATGAGGTCGCCCTTGTGTTTGGAGCATAGATGTTCAGAAGAGAGTTCTTTGTAGATATTTCCTTTGATGAATATATAGTGTCCTTCTGTGTCTTTTTTGATGACTTTTGGTTGAAAGTTTATTTTATTGGATATTAGAATGGATATTCCATCTTATTTTCTGGGTCCATTTGCTTGAAAACCTGTTTTCCAGCCTTTTCTTTGACTGTTGTATCAATGCTTTCTATGATATCTTCTGCATCAGAGATTCTTTATTCTATCTCTTGTATTCTGTTGTTGATGCTTTGATCCATGACTGATTACTTCTTTCCTAGGTTTTCTATGTCCAGAGTTATTTTCCTTTTGTTATTTCTTTATTGTTTCTACCTCCATTTTTAGATCCTGGATGGTTTTGTTTAATTTCTTCACCTGTTTTGTGTGTTTTCCTTTATTTCTTTAAGGGATTCTCTCTGTTTACCTATGTTTTCCTGTATTTATTTAAGGGAGTTATTTATGTCCTTCTTGAAGCCCTCCATCAGCATGTGATCATCATGAGCTGTGATTTGAAATCTACATTTTGCTTTTCTGTTGTGTTGGGGTATCCAGGACTTGTTGTTTTGGGAGAATTGGGTTTGCATGATGCCTTATTGCCTTGATTTCTGTTAGTAACGTTTCTAAGTTTGCCTTTTGCTATTTGGTTATCTCATGTGTTTGTTGGTTCTGCTGTTACTGACTGGTGCTTCTCCCTCCTGTGTGCCTGCAAGCCTATCTCAGAACTGACTGACTGGCTTTCCCCTGGCACAGATTGCTGTGGGGCTGCCCAGCTCCTGGGTGCAGGTGAGGCCCTGGCTGACCAAGTCCCAAATGATCTTACACTCGGCTGTTCTAACAGCCTGCTCAGTTACAGGAGTGAAGATGGTGGCCTCACCTCTAATCAAGGGATTCACTGCAGAACAGATAACCCCTAGCTGACAAGGTGCACTGAAAGCTGTGGCAGTGCTGGGTGCAGATGGGGCCCTGGTGGGCCATGTCCCAAGTGATCTTCTACTCGGGTGATCTCTGCATAACTGTCTGCACCTGGCAGCTCAGTCACAGGAGTAAAGTTGGCAGTGTCAGGTTTCTTTGTGACCCATCACTATAGCTGTCCCTCCTGTTATTCTGTCCCTCGTTCCCTAATACTTCCCCTTCCTCAGTTGATAGTTCTATTCCAGTCTGTCACCCTCCTCCTCCACAAATCACTATTCTATTTCCCCATGCTAGGGAGACCCAACACTCTACCATAGTCCCAAATTTTCTAGTAGCTGTGAAAATAGTACTCTGCCTACAAAGTCTTCCTGTGCTAATGACTTCAATAAGATTCCCACTTCCTCTCTTATCAGATGCAGTATATCTAGCATTATGTTGAGGTCTTTGACCCAATTGAAGCAGAGTTATGTGTATGTTGATAAGTATGGATGTGTTTGAATTCTTTTATAAGTAGACATTCAGTTTGACCCAATGCTTGTTGAAATGTACTGTTTTGTTCATCTACATTTCTGGCCCCTTCATCAAAACTCAGGGTTTTCAATTCTATTCCACTAATCAATGTTTCTGCTTTGGTGCCAGTGCCATGCTGTTTGTATTACTATAGCTCTGTAGTACATCTTTAGATCTGGGATAGTGGAGTGTTTTTGGCTTTTTGTTGTTGTTGTTGTTGTTGTTGTTGATGATGATGATGATGATGGTGATGATGGTGGTGATTTTGGTATTGGTGGTGGTAGTGGGTGGTGGTGGTGGTGGTGGTGGTGGTGGTGGTGGTGGTGGTGTGTGTGTGTGTTTTCACATGAAGCTGAGATTGTTCTTTCAAGGTCTATAAATAATTGCTTAGGAATTTTGATGGGGATTCCATTGAGTCTAGAGATTACCTTTTGGAGGATGACCTACTATTTACTATATTAATCTCACTAATTCATGGGCATAAGAGATCATTTCAACTTCTGATACCTTCTTCTATTTATTTCTTCAATATATTTTTGTTTTTAATCACATAAATCTTTCAATTGCACCATTACTTTAATAGAATTTACTTGGGTTTACCCCAAGATATTTTATACTTTTAAAGATATTGTTAAATATGTTTCCCTTGATTTTTTCCCAGTCCCTTTGACATTTGTGTATAGAAACTCTACTGATTATTTTGAGTTAATAGTGTATCCATCCACTTCGCTGAAAGTGTTTGTTAGCTGTAAGAATTTCCTAGTGAAAACCTTAGGCTCATTTATGTACACTATCATATCATCTGTACATAAAGATGTGCTGACATCTTTCCTTCCAATTGTATCACCTTGATCTGCTTCAATTGTTTTATTGCAGTGATTAAGTACTATATTGAACAAGGACAAAGAACTTGGAAAATATTTGCTTGTCTCTGATTTTAGTGGAAATATTTTGATTTATCTCCATTTATGGGCTTGCTCTAAATTATTAAATAGAAATATGTCTCTTACATGCCTAATCTCTCCAGGACTTTTATCATAAGGAGATGTTACATTTTGTGAAAATCTTTTTCCACATCCAACAAGCTTTTTACCATTTTTAAAAAATCTGCCTTTTTGTTTTAATGGTGAATTATATTTATTTACTAATGAATACTAAACCATATATAAATAAAGCCTATTTGGTCATGCTGTATGACCTCTGTGATGTGGTCATGGATTCACTTTGAGTACTTTATTGAGAATTTTCATATTTATCTATATAAGGAAATTTGTCTGTAATTATTTTTCTCTCTTAGGTCTTTGAGTGATTTAGGTATGAGTGTACTGTGGCCTCATTACAAAAACTAAGCAATATTCCTTTAGTTTCTATTTTGTGAAATTATTTGAACATTATTGGTATTAAGTTTTCTTTGAATGTCTGAGAATTCTGTGCTAAAACAATCTGACCCTCAGGATTTTTTGGGTGTCTAGTACATAATTACTTTTACATACTAGAAGCTGTTTAAGTTGCTTATCTGCTCTTATTTGGTAAGTGGAATACAGTGAGAAAAATATTCATTAATTTAAGATTGTTCTAATTAAAATGCCACTAATTTTTTTAGCATTTTCTTTGGTCCTACAGTTTTGATGTTTCTTGTCATTTAATGAAAAAGCTCTCAATACATTTCATCATTTGAAGAGAATGTTCTGTTCCCAGGATATTACATGAGGAAACAATAATAAATGACTAGTGCTTGAACATAACCTTGAAGAACAATACAGCCTTCTTTATGTCTGTTCTAATTCTGATATTGTGAGATATGTAAGATCCTCTGATTCAGTAGCCTGAGATAAGCCACATCGGGACACTCATATTTGTAATCTGGAAGTGTTTTAGGTATGTTTTAAGCCAGGAGAAAACTGAATTTTTCAGTCCATTAAACAAAACAAGATATTGTACATTACAAAATTATTGTACCTAAGCATTTTAAGTCAATTTATGGCCAATTAACATCCTGAACATTATTTAATTCTCTAGTTGTTTAGAATCATGTCCACTAATATATTCAGGTTCCCATTTTTTCCATTAATCATTTCTCATCTGAGCTCTGGAGTCATATATTACTAGTTTAACTATCTAGTGTCTTCTTGTAGCAAAAACAGGGCAAAGCAGAAAGTAATACAATTAGAAAGTTAAGTTTAGCTTATACTAAAACTGTTACTCTGACTCATTATAAAATTTCAAATTAGTAGAGTATAATATTTTGGCATTGATTTCCATCTTATAATAATGTATTAGTTTTCATCAATAGAATCATGTAATTAGGAAAATGACTAGTTTGCAGCAATATGCTTAATAAATATTTGCTGCATCAATTTGCCTGTAAACTAGTAGCTAGTTTGTAAAGTCATATAAAACTCTCTTCTTATTTACTTTGTTAATTTTTCTTCCAATTTGTGAATAGGTGACTAATTGGATCTTTCTAGAGGCTAGAGAAAAGTGATACATACCTCCTAATGATTCCAGTGTAAGACTGACAGTAATGGTCTTTCATTCTGTCATCTGTGGTCTGAAAACCTCTTTGTTCTTAAAAAAAAATAATGTATACAGGATATAATTTTAGTATTATATTTTCTCCTTTTTTGATATATATATATATAAATTTATGCATATACATGTGTCTGTGTGTATGCATGTGTGTGCATGTTTATATATAGAGGAATTCTTAAATACTCTATATCTGTGTTTATAGCACAGGATATTGGAAAGAATAAAATGACTGTGCTGCCTGAAGGCTACTAACAGACTATCCAGGTATGTAAATTTTAGCACAGCAACAGTGACTTGCTAATATGTATGCATATATATGTGTATATATATATATATATATATATATATATATATATTGCCAAACATGGTATTTATAAAATAAATATTTTAAGTTGGTATTTTTAATACATTTAGTAAAACACAAAATAAAAATCAAGTGAAGAATAACCCTTTAAACTAAGGGAAAATACTTCACATGTAATTTATGACACTTTGTTTATTTTCTTTTACAATTTGGTAATTTTGGAGCAACATCTAATAGCATTTGCAAAAGAAAACATAGCCATGAGAAAACTATTATTATTAAGCTGTGCTTCCATTATTTTGTGCTCTCAAGAGGTTCCCCTGCTGGGCTGGCATTTGCAAGGTAAGTATGCCAAAAAACATCACGACTTTTAAGAACACAACGTATAAATAATTATAACTTAGAATTTTTTAACAGGTTCAAAAATTTAGATAATGAAAGATCTCATTTTCTATAAATTATGATTCTATAACATATATCCTAATATAATATGCAAAACTGATTGCAGAAATATTTTGAAAATTTTCTGATATATACCTGTTTCATTTTTCATTAAAATGTAAAAGCAGGAATATTATTTATGAATATAATTAACAAAATCAATGTTTTAATTAATAATATGAATTATAGTAATATTAGAATCTAGGTATGAATGAAAAAAATTATAACTTTCTAAGAAAACTCATTATTACTTCCTTATAATGAAATTCAGGGTAAACAGGCATGCATGTCTGTTGGTATTCTAGCTTGATTAGGAATATTTTAAATCTTCCCCTCCAATATTAAAACATATTTTCCCTGAAGAATGTTAGAATTACTGGAATCCTAGAAGCTTCAGAAGACAAAAGTAGAAACAATCAATGCCCATAATGGGAAGAGAGATTTAAGCTCAACTTAAGGAGGTTTTTATAAAAAGATAAGTATTGCTCTCTGCCCTAGCCCATAGAAAGTAGGAAGCATTCAATGCATTTACTAGGAGGTTTCAATGATGGTCAATAGAAAATTAGCACAAGAGTGGAATCTAGAAATCTTCATAGGAAATGTTCATAGAATATTCTTAATGACCAACTGGAAAGAAAGCTATACAAACCCAAGTGCCAGATGAGAATGATCTGTTTTAAGAAAGGGAGAAAAGCTAAGAGATTTTGGCTTTTAAATGAAAATAAAATAGCTTGGATGTTGCTCAATTGGCAAATGCCAGCCTAGCACACAGGAAGCCCTGGATCCAATCCCTAGCAAGACACAAACTGGGTGTACACACTTGTAATCTTAGGCTGTGGGAGGTAGAGGCAGGAGAATCATGGATTGAGAGTTATCCTCCAGAACACAGCCAATTTTATACTACCCAGAACTATATGACACACTCTCTAATTGTCTACTCCCCACAAAAGGAAAAGGAATAAAAACATAATTGAAAAAAATCCTTAGTATATTAACAGGCTGAGAAAGATATTAGGGAAACAATACCTTTCACAATAGTCACAAATAATATAACATACCTTGGTGTGACTCTAACCAAGTAAGTGAAAGATGTGTATGACAAGATCTTCAAGACTCTGGAGAAAGAAATCAAAAAAGCTCTCAGAAGATAGAAATATCTTCAATACTCATGGATTGGCAGGATTAAGATAGTAAAAATGATCATTTTACCGAAAGCAGTCTACAGATTCAATGCAATCCCCATCAAAAATCCAACTTGATTCTTCATAGAATTACAAAGAGCAATTTGCAAATTCATTAGGAGTAACAGCAAAGCCAGGATAGGGAAATATATTCTCAACAATAGAAGAACTTCTGGGGGAAACAGCATTGCTGACCTCAAGCTGTACTACAGAGCAATAGTCATGAAAACTGCATGATAGTACAGAGACAGGCAGGTAGAGCAACAGAATAGAATTGAACATGTTGGGCACCACACACCTATGGTTACTTGATAATTGACAAAGGAGCTAAAACCATCCAGTGGAAAAAGGGCAACATTTTCAACAAATGGTGCTGGTTCAACTGACAGCATGTCGAAGAATGCAAGTCAATCCATTCTTATGTCCTTGTACAATGCTCAAGTCCAAGTGGATCAAGGACCTCCACATAAAACCAAATACATAGAATCAAATAGAATATAAAGTGGGGAAGAACATGTAACACATGGGCACAGGGGAATTTTTCCTGAACAGAACACTAATAGCTTATGCTCTAAGATCAAGAATAAAAAAAAAAGGGACCTAATAAAATTGCAAAGCTTCTGTACAGCAAAGGACAGTGTCAGTAGGAGAAAATGGCAATCAACAGATTGGGAAAAGACCTTTACCAATCCTACTTTGATAGAGAGGTAATATCCAATATATAGAGAGAACACAAAAAGACTCCAGAGAACCAAACCCTATTAAAAATGGGGTATAGAGCTAAACAAAGAATTCTCAACTGAAGAATACCAAATGGCTGAGAAGCACCTAAAGAAATGTTCAACATTCTTAGCCATCAGGGAAATGCAAATCAAAACAACTCTGAGATTCTACCTCACACCAGTCAGAAGGGCTAAGATTAAAAACTCACATGACAGCAGATGCTGGCGAGGATGTGGAGAAAGAGGAACACTGCTCCATTGCTGGGGGGATTGCAAGCTTGTGCAACCACTATGGAAATCAGGTTGGCAATTCCTTAGAGAATTGGACATAGTACTACCAGAGGACCCTGCTATATCACTCCTGGGCATACACCCAAAGGATTTGACAACATCTAATAAGGACACATACTCCATTATGTTCATAGCAGTCTTATTTATAATTGCCAGATGCTGGAAAGAACCCAGATGTCCCTCAACAGAGGGTGGTACATTTACACAATGGAGTACTGCTCAGCTATTCAAAACAATGAATCCATGGAATTGTTAGGCAAATGGATCAAACTAGAAAATATCATCCTGAGTGTAGGGTCCCCGATGGAGGAGCTAGAGTAAGGACCCAAGGAACTGAAAGGGTTATCAACCCCATAGGAGGAACAGCACTATGAATCAACCAGTACTCCCCAGAACTCCCAGGGACTAAACCACCAATCAAAGAGTACACATGGAGGGACCCATGGCTCCAGCTGCATATGTAGCAGAGGACAGCCCTGTTGGACATCAATGAGAGAAGTCCTTGATCCTATGAAGGCTTGATTCCCCAGTATAGGGGAATGTTAGGTCAGGAAAGCAGGAGTGGGTGGATTGGTGAGCAGGGGGAAAGGGGATGGGATAAGGGGTTTTTGGAGGAGAAATGAGCCAGGCAATAGTGGTGTACGCCTTTAATCCCAGCACTTGGGAAGCATAGGCAGGTGGATTTCTGAGTTCGAGGCCAGCCTGGTCTACAGAGTGAGTTCCAGGACAGCCAGAGCAACACAGAGAAACCCTGTCTTAAAAAAATAAATGAAATTGTTGGAGGAAATTGGATAACATTTGAAATGTAAATAAAGAAAATATCTAATATAAAATATATTTAAAAAACACAGTGAAATTCTATTTTTTTTTTTAGAGACAGGATTTCTCTGTGTAGCTCTGGTTGTCCAGGAACTCACTACATAGACCAGGCTGGCCTTGAACTCAGAAATCTGCCTGTCTCTGCCTCCCAAGTGCTGAGAGCAACACCACAGTGAGATTCTTATTTTAAATTGTTGCGAAAATCTAGAAAGACTCCACACTCTCACACATTGCGTGTATTATATCATTCATGTGCATAAAGTATACAATATTTATATTTTCTTAATAAAGTATTAATTTTTATAAGTTTGCTTATTGTATATTTTACTTTATAATAATGCAATGAATATAAATTTTATAATTAAGTGATATTTATAATCAATTACATATATGGAAGTGCTTAAACATGATATGTGCTTGAAAATGTTTTGTAGTACAGGATTCTAATTTTGTTTTTATCCATTTACTGTTAGACTTAGATGGAGTTTAAACATTACTGACTGAGGTGAGTATATTTTATATCAATACGAGACATTTATTGCAGGCAGACTCCCTGTTGCTATATCATAATTTCCTAAATTATGAAAACTTGCTGTTGGTAATATACAGAGAGACTAACATCTAAAAGTACAAGAATAAAAATAAGCCTTATTTTGTCAAGCATGTTTTAGTATTTATCAATCTTCTTGGAAAGTAGACCTCATATATTTCTGTATAACACTGTGATCCAATAAACTGGAATACATACACATTAACCTGCACTGAACTTTAAGAATTTTTAACTTGCTATGTAGGAGTTCAGTATTTTAATATTCTTATAGCCAAGTGTTGGGGTAGCCAGATGGAAAGAATAACACTGCATATCATAAAATTTCAAAATTCCACAAGGAGAAATCTAGAATTCCTTCAGAGTACTGTAAGGAAACATACCCACAAGGATGCAAAATGAGTGATATAAGACCTTCATTCTTATTTGCTTCCAGATGGTAAGTTATAGATTGACTTTGTTCTATTATCAGGGTGCTGGATAAGGATTACTAAGTTAAGAAAAGGATCTTCTAAATGCTACAATGAAAGAACATTTTAAAACTGCTAGAATACTCGCACCGGCACCACTCTAGCTAACTTGTTTCTTAGGGATATATTTTTCTTAATGTTTATATTTTAAGTGTGATATATTCTGAAAATTTCAGGATTAAGATTTCAAGATTCTGTTCACTAGCTGGCTTGCTGAAACTAGTAGCAAGGAAAACAAAAAACTTTGTAAGCATATATAAATGCTTTTGTTTTATTTGTCAATTGACTTTCTGACTAATGTGCTCAAACTGCTTTTACCCAGTTAAATTTAAGTAATTTATTCTCAGATAGCATACATATCTAGAAAAGCTGTCTTTCTGATACTAGGATTTATTTAGTTTAAAGGATTCTCTTTTCTTTACCAACTCTTTGCAATTGTCCTGGAATAAAGCACACATCAATTATTCATTCCTGACCTCTGGGCTGTGCACAATTCAATTGAATTGTACCCACCCAACTCCTCTAAACTGAGGGAACTGCGAGATGAATTGCTTGCAAAAGGAATGAGTATAGATAGAAAGAAGGAAAGTGAACTCAGTACTTAGAGGTATTGGAAATATGAACAAAATAGCAAGCCAGATATTAAAGGTTAAGAAGGAACTACACAGGCAATAAACTCAAAAGATAGGAGATACTGGTTTGAGATTGAAACACAGATATTAAAAAGATAAGATAGAGCTAAGACATGAGAATGAGAGTCAGAGTGGAAGGCACAGTCACCAGCAGAAATGAAGTCAGGTATCTGAGCAGCTGGCATACTGGAGAAATCATATAAATGAATTTTAAAGAACAAAAACTAATAGGGAAATGGAGGTCCCTATAGAGTACTACAGTAAATTCAAATATATTACAGTTTCAATAGTTCCACTTAAAAAACAACACTTTCATACATGAATGAATAAGAAAGTTTTAACAATGTCATAGTAAAATCAAAAGCCAAACAAGGAATCCTTTATAACAAGAAGCTACTTTTAGTATTCTGAGTAGTTAAGGGGAATCAAAATACACAAAGATGGGTAATCTCGATCATTTTCAAGGACAAAAAATGGATTTTAGGGTACCTGACCAAACTAGAATTTGCAGAATGATATACCTGAATATATCTATGAATATATATAACTATGCAGATGAAGAATTTCAAAAATATAATTAAGATCAGTACTTGCTTTCCAGGCTGCATAATAAGTGACCTCAAACCCAATGACTTAAAACTAGACATTTGTTTTCCCACATGTCATTTTTGTGGGTGTGTAGCTGTAAGTTGAATTTTTTTTGGAGTCAGTGAGCTGCAATTCAATATCTACTGGGTGTTTTAAAAAAAAACTCATCAAATGTCAACTGGGGAAATTTCTGCTTCAAATATCCTTAGTTTGTAGGCAGACTTCATTTTTTTAGTGGTGTCATAAAACTGGGGGCCATGGATTTTTGTGAATATAGGCTAAAGTTTGCCTCAGACCTGAGATGCCACACACAAGCCTTGCTTCACGGCTTGCTTCCTTCCTTAGCACTGGTAGGAGAATGAGTATTTTCTTTTAATTTTCTAACAAGGAGCTTTATTTTCTACAAGCAACTATTGAATTGACAACTCATCGTCTTTGCCATATTTTCTGTGGAATAGAATAATCTATAAGCAAGTCACAAGGACTGCTCAGAAATGAGGAATAGCCATGCAGAGCTCATCTCTAATGGCCAGCAATCATCAGGGCCCGAGAGTGTTCAATAGCTCTCGGATAAAATTAAACTCCACTTGTATAGAAAGAGAATCTACAAGCCTGAATAGACTACAATTTCGAGAGGGAGTCTAACATGATCTGGCTATTTATAACACTTCCAGCATCATACTAGAATGCAGAGTGGGGAATTTTCAAGCTATCTCTCAAATCTTAAACAAGAAAAGATGATTATTTTCACATTTATTCAATATAGTATAAGAATTCCTAGTCAGACCCCTTAGAGAAATTACAGAAGAGGAATTTAAAACCAAACATTGTTCAAAAATAACTGGGAGAAAGGTTATTATAGAAAGAGATGGGAGATCAAATAACATTAAGACTGATAAAATCTCAAGGAATCATATTATTATATATTTACCTAAATTATACATAATATATGCAATATATATAATATCTTGATAATATGAATTATTTGTATGGAAAAATACACAGTTACCCATGTATCTGTATTTGGATAATTTCCTTGTAATTGTATATAGAGTTATATATACATATCTGTCCTATAGCTATATATGTTATATCTGTATTGTTATCTGTATCTGTATCTATATCTATCAACTGGATATTAAATCTCTTGAGCTGACAACGATCTCTGTAAGTGCAAGAGACTAAAATAATCCCAGTACCAAAACAGTAGAAACATTCTTTCAGAGTCTTGTTCAGGGCAGTTCAGATAACTACAAAACCAATATCTATTGTTAATGGAAGACTTAGTTGCTACTCAGTGCTCAAAAGAATGCCTTTATTGCTGAAGATATCATATACTCAAAATACATTATTCAGATGACTAGAGGCATATCTGACCTGAAAGTGTCTCCTGCAGTCTGCTTTCATAGTTTTAGAAAAATACTATTCAAATTGCCAAGGAAGGAAAACAATCCACCCAGATGTAACTGTTATGAAGTTATAATTATCAACATTGCAAGATATGCCTAAAAGTTTGAAAAGTGGCACTCATGTGTTCATAGTAACCAACAGCTGTCTGATTAGACTTTAGGTCTACTCACAAGGAGGGAAGTCTCACATTGTACTACACATACTTTCAGTTTCCTATGTCTTATGACAATTAGGAATTTAGAAAAGAATCTAGCATTGCCACTTTGCTGAACCAGCATAATTCCCTTCTACTTATCATATCTTATCTTTATGCCCACAGATAAGCATAGCTACCAACTCTTTTCAAAGAAGCCTCTCATTGTTATTCAATTACGATACACCCTCACAAAAACTCATCATATTACATTACAACACAGAAATCAACATATAATAGAAATTTAAACCACAACAGATATATCTACATCACAACTCCTGTGTTTATGTGTCAGAGAGAACCAAGGAAGACAGGACAGAGACATTGTGAGAGGTAGAATATCAAGATGTCTAATTTGAAATTGTCTCACAGAAATTGATGCACAGACAAGGAAAGAAGACCTGCAATATCAATGTGCATGTAAACACATAAACGGAAAATGTTTATGTGGTCCTCACCTAAGAGAAAGAACTATGGGTTACTTTTGATTGCTGGGAGTAAACTTTAACTGTAAAAGTAAGAGAATTAATGTCTCTCAGGGATGTTCTCCATATTACTGGTTGCTCAAGCTATAATGCTTGAGAACACATATACAAGCAATGAAAATAGATTCAGCAGGTTAAATGTATTTATATTTATACACATACATAAACATATACATGTGCACATATACAGATGTGAATGTAACAAATATAAAAAAAGAAAACAAAAGGCTTTCATCTTGAGATGGGAAAGGTTGAAGGGAGAATATTTAGAAGTCATATTTAGAAATATTTAATATTTAGTATTTAGAGGGAGGAAAGGAGTAAGGATTGAGACCTAATTCTATTCCAATTTAAAATAATAAAGAATTATTTAATTATTTTTAAATAAATGAATTAAACAAAGTAACAAGTTATAAAACTTGGGAGCAAAGTGAATTCTTTGATATAAAAGTCAAGAAAATAAGCCTATTTAGTTTGGTCACTGAAGAAACAATCTATTAGATTAAAAGACAAATGACCTCTAAATAGGAAAATAAATTTATGATGAAGGAAACCAGAGCCTGTCTCTATTTGTGAATTGGAAAAATCCATATTGCTAAAATAAATGTTCACATACTCAAGCAATGTGGAGATCCAATGTTTTCCTTGTCAAAATAATAATTATATGATTCAATATTTTAAAAATTACATGTACCATTCATAGAAATGGTACACAGCCAAAGGCCAAAGCAATTGATGAAAAAGAATAAAGTGTGAATAGAGATATTTTTTCAATTGAGGTTTCCTCTACCCAGATATGTCTATGTTGTATTCCATGGACAAAAACTAAATAGCCTAAGAATTAAATCAGCCTTATGGTGAATGCTTCCCTGACTCCACTAAGAAGCTGGAGAAAACACAGAAATCATGACAAGTATGTAACTGGACTGATTTTCTTCTAGGTACTTGCTTGGCCAGGTCGACGTTGATATTGACTTAAAAGGTACATATATTTTAATGATTTATATTTATAGTATATCAAGTGTGTGCATGCGTGTGTTTGTGTATGTTTATGTGTGTGTGAAAACATGAATATTGACAATGAGGTCCAGAAGAAAGCATCCGATCCCCTGGAGATACTGTGACAGGAATTTGTAAGCAGTCCAGTGTATATACCAGAACTGAATTCTGGTTTTCTGCAGAGCATTATGAACTCTTAACAGATGCACAACCTCTCTAGGCTTTAATTTCCATATCTACAGATTTTCTCAAAAATATTTAATTCATTTTAACTAACAATCAACAAGCACTTCTGTATGGTCGCAACTGGTAATTGGTATGAGAACCATGTAAACGGAAAGACCATTTGGAAGTGACATAAGCAAGGCTCAAGAACCTGCTAAGTGAGTGCAAATGGTTCTGGGTGGAAAGCATGAAGAAAATGATTGGTGCCTGGGATCCATCTCAGAATGCGAATTTAAAATTCACTTTCTATTATAATTAAATATACTTTTCTTTACTACAAGCAATTTGTCATGTTCTGTGTAACCTTTCCCTTCTATTTCATTTTACCCATGCAAAACTCAAAATTCTTTTAAATACTTCTCTAAAATGAAAGGTTAAAATGAAAGTTTAATAAGTAAAAAATATTCAAGGAACAGAGCAATGGGACATCATCCACTAGCAATATTAAATACATGGAGAAAAATTTCCTTATGTGAGAAATCATTATAATAGGAAAGTTTTAGAACTGGATGTACATGGCAGGACTCTTTGAATAAATTACTGGTGACAGAATTAAATGCATATTCTTATACATTCTAAAATAATGAACACATTTTTGACAATTCAGAAACATTTAGTGCCTAAGCTCTTTAATCCAGCAATATTTTAAGTAGGAATATAATCACATATACTTATATATTGATTTATATAAATATTTGTATATATATATAATTATATATTCATGTACATTAAATGACCTAAGTCCAGTGGCATTGGCATGCTGTTTATGATGGTGAAACATGAGAAATTATGTAAATGAGTCAAATAAGTTATTAGTATGTGTTAATAAAATCTTCATAAGCGAACCAAAATAACAAAAGTCATTTTGGGAAGAAATAAGCACTCTAGGTATTCTCAGCTGTGGCATATAGGGAAAACATTCTGTCTTAGGAATCTGACTAGTGCTAGGAATTAGAATGAAGGTTGGAGGTTAGCTCTAAGCAGTCTCTGCAATTATATTTGTTACTAGGTGGTGCAAGGTGCCTATTCCTTTACAATAATGGTTATTAATATTTCTCCTATTATGTTTTATTGTTTGCTTAATAATTATACTCTATACAACACCATGTAATGGTTTTCTCATTATAAAAAAGGAGAAAAGAAAGAAATATATTATCTGTATAGATATAGTGGTGTTTTTATTCCAGTAACCAACACCTCAATCCTAACTTTTTTTTCTATTTTCATTTACTGCCTTTATAATTCAAGAACTACTCATTTAATGCAATCTCCTATAAAATGTTAGATGTCAAAGTTTTCTGAGCATTAATAGCATTAAAAACCTGTTTCTGAATATAACTTTCTTGTTTTATAAGCCACAATGAATCACATTTGTTAGGGGAAAAGCTTTAAAACTGTGACACTTGCATATGACAGTTCAGAAATTTTATATCAGTTATTTGCCTCTATGATAATTATAGATGGAATCTTTTACTGTATTACATGTAGCTTTTAATGATTATTTTCATAATTATTTTATAACTAAGCATTCTGTATTATCATATTAAGAATCAACCATATTAGCCCTCTATTAGATATAGAATTGGTAAAGATCTTTTCCCAAACTGTTGGTTTCCATTTTGTCCTATTGATACTCTCCTTTGCTTTACAGTAGCTTTGCAATTTTATGAGGTCATATTTGTCGGTACATTTTTATTACATATTTTCTTTATTTATATTTCATATGTTATCCCTTTCCTGGTTTCCCCTCCAAAAACCCCCTAAACCCATGACACTCTCCATGCTCACCCACCCAACAACTCTCTCTTCCCTATCCTGGTATTTTACTATGCTGGGGCATCAGGCCTTCTCAGGACCATGAGAGGACCATGGTCCTCTCATCCATTTGATGTGCAACAAGGTCGTCATCTGCTACATATGCAGCTGTAGCCATTGGTCCCTCCATGTGCACTCTTTGGTTGGTAGTTTTGTCTCTGGGAGCACTGGGGGATGGGTTGGTTCATATTTTTGTTCCTTCTATGGGGCTCCAAACCACTTTTTCTCCTTGGGTCCTTTCTCTAGCTCCTCCATTGGGGACCTCATGATCAGTTCAATGGTTGGTTGAGAGAGGCCCCTCTGTATTTGTCAGGCATTTGCAGTGCCTCTCCTGATACAGCTAGATCAGGCTTCTGCCAGCAAGCACTTGTTGGCATCCTCAATAGTGTTTGGGTTTGGTGACTATATATGGGATGGATCCCCAGTTGGTCCAGTCTCTGGATAGTCTTTCTTTCAGTCTCTGATCCACACTTTTTCTCTGTATCTCCTCCTGTGGGTATTTTGTTACCCCATCTAAAAAGGACCACAGTATCC
Source organism: Apodemus agrarius (assembly GCA_964023405.1). NCBI lineage: Eukaryota > Metazoa > Chordata > Mammalia > Rodentia > Muridae > Apodemus > Apodemus agrarius. The sequence continues at coordinate 129,444,750 of OZ030008.1, forward strand.
ATACTTTGATCTTCCTTCTTGAGCTTTGTTACATCTGTGAATTCTGTCTTGGGTATTCCAAGTTTCTGACCTAATATCAACATCAGTGAGTGCATACATACTATTTGTGTTCTTTTGTTATTTTGGGTTACCTCACTCAGGATGATATTTTCTAGGTCCATTTATTTGCCTAAGAACTTGATGAATTCTGCAAATCAAAACAACCCTGAGATTCCACCTTACACTAGTCAGAATGGTTAACATCAAAAACTCAGGTGTCAGCAGGTGCTGGCAAGGATGTGGAGAAAGGGGAACACTCCTCCACTGCTGCTGAGATGGAAAGCTGGTACAACCATGCTGGAAATCAGTTTGGCAGTTCCTCAGAAAATTGGACATAGTACTACTTGCTATACCACTCCTGGGCATATACCCAGAGGATTCAATTGCATTTAATAAGGACACATAGTCCACTATGTTCATAGCTGCCATATTTATAATAGCCAGAAGCTGAAAAGAACCGAAATATCGCTCAACAGAGGAATGGATACAGAAAATGTACATTTACACAATGTAGTATTACTCAACTATTAAAAATCATTTGTTGATTGTTGATCTCAGAGCATAAGCCATTGGTTTTCTGTTCAGGAAAATTTCCCCTGTGCCCATGTGTTCAAAGTTCTTCTCCACTTTCTCCTCTATAAGTTTTAATGTATATTGTTTTATGTGGAGGTCCTTGATCCACTTGGACTTGAACTTTGTACAAGGAGATAAGAGTGGATCGATTTGCATTCTTTTGCATACTAACTAACAGTTGAACCAGCACCATTTATTGAAAAGGCTATATTTTTCCACTGTGTTGTTTTAGCTACTTTGTCAAAGATCAAGGGGATATAGGTGTGTAGTTTCATTTCTGGGTCTTCAGTTCTATTCCATTGACCTTCCTGCCTGTATTTCTACCAATACCATACAGGTTTTTTTTTTTGTTTTTGTTTTTTTAATCACTACTGCTCTGTAATACAGCTTGAGGTCAGGTATGGTGATTCCCCAAGAAGTTCTTTTACTGTTGAGAATAATTTACACTATCCTGTTGGGTTTTTTTTTTAGAAAAAAATGAAAATATTATATTTTAATTAGAATTAGAAAAGCGATTTAATAATTTAGGGTACTCTAAAAGCTTTGGGGAGATGAATGCTTCTCTTTTTGTATACATAAAATATGTATGTAAATTATATTGGTAACTTCAAAATATGACAATAAAAATTAAAGCTCAATTTTACCTCCTCTTAAAATTTTTTACTTGTTTTGAAACAGGGTCTTGTTTTAGTCTGCAAGCCTTGATTTACAATTCTCTTGTCTTGGCTTCTCTCATGCGGAAATTAGAGACATGTGACTAGCTTCAGTTTCATGTTTTTGAATCAGAATAATAACCAATAAAAATATAAATTTCCCTTTTGAATGTGTATATTGATACAATTTTCCAAAAGTATATTTCAAATATGAGGAAACATTTTTTAAAAGATTGATTTGTCAAATTATTTGCAGTAGCATTAAATTAAGCAGAACGGAGGCGCCTTGTCTGTGTGTGTGATGAGAGCTGTCTTGTTTTCATGGTATGGATACTCCAATGTTAGGAGGAGCCTGACTTGTTTTCCCCGAGTGTGTCCGTGGACTCTGGGGCACGGAGGCACTTCCTCATCTTCTCTACTGATTATGTGGATTCCCTTTAGGTTGATGTTTCTTTGTGATTGTTACCTTCCACTTGCTTTTCTGTTTTTTTTAATGGCAACAATTTAGCATTTCTCATTTATTATTTCCTCTTTTTTCAATTTCATTTTTTATTCGATATACTCTTTATTTGCATTTCAAATGATTTCCCCTTTCCTGGATCCCCCATCCCCAAAAGTCCCATAAGCCCTCTTCCCTCCCTCTGTTCCCCCATTCACCCCTTCCCACTTCCCTGTTCTGGTATTCCCCTACACTGCTGCACTGAGCCTTTGCAGAACCAGGGGCCACAATTTCCTTCTTCTTGGACAGCATTTGATATGTTGATTGTGTCTTGAATATGCCAAATGAATTTGCAAATTGCTCTTTCTTACTCTATGAAGAATTGAGCTGAAATTTTGATAGGGATTGTATTGAATCTGTAGATTGTTTTCTGCAGGATGGCCATTTTGACTATATTTTTTTAGTGAGTGATAACATTTTAAACTGTGAGTGATAATAAACCAGGACTAGAAATGTACATTTATAAAAGTGACATAGGTATAAATAGGTTTGTCATACTAAGATGAAATATTTAGGTTTTATTTCATTTCTTTTTTAAAAAAACTTTTTTCTTAGATATTTTCTTTCTTTACATTTCAAAAGGAAAGGGGATAAAATTTTTACTATATTAATCCTAGGAATCTTTGAGCATGGGAGATCATTCTATCTTCTGAGATATTTTTCTTTTTTCAGAGACTTGAAGTTCATGTCATACAGATCTTTCAGTTGCTTGGTTAGTGTCACACCAACATATTTTATTTTGTTTGTGACTATTGTGAAGGGTGTCATTTCCCTAATTTCTTTCTCAGCCTGTTTCTCCTTTGAATAGAAGAAGGGTACAGATTTGTTTGAGTTAATTTTATATCCAGACATTTTGCTGAAGTTTTATTTTATCAGGTTTAGGAGTTCTCTGGTGAAATTTTTGGAGTCAATTAAGTGTACTATCTTATCTGCAAATGCTGATAGTTTGACTTCTTCCTTCTCAATTCGTATTCCTTTAACCTCTTTTTGATCTCCTTTTGTTGTCTAATTGCCCTAGCTAGAACTTCAAGTACTATATTGAATAGATAGGAAGAGAGTGGGACGCATTGTAAGAACTCAATATTGCCAAAAGCAATCTATAGTTTCAATGAAATTCCCATCAAAATCCCAACTCAATTCTTCATACATCTAGAAAGAGCAATTCTCAAATTCATCTGGAGTAACAAAAAACCCAGGGTAGCTAAAACTATTCTCAACAATAAAAGAACTTCTGGGAGAATCAATATCCCTGACCTCAAGCAGTACTACAGAGAATTTGTGTTAAAAACTGTGTGGTATTGGTACAGTGACAGGCAAGTAGATCAATGGAATATAATTGAAGACCCAGAAATGCATCCACAGAGTTATGGTCACTTGATCTTTGATAAAGGAGCTACAACCATCCAGTGGAAAAAAGATAGCCTTTTCTTTTCTTTTCTTTTCTTTTCTTTTCTTTTCTTTTCTTTTCTTTTCTTTTCTTTTCTTTTCTTTTCTTTTCTTTTCTTTTTTTCTTCTCTTCTCTTTTCTTTTCTTTCGGATTTGGTTTTTTTCTTTCTTTTTTCTTGGATATATTCTATATTTACATTTCATTTCCCTTTTCCTGGTTCCCTGCCTCCCAAAGGTCCCACATGTCCTTTTCCCTCCCCCTGTTACCCCCATCCACCCCTTCCTACTTCCCTGTTCTGGTATTCCCCTTCACTGATGCTTTGAAAATTTCCAGCACCAGGGTCCACTCCTTCCTTCTTGTCGGACATCATTTGGTATGTGGATTATGTCTTTGGTGTCCCAAGATTCTAGGCTAATATCTACTTATCAGGGAGTGCATACCATGGGTATCCTTTTGAGACTGGGTTACCTCACTTATTATGATGTTCTCCAGCTCCATCAATTTCTCTAAGAATTTCATAAATTCATTGTTTCTAATAGCTGAATAATACTCCATTGTGTATATATACCACATTTTTTGTATGCATTCCTTCATTGGGGTACATCTGTGTTCTTTCCAGCTTCTGGCTATTATAAATAAGGCTGCTATGAACATAGTGGAGCATGTATCCTTACTGCATGGTGGGGATTTGTTTTTTCGAGACAGGGTTTCTCTGTATAGCCCTGGCTGTCCTGGAACTCACTCTATAGACCAGGCTGGCCTTGAACTCAGAAATCCACCTGCCTTTGCCTCCCAGAGTGCTGGATTACAGGCGTGTGCCACCACTGCTGGGCAAAAGATAGCCTTTTCAACAAATGGTGCTGGTTCACCTGGAGGTGAACATGCAAAAGAATGAGAATTGACCTACTCTTATCTCTTTGTACTAAGATCAACTCCAAGTGGATCAAGGACCTCCACATAAAACCAGACACACTGAAACAAATAGAAAAGAAACTGGGGAAAACCCTGGAGGACATGGGCTCAGGGGAAAAGTTCCTGAACAGAACACCAATAGCTTATGCTCTAAGATCAAGAAGGGCATGTAGGACCTTTGGGGGGTGGGGAACCAGAAAAAGGGAAATGAATTGTAAATGTAGAATATATCCAATAAAAAATTGAAGATAAAAAAAGAAAAAAATAGACAAATGGGACCTCATAAAATTAGAAAGTTTCTGTAAAGCAAAAAACACCGACAAAAGGACAAATCGGCAACCAACAAATTGGGAAAAGATCTTCAACAACCCTACATCTGACAGAGGGCTAATATCCAATGTATACAAAGAACTCAAGAATTTAGACCCCAGAAAATCAAATAACCCTATTAAAAATGGGGTTCAGAGCTAAACAAAGAATTTTCCCCTGAAGAAATTCAGATGGCTGAGAAGAACCTTAAGAAATGTTCAACATCATTAGTCATTAGGGAAATGCAAATCAAAACAACCCTGAGATTTCACCTCTCACCAGTCAGAATGGCTAAGATTAAACACTCAGGAGACAGCAGGTGTTGACTAGGATGTGGAGAAAGAGGAATACTCCTTCACTGCTGGTAGGATTGCAAGCTGGTACAACCACTCTAGATATCGGAGTGAAGAGTCAGGTAAGGGGAAATCATTTGGAATATAAATAAAGAATATATCAAATAAAAAAAGAAAATGACAAAAAATGAAAAAAGGAATGTGGAAAACCCACTGGTATATGTAGTCAAAGTCAACTTGAAAATGACCAACATAGAAATGGTTGTGCATGTTTAGCTGGTGCCTTGTTTGCACAAGTCACACAAAATATTTGTGATCCAATTCTTCCAATATAACATTGTCACGATTATTCCATCACTGAAGCAGATGAAACCCTTGATCCCATCTTTCTTTAAAAATATCATCCTGAGTGAGATAACCCAATCACAAAAGAATACACATGCAATGCAATCACTGATAAGTGGATATTACTGAGCCCAGAAGCCCTAAATACTCAAGGCACAATTAGCAAGTCAAATGATTCCCAAGAAGAAGAAAGGAGAGGACCCTGGGCCTGTAAAGATTGGATCCAGTTTTGTAGACCTAGAACAGAGAAACCATGGGGGGAGGGGAATGATTGGGGAATAGTTGGGGGGGAGAGGAATTATGGGACGTGTGGTGGTGGGGAACTGGGAAAGGGGAAAGCCTTTGGAATGTAAACATAGAATATAGAAAATAAAAATTAAAAAAAATTATAAGAAATATATGCTTTCAAAAAAAGGCTCATATCTAACCCACCATAAGATACCTTGGATTGAGGTGACTCCTTTTAAGTATTTTCTACATGTATATTATAAATGTGCAAATATACTTTTCAAGTATATATTGAAATAAAACATGTACTACCTCCTGAAAAACTTAAGGGCAAGTATGTCTTTCTGGTTTCTGTTTATTCTGTGATAGGACAGTGGTATGAATATTCATAATATATAAAAATAATTTTAGTCTCATTTTAAAATTGTTAAATATGTTTTACAAGACTAAGAAAAGTAGGGAAGTTATGACAAGTAGCACTTGTTTAGATGCTATGAGAAATAAAGACGTTTCCATTATAGGATTAAAGATCTACACAGTCTCGAGCATGAATCTACTCAATAAGTAGCACAGATCCAAAAAATAAATTTTAAAAATAAATAACTCATATAAAAAGTAAAATAATAGATTCAATCATATAGACCATTTGTTTATTAACTCACATGCATAAAGTAAAAATATTGTGAAGTGTTACCAGTAAAAAGAGAACTAGGGTGAAAATTTTTATATTAAAATGCAAAACAGGGTATGTACAATATACAATAATTTACAAGGAAGTCTTAACTAATGTCAATACGTCAAAATTGATAATTTCATAAAACAAATCATATGCTTCATTTGAAACAAGTGCTTCCAAATATGCTATATAGTTTATTGCTCAAATCGTGTGAAGTTGTCTTTGAATTAACTTTGTATTCACAGTAAAATGTTTAATGCTTATATATATTATATTATTTATTTGACTCTTTCCTTAAAACAACCTATGTTTAGGTATGGGCCTTGAATTCCTGTTCTTTCCAAGTATATTGAACCATCCCTACATCCTTGGGATGAAGCCTACTTGATCATGGCGAAAGAAGCCTACTTGATCATGGCAAATGATGGTTTTGATGTGTTCTTGGATTCAGTTGGCAGGAATTTTATTTAGTATTTTTACATCGATGCTCATAAGGGAAATTGGTCTGAAGTTCTCTTTCTTAATTCTTTCTTAGATCTTTGTGTGGTTTTGACATCAGCGTAATTGTGGCTTCGTAGAATGAGTTGGATAATGTTCGTTCTGTTTCTATTTTGTGGAAAAGTTTGAAGAGTATTGGTGTTAGGTCTTCTTTTAAGGTCTGAAAGAATTCTGCACTAAAACCATCTGGTCCTGTGCTTTTTTTTGGTTGGAAGATTTTCCATGAGCCCTTCTATTTCTTTAGGGGTTATAAGGATGTTTAGATGATCTATTTGATTCTGATTAAATTTGGTATTTGGTATCTGTCTAGAAAATTGTCCATTTCCTCCAGATTCTCCAGTAGTGTTGAGTATAGGCTTTTGTAGTAGGATCTGATGATTTTTTTGAATTTCCTCAGTTCCTGTTGTTATATCTCCTTTTTCATTTCTAATTTTGTTAATTTGGATACGGTCTCTGTGCCCTTTGGGTTCTCCACATTCCTAATGCTGTGACACTTTAATACAGTTTCTCATGTTGTGATCTCAATCAAAAATTATTATCATTGTTGCTGCATGACCTTAATTTTCCTAATGTTAAGAATTGTAATATATATTTCTTTGTCTTCTAGTGTTCAACCACAAAAAAAAAAAGACCCATGAGCAATATGTTGAGAACCACCGGTATATGCATACATATTAAACTCATTATTTAATACTGCTTTATTTACTTTTCTTATTAACTTTTCATCCTAATAGCAGACTATTCCTCTTCACCTCCCAGTCCTATTCTCACATATTCCTCCCCCATTACCTTCCCTTCTCCTAACAAAAAAAAAAAAGGGGGGAAGCCCTATGTGTACCAACCTGCCATGGCACATTAATTCACAATAAAATCCCATCTTATCCCATTGAGGTTAGAAATGTCAGCTCAATCATAGAAATGAATCCCAAGCCAGGCCACAGGTTCAGACACAGCCTGGCTCCAATTGTTGAGGCCTACATGAAAATAGGTTACTCATTTGTAGGGGACCTTGTTCTAATGCACATAGGTTCTTTGGTTGGTGGTTTAGTCTCTGTGAGCCTCCATTGGCCCAGATTAGGTGATCTTGTAGTCTCCTTGACCTCTCTGGTTTCCCCAACCTGTTCCCCGACTCTTCCTCAGGACTCCAGAAAGCTGTTTGGCTGTGGTTCTCTGCATCTGTTTCCAATAGTTATTAGATGAAGCTTCCCAGAGGACAGTTATATTAGGCTCCTGTCTGAAGCATCACAGAGTATCATTAATACTGTCAGGGCCTAGATCTCTTGTATGAGTGTGTTTCAAGTAGGGAAAGTCATTGGTTGGCCATTTCCTCAATCATCGTTCCATCTTTATCCCTGTACATCTTGCAGTAAGGATACATTTTGGGTCAAAGTTTTTGGGCGTGGATTGATGTCCTCCTTCCATTAGCTTTTTGCCTTGCTACAGGGGTGAACACTTCAATCTTCATATCCCTGGATGCTAAGAATCTCAGCCAGGGTAGGACACCCCCACCCCCAGATTCCCCAGAGGCTACCCAGTTCCTGGTTTCCAGCTCATCCCAGAGATCTCCCTGTACTGATTTCTGCTCCCCTGCCCTATCTTCTTACTCCCCACATCTGATCCCCATCCCTATCTTCCATCAAGTTCCCACCCTTTATCTACCTCTAATGACTATTTCCCCTTCTAAATAAGATTCAAGCATACATCCTTGAGGGTCTTCTTGTTATTTAGCTTCTTTGGTTGGTAGGTTGTAGCATGGTTAGCCTGTATTTTTAAGTTTTTTTTTTTTTTGGTTTTATTGAGACAGGGTTTCTCTGTGTAGCCCTGGCTGTCCTGACCTCATTTTGTAGACCAGGCTGGCCTCGAACTCAGAAATCTGCCTTCCTCTGCCTCCCAAGTGCTGGGATTACAGGCGTGAGCCACCACCACCCTGCTTAGCCTGTATTTTATGGCTAATAAAGTACATGTGTAAGTGACTACATACTGTGCATGTCTTTCTGGGTCTGAGTCTCCTCCTTAGGATTATAGTTTCTAGTTCTATCCATTTGCATACAAATTTCATGATACCTTGTTTTTTAATAGCTGAGTAGTATTCCATTGTATTCATGATCACATTATTTTATATCTATTCTTTGGTTGAGGAACATTTAGATTGTTTACAGTTTCTGGTTATTATGAATAAAGCTGCTATGAATATACATGAGCAATTGTCTGTGTTGTATGGTAGAACATATTTTGGGTATATGCAGAAATGTTATAGCTGAGTCTTAAGGTAGAAATTTTCCCAATTTTCTGAAATTGCTAAATTGACTTCCAACATGATTGTACAAGTTTGAACTCCTACCAGCAATGGGGGAGTATTCCCTATGCTACACATCCTCACCAGCATGTGCTGTCTCTTGTGTTTTTAATCTTAGCCATTCTTAAAGGTTTAAGATACTTCTACCACCTCCTCCACTGCCACCTGGCTGTTCTTTCTTCTGTGGCAGACCCCCTACCAGTTCTGCCACAGGGAAAGCCCCATATCCTGACACTTTCTAGAGAACCAGCAGCATGCAGGGCATTTGACCTTTGCCAGGTCTGCTGCAGGGAAGACCCCATCTACTGATACTTCCTGCAGAAAGAGCCATAGGCAGGGAATTTGAGAGAAGAGGAATCCTAGGAGTATAGATACACAGGCTTGCAGGACAGAGAAGCCACAGTCAGAGACAGGAAGACCAGCTAGCACCAGAGATAACTAGATGGCCAAAGGCAAATACAAGATCACTACCAACAGAAACCAAGGCAGCACAGCATCATTAGAATTCAGTTCTCCCACAACAAATCCTGGATACATCTTTTTGTTTATGCTTTTCTTGATCCCCTGTCTCTTTGATTGATTTCCTATGTTTCTATGATCCTACTTTTTCCATGATCCTTCATTCATGTCGGAATTTGCTATTGAACATTAAATTATTTCTTGTAGATAGCTTTTTATATAAATAGATAACAAATTTCACTAAATCCACAGTATACAATCAAAATTCTATCTTTACTTATGTTATACTTTGACTGCATTTTGCTTCATATAATTTGGAACTTGGAAGTTTCAAACTTCAACTTCAAACTGTTCAACTTTCCAAACATTATATAATCAATAGTACATATTTTTGTTTTCTAATCTTTAAAAAAAATCAGGAATTCATTTTCTATTGCCTTTAATATCTAACTATATCCACTAATCATGCAGTGTTACAATAGCTCAGCCAAGAGATCCTCACCATGTTTCTCTAGTTTCTTTGTTATGCAACTCTCTAAGTCACCATTCTAAATCAACATGTATACTATCTCTTTCCTTCTGGATAGTCAAAATCCTGGATAATGTGTAGAGTTTGATGTATAATGTAAGCTTTAGTAATATTTACTCTATGAATGTGGGTCCGCTTGTATTTGAGGCATAAATGTTAAGAATTGAGACGTCCTCTTTGTGGATTTTTCCATTGTTGGGTATGAACTGTCCTTCCCTGTCTCTTTTGATGACTTTAGTTTGAAAAGCTATTTTATTAGACATTAGCATTGCTACTTCATCTTGTTTCTTGGGTTTATTTGCTTAGAAAGTATTTTTCCAGAACTTTATACTGAAATAATCACTATTTTTGTTGCTGAAACGTGTTTCTTATATACAGAACTTTGCTGGATTGTGTTTATGCCTCCATTCTGGTGGCCAGTGTCTCCTTTCTGGGGATTTACATCCTTTGATGTTGAGAAATTATAATGATGAATAATTGTTTCTTCTTGGGTTTTGCTGTTGGTGGTGATTGAGTGTGTGTGTGTGTGTGTGTGTGTGTGTGTGTTTCTCTTCCATAGATTTCAGTTATGTGAAGGTATTTGTTTCTTTTGTTTTCTTGAGTATAGTCAACTTTATTGGTTTGAAGTTTCCCTGCTATTACCCTCTGTAATGTCAGATCAGTAAAAAGGTACTGTTTAAATTTTATTTTGTTATGACATACCTTAGTTTCTCCATTTATTGCTATTGAAAATTTTGCTGGGTATAGTAGTGTGTGCTGATGTGTGCTGTCTCTTAAGCTCAACCAGACCTCTGCCCAGGCCCAGCATTTAGAGTCTCAGATGAGAACTCAAGTATAATTCTGATAGCCCCCCCTTTATATTTTACCTGGCCTTTTTCCTTTTCTGCTTTTAAAATTATTTCTGTGTCCTGTATATTTAATGTTTTGATCATTATGTGGTGGGAAAACTTTCTGTTCCAATCAGTTTTATGTTCTGTAAGATTTTTGTGCATTTATAAGCATATTTTTTCTTTAGGTTAAGGAAACTTTTTTGTATGATTGTGTTAAAGACATTTTCTGTGCCTTTGAACTGGGAATAATCTTCCTCCTCCTTCTTTTCCTTCTCTTCCTCTTCTATTCTAATTATTGTTAGGTTTGCTCTTCTCATTTGTCCCAAGTGACTCAAAGTATCCAGGATAACTGATGGTGTCATGCTTCCCTGTGTCATGTGTAGTGTGTTCATATGCTGTTCTTTTAGCATCTGGTTTTCCCTAATGTTGGCTGGGTGATTTTGATGGCAGCAGTTCTTCTTGAGATGGTGGTGGAAGCCATATCAGAAAATGGAAGTCAGAGTATCTAACTCTGTTGACTGTGCCTCAAGCAGTCCCCAGTATGCAGAATGTGTCATAGTTGGCCTCAACTGGGATATCAGGCAGATCCAACTTGGATTGAATTGTAGAAGCAGGGTTTCAAGCTGGTTAGTTGTGGAGATAGAGATTGCAGTTCAGAGGGGCCACCTGCCACTCACCTCTCTTTGCTGTCCTAGGTCACCAACTGGGATAGCAGGGAGATACAACTAAGATAGGTCGTCAGTTAAAGTTCTAAGCTAGTTACTTTTGGGGCCTCTGAATTTTCTCAGGGAGACAGAACACTCCTTGGGTTCTTCAAATCTCTAGACCAAATATCAAGCCCAGATGTAGATACCTGATTCTTAATATTCTTAAGTTTTGTCTTTCCATGATATCTCAAATTTGCTGTATGTTTTGTGTCAGAATTTTTAAAAACATTTCCTAGAATTTTGACCCCGTTCCTCCACTTGAGGCCCTGTCTATCATCTCCTGGTGGTGGACTCTTTGTGTTCCCTTTGCCCAATGTTGGGCATTGTGGCTAAGGTCATCCCCAATGAGTCCTGAGAGTGTTACACCTCCAGGGTCTCTGTTTCTCTCTTACTGGTTTTCCCTCCACCCACACCCCTAGGCTGCTTATTTCCATTTATTCTCCTGGCCCTCTGGAATTTCTCTTTTCCCTTCCCCCCTCCCCTCTCCCACCCAGGTCTCTCCCTCCATTAGCCTCATGTGATTATTTCCTTACCCCTTTTAATTGGGATTGAAACCTCCTTACTTGGACACTTCTGACTGTGATATGTCTTATGGTCTGAGGTTGTTGTATCCTAGGTACTCTGTGCTTTTTGGTTGATAGCCACTTATCAGTGAGTACATTCCATGCATGTCCTTTTGGGTCTGAGTTACCTCATTCAGGATGATATTTTCTACTTCCATTTAACCTCATTAGAAGATCATCTGTCTCACTTAACTCAGAGCCCAGGGAAATCCTAGAGACTGAGCCACCATCCAGGCCCATAAACAGACTGACTTGTCAGAGGCCCTTAGCACATATGTAGCAGAGGTCTACCTGACTCTGCCTCAGTGGAAGAAGATGTACTTAATCCTTGAGAGCCTTAAGGTCTCAGGGAATGGGGAAGTATGATGCAGGGAGAGTACTCTCTTGGTGGTAAAAAGTAGCAGGAATGGAATGAGGAACTGTGAGAGGAGGGGTTGGGGGACAGGGACTAGAATGCAAATAAATGAAATAATTTTAATTATAACAAAGAAAATAACATTATGTTCAATAAAAATTAAATGCTCAAAAAATACCCATTTCTTTCAGCAATGTATTCTTTACTTCTATTGTATCTTCAATGTTTGAGATTCATTCTTCCATTTTATGTATTTTATTCATTTTCCCTCAGTTTATGTTTTATTTACTGCTTGTTTTCCCATTGCCTGGTCTTAATCTTGTTTATTCATTTCTGTACACTGACTACTTGTGTTTGTCTAAATTTCTTTAAGGGATTTATTAATTTCCTCTTTGAAGACTATTATCATCTTCACATAGGTAGTTTTAAGGTCTTTTTCTTGTCTCTCAATTATGTTGAAATATTCAGGACATGATAAGGCACATTAGTTGTGTTTTAGTGAAGATATATTTTTCTGGCTGCTATTGATTATGTTTTATGTTGGTTCCTAGGTATCTGGGTTTGAGTTGATAATAGGACTAGGTGCCAACTTCTGGATTTGTCTTCATTGGATGGCTGTTTTGTTCCTTGGTTATTAGTAAGTCTGATGCCTGTGATTTGTCTAGTAGGACATTTTCTTTTGTTCTGTTGATTCTGGCCACTTCAAGGCTCCAAGTAAATGTTTTCCTGAGTACTGGAACCTGACACTAAGAAATGGGAATAGGTTAGGTATCTGAAGGGATCCACAGGATGGAGGAGAAAGGAATATTCAACAAGGTTATTCTTATTTTATCACCATGGCATGTGGAAAAGCAGTGAACAGAGGTCACAACAGAGGGTTTGCTATAGCAACAGGGATGAGACAGGGATTTGGATCTACAGGAATAGAAGGAGACAAAAAAATCTACAGACAGCTTATTTGTGTTCTTGGCAGGAGTGATCCATAGGTTAGCAAGAAGTACTTGCTGTATCTGGGAGCTGGGACAAATAATGAGTAGGGAAAAGGCTAGGAGAGGCAGATCTGTGAGATCAATAGGAGATGGGAGCACAAGGACAGGGAAAGCTGCTGCAGGTGTTCTGCTGTAGATCTGGAGTTGAGAGTGCTGTATTTGATCTGAGGGAAAAGAGGTACTGATCTCATCTTAATAATATTAAATTATAGGCATAAGAACAACTTCCCCTGCTGCAAACTCAACCACTATGTAACTGTCACTATTTTATTCCCATTCAAAGAGGACTACTGATTTCTTGAAAAAAAAAAAAAGGAAATATTTGGTACATATTGCCAAGGTCAAACTTCAGTGTCCAATTATAAAACTTTATTTCATCTTTTAATCATACATTTGCACTTTCATGTAAACAATGTCTAAACATTCAGGAACCATTTACATGAAATTTATCTTCAACTAATTTATATGAAGTTATAAATATTTAATAATCATACTATATAGTGAAAATTAACTCAGAAAATTCATATGAGCAAATACCTGGATGTTTCAATGTATAATTTTCTTAGGAAGTCCTAAGAAAAAGAAATTAGGAGTTAATTAAAGGTTGTTTTGAAACTTGAGACATGTTCAAGTTAATCAGTATGTTCTACATAAGTAGCCATCATTACAAATAACTGAAAGGAACAATTCCCTGTTCAGGGAGGACTGAGCAATACAATCACCTAAAAAGGCAGTGAGGAAACTGTTGAAATGTAATTCTGTTATTTAATAAAGTATAGCAGTACTCAGGTAACTCAATTCAAGTCATCCCTACAGTGGTGGTGATGTGCTCCTCACTACCTGCCCCAATCAATGTTCTGGGTTCTAGAATGAAAGACACACACATGCAGCCTTATATTTTAGTACGCCTTAAACATCTCAATCTCCACATGGACATTCTGATAATCCCAGCTTATTACTTACTAAAACCTATCTTCCATCTTTGCTGCTCTCTACCAGAGCTGCAAACCTCCTGGGCCTCAACTGCTGACTTTTCCATGATGGCTATGCTCCCTCTTCTGTGCCACTCAGGCCTGTTTTATTTTTTTTTTAAATTTTTATTTTCTATATTCTATGTTTACATTCCAAAGGCTTTCCCCTTTTCCAGTTACCCCCCACCATATATCCCATAATTCCTCTCCCCCCTGCTATTCCCCACTCATTCTCCCCCCCCCCACGATTTCTCTGTTCTGGGTCTACAATTAATTCGTTCCTGGCTTTGCAGCTTTCTTCTTCCTCCTCCCTAGGTTCCTTGTTGGAGAATTCTAAAAGTCATGCCTCTGTCTCTCTGCCCAACCATTAGTGAGCAGCAAATTTATTTACCAATCAAAATAATTTGGGGGAATGGACTATGCAGATTCTCATGCAATTTGGGGGACACAATTAACTTAATACATGCATCAGACCAAACCACAACAAAAAAATTTGCAGTTAATGGAATTTAAGGACTAACTTTTCTACATTTACATAAGCAGCAAAGAAGTAACTTGAAACAATAAAAGGATTTTTTTTTTAGGATGGGGATTACACATTTCTTTTTCACTGTTAAAATGTCTCCATGTGAAGAAAAGGTAATCCTGCCAGCTCACCATGAGGAGGAATGCTGTCCAGTTTTCAACTTCCTACTGGAGCTGAGAAGTAAAATATGTCCAAACAGAACAATGAAATTGACCCTAGAGTAACAAAAACATTCTTTTATTAGAAAATAAAAGTGATATATTTTCAAAGGTTAAATAATAAATTTCCAAGAGCTGTATTTACAGAAGACAACATAAAACCTTGAAAATTCTACTATTTAGTAAAAAGAAGATGAGAATCCCAACTTCTGATGTTGTCACCTTATAATTATCAACTCCAACTGTTACCTTTAGTTAACATACTAAGCTTAGAAAAGCTTTGTTTTTTAGACTCAAGCTAAGAAATAAAAGGAATTGTTAAAAATAGCTTTCTGCTCAGAGCAGAAGAGAGACCAGAAAAGAGATTTCCAGAGAATGTCCAAAGGAAAGAATGCTCTACCATGGAAGCTGAACTAGATCCACTAAAAAATTAAGGAAATAGAAAAGTTTCACATCTGTTTATGATGCTGAAACACTTGTCATATGATTCAGGTCAATCATCTGACCCAGGGAATTTTAGAAGGAAATAAAAGGAAAGGAATAAATTTATCTTTAGATATCAATATAGAAGCACACATACATATGTAAAGATAATATGTGTATATTTACAAATATTTATACAATGTAAAATCTATAAATATGTCAATTTATATAGATATATCTTATATACAAATGTTTTAACTATAATCTTGAAGTTGTACAAAGAAGATCAAGTTATTAAGTAAGAGTTTTCATATTTCATAGATTCCCTCACCTTAAGCATAAAACTTAATGATGCATTGGTCTGGAGAATAAGAAAGAAATGAGAAGAGACTTGATAGTGTGACAGCTTGTGTGTGACTCGAGCCAAGTATAAAGACGACCTCAGGTGCACCAAGAGTCTTCTATATTCTGTCATCTCCTATGGCTCCAGATTGTCATGTTGATTAGAAAATTTCATGCTATTGTTCATCTACAGTTTATATATGGACTTTGTATCACAGTGCCTACTCTGTAATTAAAACACACCAGAGGCAAAGGCTCTATTTATCATTGCCATGCTATTTGTAAATATTAAGTTTGAAAACTTAACTGTTTCTGATAACTGCCTAAGTAATAATGAAGCAATTTGAAAACACAAATTATCCTTCTATATATGCTGCAATTCTGTATAGAAATATATGTGACTCTATTTCTTATGATAAGATTTTCTAGCTTTAATGTCTTCAAATTTTTCTATAAAATATTTAAATACCAAAAGGCCAAAACCAAATTATAATATTGAAACTAAAACTAAAATTAAGTTGTATATGAAGCAGAGGGTGGATCAGCAACTTTATAATTAATGATGAATACCAAGGACATGAAATAGGCACCATTTGCTCCTCGTTTTAGAGAGTGAGATTGAGATACTGTTTTGGGCATTATCAGTATAGGCTTGAGACTCACTCTGGATCAGCACCATCATCCTTGAAGAACTTTCTAAAAATATAAATTCATCACATTCATAGTCCTTAACATAATATGTCCAATCAGAAAATCTGATGATGAGGTAAGGGACAGGGAGATTTGGGACACCAACCGAAGGACTCACCAAATCTTCCAGATGATTCAGATGCTACTGAATTCTGAGAATATGGGAGAGAGAAAGAGCAGGGGAATAGGAGGGTAGGCAGACCAACCGACTAATGATTATGTTATAAAGAAAATTCCAGAAAATAACTTCCAATGAATGTCTACAAACAGGTAAGTAGTTTAAATAGTATTGTTCATTTTAAATATTATCATTTGTTGTTTCAGTTAAGGTCATTGAAATGTAAAAATTAGACACTTTTACCTCATCCACCATAACTATAGAATCAGAGCTCAGGCATTAATTATTTTACATTGAGAACCATTTTTTCTTTCTTAATCAGAGATTATTTCTATTTTCTTGGTATTGAGGCTATTGGTTGAAAATTCTTTATGTAAGAAAAACTCAACTAAGAAAAATTCGGAAGATTTTTTGCTTGATCTCCTCAAAAGTCTAGGATAGATTTTAAATTTCAAATAAAATTAATTTAAGCACAGATAAAAAATGGTAGGGGAAGAAATAAATGTGAGGAGCACTTACTTCTTCAAGTCACAGACAACAAGATTTTGAGAAACTCCTTAGCTTACTACAAGTGAAAAAAAAATGTGTACCTATTTTTAGCTGTTACATGTGACATATATTTCAGTGTAAACTTGAAATGGGAAAATAGAACACTAGCTATACTGTTATTTTGTAGTATATTTCTTACAAATCTTTAAATTTTATTCAAAATATAAAATATAAAAGGTTCCAAATATAAAAGTGTCAGTGGTAGTTTTTATAGAGATATAAGGAGATAATATGTTTAATTTGAAGACAAAAGATTTGAGGAATTAAGTTGATGGCAGATTCTCATGAAGTTATAACATTATCTTTTTTACCTAAGAGAAAGAACAGGTGTAATTTTATTTACATTTATATTTTAATTAAAGTATAATTATATAATCTTACTTTTCCTAATCTTCACATTAGTCACTTCCATTTTCCTTCCTTTTAACCCTTCCTATGCCCGTATCTCAAATTTATAGCTTGTTTTAAAAAAAATTATTATTCTTATACATGTACATATGTGCATATATATGCACAAATACATAAATATGTTCTGTGTAGCCTATTATTATGGTTTGTGTGTATATAGTTTCCGACAGGACAACTTAACTTTGTATCGGATAATCAATTAAGGGGATATTTGCTGAAAGAGATTATTCCTCTCAGTAGTCTCATTAGTTGTCTATAGGTCTGTGTCTAGGGGTGGGAACTTATAAGAGTTCTCTCCTTTTGCTTTAACATATTTATTGTTATTTCCCATATTTAGGTCTTGTTTATACAGCCATTTCTAGGAGATACAGTCTTAAATAAGTATCCCTGGTATTCTGGGTTTTTTGCAATTATTCCCCATTCTATTCTAGAATGATTTTTGAGCAACGGATGTAAGACCTGTGATGGTGGTCTATCTATTGGGATAGCCAAGATCCATTGGTATCTGTATTGTGGCAGTTATACTTTTCTATGATGTAAAGGTACATTTCTTTGATGGGAAGTAATAATTACACTTATTTGAGGAAATAATGCTAAGACTTAAAATGCAGTTAGGATGCATTTATACTGGTCTAATAAAGTGATCGTAGTGTTGTTTGTTCTAAGATCTATATCATGTTGTTAGCCCTAGAAAATTGTCTAGGTTTCTAGTATCAGTCATGATTTCTACTCAAAATCAGATACATATTCTCTCTCTCTCTCTCTCTCTCTCTCTCTCTCCCCCTCTCTCTCTCTCTCTCTCTCTCTCTCACACACACACACACACACACACACACACACACACAAATGCTAAAACTTCAGTCCTATATCCATAATGAACACAGATACAAAATTACTAAATAAATAATTAACAAACTGAAGAGAAACACATAATTAGAAAATCATACATTAGGATCTAGTTGGCTTTGTCCCTAAAATGCAGGCTTGGTTTAATACATGGAAGCAAATTAATATTATGAATTCTAGAAATGGATTTAATAATAAAATTACACTGTGATTTAATAGATGTAGAAAATCCATTGACAATGTTTATATGATCAATGTCTAAACAGCAGGACTAAAGAGAACAAACCTCCATATAATAAATGCTAGACATGGCAAGTTCACAGCCAATGTTATTCTAAATGGAGAAAACTTAAAGAAATACCACTAAAATCAAGAATAAGACATGGCTGTCCACTCTCAGTATTAACATTCAATCTAATGCCAGAATCAGACCAAAAATGCAATAATACACCAATAAGGCATGAAAATGAAATTAAAGGAATAGAGTTAGGATAAGAAGTCAGATTATCCCTATTTGCAGATTATACAATATTATACATAAGAAATTTCAAAAAGTCTACCAGACAATTTCTAAAAACTATAAAATTTTTAAGCAAAGCAAGAGGGTACAAAATAATTTTACACAACTCTGTAGCTTTTCTGCATACCAAGAACAAGCATTCAGGAACAGATCATTCTTTGGCATACTCTCATTTATAATAGCTGCAAAGACAATAATATATCTTAGAATGAACCAAATTAAAGAGGTAAAAGAACTCTAAATAGAAAACTGCAAATCTCTAATGTAACAGATTGAGGAAGACTCTAGAAAATAGAAAAATATCCTGTACTCAGGAATTGTCAGGATTAACATAAAATGACCACTCTATTAAATGTATATTATAGATCCAATACAATCCCAACCAAAAATACCCACAGTATAACACAAAGAAATGGAAAAAACTATCATAAAGTTCATCTGGATCCAGAAAAGACCCCTAATAAACATAGCAATCGGAACAAAAAGAATACTGAAGAAATTGTTATTCTAGATTTCAAGATAGATTATATAGATGGCACAAACTATGATACAAGCACAAAAAACAGACATGTAGACCAAAGTAGTAAATAGAAGACCCAAACATGAGTACTTGTAAGTATAGCTATCTGATATTTGATGAAAGTGGTTCTTTACCCACTCAATTAAATTTAAGTGAGGAAAAAATATGAGCATAGTCTAGGCTTTATAATATCTCTGTGGTTGCTTTGTGACAATGCGATTGAAAGAGATTAAGATGAGATTAGAGGAGACAACTTAGATATGGCTATAATGTGGGAAAAATGATTATATACCTATTAGATTAGTGTATTATATATAGCCTGCTATAGAAGAATAGATGTGGTCAGTTTTCAAACACTGAGAAAATATGCAAGCAAGAATTTTGATATAGAGCCTGAATGGGAAGGACACATCAAGGAATGCTTGTCTTCGATTAGTTGACAGCCATTGGAATAGGAGCAATGGAGGAACTGCATTCAAGTGATGGGCGCACATGAGCTATAGATAAGTTTATTTTTAGAAGCAAAATCATGCAAAAACAGATGTTAGGTATTGCTTAACTGAATTATCTATTTCTTTCAGGTGAGGAGATAAAGCAGTATAAAAATTGTAGAGATATATAAACATGCATACATATGCAAAGTCCTTGTAGTGTTGCTGAACGGTCTCCCTTGTAATAAATATGAACTATATCAGTTGTTATTCAGAAATAATTGAAAATTTATGACCAAAAACATCTTTAATATAATTTCCTTGAAGAATTACTGCAATAGAAAATTAAAACAGCATCCCAAGCTAAGGGCACAGCACACCATACCAAAGTGGTGCAGGGAGGCAGGCAGTTTAACTATACAGGAATGCAGTGAAACCAGCCTGCACAGGTAGAACCATGCTCAGCATTCAGAGGTTCTCTCTGGGAACCCTCTGGTGGAGGTCCTCTGGTTTCTGTCTCCAGCTTGGATCTATGCTTTGACACAACCTACCATAACCAGGTGATGCATGGAGGAAATTAACCACCCAGGAGTGCAGAGAGGCCAGGCAGCACAGGTAGATCCAACCCTACTGCTCAGAGGAAACAGGCAGAAACCCTGAGGACAAAAGAGCCTAGGAACAGCCTGGGACAGGAGTCTTCCCATTTCACCCTGCACCCAGAATTGATAAGGGCCACAGAGCTATATACCCAAATACAAGCTCAAAAGAGTAGGTCTCCTAGGATTATTTACATATTGGTATACACAGAGAGAATGTGTCTCCCAGGAGCACAGATACAGTGGCTTGCATGACAGATAAGCCACAGTCAGAGACAGCAACACCGGTTAAAACCAGAGATAATCAGATGGCAAAAAGCAAATGTAAGAACAACACCACCAGAAGCCAAGGCAACATGGCACCATCTGAAGCAAATTCTCCAACAACAGCAATTCCTGGATACCCCAACACATCAGAAAAGCAAGACCTGGATTTAAAATCACATCTCATGATGCTGATAGAGGATTTCAACAAGGACATAAATAATTTCCTTAAAGAAGTACAGGAGAACATGAGTCAACAGGTAGAAGCCCTTTAAAAGGAAACACAAAAATCACTTAAAGAAATACAGGAGAACATGGCTCAACAAGAAGCCCATAAAGAGGAAAAACAAAAATCACTTAAAGAATTACAGGAAAACACAAACAAGTGAAGGATTTGAACAAAACCATCCAGGATCGAAAAATCCTAGGAGTAGAAACAACTAAAAAAAATCACAAAGGGAGAGAACTCTGGAGTTAGAAAACCTTGGAAAGAAATCAGGAGTCATAGATGAAAATATCAACAACAGAATACAAGAGAAAAGAAAGATTCTCAGATGTTGAAGATACCATAGAAAGCATTGACTCAACAGTCAAAGAAAATGCAAAATGCAAAAAGCTTGTAACCCAAAAGGAAATCCAGGAAATCCAGGACACAAACCTAAGGATTATAGGAATAGAAGAGAGTGAAGATTTACAACTTAAAGGGACAACAAATATCTTCAACAAAATTATTGAAAAAACTCCTAACCTAAAGAGAGAGATGCCCATGAACATAAAAGAAGCCTACCGAACTCCAAATAGATTGGACCAGAACAGAAATACCTCCCATCACATAATAATCAAAACACCAAATGTACTAAACAAAGAAAGAATATTAAAAGCAGTAAGAGAAAAAGGCCAAGTAACATATAAAGAAAGAACTTTCAGAATTATACCAGACTTCTGACCAGAGACCATGAAAACAAGAAGATTCTGCACAGATCTCATACAGACTCTAAGAGAACACAAATGCCATCTCAGACTATTATACCCAGCAAAACTCTAAATCACAATAAATGGAGAAACCAAGATATTTCATGATAAAACAAAACTTACACAATATCTTTCCACAAATCCAGCCCTTAAAAGAATAATAGATGGAAAACATCTATATAAGTAGGGTGACTATACCCTAGTAAAAGCAAGATAGTAATCTTCTTTCAACAAACCCAAAAGAAGATAATCACTCAAACATAAAAACAACATCAAAAATAACTGTAAGCAAAAATCACTACTCCTTAATATCTCTTAACATCAGTGGACACAATTCTCTAATAAAAAGACATAGATTAACAGACTGGATATGTCAACAGGACTCAGTATTTTGCTGCATACAGGACATGTACCTCAGTGTCAAAGACAAACACTATCTCAGAGTAAAAGGCTGGAAAAAAACTGATCCTAGGGAAAAAAAATGGTCCTAGGAAACAAGCTGAATTAGACATTCTAATATCGGATAAAATTGATTTTCAACCAAAATCATCAAAATAGACACAGAAGGACACTTCATACGCATCAAAGGAAAAGTCTACCAAGAAGAACTCTCAATTTTGAACATCTATGCTCCAAATGCAAGCGCAACCACATTCATAAAAAAAAAAAAACTTTAATAAAGCTTAAAGCACACATTGCACCTCACACAATAATTGTGGGTGACTTCAACACTACAATGTCCTCAATAGACTAATCAGTGAAACACAAACTAAACAGTGACACAGTGAAAGTAAATAAAGTTTTGTAAACAAATGGATTTAACAGATGTATATAGAACATTTCATCCTAAATCAAAAGAATATACCTTCTTCTCAGCAACTCATGGTACCCTCTCCAAAACTGACCATATAATTGGTCATAAGACAGACCTCAACAGATATAGTAAGATCGAACTAATTCCATGCCTCCTATCAGATCACTATGGAGCAAGGGTGGTCTTCAATAACAACAAAAACAATAGAAAGCCCACATACACATGGAAGCTGAACAATGCTCTACTCAATGATATCTTGGCAAAGGAAGAAATAAAAAAAAGACATAATAAAAATTTAGAATTTAATGAAAATGAAGGCAAAACAAACCCAAATTTATGAGATACAATGAAAGCAGTGCTAAGAGGAAAACTCATAGCCCTGAGTGCTTTCAAGAAGGAACTGTAGAGAGCATGCACTAGCAGCTTAACAGCACACCTGAAAGTTATAGAACACAAAGAAGGTACTACGTGCAAGAGGAATATAAGGCAGGAAATCACAAACTCAGGGTTGAAATCCACCAAGTAGAAACAAAAAGAACCATAGAAAGAATCAACAAAACCAGGAGCTGGTTCTTTGAGAAAATCAACAAGATTGGTAAACCCTTCGCCATACTAACCAGAGGGCACAGAGACAGTATCCAAATTAACAAAATCAGAAATGAAAAGGGAAATATAACAACAGAAACTGAAGAAATTCAAAAAACCATCAGATCCTATTGCAAAAGCCTATACTCAACACAACTGGAAAATTTGGAGGAAATGGACAATTTCCTAGACAGATACCAAATATTAAAGTTTAATCAGGATCAAATAGACCATCTAAATAGTTCCATAACCCCTAAAAAAATAGAAGCAGTCATTGGAAGTCTCCCAACCAATAAAAACACAGGACCAGATGGTTTTAGTGCAGAATTCTATCAGACCTTCAAAGAAGACCTAACACCAATACTCTTAAAACTATTCCACCAAATAGAAACAGAAGGAACACTACCCAACTTCATTCTATGAAACCACAATTACCCTGATACCAAAACCACACAAAAATCCAACAAAGAAAGAGAAATTCAGACCAATTTCCCTTACAAATATCAATGCAAAAATACCCAATACAATTCTTGCCAACTTAATCCAAAACCACATCAAAATGATCATTCCCTACTATCAAGTAGGCTTCATCCCAGGGATGTAGGGATGGTTCAATATACAGAGATTGATTAATGTAATCCACTACGTAAAAAAAATTCAAAGAAACAAAACACCACATGGTCATTTCATTAGATGCTCAAAAAGCATTTGACAAAATTCAGCATTCTTTCATGTTAAAGGTCTTGGAAAGAACAAGAATTCAAGGCCCATACCTAAACATAGTAAAAGCAAAATACAACAAACCAGTAGCCAAAATCAAACTAAATGGACAGAAACTTGAAGCAATCCTAGTAAAATCAGGGACTGGACAAGGCTGCCCTCTCTCTCCATATCTATTATAGTACTTGAAGTTCTAGCTAGAGTAAATAGACAACAAATGGAGGTCAAAGGGATACAAATTGGACAAGAAGAAGTCAAATTATCACTATTTGCAGATGATATGCTAGTACACTTAAGTGACCCAGAGAACTCCTACAGCTGATAAACAACTTCAGCAAAGTTGCTGGATATATAATTAACTCAAGCCTATCAGTAGCATTCCTATACTCAAAGGATAAACAGGCTGAGAAAGAAATTAGAGAAATGACACCCTTCCCAATAGTCACAGACAATATAAAGTATCTTGGTGTGACTCTAAATAAACACGTGAAAGATCTGTATGACAAGAACTTCACGTCTCTGAAGAAAGAAATTGAAGAAGACCTCACAAGATAGAAAGATCTCCCATACCCCTGGATTGGCAGGATTACTATAGTAAAGATGGCCATCTTGCCAAAAGCAATATACAAATTCAAACCCAGGATTGTGAGAACTATTCTCAACAGTAAAAGAGCTTTTGTGGGAGTCAGTATGTCAGACCTCAAGCAGTACTACAGAGCAATAGTGTTATTGTGTGAGGTGCAATGTGTGCTTTGAGCTTTATTAAAGTTTCTTTTATGAATGTGGTTGCCCTTGTATTTAGTGCATAGATGTTCAAAATTGAGAGTTCTTCTTGGTAGATTTTTCCTTCCAGCGACTACCCCACCTAGTGATCCATCCCATATACAGCTACAAGAACCAGACACTATCATGTATGCCCTCAAGTGCTTGATGACTGGAGCCGGATATAGCTGTCACCTGGGAGGCTCTGTTAGTGTATTACAAGTACAGAGGGGGGCACTCTCAACCAGCTATTGAACTGAGCACGGGGTTCTCCAATGGTGGAGCTAGAGAAAGGACCCAAGGAGCTAAAGGGTTTTGCAGCACCATAGGAAGAACTAAAATATGAGTAACCCAGTACTACCAGAGCTCCCAGGGACAAAACCATCAACCAAAGAGTACACATGGAGCAACCCATGGCTCCAGCTGCATATGCAACAGAGGATGGCCTTGTTAGACACTAAAGGGAGGAGAGGCCCTTGGTTCTGGAAAAATTTAATGCTGTAGAGGAATATCAGGACAGGGAAACAGGAGAGGATTGATTGGGAAAGGGGAAATGGCTTATGGGATTTGGGGGAAGGGGGAGCCAGGAATTGGGAGAATATTTAAAATATAAAGCTTATATATAATATATATGCTTTATATATATATATATATATATGTATATACATATATATATAGAGAGAGAAATGGTTCTAATCTAAAAAAGAAAAATCCCAAACTAAAATTGCATGATTAACTTTTTAAATGCCTGGAAACATCTTGCCCCAGACCCCCGCGTGCAAACAGCGGGCACACTGGACAGAGTGAGCGGCTGGAATCAGGTGCGTGGCCAGAGTTATAGTTTAGCTTAGCTCTGCAGGAGATCCGGGCACAGAAAGCTCAGCTGCGGGTGCAGACTACAGGCCAGGACCAGCTCTCTGAGCAGACTAGCAGCAAGGGGCCACCGGGCCGCCTCGGGGCACAGCTCGGAACTCTAGCAGCTGGAGTCAGGGACCTGGACCCAGAGTGAGCATAGTCCAGCACAGACAACTCAGCCAGCCAAGGCCACGCGGTGCTTTCAGCAAGGGCAGCCATCTTGCCCCAGACCCCCACGCGCAAACAGCGGGCACACTGGACAGAGTGAGCGGCTGGAATCAGGTGCGTGGCCAGAGTTATAGCTTAGCTTAGCTCTGCAGGAGATCTGGGCACAAAAAGCTCAGCTGCGGGTGCAGACTACTGGCCAGGACCAGCTCTCTGAGCAAACTAGCAGCGAGGGGCCACCGGGCCGCCTCGGGGCACAGCTCGGAACTCTAGCAGCTGGAGTCAGGGACCTGGACTCAGAGTGAGCATAGTCCAGCACAGACAAGCTGCCAGAAGGGATCTGTCTCCTGGGGACAGGCGTGCTGTGCTTTCAACAGGGCGCCATCTACAACAAGACCAACTAACGCCAGAGATAAAGAGATGGCAAAAGGCAAACGTAGGAACGTTATTAACAGAAATCAAGGCAATATGGCACCATCTGAACCCAATTCGCCAACCACAGCAAGTCCAGGATACCCCAGCACACCAGAAAAACAAGACTTAGATATAAAAGCACAGGTCATGATGCTCCTAGAGGAACACAAAAAAGACATAAACAAATCTCTTAAAGAAATGCAGGGGAACATCAATAGAGTAGAAGCTCTTACAATCCAAACACAAAAAACACTTAAAGAACTCCAGGAGAATATGGGCCATCAGACAGAAACCAATAAAGAGGAAGTGAGAAAATCAATTAAAGAAAAGCAGGAGAACTTGAAACAACAGGCAGAATTCATGAAAGAGGGAGCACAAAAATATATTAAAGAATTACATGAAAACACAAACAAACAAATGATGGAACTGAGCAAAACCATCCAAGATCTGAACACAGAGGTAGAAACAACTAAGAAATCACAAAAGGAGGCAACCTTGGAGATAGAAAACCTTGGGAAGAAAACAGGGGTCATAGATGCAAACATAAACAACAGAATACAAGAGATAGAAATAAGAATCTCAGATGCTGAAGATAACATAGTAACCATTGACTCCACAGTCAAAGAAAACGCAAAATCCAAAAGGCTTGTAACCCAAAACATCCAGGAAATCCAGGACACAATGAGAAGACCAAACCTAAGGATTATAGGGATAGATGAGAGTGAAGATCTACAACTTAAAGGGCCAGCAAATATCTTTAACAAAATTATGGAAGAAAACTTTCCTAACTTAAAGAGAGAGATGCCCATGAATGTACAAGAAGCCTACAGAACTCCAAACAGACTGGACCAGAACAGAAACACCTCCCGTCACATAATAATCAAAACCCAAAATGTACTAAACAAAGAAAGAATATTAAAGGCAGTAAGAGAAAAGGGCCAAGTAACATATAAAGGAAGACCTATCAGAATCACACCAGACTTCTCTCCAGAAACCATGAAAGCTAGAAGATCCTGGGCAGACCTCATGCAGACCCTAAGAGAAAACAAATGTCAGCCAAGACTACTATACCCAGCGAAACTCTCAATCAACATAGATGGAGAAATCAAAATATTCCATGACAGGACCAAATTTACACAATATCTTTCCACTAACCCAGCTCTACAAAGGATAATAGGAGGAAAACTCCAACACAAGGAAGGAAATGGCACCCAAGAAAAAGCAAGACAGTAAACTTCTTCCATCAAACTCAAAGGAAGATAACTACTCAAAAACAAAAATAACATAAAAAATGTCAGGAAGTAATAATCTCTATTCCTTAATATCTCTTAACATCAATGGACTCAACTCCCCAATAAAAAGACATAGACTAACAGACTGGATACGGAAACAGGACCCTACATTTTGCTGCTTACAGGAAACACACCTCAGAGTCAAAGACAAACACTACTTTAGAGTAAAAGGATGGAAGACAATTTTGCAAGCAAATGGTCACAGGAAGCAAGCTGGAGTAGCCATTTTAATATCAGATAAAATTGACTTTCAACCCAAAGTCATCAAAAGAGACACAGAAGGTCACTTCCTGCTAGTCAAAGGAAGAATCCACCAAGAGGAACTCACAATTCTAAACATCTACGCTCCAAACGTAAGGGCACCCTCATTTGTAAAAGAAACCTTACTAAAGCTAAAAGCACACATTGCACCTAACACAATGATTGTGGGGGACCTCAATACTCCACTATCTACAGTGGACCGACCAGGAAAACAGAAACTAAACAGAGACACGGAGAAACTCATCGAAACTTTGGAGCAATTGGATTTAACAGATATATATAGAACATTTCACCCTAAAGCAAAAGACTATACCTTTTTCTCAGCCCCTCATGGTACCTTCTCCAAAATCGACCATATAATTGGACACAAGACAGATCTCAACAAATATAAAAAGATCGAACTAATCCCATGCCTCTTATCAGATCACCATGGAGTAAGAGTGTTCTTCAATAGCAACAAAAACAACAGAAAATCCCCATACGCTTGGAGGCTGAACAATATTCTACTCAATGATACCTTAGTCCAGGAAGAAATAAAGAAAGAAATCAAAGAATTCTTAGAACTTAATGAAAATGAAGGCACAACATACCCAAATCTATGGGACACAATGAAAGCAGTGCTTAGAGGAAAACTCATAGCCCTGAGTGTCTCCAAAAAGAAACAGGAGATAGCATATACTAGCAACTTAATGGCGCACTTGAAAGCTCTGGAACAAAAAGAAGCAATTTCACCCAGGAGGAGTAGAAGACAGGAAATCATCAAACTCAGGGCTGAAATCAATCAAGTTGAAACAAAGAGAACCATACAAAGAATCAACAAAACCAGGAGCTGGTTCTTTGAGAAGATCAACAAGATAGATAAACCCCTAGCCAGACTTACTAAAGGGCACAGAGACAGTATTCAAATTAACAAAATTAGAAATGAAAAGGGAGATATAACAACAGAAACTGAGGAAATTCAAAAAAATCATCAGATCCTACTACAAAAACCTATACTCAACACAACTGGAGAATCTGGAGGAAATGGACAATTTCCTCGACAGTTACCAAATACCAAAATTAAACCAGGATCAAATAGATCGTCTAAACAGACCCATAACCCCCAAAGAAATAGAAGGGGTCATAGACAGTCTTCCAACCAAAAAGAGCACAGTACCAGACGGTTTTAGTGCAGAATTCTATCAGACCTTCAAAGATGTCCTGATACCGATACTCTTCAAATTATTCCACAAAATAGAAACAGAAGGAACACAAAAACTCATTCTATGAAGCCACAATTACCCTGATACCAAAATCACACAAAGATCCAACTAAGAAAGAGAACTACAGGCCAATTTCTCTTATGAATATCGATGCAAAAATACTAAACAAAATACTTACCAACCGAATCCAAGAACACATCAAAACGATCATTCACCATGATCAAGTTGGCTTCATCCCAGGGATGCAGGGATGGTTCAATATACGGAAATCCATCAATGTAATCCACTACATAAACAAACTCAAAGAAAAAAACCACATGGTCATCTCATTGGATGCTGAAAAAGCATTTGACAAAATTCAGCATCCTTTCATGCTAAAGGTCCTAGAAAGAACAGGAATTCAAGGCCCATATCTAAACATAGTAAAAACAATATACAGCAGACCAGTAGCCAACATCAAGGTAAACGGAGAAAAACTCGAAGCAATCCCTCTAAAATCAGGGACTAGACAAGGCTGTCCCCTCTCGCCATATCTCTTCAATATAGTACTTGAGGTACTAGCTAGAGCAATTCGACAACAGAGGGAAGTCAAAGGGATACAAATCAGAAAGGAAGAAGTCAAACTATCACTATTTGCAGATGATATGATAGTTTACTTAAGTGACCCAAAAACCTCCACCAGAGAACTCCTGCAACGGATAAACAACTTCAGCAAAGTGGCTGGCTATAAAATCAACTCAAGTAAATCAGTAGCCTTCCTATACGCGAAGGATAAGCAGGCCGAGAAAGAAATTAGGGAAATGACACCCTTCACAATAGCCACAAATGATATAAAGTATCTTGGAGTGACGCTAACCAAACATGTGAAAGATTTATACGACAAAAACTTCAGGTCTCTGAAGAGGGAAATTGAAGAAGACATCAGAAAATGGGAAAATCTTCCATGCTCGTGGGTTGGCAGGACTAATATAGTCAAAATGGCAATCTTGCCCAAAGCAATATACAGATTCAATGCAATTCCCATCAAAATCCCAACTCAGTTCTTCATAGAGCTAGAAAGAGCAATTCTCAAATTCATCTGGAATAACAAAAAACCCAGGATAGCTAAAACTATCATCAACAGCAAAAGAACTTCTGGGGGAATCAATATCCCAGACCTCAAGCAATATTACAGAGCAGTGGTATTAAAAACTGCATGGTATTGGTTCAGTGACAGGGAAGCAGATCAATGGAATAGGATCGAAGACCCAGAATTGAACCCACACATCTATGGCCAATTGATCTTCGACAAAGGAGCTGAAAACATCCAGTGGAAAAAAGATAGCCTTTTCAACAGATGGTGCTGGCTCAACTGGAGGTCAACATGCAGAAGAATGAGAATTGATCCACTCTTATCTCCTTGCACTAAGCTCAACTCCAAGTGGATCAAAGACCTCCACATAAAACCAGACACACTAAAACTAATAGAAAAGAAACTGGGGAAGACCCTGGAGGACATTGGCTCAGGGGAAAAATTCCTGAACAGAACACCAATTGCTTATGCTCTAAGAGCAAGAATAGACAAATGGGACCTCATAAAACTACAAAGTTTCTGTAAGGCAAAAGACACTGTCAAAAGGATAAATCGGCAACCAACAAATTGGGAAAAAATCTTCACCAACCCCACATCCGACAGAGGGCTAATCTCCAATGTATACAAAGAACTCAAGAGGTTAGACCCCAGAAAACCAAATAACCTTATCCAAAAATGGGGTACAGAGCTAAACAGAGACTTTTCACCTGAAGAAATTCGGATGGCTGAGAAACACCTTAAAAAATGTTCAACAACAATAGTCATTAGGGAAATGCAAATTAAAACAACCCTGAGATTTCACCTCACACCAGTCAGAATGGCTAAGATTAAAAACTCAGAAGACATCAGGTGTTGGCGAGGATGTGGAGAAAGAGGAACACTCCTCCACTGCTGGTGGGAATGCAAGCTGGTACAACCACTCTGGAAATCAGTATGGCGGTTCCTCAGAAAACTGGGCGTGATACTTCCGGAGGACCCAGCCATACCACTCCTGGGAATATACCCAGAAGATTCACCAGCATGCAATAAGGATACATGCTCCACTATGTTCATAGCAGCCTTATATATAATAGCCAGAAGCTGGAAAGAACCCAGATGTCCCTCAACAGAGGAATGGATACAAAAAATGTGGTATATATACACAATGGAGTACTATTCAGCCATTAGAAACAATGAATTCATGAAATTCTTAGAGAAATGGATGGAGCTGGAGAATGTCATACTAAGTGAGGTGACCCAGTCTCAAAAGAATACCCATGGTATACAGTCACTGATAAGTGGATATTAGCCTAGAAGCTTGGAACACCAAAGACACAAATCACATATCAAGTGATGTCTCACAAGAAGAAAAGAGTGGACACTGGTGCTAGAATGGACCAAAACATCATTGTGGGAGAGTACAAGAACAGTAAAGTGGGAGGGGGTGGATGCGGGAGCAGGGGGAGGGAAAAGGACATGTGGGACCTTTGGGGATGGGGAACCAGAAAAAGGGAAATGAATTGTAAATATAGAATATATACAATAAAAAAAATAAAAAAAATGCCTGGAAAAAAATAAATATTGAAACAATGAAAATTTAAAATATCTTTTCACTATCTGTATATTTCCAGCACATATGACACTAATGATATTTCCTGCATCTCAAAAAAATTTACAGTGAAAGCTACTTCTGAACAGCATGCACCAAAGCCACACTTTCCACAACTGCAATTTGTAGTTTTCATTAATGAATTCCAGAAATGCATGTTCAGACCTTAATGAAAATAATTAATATAAATGAGAAAATCAATACAACATTTTTATGTATTTTAGCATTTAGGATGTTCTTGAAGCTATATTTAAAATAAACTTGAAGAACTTAAATGTAGAGTAGTTGAGGCTTGAGAAAAGGCTCAGTGGGTAAAGGTTTGCTGTGTCAATATCCCCATTTCAGCATTCTACAGCTAAATGAGAGGTAGAGACAGGAGATTCCTGAATTTTATAGGGCAGCTAGTCTAGGCTACTCAGAAACAAGGATGAGATGATATGTATCTCAAACAATATGCAAGTGAGGACAAACACCCAAAGTTGTCTTCTATGTATACACACACACACACATAGACACACACAGACACAGACACACACACACACACACACACACACACACACACACAAATGGCGCAGTATCCCCTAACCACTTAGGATTCTTGAAATCCAAACAGTGTCAATACATTCAACAGTGGAAGCATTTATGCAAACTGCTTGAGGATTATATAAAAATATAACTTAAGTTTTCCACATAATTCATTCCAAATGTGAAACAATATTAATACGAATTTACCTAATTTCCATGTTTTTGTTTCCACAGCTGCAAAATGTCTACATCCATCATTAAATCCTGTAACTAAGCATCAAAATGCTAAAGAATAATGTATTTTGTGACACAGTATCTACATACTATTCATTATGCTATAGCACAACTTTTATATTTCATCTAATTGGCAAGATCTTGTGAAGGTATAAAAATATGTGTCTCTTTTTATTTAAAAAAAAAGTGCTACTTAGGCTTCAGAGTCTTGAATATACTGAATCTCAGAATTATGGGGAAAAAAGGCACAGATTCAAAAATGTGGACTATGAAGATGTTAGCTAGTCTCAGAAATGAGGCCATTAGCTATAAAAACTTGCAACCTTCCCCTCCTAAAACTTTGTGTAAATTCCTATTTTATTTGCAATTTTGAATTGAAGCAGGGGGCAATAGACATATTGGGAATACATGAAATCTTCTATTCATATGCAGAACTATGCCAATGAATGAAAAGAGGATGCTAAGAATGCTGGGATTCATGCCTGGTATTCCTCTCAATACTTACCTGAAGTTGCCTTCAGAAATCACAGATTTCTAAATCACTGGGGTCACAGTTCCTTTTGACATGATAGATGCACTTAGCAGAGGGACCCATTCATCTTTGAAGAATGGGTATATTTTTTCCCACATAAAATAATTCAGAGGAGAAAAAGGAAGAGTAGAAGCTAATATTTCTGAAAAAATCAGAGTAAAGACAGATAAAAGACACTCATGTTAGCCCACAGTGAGAAATGTATTTGTGAATAATTGTACCACATGTCAAATTAAAATGTGCTCTTGAGGCATAAAACAAGACAAAGAAATGGGAATAGTTTTTCAAAACCAGGTTAAAATGAACACAAAGACTCATAACACCAATTATACTTGTAAGTGATGAACTCAGTTATACAATGGTTTTACAGCAAGAGTCCTGGTTCTTTAAAATGTTTAGATATAATTTCAATTAAATTTATTTCTGTTTTAGAAATGACTCCCTCAGCAATAATCTACCTTAATATTTACAGAAATAGGTGAACTCAAACGCTTCCTTAGGGAAGGTTGCTGCAGCAACAACCCTTCTATATACATGGGTGAAATTGAGGAGGACATGGGGAATCAAGCTGAAATGTGAATTATGGAATGAAATAGAGTTGACTTTCAAGGATGAAATAAAAATTCTAAGGGATTTGTAAAGACTGAAATGACCTCAATGTACATGATATGAATGAATTTTAGTTTTGGTACCTCTAGCCTTAGGCAGCTTTGGAGATACCTTTGGACAATCTAAGGTTGATGGATGGTGTTACTGAAATTCTGACAAGGAGACTGGACACAGATATGATGTTTCAGGAAGGAGTGAGGAATGCATTACTTACCAATGTTGATGTGTAGCCAAACACTGCTGAAGAGAGAATGGAAACAGAAAAGGAAAGCCAGCCAGCCTCAGCCACCTTGCTGCTTTTGATTGCCGGGACTTATAAAAAACAATTTTAAAAATGATTCATTTGCTTTAATAATTGTCTTGGAGAAAGTTGAGCATTTTGCCCACTTCTTGAATGGAATTTCACGGTAAAATCAAGGCAGTTATTCCATCTTTAACTTATTTATCAATTCCATGATCCTTTTGGTGAACACTTCCAGATTCCTACACTAAGTGACAAATGCTCAAATACAAAACAAATACTCCCCAGGATTCAATGGCCATCATTTCATTTTTCTATTATATGTTCCTGTTTGCAATTATGTATTTTCTACATTTACGTTAAAACTTATATCAACCTGTTGCTGTTCCTTTAAGTAGTCATGTAGTAGTATTTTACCAGTTATGTTTGTACTCTGAAATCAATGGCATTACCATTTTTAAGACCAGGACTCTAGTCACAGTTACTATGCAAAAGGGTCATAGATGGATGTAATGTGACCCAGGATCCTTCTCTTCATCTTTACACTGACTGACTGCTGCTTTCGTACATGTATGAATGTCAGTTAGTTGTGGTGCCATAGCTGGAAATGATTTTTCTAGAAATGATTTCCCCCTTTCCAGAAGAATCTGGAAAAACAACAGAAAGAGCAGACAGACTGTAGTGGCTCTTCCTGGTTTTCAACTTGACTATATCTGGAATGAACTCTGACCTGGATCTTGGCTTGGAGATCATGAAACATAGTGGTTATGAATGCCTGAAGATTAAGACAGGGAGATCTCTGATTCAATATCATCTGGGACAAAGCAAGTCCCATAATCAGGCGTGGTGTCACACACTTTTAATCTGGACCACACCTTTTGTCTTACATAAGGACATTGAAAGAAGGAAGATTCACTCTCTCTCTTTGCCTGCTTGCATTGTGGGATTGAATAATGGCTAGATCCTTGGACTTCCATTCATAACTACTGCTGACCATTGTTGGGAGTTGGACTGCAGACTGTAAGTCATCAACAAATTCCCCTAGTATATAGAGACCATTCACAAGTTCTATGACCCTAGAAAACTCTTACTAATAAACAGACCATGAAAACAGATTTTAGAGAGAGATCTGATGGGAAATGAGTTCGCTTTCACCCTTCCATGGCATTTGGTACATGTGTGCATGCATTTCTATTCACTAGCTCTCTCAGGGATAATGCTTTACTGATATTCTAGTCTCTTTTAGTAGAGTCCATGTTCAGGTAAGAATGTGGTGGCAAATAAATTTCTTCATCCTGTATCAAGGAAACACCTTGTTTCAGCAGATGGAGAATATTCTGCAAAACAAGTCAAAAATAGAATTGGAGAGAGTAGTTTTATTGGATATACAAATAAAACAACTCTCACATAGAAGGTTCAGGGAATGCTGCAGAAAAGGAGATAGGAAGATAGTAAGAGCTAGAGAGCAAGAAGTTTGCTGTAAGTCTGTACTTTCTAATAATATCAGAAACTATGCTCATAAACTTTTAACAGGATAACTGCATAAATTTAACCCAAAGAAGAACCATAGTGGTAGATAGGCCAAAGGGGATTGGGAAAGAATGACAAGAACTCAACCCTACACAAAGAACTATAGGCAGTTAAGGAATGTTGAAAGTAGAAGAAATATTCTTGAAAGCACATGAAATATTCTTGTACATGAAATTGTTGTCCAGAAATTACTAGCCCTAAAAACATACATACAGGTAACATTATAAAAAGTGAGTAGGTTATGTTTAGGAATATATATGTATATACATATACACATACACATACACATACACATACACATACACATACACATACACATACACATACATATACATATACATATACATATACATATACATATACATATACACATACATATGCATGTGCATATGCATATACATATACATTTACATATAATAACCATTAATGAAAAGAAGCTGTGAATTTGAAATAAGCAAAGGTATATGGAAGGGTATGAAGGGAGCAAAAGGAAATGACGCCACTATAATATCAAACATTACAATACAAAAATTTAAATGAAACAACTGGAAACCAATCAACCAAACCAAAACAAACAAAAAGAATGTGGCCAGAGGGCTTTGAATGGCACACTGCTCCCTCTGCTGGACAGTGGAGGGCAGAGTAGAGAATAAAGCATCTTCAAATTTAAAGGTTTCATATGATATATAATTTTCTTTACACTGATACAGAAATTAATATAGACAATGACAATCCTTAGAAATTTAAAGGCAGAAAGGCTACAAATCATTGAGAATCATTAAGAGCCTCTAGTAAAACCTTTCTCTAACTACAGATCTGACTTCCGTGGCTCCCTTCCCTTTTATTTTTAAACCAATGTGGAAATCAAAGGGGATTTTCATCTAAGTATTGCTATTGATTTGTTTTAAAGACAAAACTAGTATTTCTATCTCAAATCTATAATATATGTATTTGGTACATGTGTACACACTATGCATACTTTGAATATCTCTGCCTAGATGCATACAATGAATGCTTAAAACATGTTCAGTCTGTGAATCATTTCTATGTACATGTTCTGCATGTATTAAAAGTCTGCTATTTGTAGACCATTCCTATAATTTATTCTTATGGAAATTATTCCATTCTAGAAAAAATAAAAGAATGCTGACACAGTAAAGCAGGTTATAGCAATGACAATCAAAGTTTACAGCAGTGTAGACATGATTCTGAATTAAGCATAGTAACAAATATGGCAAAGAAGTGTCTGAGTCATTTGAAACTTTAAGATATAAGTCAAACTTTACATATACTAAAGTAAATAATGCATGGCTTCTTACTCATTTTCATTCATTCACTCAACAAATGCAATACTGACTATGTAATAGGTTCTGAGATGAATATAGGAAAAGTTTAGTTTTTTTTTTCAGCATTCACAAATCAAACCCAAAATAAGGATTTGATTGCAAGTTATTTCTTTGGAAAGTGAGTTAATGAAGCACCTGGTTATGGAAAGAGAGGAAATGGGACAGGGATAGAATGGACACAAATAAGGACCAAGATTGAGAAGTATACTATTGAAGCTACTGGAGTTCACTGATGTAGGATTTTGGAAGCCACAGTAGAAAATTGACTCAGAGCCATTCCCTGTAAAGGTTATAAGATGTAGAATATTTTCTATGATGCCTTTTATGAATCACCAGTTAAGGGTTTCACCAAGAATGTAAAGAATGGATCTTGCATACAGGCCTATAAGCAGAAGTGCTCTGCTGTTAGAGGAAGCCCAGGCAAAGACATCCTAGCTTCAGAGCACAAAAAGGCAAGGGCCAAGAAACAAAGGAAGACCATCTGCCAGTCTGCCAGAGAATAGCATCATGGTTAGAACACAATATACAGCCTTGACAAGATCACAGCTACTAAGACAGAAATTGGGCACAAGGATTGTGATAGATGATCCTGGTGATAGCAATTCTTTAGATGTTGAGAATATTGTAATTACTAAGATTGGCAGTTGATGAGTTAAAGAATAGAAGCATTCACTGTTTGATGAATTTGGACCTAGATAATAACTGAGGATCATCAGAGAGTAGTTCAGTTGCAGATGCTATGGGATTTAAGGAGAAAATCAAGAGCTTTTATTTTGATTGTACATAATACTGAAAGCAAGAAAAAATGTAGGAATTTAGAAAAAGTAAAAAAGCAAACATAGTTCCTTGAGAGTCTCAGTACAGAAGTGGTGAGATATTTAATGAGAAGAAAACTGGATGTTTTTTGTGATGTTCCTAGTAGGTCAGAAAGATGTCATGATCTTCTTACTCATCAGTGCAGGTCACTTGTCATTCCATATCAACCCATTCATGGTTAAAACTCTTAGCTGATGGATGTGACACCAGTGGAAAAGTATTTCCAAGTAAATACTTCTCATATTCCATCACACACTATGTTTTTTATTATTATGATTATTTGTTGCCTTATCTGACTTGCACCATCAGAAAAGAATATGCTTGGGTCACATTATTTAAAGTTTGTTGCATGACTTCTACAAATCAGTGAATGTTTGGTTTATCATTAGACTTTGCTGTGAATTGGAAATAAGAAGCCATGTTAGATTTGTTGTGACTTTTGTCATAAATTTACTTAATTCCCTAATTATGAGATTCAATTCCGGATTATCTATCATGTGAATGTTTCCTTATTTCATTTGAAGAAATGATGAAAAATGCAATAATGTACTACCTTGGTTCACTATTATTACCCTAGTCAAAAGAAGCTAAGAAACAAGGCTCACTTGGTTTTTACATTCAACTTATAAGTAATTTGTCATATCCCACACTTGTGACTTTCTAAGTCTATTTTTATTATTTTCATCATAGATTCTATTGTATAAATGAGTTTCTTTGCAATAAATAAAAGCACAAAAATAAAATCCAAAGTGCAAAAATTTAGGGACAAATATGTTTACAACAAATTAAAACATATTAATATTCAAAGGGACTGTGGCTATACCCAGAGAGACAGAGCATTTATCCTGTTACCCTAACCTATGATATCAAAATCCCTGCTCTGTCTCTGTGGGCTCACATGCTTTTCATGCTGATGCAGTTTATAGTCAGCAGGGAGTCTAGATCATAAATATGCCTGCTGCAAAGCAAGGAAGCTCATTTTCTACTTCTATAATTCTAAGAAGAGGGCCCCAATTCACAAAAGCTCAATTTATCACTTTGAACATATCTATTTTATCATATCTAAGGAATACTTGTATGAGTTATAGTCTATTCCATAGAACTTAAAAAATCTTGCTGGAAATCGTCTTAAAACCTGTTCTGATTTTGAAAATTATTTATAACAAAATATTATAAATGTTGTTTTCATTTTCTCAAAAGGAACTAAGAAAAGAGAGCTATATCCAGGCTTTACAGATACATGACTTAATCTAAACCCATCATATTTCAATCTATCCCTATGCCTAGGCCTGGCACCTTCTAGCTTCTGCAAGCCCAGACCTTAAAGGCTTCAGCTGACAAATTCTGTCTGCCAATGTAGGCTTAGAATGCTTCAAGCTCCAAGACTTATCACTTAATATACTCACACATTTGATCTCTTTCTGAACTCTGGCTGGCTAGTTCATCTTCAATATTCTGGCTCAAACTCCCATCCAAGCTGACTGATTCAAATTGGCTTCTTGAGGGTTTTCGGCTGGATTTCTCTGCTTAAAAAGAGTCCTTCTGAATTCCTTGAACTGAACTACACTGACTGCACAAACCAAAATGCTCTGAAGTTGATTGCTCCTAACTGAACTGCTATGAACTGAACTGAGTTCAAAGTATGCAACTGAACTGAATTCTCTCTCTCTCTCTCTCTCTCTCTCTCTCTCTCTCTCTCTCTCTTTCCCACTACTTATATATCTCTCCCTCTTTCTCTGTCCTTGTACTGCTCTTAAGTTTCTTCTCTCTCCTTTCCTGTCTGTTGTCCTCACAGGATATGTTGTGAGCATACCCTGTCTCTGACTTATCTGTCAAATCTTTCTCTGATTCACCACTTTGTTTGCCCCTCAACTAGACAGACTGCATTGTTAGGGATTAAAGGTGAGTACTAAAAACATGTTTCTATTATAGCTGGAGTGATTAAAGGTATGTATTCTAGCCAAAGGGATTAATGGTGTGTGTGGAGTCTGCATTCTAGTCTGATCACACAGACCTGGAAGTTCTTTAGATATGATTCCCTGTCACAGCAGCCATATTTTTGAATTAAAATTTCTCTACAAAATAGTGACTTTAGTCTTTAACCTATAAAGTCAAGAGACTTTAAAACAAAGAAAGAACAACAGATTGTTCTGCTTCTTTTTATTTTACAATATGGGGAGCCTGAAAGGGCTCAGATAGTATAAAACTCCCTAATTTATACTATCAGCCATTTCATTCTCATGCCTTTGGTTTTCGAATGTATAATAGTTTGGAT
Source organism: Apodemus agrarius (assembly GCA_964023405.1). Lineage (NCBI taxonomy): Eukaryota > Metazoa > Chordata > Mammalia > Rodentia > Muridae > Apodemus > Apodemus agrarius. The sequence goes on from OZ030008.1 coordinate 129,484,062, forward strand.
GGCAATAGCCTCCAGTAGCTTTCCTGCTTGAAAACTTGGTGCCAATGGGAGGGAACTGTTTGGGAATGATGGGAGGTGTGGCCTTGTTAGAATAGGTATGTCACGGGAGGTCAGCTGTGAGATTTCAAAAAGGCACACCACTCCACTCTGTTCTCTCTACCTGAGATTATTGGATTATATGTAAGTTGCTAGCTACTGCTCCAGAAATATGCCTGTCTTCCTGATGCCCAGTCCCCAAATATAATGATCATAGACTTACCCTCAAAAATATGAATGAGCAAGCCTGTAATTAAATGCTTTCTTTTATACATTGCCTTGGTTATGGTGTCTCTTCACAGCAACAGAAAAATAACTAACAAAAATTGAAATTATATTACTGAACCCCTCAATTCTCAAATTTTCAAGTCCTATCTCAAAATGTACTACAGGTTCTGATGACTTCAGCTTGAGTCCCAACAACATCTGTCTACCTATATTCCTACCTTTTCAGCTACCTGTCTACCATCTTGTTTCTGTTTCTTTGGAAAACAAGGGTTAATGGGGTGTATTAGCCAATATTAAAACTATGCAATTCTTTAGTAGTCTGAAAGGCTTCACTATTGCATGTCTGACAGAAATCATAAATAGTGGCACATCATTTTTTCATGTAATGTCACATTTCATTCTTATATTCTTTTAATGAACAGTTCATAAGTCTGTACAGGTTTTTATTTTGCCATGTCATAGAGAGTCATTATCATTGAACATGTCAACTTTCTTTGGAAATGGAGATTCAGTCAGTTAGGTGGAAGATTACAAGGTAGTGCAGAGACATGCCAACAGCAGAGTCAGCTCTCTGACCCCATGCTATCACAACTAATAAAAGAAACATAATGATGTTTAAAATAGCTAGTGTCAGCAAGGTAGTCATACAAGACACTGAATGGATGAATCCCTCTCCTATAATTGAGGTAAAAAAGGTGGTATCCATTGGCTACAGCAAGTTGATCAGTATGTTATCATTTGTAGTGTGATAATAAGCATAGTCATTGACAGACAAGCACATCCTAGCAAGGCCTTGATGACTCAAGGTTAGCGGTTATTCTTGTACACATCTACTTGATTTTCCCCATCTTTTCACTGACAGTAATAGCAATTTAACAGGTCATGGGCAGTGCATGAAAAGAAAAACTGAAGCACTTACCACTATGATTTAGAAAAAGATCCAGGATAGGGTTATTCACTATTACAGACAAAACTCCTTTAATAAGAGAGGTTTCTGCAAAACCGAGGCTAAAGCAAAGTGCATATCCCAAAATACATATGCTGAGTTGGTAATAATTATCAGTGAAGTTCAAAAATTACCAAAACTTTATCTTTTCATTACAGGCTTTGAGACTCAGTGAAGGAATTTTCATAAGGTGATATTAAAAATCTACCAAATAATATGGATGATGCAGAACACACAATTATACATTTTAGTAAGCAGATCAAGTATATTAATATTGGTATTAATACTGATCAACAGACCCTGCAGTCTTGATGTCATACAGACACTCTGTCTGACAGGGAAAAGATTATTGGCTTGTCTTTTAGCATCATGTAAATTTGTTACAATAATGAACTTGGTGGAATAAATACTTCTTTTCCACTGAAAATTGGTAAATTAAAATTTTATTTATAATTTTATGTGCATGAGTGTTGTACTTGTATGTAGCATGTGTGTTCCTAGTACCAGCAGACCCAGAAAGGCATTGGATGCCCTGAAACTAGAGTTACATTAAGTTGTGTGTTGATATGTGGCTGCTTGGTATTGAATCCAAAGGAGCAGACAGTGCTCTTTACCTCTGAAGCCTCATTGAATCAGTTAAAATTTTCAAAGAATATGCCTAAATCTTATCCCTAAAGTTGCTTCAATGCCTTCTGGTTTTAAAAATATGAGTATTTAAACAATTTACATTGATGATATATTAGTCATTAAAAGATATAAAGAAATTACACATATTAATGAACAAATCTCTATTAGCCTCATGCTAGAATATTCACTTCAGCAAATCATTTTTGTCTTTCTTTACAATGAAGTGGTCTTTGGCAATTTGGTGTCTGGCTAATCAAAAAATTATAACAAGATACTTTGCCACATTGATTAATTTGGTCATGATTAAACCGTATCCTTTAGTTATAGCTTCTTAGATAAGAACACACAAAAAAGAAATCAACCATGTATTATTCAAGGTAGTTTTCTTATGGGATTTATGAACAAACACATACAGGCAAAATCAACTGGCAGAAAGCTGAGGTTAAAAAAAAAAGCTGATTGTCACTGATGAATTAAACTGAGGGAAAAAATAAATGAACAAAATAAACCAACAAAATTATGGTAACATCTTTCTTTCATGCACCCATATTATGTGTAGAATAATAATAAGACTGCTCAAATATCAGCATTCCCCATTCCTAATTCAATTGCTAACCTGAAAATTCTGCTATTATTTGATGCCCTTAGGACTATAAGAGATTTATATTTTGAAGGAATAAGACAAAGAAATTTAGAATTTGTATAGGTTCTAGTTGGTTTCTTACCTCTAACAAACTAATGATCAGGTTAATTCATCCTTTTTTGGTGTTGTTTGTTGTTGAGTTTTTTTTTTTACTGAATTTTGCACTATAGGCATTTAAGTCTGTATTAGTACTAAATTGCAAATAACATCAGCCATTAGCAGATCAGTTTCAGATTATATGTGATTTAAGCAATATCTTATTCCTACTTTTCCAAGAGATTTCAGTGGAAATACAACATAATAAGCCAATGTCAGGACCTAGTAGTTTTCCACATATTCAACTACCTTAAGCATTCACCGAATGTAGAGCTTTATAATATGCTACGTATTCAACAAAGAAACAGTCATCTGACACAGCATTATTCATACAGATGTACAACTCAATTCAGAACAATTATATTGAAGTCACTTTACATTAGCACTTACATACTGCTTTAACACATATTTATATATTCCACGACATCTTTGAATATGGTATATTCATTAAGGACCGAACTTTTCATGAGTAAAACATGTGGAAAAGCTAAAATCATTTTTCAGAGTCACAAACCTAGTATTTCATGATATGGGATTGCTTAATGCCATTGTAAAGTCAATTTGCATGAGTTCTGTTCTACTGGGATATGTTCATGACACACACACACAAAAATAAAATATCAAAATAATTGTCATGATATGTTTTAGGTTTTAGTTCTTGTATTTTTGTTATACATAAGATTAAAGTCCTCATAGGAGACCTGCCTACATTCTATATTATTTCAGAATATTCCATAAAACATTACAAGTTTTCAATTTTAATTTATGAAAGATCAATTACATTCTTATTTGAATCAATTATTTTTCCTTTATATATAATATCCTCATTAGTAGATATAGGTTTGTCTTTTTAATAAAAATTGGACTCAGGATTATTGATATAAAAAGAGAACATGAAGTTTGGACGGAAGGAGCTGGTGTAGTTAGAGGGAAATAGTTTTGGATAGATATAACCGGTATACTGTGTATAAATACATGAAAATTTCAAAAAATATTAAAAATTGCCTAAAACTTTTAGAATTCTACAGATATACATTGGAAACTATGTTTATTACCAGAATGGGCAAAGTTTTTTTTTTTTTTTTTTTTTTTTTTTTTTTTTACTTTTTTTTTTTTAATTTTATTTTCTATATTCTATGTTTACATTCCAAAGGCTTTCCCCTTTCCCAGTTCCCACCCACCATAGTTCCCATAGTTCCTCTCCCCCCCATCTGTTCCCCAATAATTCCCCCTCCCCCCTCGGTTTCTTTACTAAACTGGAAGCAATCTTTACATGCCCAGGGTCCTCTCCTTTCTTCTTCTTGGGAATCATTTGACTTGCTATTTGTGTCTTGAGTATTTAGGGCTTCTGGGCTCATTAATATCCACTTATCAGTGATTGCATTTCAGGTGCATTCTTTTGTGATTGGGTTAATTCACTCAGGATGATATTTTCCAGGTCTAACCATTTACCTACAAATTGCATGAATTCATTATTTTTAATTGCTGAGTAGTATTCCATTGTATAAATATACCACATTTTCTGTATCCATTCCTCCTTTGAGGGATATTTGGGCTGCTTCCAATTTCTGGCTATTATAAACAAGGCTGCTATAAACATAGTGGAGCATGTGTCCTTATTGCATGCAGGGGAATCCTCTGGGTATATGCCCAGGAGTGGTATGCCAGGGTCCTCTGGAAGTAACATGCCCAATTTTCTGAGGAACCGCCAAACTGATTTCCAGAGCGGTTTTACCATTTTGCAATCCCACCAACAGTGGAGGAGTGTTCCTCTTTCTCCACATGGTCATCTCATTAGATGCTGAAAAAGCATTTGACAAAATTCAGCATCCTTTCATGCTAAAAGTCTTGGAAAGAGCAGGAATTCAAGGCCCATACCTAAACATAGTAAAAGCAATCTACAGCAAACCAGTAGCCAACATCAAAATAAATGGAGAGAAACTTGAAGCAATTCCACTAAAATCAGGGACTAGACAAGGCTGTCCTCTCTCTCCATATCTTTTCAATATAGTACTTGAAGTTCTAGCGAGAGCAATCAGACAACATAAGGAAGTCAAAGGGATACAAATTGGAAAGGAAGAAGTCAAAGTATCATTATTTGCAGATGATATGATAGTCTACTTAAGCGATCCAAAAAACTCCACCAGAGAACTTCTACAGCTGATAAACAACTTCAGCAACGTGGCTGGTTATAAAATTAACTCAAGCAAATCAGTAGCCTTCTTGTACTCAAAGGACAAGCAGGCTGAGAAAGAAGTTAGGGAAATAACACCCTTCACAATAGCCACAAACAACATAAAGTACCTTGGCGTAACTCTAACCAAACAAGTGAAAGATCTGTATGACAGGAACTTCAAGTCCCTGAAGAAAGAAATCGAAGAAGACCTCAGGAGATGGAAAAATATTTCTTGCTCCTGGATTGGCAGGATCAATATAGTAAAAATGGCCATCTTGCCAAAAGCAATCTACAGATTCAATGCAATCCCCATCAAAATCCCAAATCAATTCTTCATAGATCTAGAAAGAGCAATTCTCAAATTCATCTGGAGCAACAAAAAACCCAGGATAGCTAAAACTATTCTCAACAATAAAAGGACTTCTGGGGGAATCAATATCCCTGACCTCAAGCAGTACTACAGAGCAATTGTGTTAAAAACTGCATGGTATTGGTACAGCAACAGGCAGGTAGATCAATGGAATAGGATTGAAGACCCAGAAATTAACCCACAGACTTATGGTCACTTGATCTTTGATAAAGGAGCCACAACCATCCGGTGGAAAAAAGATAGCCTTTTCAACAAATGGTGCTGGTTCAACTGGAGGTCAACATGCAGAAGAATGCGAATTGACCCACTCTTATCTCCTTGTACTAAGATCAACTCCAAGTGGATCAAGGACCTCCACATAAAACCAGACACACTGAAACTATTAGAAAAGAAACTTGGGAAGACCCTGGAGGACTTGGGCACAGGGGAAAAGTTCCTGAACAGAACACCAATAGCTTATGCTCTAAGATCAAGAATCGACAAATGGGACCTCATAAAATTACAAAGTTTCTGCAAAGCAAAGGACACTGTCAGAAGGACAAAACGGCAACCAACAAAGTGGGAAAAGATCTTCACCAACCCCACATCCGACAGAGGGCTAATATCCAATATATACAAAGAACTCAAGAAGTTAGACCGCAAAGAACCAAATAACCCTATCAAAAAATGGGGCACAGAGCTAAACAAAGAATTCTCACCAGAAGAAATTCGGATGGCCGAGAAACACCTTAAAAGATGTTCAACATCATTAGTCATCAGGGAAATGCAAATCAAAACAACCCTGAGATTCCACCTCACACCAGTCAGAATGGCTAAGATTAAAAACTCAAGAGACAACAAGTGCTGGCGAGGATGTGGAGAAAGAGGAACAGAATGGGCAAAGTTAAAGTTGATGAGACATTAAGTTTTTCTTATTAGTCTGGTAAATAACGCATCAATCAATTTCCATCTACAAAGAATCATTGTCCCTTCCTAATATCAACTCAAATTTCTATTAAGGAATGAATTTGTTTTCTCCAGTTTAAAACCTCTTGGAAGAATTGAACATCTGATCCTCAGGACATAGGGCATCACCTTCTCCTCCTAGCCCTGTATACCTGGGCCTGTTTTTGCAGAAATGAACAGTCCTCTTTATGAGCATTGACTCTTGTCCATCTGAAGCAGGAGGTATAGGGGGAAGTACAACAAAGTGATCCATTTCAGCAGGCCCTGACTATAGTAGCTCATTTTGTCGACTATACAAGTCATTCTCAAAACTTTAGAACAGTTTTTCTTTTTTTTTCCTAGTCCCTCATAAAAGTCATAGGCATCAGTCCACTCTTCTCTGAAGTCTTTTTGCTTTATTTAAATCCTTCCAATATATAAAGGATTTCCAGAAGTAGTCTCTATTAATTAGGAATGTGAATACTAATGTATACCTTAACAATTCCTTGTTTCTAAATATTAAATGGCAGAAAGGGGATGTAAATGAATCAATTGTTCTTGTATATTTGTGTCATATATATGTGTTACACACAACACACACCAGAGTCTTTTATTAGGGTGTTTGTCATTTCCAAATCTATAATACCTCTTTTCTGCTTTATGTCCATTCTCTTGCTGCCTGAACATAACTGAAATAATATCAAAACTTAACGAGGGCTTTCATTTTCCATATAAATTATTTAATAAACTAATCAACATTTGAAACTGAAGACAAAATGAATTATATAAAGAGATTTACACACATATGGAATACCAACACACTTTATAGAATTATCCAGATAGAGTAGCAAATGAACAATCATCAAATACACATTTTGTTTATGAGGACCAAAATTTGATATTAAGCTTCACAAAACAATTACAGAATAAGAGACTTCTGAAAATTGGAGTAAGAGGGCATGGCAACGTCCTTTCCGATAGGTCTCATTTCCCCACAGTGAATGCACTAATACAATATTCACTAATAAGCTAAACATTAAACCATCCCTACCCTGAGATTTCCTGTGGGGATTTTTTTATTTGCTACAGAAAACTGCCTGAAAATCAGCTCTCTGTTTTAAAGTTCTCTTTTAACCACAACAACAGGCTTTAGAAGCTGTTTAACCTGTGAACATTAAAACCTCCATGTCCTACAATTTGAGATAAAAATAAAGTAAACCTGATAAGAATTTGTTATATCTACAAAGAGATTCGTGTAGTTAAATGAGGTCATGGTTTGCAGCTCAAGGTTTATAAATTTGCAAAGTCAAAGTCAGCCTGAGAAATGCTGTCTAAAGCTATTGGTCTCCTTAAGAACATCATCCGAGGGAAGGTTGGACTTTCTTCTCAGCACACATGATTTTGACCAAGAAATGGAACTCTTGTTTTGTTAATTACTTCTCAGATTACAGCAATCAAATTTTATATACTTCATGGTTTGCAAATATTTTTAACAAGTTGTACTTTCAATAGTCATATTTCCAATGTTTGTGCATTTTAATATCTAAAATAATAAATATATTAATTTATTAGTGTCTTTGCATGACTATCAAATATTATATTTTATTAATCAACATTTTTATACATTTATAGGCTTTGCTCATTTACACCTACACTACTCTCTCTCACCACTCCTACTACCACTCTATCCCTTTTGGCCAGCAAGCCCCCTTTTAGTTTCGTGTCTTGTCTTGATTTCTTGTTATTTTTGTTTGACCTGTTGTATTTAATTAGGCTTTTTTGCATGAGCACAGGCATTTCAAGGAACATGGATAAGTTATAAGTTACTATAATAATGAGGAAATAATGACTCCTCCCCCGACAACCATTAATTGCCAATATTCCTTCAGAGAGAGAGGAGGCATGCATCTCCATCCATGAAGGAATGTTGATAGGCCTCATGTTCTGATCACCACAACTGCTATGAGTTGGTAAGTGCTATGGCTACATAGACAGAATTCTTCCTCACCACCAACCTTTTACAGTACTTCAATCCCTTCTTCTATAATACTCCTCGAGTATTGGATGGATCATATAGACTCAAGAGTTGAGAACTCAATAGCCATTTATTTTCAGTACTTTGGCCATTTATTTATGAGTCTGCATTAACCATTGTCTACTATAAGCAGACACTTGTCAGATCAAAGCTGAGTGTAGTATTAATCTATGGGGAATAAATATAACTATCTTGAAAGTAGCTTCACACCATGTTCACTTACCCAAACTGTAGTAGAAGGTTTGAGGGCCTATGGCTTCCACAACAGCTATGGGTTTTGGCATGGTTTATATCAGCAAGCATAGATTTCCTCTTATGGAATAAAAGCAGTTTTTATACCCATACCAGTCACACCATTATAGCCATAGCTTTGTGTTGCCTTTCAGGTTGATATTTGGTTCTCAGGATTCATAGTTGGTTAATACCATTGATGAAGCACCAGTTCCCCATACCTGTATTACAACTTCCAGTGCAATGAACACTCCTCCTGCAAGAAGGAAATTTGTCTCATAATTCTAGTCTGCTTTCTCTACACCTTGCAACCAAATTGTGTGGTATCCCCAACAGCAGGGTTCTATCATATAGCGTGGGTTGATGATGAAGAACAATGACAATAGTCTATATTGTTTGGGAGAAGCCGCTGAGACCTCCCTGGTAGATAATTCAATACCTAGCACTGGGATTTTTCTGAATAACCTATGACTTCTTTGTGCAGCATCATTTCCTCATGCAGAGTACTTTCATTTAGAGTTTTATTTTGTTATTATATTTTAATTAATTTACAAAATAGTGTGCTTTCACATGACTGTTCCATACATCCTTAGCTTTTTATTGACCTTCTTGCTCATCCCCTCCTTTTGCCTATTCCTTTATTCTCATTCCCCTTCAATTATTTTTCTAATCTCATCAGTGGTTTTTACTTATATTTTCTCACATTCTGAGATAGTTCCTGCCTTCTGTGAACCTCAGCTATCCCTTTCTTTTAAGAGTTCTATTCTACTAAACAAGACCAGATTATAAATAAATATTGTAGACATGAGCATTCTTGGAGTATAAAGTTGGTTGCAAGAACAATTCAGAAGCTAAATAAATTTTTAATGAAAATAATATTTTTAAAATGGAAGAAAATTAATAATTCTAGACAGATATTAACAGAGAATACAAAATATTCAGTAGTATGCATTTGAGGCAGAAAAACAGGAAATATGGTTAGCTCACATGAAGATGCCAAGAATGTAATTTTAATGTTGATATAAAAAGTAGTATTACCTACAAATGAAACAATATAAATGAGAATAATATTTAATAACATACTTCCACATTTTTTTCAAGCAGAGGGAGAATTAGTTTATTGGCATAGTCATTCCTTGTTAAATTGACAGTTAAGTGGTGACTACAATAAAAAGCAGATTTCCCCCAGACTAGTTCAATTGTAGTATCCATTCATCACCTAGCAAATATTGACCATATAGTTTGTTTTAAGACATACAAATAGAAGACATATTCAGTTGAGGTACACAAAGCATAAAATCATAGACACAATTCACAGACCACATGAAGTTCTAGAAGAAAGACCAAAGTGCAGATGCTTCTGTCCTTCTTAGAAGGAAAGAATTCTCATGGGAGGAAATATGGAGACAAAGCATGGAGCAGAGACTGAAGGAAAGGCCATCCAGAGACTGCACCTGGGGATCCATCCCATATACAGTCTCCAAGCCTAGACACTATTGTGGATGCCAAAAAATTCTTGCTAATAGGAGCCTGATGTAGCTGTCTCCTTAGAGGCTCTGCCAGAGACTGACATACAGAGGCGGATGTTCTCAGCCATCAATTAGACTGAGCACAGGGTCTCCAGTGGAGGAGCTACAGAAAGGACTAAAGGAGCTGAAGTGGTTTGCAGTCCCATAGGAAGAACTACAATATGAACCAACAACTACCCCAAGAGCTCCCAGGGACTAAACCACCAACCAAAGAGTACACATGGAGGGACCCATGTCTCCACCTGCATATGTAGCAGAGGATGGCCTTGTCTGGCATCAATGGGAGGAGAGGCCCTTGGTCCTGTGAAGGTTCGATGCCCGAGTGTAGGGGAATGACAGGGCAGGGAGGCAGGAATATGTAGGTGGGTTGGGGAGCATCCTCAGAAGCAGGGGGAGGGGGATGGGAAAGGGGGTGTGGAGGGGGACAAGAAAAATGGAAAACATTTGAAGTGTAAATTAAGAAAATATCTAATAAAATTTTTCAACAAAAATAAAGAAAATATCCAATATAAAAAGAAAAATAAAAAACTTTATAAAAGAAAAAGAAAAAAAAGAAAAAGGAAATCATCTGCTGAGGACAGCACCAAGGAGAGCTGGCCACATTACCAATGTAGACTGTTAGAGATACCTTGGGAATATGTAGCTTTCTTCAGAGAACTGCAGTGGGCCATCGATACCTGCCATAGACCTAGAAGTGACTAGATTCATGGTACAGCTGATAGATGGTATCTGTCCTCTCATCCTGAAGTTGTTCGTTCTTTGGGAAATCATGCAGCCAAAGCCCTTGAGTCAGGGATGCTGGGATGGGGTCGGGAGGGATGGCAGGCAAAGCACAGAAGCAGGCACTACCATCAGAACCAGTCTAGGCAGAGGCTAGGATGGAGGCTGTAATCACTGTCACGGGATAGGCTAAAAGGGAGCCAGGGAAGGACAGACTGCTTGAAGGGTAGTTCTGATGGCAGGCAGATCTGGTCCAGTTGCCTATAGCTTTGTGCATGTTAGGTGAACTCAAAGAATGAAAGACTCTCCTATCTGCCTCACTCCCTGCCTGGGATGCTAAATTTTAGGAAAAGCTCCTAAAGACAGGACAACCAAGTCACAGTAGATTAGACTCTTCCCCAGTACTGGTCAGTGCATGGACTCCCAGCCACAATTTCTGATCCAATCCCACAGTGGTTCTTAAGAAGCTACTATCACCCCAATGTTCCAAGAGCAGACTGTCAGCCAGTAGGGAGAGCTATTCTCTACTCCGCAGCCCAGGATGCAGATGACATGACCGCCCATCATATCACTAGCTTCATGTTTATATACTCCTGATTTGTAAATCAAGAAGTCAGCAAACACAGTGAAGGAACTGTATATTTCTGCCATGATCTCCTTTTCGTCATCAGACATGCTGTAGGAAGTGTACCCTGAATGCTTACCTTCTTTGTAGGATGGGGAGTAGTCAGCCTCACAGCTCTTGTTGCACCTGAGAGTATCTCCTTTTCCAGTGCAGAGCAGATGAGAGCCATTGACATAAGGCTCACAGGGAGGGATGATATATGGTAAGCAACCTACATGAGAATTGTAAACTCTACCAGAAACCAGGCCTTTCATCGTCCACAAGGACTATGCTCCAGAAGGATAGCCACCATTACAGCCATCTCTACACTCGATACCACAGCAGTTGAGCAGGTCCTCAGCAGACAACTCCACATTGACTCAGCCATTGGTGTGAATCCAGATTCAGTCAGAAATGGCTTCTACTGCACCAAATGCCCAACAGGAGGCACAGGTACCCTGGCCTCTAATCTGTTCGATAGTTGGGCAGTTGGACCACTGCTGTGCATCAAAGGTTTCAGGTAGATTTATGTCCTCACCAAACCCAACCCTTTCTGGTAGCTTTGGTCCTCCCAGAACAGTACTACACAGCTTCTTCAGATAGTTTATGTCAACACTGTAGAAGTTGTGACCAGCCTGCCATGCTGTGTTCTGCTTGTTGATTTAGTCAATCGGGTCATCTGACAGGAAGGAAAGCTTGTTGTGGGCATTCATCAGTGCAAGCAGGCAAGAGAGAAGCATTAAGGACCACTACATCCTGGAAGATGGATCCTGTACTCACTAAGCACAGCAAGACAGTCTAGGCCTGCAGCTGCTGAGCTGAACCAAGCTGTTCCCAGCCTCTCAGGTGCACTCCTAAGTACTTGAGCAGCTCCCATAGTTTTACAATTTAAAAGACATTGTCTTGAGATCTTCAGAGTTGATATTTTAATAAAGTCAGATGAAGACTTTAATCATACATAACACCATGGTGAATAATGAAGTATAATTAAGATAAAATAAAACTCACAAATTTAATGAACATGATTAATTTATTCACACAGGCACATGTGCAATATAACCAGGAAAATCAAGACAGAAAGAAGTCCTACCATTAAAAAAAGTGGTTTGTTACAGGTTCTCAGAGAAGTGCTTAAACCTAGGCCACTACTGTCATTTTTTAATAATATTATATAAATGCTGCTATAGAGTAAGCATTGATTTCATTCCTAGATTCTGTAAGGTACTTAACATTTTTGAGATGTAGTTGTGTTTAACATATTACTATTTGTAGTGGTTACACCTGGTTGTCATCTTGATAATATCTGGAATGAGCTACAATCCAGAACTGGAAGGCTCATCTGTAGCCTGGGAGGCTGGGAAATACAAGTTTTGACCTGGATCTTGGAATGGAGATCTTGAGACATAGTGGCTATGAATCCCAGAATATTAAGAGGGGAGATCTCTGAGTTCAAAGTCATCTGGGACAAAGCAAGTCCCAGATCCAAGCATGGTAGCACATACCTTTAATCTGGGCCACATCATCTGCTGGAGACCTGCATAAGGACATTGGAAGAAGAAGATTTGTTCTCTCTTCTTGACCTGATTGCCTTGTGGGACTGAGCAACTGCTAGATCCTTGGAATTCCATTGTTGGGGAGTTGGACTAGAGACTATAAAGCATCAACATATTCTCTTACTATATAAAGACTACCTATAAATTCTGTGACTCTAGAGAACGCTGACTAATACACTATTGGTTTAATTTTGAATAATTCTTATTTTTATTCTCCACCAAACTTCTTAAATATTAAAAAGTTTGTATAAATTGTGACTGTAAATTTTTTAATTTAAAATTTTTAAATTTAAATTTAAAAACCAAACAGAATAGGAGATGACGTTTTTTAAAAAAAGGACAAGGATAGGCTTTTTATACGATGAAACACTTCTTAGAGATAGAGGTTCATAAATGTTTTAGGTTTATTTACTTTTATTCTATGTCTGTGAATGTTTTGTCTATACATTGACCTATACATATGCACACTCTGTGATTATGGAGGGCAACAAAGAATGCCTGATCCCAAGAAACTAGAGTTACAAACGGCTGTGAGCTTCTATGTGGGTTCTATGGGTTCTAGGATTAAGACTTCTGTCCTCTGGTACAATAGATTTGTGCCCAGATACTTTGGAACAGCTTCATGATCTCAATCAGCAAGTCAACTCTCCAACTCCAGTAGAAAAGACTTAAAAAATGGATCATGACATTTTTCTCTGGTCTTCACATATACAAGATGTCATGGCTACAGTTCAAACTGCTGTCAGCCATGAAACAGTTGCTGGGGTTTGAGCTCCAGACCTTTGGAACCACAGTCAGTGCTCTTAACCGCTGGAGTCAAAGTGTGGATACTTCGGTCCTTCTTAGAAGAAGGAACAGAATACCCATGGGAGGAGATACAGAGACGAAGTATGGAGCAGAGACTGAAAGAAAGGCCATGCAGAGACTGCTCCACATGGGGATCTATCATATATACAGTTACCAAACACAGACACTATTGTGGATGTCAACAAGTGCTTGCTGACAGGAGCCTGATACAACTGTCTCCTGAGAGGCTGTCAGTGCCTGATAAATACAGAGGTGGATGCTCTTAGCCAACCACTCCCCAGTGGAGGAGCTAGAGAAAAGATCCAAAGAGCTGAAGGGGTTTGCAGCCCCATAGGAGGAACCACATTATAAACCAAGCAGTACTCCCAGAGCTCCCAGGGACTAAACCACCAACCAAAGAGTCGACATGGAGGGACCCATGTCTCCTCCCTGCATATGTAGCAGAGGATGGCCTTTTTGGACATCAGTGAGAGGAGAGGCCTTTGGTCCTGTGAATGTTCAATGCCCTACTGTAGGGGAATTCTAGGACAGGGAAGAGGGAGTGGGTGGGTTGGTGAGCAGGGGAAGGGGGGATGGTATAGGGGGTTTTCAGAGGGAAAACCAGGAAAGGGGATAACATTTGAAATGTAAGTAAAGAAAATATCTAATAAAAAAGTTGTCATTTGTGTGTAGACTTTTGGAAGACCCATGCCAGGCTGTTGGACAACCAAATCTCAATGGGAAACAATAAAAATTAAAAGGCATAGATGGATTATCTATCATCAGCACTACACTTCAATTATTTAAATCAGTTCTGAGACTGTTAATTTAACATAAATCATTTTCTGATTATTCATATAAAATGATAGTCAGATACAATATTTAACAAAAACTGAAGATTATCAAAATGATGAAGGAAAGGAAAAAATTGTTTCCTTATCCCCTTCCAACCTCAAAATTTTTCAAATAAAGTTTCATTTTTTTCTTTTAAATACTCAGGAAAGTAAACACTGACTTTCCACTGAATCTCAACAAATATATAATACCGTGTCAACAAAAGGTACAAGTTGCATACTTGTAGGGCTGTATTCCATAATCCTCTATCTTACAAATTGGATTTTTTAAACCTTTTATTAAATTATTTATTTACATTCCTAATATTATCCCTACTTCCTGGTCTCCCCTCCCCAAGTTCTTTACCCCACCAACTAACCTAAACCTCTCAGAGCTCCCAGAGTCTGAGCCACCAGTCAAAGAGTATACATGAACTGCCGCATGGCCTCCGGAAGATATGTAACAGAGGACTGTGTTGTCTGGCTTCAGTGGGGAAGAGTGTGCTTATTCCTACAGAAACTCGATGCCTCAAGGAAGGCAGATGCTGGGAGGACTGATGGTGGGGCTTTTTTTTTTTTCAGTTATTTGATGACCATGTACTTCAGTCTAATGAGAGCCTAAGCCAACCATTTGTTCTTTTTACTGTTGCCCAAGTAATTTGGTGAGCTAATATACAGGATGTGCTTTAATACCAGCCAATGAGATGTGAGGGAATGTTAGCTTGATACCGAGTGATAAAGTTTTCTCACTATTACACAGACACAATTAATAAGTCACTAGTCTTTTATATCAGAACTAGCATCATATGGGACTGTGTGAGGAAAAAACGATCAGCCATGGCAGGGAAAACGGGTGAGTGGGGCCAGAACACCCGCATAGGGATGGTGGGCACATTTGTTTCTGTGGAGGGGAGGCTGCTGGGCTAGCGAGGAAGAGGTCTTTGCCCAGAAGGCAGGGCTATTCTTACAAGGCCGGCTTTGTACCTGTTGAGAAAGTGTGGCTGGGAAGAGGCTTGTTCCTTTCTTGGTGGCTGGAAATGCTGAGGTCTGTTCCATGTTCTTACATGGTTGGTTTTGATAAGAAGAGATATTTCATAGTTTCAAAGCTTTATTATAGAAAAGTAGGAAGACAAAGGAGATAGAGAAGTAAAGAGAGAAAGAAAAGATAGAGGAATGAGATCTCGCCATGTCCATGTGGAAAGAGGGGAAAGATTAGGGAGAGAGGGGTAACAGGGGGACAGGATTAAAGGCAAGAGAAAAGTAAGAGAACTAGGATGGACCAAAAAGTCACCTTTTAAAGTGGGTTGGGTAACCTGGCTGTTTCCAGGTAATTGTGGGGAGAGGAAAACTTGATTGTAGCCAGGTGACTATGGGGATAGAGTCCAGCCTGGGGCATGGCCCTATGTGACTGATGGCCACAGGATTATGGAGTTGAGAAATCAGGAGTCTGGGAGCATGGCTCACTAGGTTCCATCCCTTGAAGAATGTTCTACTGTGTCTCCGGAGTAAGCTTTGCTGCTACAGACTGCCTTACATGGTCCTGCAGGACTGTAAATATAGACATTATTTATTGGTTTATTAAATAGACAGCAGATCAAAATAAGACTATAACACAACCACACATAAAATAAATAAATATTTGAACCAAGACAAATATTAGTAATAGCCAGACACGTAGCCTAGAACATTCCAGAAAGGTCTCTCTACTAATAAACAATCCATCTATGTAAACAGCCATCCTAAAAGGATATCTTGTTTGATGAATATGGCAGTGCAAAACAAAGGAAACACAAAAGAAAAGAATAACATTAAAAGAAATTGTGCCTCTGAGTTTATTCTTTCAATTAATCAGCTCATTCTTTGTCCTATTTTTTGACCAGTGAAATGAAAACCCTTAATTTTAAAAATAGCTGTCCTAATTTCTTTTACTTCTTTATAATATAGCTCACCTACCTGTGCATTTGTATCACCAGTAGCACATTAGGACCCCATGTCTCCTGAATTCAGCAAGGTAGTGTAGATGGAAGGAACCTGAATTCATGAGTAGAGGACATGCCTCAGTCATAAGTGGAAAATGTGTGAATGCAGAAGTTTGTGATCCTCCAACTTACTGTGAACAAGCTCAAATCGTTTTGCCTGTGAAATCAAATATTAGATACACTGACAAAACTTAGAGGCAACGTATACTATCTCATATAACACACTGTGCATTATCAGTGTAAAACACCCCATCTCATTCATTATTCAACTGAAAATAATTTTGAGGAGAGAAAAATAAAATGAAGTGACTAATGAGGGATTTGAAGTAAATATAAGCTCCCTACCTTGCTATAAAATTGGAAGGATAAAACTAATTCATGGACTTAGGCAGGAAGTGTAAACATGAGATGTGTTTTTCCCTTGCAACATGGATGTAATTGAGTTCATAGTTTTAGGCTCATTAAAATACTTTTTGATTCTGCTGGTGTCAAGAAATCTTAGGAAATGGCCGTTAAAATTCTCCAAAACTTCCAATTCATTTTTTCTTAGCTACATCATTAGTTTTGTTTATTTTCTAAGGTATAGGAATATTTTTCATTATTTTATTCCTTCAGATGTTGTCACAAATCTTCTGCATCTAATGAGATACCAGATAAATCCATTTTCATGAATAACTAGCTTTTCAAATTATGTTTTTACTGGAAGGAAGAATTTCTAACAGAAAGTTAAGTAATTGATGGGTGATTAGATTTGACTGGCAGATTTTCCATTTCATATAGACAGTTTGTATGCATCATTAAGACATGCTGAACTATAACCAACAACCTAAATCCTAGATCTTATTGACATAAAGCTGTAATATTAAACTATAAAATAAGAAGACAGTCACAGTGCACTAATTACATACAATTAGATTCAGCAGACCTATATTCCCTTCTTTTAAACATTTTTACTCAGAAGAACTAAAAACTTAACTGTTATATATTATTTATTTGCTTAGAATAATTATACATCCTCTTTAAACGTAAGACTGTCTACCCAAGCAAAACCCTATTATTTTGCTAAAAGTGGAGGCATGTGTAATTTCAGATCATCCAAACAATACTGCAACTCACAAATATGGTTTTTATTTTGGTACCAATCAAGAAACAGCTTGAAGCACAGCTCCAAGGCCTGGACCAAAAACACACACTCAAGAGCAAAATGGAGACATAAAAAATGAAATATTTAACAGTATAGTCAAGAAAGCCTAGTAAAGGGTTGATTTAGCTTTCGTGAATAGTCTGGATGTAATATCTTATCATTTCCATTGCTATGATAAAACACTATGACAAAAAGCAAGTTACAAAGGAAAGAGTTTATTTGACTTGTACTTCTGTATTACTGTTCATTGAATGAAGTCAGGATAGGAATTCCAACAGGGTAGGGAACTGGAGGCAGGAGCTGATGTAGAGGAAGTAAGTGGGTGGGCTTCTTAATGCTTTGATCCCCATGACTTTGCTCAGTCTGCTGTCCTATAGAACTCAGGGCCATCAGCCCATGAATAGCTGGGACCTCTGCCATTAATCATTAATAAGAAAGTGCCTCATAGGTGGATCTTACGGAAGGACTTTCTCAGTTTAGGTTCCTTCCTTTCAGATAGCTCTACTTTTTGTTAACTAGAGTTGACATAAGGCTAACTGGCAAACATACCATTTTGTAACTTGGGTTTTATATTGTTTATAATACAAGTTGAATGTTTGTGGCTGAATCGGCAGTTCTGAGAACAGCCAGAATCAAGCAGTTTAGCAAGGATATGTGACATGACAACTCATAAAGTGCATCGTAGAACTTGCTGTAAAAGACAGCATGATAAATTTCTCCTAAGTCAAAAATTAAAAGAAAATTAAAGACCATTCTAATGTTTCTGAGGGAGATAAAAGAAATCAAGAAGAAGAAGAAGAAAAGTTGCCAAAATTTTGTTTTATTAACCCTTATAAAGTAAAATAGACTTATCTAGTATCCCATTAGTTGAAAGAACTTTGTGGCAACTGCAAGAATAAAATAATGGGGGAAAGGAAAATAAAGCATAGAAAATCAATAAAACTCATGATATCTCCAAGAACAATGGAATTCTATTAATTCCTTTTCTTAAACAAAATATATTGGAAAGAGTAAAATATTTTGATGAAAATAAATACTGAAGTTTTTCAGTGCAATACAAACAAGGACCAAAATGGCAGTTTATATAGATTTATGACATAGGTGATAACAGGAGAATCTCACATATGATAGCCTCTCTCCTTGAGATTTCCTTGAAGTAGTCACTGGAACCAGGTTTGGAAGCAGAGTTGCTCTTCATATTATTTTTTTAGATTTTTTATTTGAACAAGTGATATGGAAGTAAGGTCTTTAACTAAAGCTAATTATTTAGGAGAATTTAGGAGATATATACATGATACCTATACATTTGAATGTGGAGTAGGTTTAATTATCTTGGGATATATAATAATGCTTCAGGGAATGTGTGATGTAAAATCAACACAGCAACATGAATAATAAAAGAATGCTCTAGTACTATAATATGTATGTATAGTATATATGCATATGTATGTATATTACATATATGCATATATATTCATATGCAAGCGTGAGTGTGTGTATGTATGTGTGTGTGTGATTTTTGTAGTCATATATACTGTATTCTGAAAATAGAACTATCCAATTATCATGAATCTTAAGATGTTTATTACTGTAAGAAAACAAATATCCCAATACAGTTTACCAGACAAAAAGTTCCAAATTGGATCATGGACATTATTATTATGTCACAGTAATTTTGATTCTGTAAATAGAGTTGGTGTTTTATTGCTATCATACAATCCCTAACACACCTATTTTATAAAGAAAAATATTTACTTTGTTTCATAATTTCAGATGGTCTAGTCTATAATTAGGTAGGTCATGTTATATTCAGCCTGTGACTAGTCAGCACAAATGACCCATGTCAGAGAACTACTCATCTCAAATTAAGGAAGCATATGAGAGGAAGGTATAGCAGCAGGGTGCTAAAATCCCCATCAATAGTGTTCCCACAATGTTCTGCCACCAGGTTTTATTTAATGTTTCCATTACTGCAGATAGCATCATCTTTGAAACACAGCTTCAACTTGGGGTCTTTAGGGGACATTCAATATTGAAAGTATCACAGTATGTTAGAAGTAGTGAATGCCTCATAAAAATATACATTTTAATGCCTGAAAATATATGTCTATAACTAAATATTTAATAAAAAGTGTTTCATAGATACTAGCAGTTTTGGAAATGTGTTCTCTATGATTTGATAGGATATTATTCCTACCAATTTAGACACAAGCAATTAGACTGATTTATTGTCGGTAGCCTGTGCTTACCTTTTATGACTGATGCCAGGGATTTATGCTTAATTCACATTTATGACTGAATAAATAAAGAAAAAATAAATAAGAATGCAAGAGAATAGTTATGTAAATAATAGCTTTTACCATTCTCCAGAGAATCATCATAATATCTTCATATATTCAGCAAGAATGTTTAGCAAAACCTGAAAGCTTATTAACATCTCAGAACCATTTTCCTAAGTTGATGTTCTGTTTTCTAACTGCTGTTACTGATGTTGCTATTTTCATGGCCTAAAACAAATATACCCAAGATTAGTTTATGACTTTATCACTCTGTTTATTAAGTGATAGTTGCTTAAGAACTCAATCTCTTTCCAGTGGCATGGTAATATATAAAATGTTATAGCCTATTAAATGCTAAAATTGTAATTGCCTTGAGGTCACTACAGAAAGAGTACATATCCATTGTATTTGAGCTCCAGTCAGTATAGCTACAAATCAGACACCAAGGGAAATATGATAGTGGAGACATCTCCAGGCAAAGATTGCTTGCTATATTTGTCACCATTCATATCTACTAATAAATATTGTATTGATATCTACCCAGAGAAATCAATTTTGGTTAGCTTTGCTATTTTCAATACCAACTTTTTATACTATATTTTGGTGAAGCATTTATTCTTTACTACGTTTTTTATATATTCCAGTACTAAATCTTTTGCTAATAACTATATAACAGGTTTAATTTTCTAGTGCTTAATTTTAAATTTCTGCAAGCAGATGCCAGATTGAAGGAGACAATTTGTCTGTCAAAGAAACGGAAATGACTTTCAAACAGACTGACATACTTTCAAACATAGTTAGACATACTATGATTATTTATAAAAAGGCAGAAAGCAAGAATGATATTGAGTTACAATGACAAAATTTTGAGCATAGATTAATAAATACAAATAAATAAACAGTAAATAATTAAAACATAAGTGCATTGCCTTAGATTTCATTAGAAAGCCTGAACCCATTCTAAGAGCTGATATAGGAATAGCTACAGAGTACAAAAGTTTTCCGAAAGGCACTTAGAGACTCTTCTTTATTCTAACCAATAATTTTTATTTTACTCAAAAGAGTTTTCTACATTTTAAGCAATTTTGTTTTCTTTTACTTGAGAAGGCTGCAAGCATACTTGTACATAATTGTACTTCTCTTCCCTTACCTTACTTCTTTTTTTTATTCAATATATTCTTTATTTACATTTCAAATGATTTCCCCTTTCCTGATTCCCCACTCCTGGAAAGTCCCATAAGCCCTTTTCCCTCCTCCTGTTTCCCCATCCACCCCTTCCCACTTCCCTGTTCTGGTATTCCCCTACATTGCCTCATTGAACCTTTCTAGAACCAGGGTCTACTCCTTCCTTCTTCTTGGACATCATTTGGTATATGGATTGTGTCTTTGGTGTTCCAAGATTCTAGGCTAATATCCACTTATCAGTGAGTGCATACTATGGGTATTCTTTTGAGGCTGGGTTACCTCACTTAGTATGATGTTTTCCAGTTCCATCCATTTGTCTAAGAATTTCATGAATTCATTGTTTCTAATGGCTGAATAGTACTCCATTGTGTATATATACCACATTCTTTGTATTCATTTTTCCATTGAGGTACATCTGGGATCTTTCCAGCTTCTGGCGATTATAAATAGGGCTGCTATGAACACAGTGAAGCATGTCTACTTATTACCTTACTTCTTTAAATGCCTATGACAGCACATTCCACAAAAAGCTAAGTCTTGTTTATGGATTTCTTTACAATGACATAGTAGAATGTAGTAAGTACTTTTTAATGTATTCTATTTAATTTGAAAATTTTCCATTGATAATGTAAAGGGATTAGTCAAACAAATAATATAATAGAAAGCTTTCTCTGTGTCTTTTACATACATGACAATACTGACTTTTGCTTCTCAATGTCATTGCTGTCTCCTGTGCTGCCAGAGTCCTGGAATTCTTTGTGAAGTAGTAATAGTTCTAAACAGCACAAATAACAGAAAGATTACAAACAGATTCTGTGTGTATAAAAGAGCTGGTAAAATGACAGCCTTTGCTATGCCTTCACCTCACAGTCAGATTGGGATGCATGAGTGGGCTAAGTCTGCCTTTGAGTGACCTGAAACCTGCTGCCCCTTGTTTTGTTAAAGGTGTCTGGGGCAAGCAGGAGCCAATCTAACTTTAGGAAGACCTGAATCTTTGCATTTATAGTATGGGTTTTTACGTTATGATCCATTTGATCTCTTGTAATGTTAATCATCAGGGTAAATACCATTTCAAAGATGCCACACTTGTCTTGATTAAGTACAGGTAACTGCCTTTGTTTCACATCCTAAACCCTTGGTTTATTTTAGATAAACAGTTTTGAGCTTCCCTGTTGGCAGATATCTTCAACACAAACATGGGCCTCAATATGTCAATGCTCATACAGTTTTTGGCTAAGATGGTTTTACATCTCTGATTTTATTGCCTTACACAAAGCAAACATCTAGTAGCAAATGTAGTAGAGTGACCAAGGCAGGAGAGACCATCCTATAGAAGATACAGATTTAGAGTTAAGTTCTTTGTTGTTTTAGGGTAGTGTTTCATTCATACTGGCTTCCTTGGTCTTCATATGCCAACTTGGAAAATGGTAGAATTACAAGTGTGTAGCATCACGTGAGGCTGAACTAAATTTAGGAGCCACAAAGTAAAGAGGCAGGCAGGTTGGAAATTAAACAACCAAATAGAATTAAGCTTTGTCTCTGAATTACTTAATAGTAACTAATGAAGACAGTATCTCAGACTAAAGGAGAACTAATTTTTAATTCATAGGTCTATCATGAATATTCAATAAAATACATGACAAACTGTTATGTTTTAAGTTTTAATTACTGGGCTTAAAAGATCTATAAAACACAGACAACTTTCTGGAATGCTGGGAGTTGTTGTTTGTGTAAGATAACAAGCCACGTGTTTTCAATCTTTTAAATAAAGTTGACCCTCTCAACTGTACAGGGTGTGCTTGATTATGTGTAGGTATGAAGATGGTTAGAATGGAAGTTTGTACCTGATTGAACAAAGGCAAGAAGTACATAACCTAGTGGATTTTGCCTTTATAAGCAGCCAGCTAACATAATTCACAGCCCTACTCTGAGAATCCCAAGGATATACCTAGCCAGTATCCATTGTCCTCAGCACTATTTAACAAAACTTGTTTCTAGTATGGCTCAAAAATTGAAGTAGTACTCTTATTCACACCTGGTAGGGATAATAAACCCATTCCAAAACTCAGCAAGCACCATAAGTTAAAAGAGAGTTTATCCTTCTTCCCTCAAGGTTTTGGTATCCTATACATTCCCCACATATGAACTTTACCTAAGTAATTTTACAGTTAAAGCAGGACAAGTGAGTCTTGCATGAAACTCCCTCAAATGATCAAGAGATTTTTATTATTTTCTTGTAGTATCTAAAATATACCAAACTTCATAGCTGCCTTTGGAATGATGTCACTATGATCAATAGATAATAGAGTAATATTTCCTACCATTGAAATCTGTCATCTTATTGGAGAGAAAAATTGGAACTTTAATTTGCACAATGAAAATTTTCATTCTCAATTCAATAATTTCTAATGTTGATTGTCTTGAAAATTTCTAAGCATAAGATTTAATAAGTACACTCTGACTTACAGCACCAATGAAATAAAAATAATTGTAGGTAGGGCTTTGATTTATTTTACACATCTTAAATAATTTTGCCCACAGGGAGCATGTAAATTAGTGCATAGTTCCAGCCAGGTCGCTAGAAAACATTCAGAATATTCTCACATAGTTCCTGGCCAAGCACTACAGCCAGTCATTACTTTACAAATTAAAAAAATAAAATATCCATAGTGTAAAATTTTAGAACTATGCCACTGAAGGAAGAATTATAATAATGGCCTTTGAAAATAATTCAGATCACCTCATTCAAATTTAAATAACAGAAATGAAGTCATATTTACTTAAAATGTAAGTGTTCTCCTACAATGTCTTAAATATAATAGATGTTTATTAAATATTCAGAGCCAGGTGAAGCTCAATGGTAGACTATTTGTATACCATGTTTGAGGAAATGATTTCATTGTTCCATGCCAGAAAAAAATAAAATTAATGTTGAGTATAAATGCATTGACCTTTCAAAATAAAACATGCATTTGCTTTCCAAAATACCATACACAATATCTAAGAAGCAATAATTATGGACATAATTATGTTACTGCAGAGACAATAGCCTAGAAAGGAAGGAAGGGATTATTATGTTATTTACTCCCCAAATAATTTTCAATATCAAGAAACAATGACTCATGTAACATCTTGGCACTTTTTCCTATTAAATACATGGTTTTACAAAAAAAATCACAAAACCAACAACAGCACTCTTAAACATGGCCACATGGTAGAAAATGTTTCAGAGAAAAACTATCACGTGTTCAAACTGTCTTCAGTGCTTTTGTAGAGAAAAACATGCTGCCTAAAATTCCACAGTGGAAAGAATTCTTAATAGTTTCAATAATACATTAAAAACATAATACATTCATGTTTATTGGATTACATGTTTCAAACATGTAGATCATGATGTAGCATGTTGAAATACATATGATTTTTCTGATAAACACTTGCAATTTGCTTTGCTTTATAGAAACGTTTTGAAATGTACAGTCCATCACTGTCATTGCTTACTCCTCTGCACAAAAGCACTAATATATTGCCTCTGTCTGGCTGCACTCCATGCAGTACCCACTCAGACCATGTCCATGCCCGTACTCCCATATCCTCCTTGGGAAACCTCCCCTAGATGCTTAGCTTAATTTCTATGAGGTTACCCTTTTCCAGGTACTCTGTGTGGATGAGCTACTGGTGTACTTGACCCTCATGCCTGATAGATTTCAAGCAATATTTATACGGTGATGAATGCCAGAATTTTATAATTTCATTAAGGCTGATCAAGAACTTTTGCTATTGTCCTATTCTTTTATTTTTTTTTAAATTTTTTTCTATATTCTTTGTTTACATTCCATATGATTTTCCCTTTTCTGGTTCCCCCCTCCCCAAAGTCCCATAAGCCCTCTTCCCTCTATCTGTTCCCCAATCAACCCCCTTCTACTTCTCTGTCCTGGTAATCCCCTACAATGCTGCATCAAGCCTTTCCAGGACCAGGACCCTCTCCTTTCTTCTTCTTGGGAATGTGAATTGTGTCTTGGGTATTCCGAACTTCTGGGCTAATATCCACTTATCAATGACTCATTCCATGTGTGTTCTTTTGTGAATGAGTTACCTCACTTAGGATGATGTTTTCCAGTTCTAACCATTTGTCTAAGAATTTCATGAATTCATTGTTTTTAATTGCTGAGTAGTATTCCATTGTGTAAATATACCACATTTTCTGCATCCATTCCTCCATTGAGGGACATCTGGGTTCTTTCCAGCTTCTGGCTATTATAAATAAGGCTGCTATGAACATAGTGGAGCATGTGTCTGGGTATGTACCCAGGAGTGGTATAGCAGGGTCCTCTGGAAGTGTCATGCCCAGTTTTCTTAGGAACCGCCAGACTGATTTCCAGAATGGTTGTACCAACTTGCATTCCCACCAGCAGTGGAGGAGTCTTCCTCTTTCTACACATCATTGCCAATACCTTCTGTCGCCTGAGTTTTTAATCTTAGCCATTCTGACTGGTGTGAGGTGAAATCTCAAGGTTGTTTTGATCTGCATATCCCTAATGACTAATGATGTTGAACATTTAAGGTGCTTCTCAGCCATTTGAATTTCTTCAGGTGAAAGTTCTTTGTTTAGGTCAGTACCACATACTATCCTATTCTTAATAAGACTAGGACTCAACTCCTTTCTCCTTCAGGTACAAACATTTTATTCCTATGATAGCAAGAAAAGAAAACTGAACCCAGATGTTCATTTTGAATCTTTTCTCAAAACTCACCTGAATTACAACTCATGCCCTGGTCTAGAATGAATATTTCTATGAAAAATTCAGATACTGCAGTAATGAATATTATTGAATTATCTGTGAACTTTCCTTGTTTGAAATTACATTTCTGGGGATTCTACCTTCTAGGGAATAATTTCAGTCAGAAGAATATTAAGCATGTAAAATATTATATCCAAGCTGACTTTATTTGCCTTTTATCATGCAAGTAAAAGGTTACCTAAAGTGCCTGGAGAGTTCAGTAAAATGAAATTTGTAACGGACAAAGTGGGTTTTTTTTCTGATTTTCCCCATGGAGCTAGTTTGTAGCTTCAATACAGAAGCTGCGAGCAGGGAAATGAACGGTTAGGGACTTTCTGAGACTCAGAATTATCTGCTTTTGTAACAGGCAAGGAAATCAAACATAGATTGCTTTATGAAACACAACAATTACTCCTGAGAATGTCAGGCAGCATTAGGATGTCTCCTTTCAATATCTTCTAAAATTACTTCATGTTTTCTTGATCATCTGTAATTACTTTAAGCATTGGGCAAAACATGCAAAGCTAAGGAAAATTTTAATTTATGATTTAGTATAGCTGAAAATCTAAGCTAGAGAAATAATTCAGTAGGGAAAGCATTTGCTGCAAAGTCATGAGGGCCTGACTTTATAACCTCACACCACAGAAAAGTCAGGCAATGTGCTAAATGTCTATAAATCTTGCCATGATACTAAAAAGGGAAAGAAAGAGAGAGGAAGAGAGAGAGAGAGAGAGAGAGAGAGAGAGAGAGAGAGAGAGAGAGAATCTCTATAACTCACTAAAGAGCTAGTGTAATCAGTAAGTGAAATTTGGGAGCACTGAAGTCATAAAAAGTGAGGCTGGGAATGATCAAGTCAAGTTATTAGCATCCATTCACAGGTGCACGTGAGTACACATGTACATCCATGATACATACAGAAACACAAACACTATACAAACATACACACATTCATAATGCATACACACAACATTAAAAGTTTTATAGACAGAAAAAGTATTTTAAACTTAGCTTTTTTGGGGATTTTTTTGTTTTGTTTTTTTAAGACAGAGTTTCTCTGTGTGGTCCTGGCTGTCCTGCAACTCACTCTGTAGACCAGGCTGGCCTCGAACTCAAAAATCCGCCTGCCTCTGCCTCCCAAGTGCTGGGATTACAGGTGTGCGCCACCACACCCGGCTAAACTTAGCTTTTAAACCAAATACTTTACGTGTTACTTAAATGCAGACATTTCAGAATGCCTTAATGAATTTTAGTACCAAGTGCTCCTGAAGGTATATATTATATATATTTGGCACTTTTTAAAATAAAACAATACTATTATAGGTACTATAGTCATCATGCTCCCAAATCTTACTGATTCCCATTACAGATGTTAATTTGCTGCGCGTTTAGGATCCACTTTAAGGCAAGGAAAGGGACACAATCTCTTAAGTGTTCCAGGAGCTCATAGTATAGTTGGGGGTTTAAAGTTAATGCATACTATTGAAGGTCACCATGTACTTTGGCATCCCTTCAGCCCCTACAGAAAGATCCTGTAAATCAAATGGCTCTAGTTGTCACATACATCAACTGGATGGACCATCTAGTAAATACAACCCAGTTACATAACTATTCCAGAAGAGTTCATCTGGAAAGAGGTGAGTCTCAGAAAGAAAGGATAGATTTGTTGATGATGAACAATTTTCATATAAAAGCTCGCCATTCATTAATTGTTGGTCTTAGTGGTAGATGCATAGAAAGGACTAGGAGGAAAGGAGAGAGTTGAAACTGTGGAGTGAAAAAGCTTGCCAGTCTACTTGTTAATATAATTACATTGATAAGTTATCAGGGAATTCCACTTTAACATATGAATTTTTTTAAATTGTAATCCTTCTATATAATGTTGAGTCCATTTATGGATTCAATTTTTTTCCAAAATTAGAGATACAGTCAGATTTGTAAATTTCTTTTAATTTTAGTATCATGACACATACCACTAGGAACTGTAAGTAGTAATGACTAACAGTGAAATTAGTGTTTGATATTGGTATTGACTTATGGAAAAGAGGGTTCACAGGTGCAAAAATTATAACGTGACTTTGATGGCTATGGCTTGGGTCTTTGCCCTTGTTCAGTGTATCTTCCCTCTCAATCCTTTTCCTTATTTAATATGCCTCATCTTTGTTTTGTCCTTATTCAGTGTGCTATCACAAAGGGCATTTATACTTGAATCACCGGGCCCTCCTTTAGCAGCACAAATGTTCCTCAAGGTTTGCCTTTCGATTTTCTAGTGCTTTCTCAGAAGATCACCTGTGAACATATAGGCACACTTTCCAGGAGAAGTGCTAAAATTATACCATCAAGTAAATATTCAAGTATAAGCTGAGAAATGGAACAAAAATTCCACCATGCTCTCTACAATTTGGTAAGAATATCCATTGAAACATGTAGACCAAAATTTCTTGTGATGTTCCAGTAAAACTAGACTCACTGAACACACATACTTTGTTCACTATTCCTTATCCTCCACCTCCCAAGAGGTTCTGCCTGAGATTATAAATAATAAATCCCTTTTATGCACAGGAATTTCCACTCTAATATCTATATTGAAGGAATCTATATACAAAATAAATATTAATTAAAATATTTTAAGTTCCTGGTATCCCTAGACAAGTTTAACACAGGTAGAGAATGCTGCATTTACAGTCTAGACAATATGTCTGCTTCACTTATTTAGAAAACATCCTTTTCTTTGGTTTCATGTATGCTGAGGGCCCATGAATCCCTTTAGACTCACCAGGACCATGTAGAAAAAAATAGATATGACTAATTATGAATAGGAAGAATAAAATAAGAGAATCAAAATCCCAAGAAGAAAGTCAAGCCTTGAAAGTGAAAGAAAAGAAAAGATGATGATAATGTAAATTCAACAACAGGATCAACTGCATATGAACCTGCATCAGTGTTTGCAGAGGTATCTGCAGTTAAATGTGGGTAATGTTTCTGAAACATATTATTTGCATATGTGAAATGAACTACTCAAGAGTAGCCTACTAAAAATTGAAAATATTTTAAAGGCAGATGAAGTTATTTAAAAAATTTAAATATAGTATCTAACCTTATAGTGCCTAGTATAAAACTAAAAGTATATTAAATGTTGAAAAACGTATTTATAAATATTTTAAAATTAAAAAATATAAATATTTTAAAATAAAAGTCAGTTGATGTGAATATATAACTAGAAGACTAATATTAATAATCATATCAAAATGGATGGGCAAAAAGTAACACACTCTTAAAAGAATGATTCCTACCTGTTAGGACATTGATATCTGTGATCTATTTATGTAAATAAGAAAATATGATAGAGGAGCAATAGAGGAAAATTCAATGAATAGCCATACCTTAGTACTTGTAAATATTAACATATATATCAAAGGAAAGCGTACCAATGAGGTAAGTATATATATATTGTATTAGTCTGGGTTCTCTAGAGTCACAGATCGTATGGGCAGTCTCTATGTAGTTAGGGAATTTGTCGATGACTTACAGTCTGTAGTCCAACTCCCCAACAGTAGTCAGCAGCAGCTGTGGATGGAAGTCCAAGGATCTTGCAGTTGCTCAGTCCCACGAAGCAAGCCGGCAAGGAAGAATAAGTCTTCCTTCTTTCAATGTCCTTATATATATCTCCAGTAGAAGGTGTAGCCCAGATTAAAGGTGTGTGTATCCATGCCTTTAATCCCAGATGATCTTGAACTAGAATCCATAGCCATAATCTGGGATTAAAGGTGTATGTCTCCACACCTTTAATCCCAGATGATCTTGAACTGGAATCCATGCTTCAAGATCTCCATGCTAAGTCCAGGTCAGAAACTTATATCTCTGAGCCTCCAGATTAGGATCATAGGTGAGCCTTCCAATTCTAGATTGTAGTTCATTCCACATATAGTCAAGTTGACAACCAGGAATAGCCACTACATATATATATATATATATATATATATATATATATATATACACACACACTTTACACACACTTTATCAGGAAGAAACAACAACATTTTCTTCAAACAAGAGATATTAATAGTCAAAAGATATAATAGATGTTGGAAATATATTACTTAAATATGTTATTTTTCTCCATAAATGAGTAAAATAAATGTTCATAAATGTTCTAAATAATATGCAAGATGTCTGCAATAAAGACACATGCTCTACTATGTTCATAGTAGCCTTATTATAATAGCCAGAAGCTGGAAAGAGCCCAGATGTCCCTCAACGGAGGAATGGATACAGAAAATGAGGTATATTTATACAATGGAATACTACTCAGCAATTAAAAATAATGAATTCATGCAGTTTGTAGGCAAATGGTTGGATCTGGAAAATATCATTCTGAGTCAACCCAATCACAAAAGAATACACATGAATTGCAATCACTGATAAGTGGATATTAATGCGCCCAGAAGCTCTGAATACTCAAGACACAATTAGCTAAGCAAAAGATTCCCAAGAAAAGGGATGGAGAGGACCCTGGTCCAGAAAAGAGTAAATCCGGTTTTGTAGGAGAGTACCAGAACAGAGAAATGGTGGGGAGCGGGGGTTATTGGGGAATGGGTGGGGGGAAGAGGACTTATGGGACATATGGTGAGGGGGGGAACTGGAAAGGGGAAAGCCTTTGGAATGTAAAGAAAGAATATAGAAAATAATAAAAAAAAAAAAGAAAAAAAAACATCAGTGTAGGGGAATACCAGAACAAGGAATTGGGAAGGGGTGGATCGGGGAACAGGGGGAGAGAAAAGGGCATGTGGGACCTTTGGAGGATGGGGAACCAGAAAAAGGGAAATGAAATGTAAATATAGAATATATCCAATAAAAACAATTAAAAAAATATGTAAAATGTCACTAAAGGATTAGCTCAGATATCAAGTAAACAAAACCCTGATTGTCACAAATTGAAAAGAAATGAAAAAAATGTTAAAGACAAAAAATCAATATGTTAAAAATGGTGCTGGATAGTATCTAAACATCAGTGTAGGGGATACCAGAACAGGGAAGTGGGAAGGGGTGGATGGAGGAACAAGGGGAGGGAAAAGGGCATGTGAGACCTTTGGGGGATGGGGAACCAGAAAAAGGGAAATGAAATGTAAATATAGAATATATCCAATAAAAAAAAAGAAAAAAAGAAATAATGAAAACTAAAAATGTAAACATTTATATATTCAATTAACATGTTCTCTATGAGAAATTTACCTAAAGCATATTTAGGAAGATATCTAATAGGAAGAAATAAAAAATAGAAGAAGAAAACTTACATGCAATTAAAATGAGTGTTTTTATGGTAGCATTATTAAAGTAAAAAATGTCCAAACATTTTGTTTATATATTTTTATCATAGTTATACTATACATTTAGATTGTACTTAATTACTAAGAGAACAGGTTCTATTTATCTGGAATGAATAATAGAAGTAAACTTATGTGAAACTATCAAATAGATATATAAACTAAAGTTGGCAGTGATACAAGGCTAAAGAATATTATATAGGATATTATAAAGGTATTTTATATCCTATATACTAATACCAATACTTTATATAAAGCCTACATAGTTATAGCTACATAAATACAAATTGTGAGTCCACATGAAACAAGAACATATCAACACATAAATGTGTTATATTACTGTGATGGTTTGTATATGCTTTTCCCAGGGAGTGGCACTATTAGGAGGTGTGGCCTTGTTGGAGTAGGTGTGTCACTGTGGGTGTGGGCTTAAAAGTCTCATCCTTGTTGCCTGGAAGTCAGTCTTCCACTAGCAGCCTTCAGATGAAGATGTAGAACTTTCAGCTCCTCCTGCACCATATCTGCCTGGATGCTACCATGTTTCTGCCTTGATGACAATGGACTGAACCTCTGAGCCTGTAAGCCAACCCCAATTAAATGCTGTCTTTTATAAAACTTGCATTGGTCATGGTGTCTGTTCACAGTAGTAAAACCCTAACTAAGACAGAAGTTGGTACCAGGGACTGGGGTATTGCTGTGATCGGCAAGACCATGTTTTTGTTCGGGAGAATGTGGATTTGGGGATTTTGGATTTGGAAAGCCACAGAATTCTTTAAGTGGGGCTTAATGGGCCAGACTAGTAGGACTATGGAAGACAATGGTGCTGAGGGTGATTTGAACTGTGTAGGCCTGATAGCCCAAGAGGTTTCAGTGGAGAAGAACTTTAATATCTGGCTGAGAGACTGTTTTTGTGATTTTTTTGGTAAAGAACATGGCTACTTTTTGCCATTGTCTTAAGAGACTGCCTAGGGCTAAGGTAAAGAGATTTATATTAATTGCATCTGCAAAGGAAGTCTCAAAGAAGCCCAACAAAGACTGTTCTCTGGTTAAGTCTGATGAAGAGAATTTTGAACAAATATAGCAAGCTGAGAAAGGAAAAGTACAAAATATATAGTTTGAGTGTTAAAGGGACTCCAGGAAGTGAAATGGAGCTGAATTCAAGGATATTAAATTGAATTAAAGGAGTGGTGACTGTGGGGGCAAGATTTACCAGTTAATTTTAGGTCCAGGCATGGTCATACAAGTCTTTAATCCCAGGAGGCAAAGATAAGCAGATCTCTGAGTTCAAGGCCAGCCTAGAACCGAGCAAATTCTAGGTTAAGAAAACTTTAATCCAGGCTTGGTGGACCACACCTTTAATCCCAGTACTTAGGAGGCAGGCATGCAGATCTCTTGAGTTCAAGGTCAGTCTAAGGAGCAAGTTTCAGGACAGCCAACTTAGGCAGTGAAGGAGCTGGTAAAAAAGGAAGCTAGTGATAATGTAATAGAACAAGGGGGCCAATGTTCCAGCTCCTGCAAGCAGCAGAACTCAGCAGCTTCGGCCACATGTCTCTGGCTTTATATTCAAAAGAAGGAGACTACTGGGAAAATGGATGCTGGTTAGCTGGAGCTAAGAAATTAGTGGTGATTAAGAAATAAACAGCATCACTGAGGTGAAATATGGGAAGTGTTTTCTGAGAGCACAAAGAAGCTATATTCCAGAGATAGCCAAGTGTTCCTCATGCTGCAGCTGTACTTGGTAACATGTAAGAATCACCCAGGTGGTGCTGGTTTTGAAGGCATGAAGGCATCATTAAGGACAGCTGAGGCTTGGTACTGTGAGAGGCCATGGAAGGCCATTGGTGAAAGTGTACCCTCAGTTGTAATTGACAGTCCAGGACTGAAGGGGTCATGCAAAGGAGTTGAGGCTTGGTACTGTGAAGATAGCCTATGAGAGGCTTTGGTTAAGCATAGTTGCAGTAGAAGACCCTAGCATATTGGAGATGCCAGTACCATGGGATGACCACTAAGAATAGCAGTGGCAGTGGAGTGGATCAATCTGAACTTAGAGTGCTACAGAGGGCAGAGCTGGAGAAGTGACACCAGCTCTTTGGAGATGCACAAAAGGTCATGTGTGAATCTCAGACATTGGAACAAGAAGCTGTGAAACTAAAATTGACTTGGGGTACCCAATATGTTAAAGATGCCAGAG
The DNA here is from genome assembly GCA_964023405.1 of Apodemus agrarius. Taxonomy (NCBI): domain Eukaryota; kingdom Metazoa; phylum Chordata; class Mammalia; order Rodentia; family Muridae; genus Apodemus; species Apodemus agrarius. The sequence goes on from OZ030008.1 coordinate 129,517,276, forward strand.
CCACAGGATGCCTGCCAAGGAAAGCTGCTAAACAGGAACAAGCCCAGGAGAAAGAACCTTGTTGAAGTCAACAAAGATGAAAAAGGAGTTGGATATCTGAAGACTGCTTTGCCATCAGAAGTGCAGATGAAGAGTTTTGACTTTGCCCAGCTGGCTTCCTGTCTTGCTTGGAGAATAACACTTAAGTGATTGGATGAATCTTAAAAGGGACCTTGAACTTTGGACTTTTAACACTGTTGAGACTGCTATAGAGTATAGGGACTTTTGAAGTTGGACTAAATGTATTTTGCATTATGCTATGTTTAAGTATGGCCCCCACAGACTCATGCTTAAACAAGCCTATGGGAGCCAGGGAGTGGAATGTGATGGTTTGTATATGCTTTTCCCAGCATCAGGGCCGCCATCTTGCCTCGGGTCACCTGTGGGCACTGTGGGCGGCTGGAGTCAGGTGCGTGGGCAGAGACCTAGCTTAGCTTAGCTCTGCAGGAGATCTGTGCACCTACAGCTCAGCTGCACCACTGCTGACTCTCCTGGCTTGCAGCGAGGTGCCATCTTGCCCCTGGACACCTCGCAGCTAGCAGCTGGAGTCAGGTGTGTGGACAGAGACCTAGCTTAGCATAGCATAGACAACACCTTCAGGCTCTGGCCTTCGCCCAGAGTCAGAGGAGATCGGCGGGAGATCTGTGCACCTACAGCTCAGCTGTGGTTGCAGATCGCTTGGGACCTGCGAAACAGACTTGCAGGAGGTGCCATCTTGCCTCGGGACACAGCGGACTGCTGGTTGCTGGGGTCAGGTCATGGTGGATGACTAGAGGCTTAGATCAGGAACATGGACACCCTCTACTACAGCAGTGCCAAAGGCCAGGCCCATAGGAGCTTCAAACTCCAACCAGTAACAATAAGACCAACTAACTCCAGAGATAAACAGATGGCAAAAGGCAAATGTAGGAATGTTACTAAGAGAAATCAAGGCAATATGGCACCATCTGAACCCAATTTGCCAACCACAGCAAGTCCTGGATACCCCAGCACACCAGAAAAACAAGAGTTGGATATAAAAGCACTGGTCATGATGCTGCTAGAGGAACACAAAAAAGACATAAACAAATCTCTTAAAGAAATGCAGGGGAACATCAATAGGGTAGAAGCTCTTACAATGCAAACACAAAAATCACTTAAAGAACTCCAGGAGAATATGGGCCAACAGACAGAAACCAATAAAGAGGAAATGAGAAAATCAGTTAAAGAAATGCAGGAGAACTTGAAACAACAGGCAGAAGTCATGAAAGAGGGAACACAAAAATCTCTTAAAGAATTACAAGAAAACACAAACAAACAAATGAAGGAACTGAGCAAAACCATCCAAGATCTGAACACAGAGGTAGAAACAACTAAGAAATCACAAAAGGAGGCAACTTTGGAGATAGAAAACCTTGTGAAGAAATCAGGGGTCATAGATGCAAACATCAACAACAGAATACAAGAGATAGAGGTAAGCATCTCAGATGCTGAAGATAACATAGTAACCATTGACTCCACAGTCAAAGAAAACGCTTTTCCCAGGGAGTGGCACTATTAGGAGGTGTGACCTTGTTGGAGTAGGTGTGTCACTGTGGGTGTGGGCTTAAAAGGTTCATCCTCGTTGCCTGGAAGTCAGTCTTCCACTAGCAGCCTTCAGATGAAGATGTAGAATTTGCAGTTCCTCCTGCACCATATCTGCCTGGATGCTGCCATGTTTCTGCCTTGATGACAATGAACTGAACCTCTGAGCCTGTAAGCCAACCCCAATTAAATGCTGTCTTTTATAAAACTTGCATTGGTCATGGTGTCTGTTCACAGCAGTAAAACCCCAAGACAATTACTAATTAAATATTCTCTCAACATATTGAAATTAAAGTAGAAACAAGAAAATAATTCAAAAGTTCATATTTTTAATTATAAAACATGATTACAAGGAACAAATAGATGACAGTGTGAGTTAAAATAAAGCAAATCAAGTTAGAAAGGAATGTGATGAAACTCATTTAGTAAGAGATGAAGAAAATTTGGTAAAAAAATATATCTAACTATGCAAACAACGATATTTGACTCTGTCAATTTCTTTGTGGTGTCTTTGACATCTCTGGCTACTACAATCCTTCCCTCACCTATTCTATATCTTCTGAAGAATTCCCCAAGCTCTCTCTAGTGATTGTCTGTGTATCTCTGCATCTGTTTTCATCACTTGCTGGATATAACCTCTCTGATGATAATCGGGGTAAACACCAATCTATGAGTATCACAGAATATCATTAGAAATCATTTCATTTACTTTTATTTGCTAATTATGTTTGATTCTATACTAGGTCTATCTTGGCTCTGCAGCCTCTAGGTCCTGGCCCGCTAGGCAGTAACAAGAGTGGCCTCCCTCTCATGGATGAGAGTAAAGCTGGAGCAGTCATTTGTTGACTACTCCCACAATTTCTGTGTCATCTTTACTCCAGTACACTTTGTGGACAGAACAAATTGTAGGTAAAATATTTTGTGGCTAAATTGGTGTTCCCCTCACTGCACAGTAAGTCTTGCCTAGTTAAAGAAGATGGCCTGTTCAGGCTGCCTATCCCCAATTGCTAGGAGTCCTAGCTGGAGTGATCTGGGCTCATAGGGTGCTACAGAAACAGATCTGATGACCAGGGAGTCTACATGAGACTGACCAAGAAATTCTGAATATATGTTACATTTTCATAGCTTGGTCCTCTTGTGGTATTCTTAATAGTGAGCAGGGGTTGTCTCTGACTACTTTGCCTGCTCTTGAGACTCTTCCTCACACTGTTGTCTCATTTGGCCCTAAAATGAAAGAAGGTGCCTAATCTTACTGCAACTTGGCATTTCATGTTTGCTTGGTATCCATGGGATGCCTGCCCTTTTCTGAAGAGATAAAGAGGAGGAATGAACAGTGGTGGGGACGGGGGAGAGGGTCGTGATGGAAGAGAAACGAGATAATGAAAAATTTTTAAAGAAAATGATTCAATGCAAACTTTAGGAATTCTATATTTGGAATTTAATCTTTTATAAAATAATTTTAAAACTTTAAAACAATTTTTAGTTTAATGAAGCATTAAAGCAAAAAGTAACAGTTAAACTCAAACAAAGTAGAATGCAATTAAGAATAAACTTCAATGTAGAAAATAATGAAATAAAAGCAAACATAAGATGGATTACAAATCTAAAACTTGTCTCTTTTTATGACATGAATAAATTTTATACACATAAGACTATGAAAGAAGTCATGAGCCAATTGTAGAAATTAAATATAACTCACGATTTCTCACCATTTACAATGTATTACAACATTGTTTTGAATGAATATTATATCAAGCTTCATCTTTCTTGAAGACAATGCATTTTAACAGAGAGAATGCTTGCAAAATCAAAGTATTTTCTTTCTTTTTTTATTTTAAAAAATAACCACCCTGGTGGATAATTAACTGATCTTGAACCATTCCTTCACACAAATAAAGTAGATTTATCTCACTGTGTTCTTCAAAATACTGTGACTTATACCTGTTGTTGCTTAATCATACATAGGCCAGGCACAGTCACAACCTTGCCATGGTCTTCAATGGCTTAGCACTACCAACCCTGATGGTTGAAGGCAACTGAGCAACTGAGATGAGGTCTACATTATACAAGTGAATACAATTGGCCCATAAGATATAGATCATGTACCCATTTTAAATTATCTAAATATAGAACTTTATATTAATGGTCAGGTGAAACACACCTTTAATTTAAGGGTGTGTGTATGTGTGTCTGCGTTTGTGTGTGTATGTGTGTGTGTGTGTGTGTGTGTGTGTGAGAGAGAGAGACTATAGATATATAAATATGTGTGTAAATGTATCTACTTGCCTATATATATGTATGTGTGTAAGTATATGAATATGTATATTGCTTTGTGTGTATGTGTGTGTGTGCATTTCTGTATGTGAGTGTTCTACATTTTAAGCATCAGCAAACCATTCCTAATCTCTCCTATTCACAGGTATACCATTTGACAATCTTCATTTCTCATTAATTCAAACATCTTATAATGTACAATTATAAAAGCATTCATATAATGAAGAGTAGATTATGCATGATTAGCCATTGTTACAAAAATGGCAGACAAGCAAACATTTGTAAATTACCATTAAAATATAATAATTCTCATGGCAATCATCTTACCACAAATTGGTGAGTGGAAAACTCAAGGCTGATAACCTCTTGGATATAACACACAAAAAAGCAAATATTAAGCTATCAAGAGATTAATTTGTTAAAACCCTGCTGCACCCACACCATAGTATAAGCACATGACTATACATGCTCTCTATATTCAGAAACAGAAATTTCTCCTCCCCAAAGCAAGCCATAGAAACTAGATTCCACCCTCCCTGACAAACCATAAAGCTTCAGTATAGTATTATAAACTTCCCCTTAATTTTTTCTCTTGAAGTTAATAATGTGAACTTAATTTTTACCCATAGTGCAAAAAATCCTTACATATAAATGCTACTGTTTAAGCATTTATTTAATGGAAGTATTTTATGTACTTTGTAATCCTTATGATATTTATTCCTCATAAAATTTTCTAAAGTGTATTAAATTGTCTTCATATTAAAGATAAGAAAACTGCATTTCAAATAGAAAATGAATTATGAGAACTGATATACAGTTATTATAATATGATATATAAGTACTGAAATTTAATATGCCTTGAAATATGTAAGAGCAATTGAAATATAGATAGAAATTACTAAAAATTCATATCCAATAATTTTATTTCTTCAAGTTCTTAAATAATTAAATAAGAAACACATAATCAAGTAAAATAACTCAAACCAGTGACTGGCGTACAGTTAAAAACAGTTACAAAAGACAGAGAGTGGTGTCATGTGCCTTTAGTCTCAGCACTTGGGATGCAGAGGCTTGCAGATTTCTGAGTTCGAGGCCAGCCTGGTCTACAGAAAGAGTTCCAGGGCAGCCAGGGATATATATACAAACCCTGTCTCAAAAAAAAAAAAAAAACCCAAAAAAATCCAATAATAATGATAATAATAATAATAATCAATAATAATAAATCAAACACTTTACAAAGAAGAGAAAACATATATTGAAACATATATTGAAAGAGGTTTTAAAACCACTCTTCAAAACACGGGTGAAATCAAAAGTTCATAAGAGAAATGGTGGGGGGGAGAGGGATTGGGAAATAGTTCTGGGGGGAGGACTTATGGGACATATGGTGGGGGGGACTGGGAAAGGGGAAAGCCTTTGGAATGTAAACAAAGAATATAAAATAAAATTTTTTTTAAAAAAAGAGAAGTAAAACAGTGGTTGGGAGGTCGCTTACATAGTAAAGGTGTTTTCCACACAGAGGATTTAATTCAGTCCCCCATCACTCACATACTAAACTAGAAATGATGGTCCTGTGATTCTTGTTTTCCCAGAACTCGACTAGTCTTTTAAGTATGATTGCTGTGGCTTGCAGAGTATCCATTCTAGTCTATTTGATGATTTGCATGCTAACGAGAAACCTCATAAGAAGATAAATATCACCTGAGCAATGATACCCACCATTTACATCTGGCCTATTGTACACTTGCACCTACACAACAGTATACACCTAGATATAGAGGGCCTATACATGTTCCCTTGACATATAGAAACAGCAACTTCTCTTCCACAAAGTAAGCCATAGAAAGGAGATTCCATTCTCCTTAAAAGCCACAAAGCCTCAATATAGTATTATATACTTGCCCTAATTTTCTGTCTTGGAGTCAATAATAAAAAGATTCCCCAATCAACCTCCCCTATTAACAGAACTGAAGATACTTATATCACAGTTCTTCCCACCTTGAACTAGGTTTAGGGAATTGCTGTACAGAGAGGCTGAGAGGAATATCACAGACAGATCGGGGGATGCTTCTATGATTCTGTTAGTATGGTTTTACCCATTCTTTTTCAACCACAGTTTTACATAACCATCTATAAGTCTTCAAATGGATAGAAAAGTCTGAGTCTTTTACTCGTCAATCTGAAAGCCTTTGTGTTTTATGAAACTGGTTGCACTAGTTACTATTAATTGATGTAATAACATACCATGACTCAACAACTTTGTGGAGGAGACAGTTTGTTTTATTTCTATATTACAGTCCATCAAGAGAACAGCAGTAACCTAGAAAGATAGGAAGCAAAACAGGATGAAAGAGTGCTGCTTATTGGTTTGTCACACATGCCTTTCTCATCTTGCATTTCTATACAACCCAGGACCACCTTCTTAAGGCTGGCACCACCCACAGTGGGCTGCACCCATTCACATCAGTCATTAATAAGAATGTTTGCAAATATCTGGCCAAACTAATGAAGTGGAATTCCTCAAATGTGGGTTCATCTCTCCTAGTGATTCTGATTTGTATTATGCTAACAAAACTACTCTCTTAATTAGGGGTTTTCTGCTGTGAACAGGCACCATGACCAAGGCAAGTCCTATAAAAGACAACATTTGTTTGTGGCTTGCTTACAGGTTCAAAGGTTCAGTCCATTATCATCAAGGTGGGAGCATGGCAGTATCAAGGCAGGCATGGTACAGGAGGTGCTGAGAGTTCTACAACTTCATTTAAAAGCTCCTAGTTTAAGACTCACTTCCAGGAAGCTAGGCTGAGGGTCTTAAAGTCCACACTCATAGTGGACACATACTCCAATAAGGCCACACTTACTCCTATAGGGCCATATTTCTAATAATGCCATTCCCTGGGCTGAGCATATACAAACCATCACAACTACCAACACACTAGATAATCAGATTACTTCTGTTTATCTCTTCCTGACCTGTCTTTTGTTAGGAACGGAGAGGGAGAAGGACCACTCTTTCTCCCCTATACATTCTCACACCCACAAATTGTTACAAGTTTGACTGTTGTCTGAAAGGTGAACAATAGATATTGTACATGGTAGGTGGATACAGGAATATAATTTCTCAAAATTACTTAACATTCAAAGAGGTTGGAATTATGGCTGGATTTCACACCTAAGTAAATAATACAACTTGAGGTCATGAGACAGCCTGGCCTCTTTCTGTGTCCTCTGCTTGTAGGTTTAGTCTGCCATCGAGAGAACAATATAACAAATATCATTACATGCCTTGGATTTTCAAAGTAATTGCTTTCTGTAGCCTAATTGAATACATAGCTTTAAATTTAAATTATGTATTCTTACATTTCCCTAACTGAGCATAATACATGCATGCACAAGCAGCTAACAGGTTTGAAAAACAAGCTTATACAGCAAATATCTATCTTAAATGTTGAAACAAATGATGATGGATGTCGACTGATAGTATATGCTGAAAATATTATTTACTAGCCTTTGTCAGAGTTGATAAAGTAACTGAACCCCTTGTAGTACTTTGTTAAAGACTTCTGTGAAAAATCCTTTCTGATGTGACATTTTTCTGTAATATTCAATAAACATAGAGTGAATTCTTTGTTAGGGACATTCGGATTGAGGGTTAAACACAAGGCAGGGATAGACATAGAGATAGTCAGAGGGTCACAGTCAGATTCATAAATATATCAGTCTGGTAACCACAAACTCCAGACAAGCAAACAAGCAAGCAAGATACAGGAAGATGAGTAGAGAATCCACACTCAAATTAATTTAGTGCAAAATGCTGAGGGTTTTCTCCTTAATATAACACATATCACCAATAAATATTGGTGCCTTTGTAGTTATCTTTCGCATTTAACCAATTCAGGGTAGGCTGTGAAAACTTCTTTAGAGGGCATCTTGATGATATTCTGTAACACTGAAAACTCCTCTAATTTCAAATTAGCTCATATGTTCTGATCTGTGTAATCATTCTCAGACTCTCCTGAGAAAACTCTTATTCTTGCTAAATGGCCTACACTTCCATTTACAGTTTAGTAGACATTCATTTTCTTAGTTAGTTTTTGATGGCTGTAATAAAGCCCAATGACCTAAGGAACTGATAGAATGGTGTATTGGGATTTACAGTCCATGACCATAATGACTGGGAGGAGGGCAGCAGGCAGGCATGGCGTTGGCACAGTACCTGGTAATTCATATATGATCCCCTGCCATGAGGCAGAGAGAGAGGGGGAGAGGGAGGGAAGGGGAGGGAAAAGGAGAGGTAGAGGGAAGGAGAGGGGCAGAGAGAGAGGCAAGGGAGAGCAGGGGGAGGGGATGGTCAAGGGACAGGGAGGGGCATGGGGAGAGGGAGAGAGAGAGAAAGGGGAGGGGGATAGGGAGAGTGAGGGAAGGGAAGGGACACGGGGAGAGATAGGATGGGGGAGAGGGAGAAGCAGAGGGACTGGAGGTACAGAGGGGAAGGGAGAGGAAGGGAGGAGCAGAGGAGGGGAAAGGGTGGGGGAGAGGGAGGGGAAGAAGGAGACAGAGGGGGAGAGGGAGAGGGAGAGGGAGAGGGAGAGGGAGAGGGAGAGGGAGAGGGAGAGGGAGAGGGAGAGAGATTTCACTGGGAATGATGTGGACTTTTGAAACCTCAATGCCAACCCCTACAGATATATCTCTTCCAACAAAGGCATGTTGTTTTATCCACTAAGGACTAAGCATTCAAATATTGAGCCTATAGGGATCCAATATCAAATAAATCACCACGTTAGTTACCTCTTATTGTCTGCCTTCCAGATTCAGCTTTCTAAATATGGGGAAATTCTAGTATGTAGCTAGCAAAGATTTTGCTCTATTTAAGTATTGCTTTTTTTTTTTGTGGAACTGAATTTGCATTATCTAAGAGCTCCTGTAGAATGCTGTTACTGTTAAAGTTTTTAAACCATGATTTCAATTAATGAGCAAGACTTTCTCTATAGTATATGACTTCTTATTTTCATCTTTACTCTTTTCACTTTGGGAGAAGGGATTATTATAAGAGTAGAGAATAATTATTCCTTTAACTTGAAACTAAACTAGCATAAAAAGAAGGCTGCAAAAGCTACAAATCATTTGAATTCCAGGCACTGATATGACCTTCCTGTATCACAAGCTTCATGTCTTCAAATGCTCATGAAACATCTGAACACTATGAGGTTTAATGACTTCCTAAAGTGGCAACTACAATGAATTTTTAAAGCCAGAAGGGTTTTGTGCTCATTTTGCAAATTTGCAGTATGTGTTCAATGGCAGGTTCCGTGGAAATCAGTGCAGTGAGGACCTTTGCTTTATAAAGTGAAAGATGCCACAGAGAGAAATCTTAATTGAAGGTGCAAAAGCTGATGCACTCAAAATAACTTGCTAATTGTATTGTTCTCATTGTCTTTGTAGCCGTGTCTCATTCTGTCACCCAGATGCAGTCAACATTACCTTCACCCTCATAGAAATCCTCTTGTTTTACCCTCCCACAGGCCAAATCACTTGCTTTACGTTTGCTTTGTAGACAACTTTTGGGCATGGCTGATGAGGAATTTCCATCTGGTCTCCCCTTCTCTTTGAGCTTCCTCCTTTAAGGAATGCTGTCATAGCTGCAAGCTGTGCAATTATCCCCTTCTGCCTCTGCTTCAATCTTTTTCTTCTTATTAAGCTAGGAAAACGTTAAGCCCCTCTAGGCACCTGCATCTATTAACAGGAAGAGGAGCTGAGCTGTCAGTGTTGCACAGATTCATGATTAGGGGACTGCGGGCAGAGTTCTCTTTTATTTCTTCTGTTTTAGTAACAAGAAAGCCATAGGGACACATCATGGGAACACCATAGAGTCACTGAAGTAGGGCTCTGATCTGGTTGCAGATGGGTCATTAGTACTGAGTTTAGAACTGCCCTTCAAAGAATTCCAGAGAAAACATTCAGATCAGACACATTTTAAAGGAGAACATCGGGTTGTGTGGTCTTTGAAGGGAATCCACATAATTAGTAAGAATGAAGAGCATGTGAGGTGTATTTCGGGCTTCCCAGACTTCTAACTTCAATTGTTATGTGCCCTAGAATTCCAGAGTCAAAACTGGGCGTTTGGATTAAATCAATTACTTTAAAAGGTATAATATTTTCTCCGTATAATGGAGAAATGGTAAGCATATACTATGGATAGAATTACCAGAGAAAGTTATTCATGAAATATTAAATACGTATATGATCTAAAGCATTCTAAAATAGTTTGATTTTTATTATAATAATAGGGAGCAGAATGAAAATTAATTACCATATTTTTAATCACTAAAATTATTTTAAAACACTGGCTATCTCAAGGCATATCATCCATTTTGACTTAATCTTCTCCTGAAAATACAGACAATTTAAAATTATTTCTATGTAGTTTGAAAATGCAGAACCCAGAGAGGTAGTATGTAGCTTAATACAGTGATCTTACAGAGCTGTGCCTGGAATGGTAACTTGAAGTTTATGTGAATAATTGTCAGAAGTTCATTGCGGTCCATACTGTAGCTGTAATGAATCAGAAACTCTTGGAAAAGAAAAAAAATCTGTGTTTTATGTCTTCCAGTAATCTTGATGCACAGTAAAATTTAACAATCATTTGCTCCGCCACTAAGAATATGAAGTCTTAAGAAAGTCACTCCCTGTGTGAGCCCGAATCTGCTTCTCAGGTGTTTAACCGGAGTTTCTCTGATCATCAGGGGATATTGTAAATGAGGAGGCAGAAAGATTGTAAGGGCCAGGGAGTCAGGGAGTTTGTTGTGAGATTACATATGCTAGTAATGTCAGAAACTACACCCGTACGGTCTGCCAGTATGACTGCATTAACTTAAGCTGAGAAAACAAGACAATAGACATGTCAAAATGAATGGGAGGAGAGGGTCTCAACCCTACACAAAGAAGTACAGGCAACTAAGGAATGATGACACTGGGAGAACCTGTATATTATAGGATAGATATATCAATTGCTTATCCAATACTAAGTGGTCAGCCCTGAAAACATGCATATAAGTAGCATTATATAGTTTGAGCAACTTATAGTTAAGAATATGTACATATATATAAATATATATACTAATATATGTATGTATGCACACATATTATATATGTATTACATATGTATTGTATAGGTGTTATATATGTTTATTCTTACATAATAGTATATATGTGTGTATTTACATATTTATTTATTTATATGTGCGTGTATGGATGCATACATATATATTCTGATTCAATGTTATTGAGGCTCTACACTCACATGTAACTATATATGCATATGTATACATATATTACTTGTATGTATATATGTATATAATATCATTGAAAAGAGAACATGAATTTGAAAGAGCAAGAATTATATTAGGGGAGTTGGAGGGGGAAAAGGAAAAATTATGAGTATATAATAATCTCAAAATTAAAGAAAAAATTAAAGATTTGTCAACCAGTTAATGCTAAGTGTCCCCTCTCCTTGGCATTTCAGTTCTTCATTTGCATATGCTGCATGCTATCAGATCTCCCCACAAGATCTCTGCAGTTAAAATAATTTTACTTCTCTATCCTTCTTTATTATAGCTTTGAGACTTATTTTTTGTTCCAGCATTTAAAATGTCTCACAATTATTTTTAATAGAAAATTGGATACTATGTAGAATATTTGGAACTGAGCTTCATAGGCACCTGAGTTTGTATTAATCCTTCTTGTATGTAGGTTATGTCTAAGGTTTGTGACAAGCTTTAAATTTCTTCCTAATAGTGGCTTTGTTCTTACTTCTCCTCTAGTCCCGGGCTTTTCTGAAAACTCCTATCTAGATAAAGTATGTTTCCACAGCTGTTGCTGAAATGACCACATACTATTATTGCAGTCCAATTTCATTGTACTCATAAGGTCTGGGAGAAAAGAAATAATTTTTTTATTATTAAATCTGTTTTACAGGGGATGTGCCCTTCCTTACATGTGACCTTTCTAGTTTTTCCTTTGCCCGTTCAATCACTGCATTGAGGAAGCATGTAAACTAATGCAGATTTAAAAAAATTATATTGGCAAATAGGGAATGAATTGCCCCATTTCAAACAGCTTTCTCTCTGACAAAGATGCTAGGGGATCTACCTTGGCTCTTCATCATAAGAATCTAATGTGATATCTACAGGTAAAACCCTCACGCAAGCAGTCATCTTGTTGCATGTAATTTTATAATACACACATTCTCCAGCTAGACTGTGAGACTAGCAGTCGCCTGCCTGACCTCTGATGCTAGCTGATGCTTTTCCGAGATCCCAGATATGCTCTCGAGAACAGCCACCACCATGTTTCAGACTGGCATCTTACACAAACTGCGCCCTATGCTTCTGGCTGGCTTTGCTAAGCTACTCAGCAACTGTCTCTCCTGAGAATGCCTGGGGCTAATGCTCATGTTTCGCAGACCATCCATCCCTGTAGCTGGCTCTGCTGATAGAACACCAACGACTGCCATGAAGTTGAACCCTGTCTCTTGTCCACATGAATCGTCACGAGTAGAAAACACCAGAGCACCTTAATATTTAAAATCTGCCAGATGTCACAACCGCTGGGCTTAGAATCTTTTGTCCTAAATTCCTCAGCTATCCTAGGCTGTAATTCTTGCAGTAATGGAGGCCACCACCGGATCTAACCTGAATTTATCAGGCTACATGGTGCCAGTCTCCTCCCCACCCCCCACCCCCCATATGAAAAGCCCTTCTGTTTTATTATGTCCTCCTCTTCCTCTCTAGGACCTGGAAACCCAAACTTCACCCAGCGATTAGCTTCTGCAGTCTTCATTTAGCAAATCAATGGATTAGGGAAACTCCGGCTACTTTGTCCCACCAGGAGATTCTTCATTTTACTACTTCTGCTAGTAACAGTAGCCCCAGCAGCAGCAACAGTAGCAATAGTAGTAGTGTTTCTACTGCTAACAATATATTAATATTACTACCCAAAGGTTCTTATCAACTTGTAGCTTAAAAATAATATATTAGAGGCTGGGGTGGTTAAGTAAATTTGCAACCCTTCCAAAGTATACAAGTATAGTTACAAGTACCCATGCTGAGTAGTTAGAAACCACCTGTTACTCTAGGTCTGGGGATCCCTTGCCTCTGGCTTCCTTGAACACCTCTGCTCTTGTACACACACACACACACACACACACACACCTACATACACAACTTAAAACAGACACACATACACTTAATTAAAAATAAAATAAATTATAAAACAGTATAGGAATAGTTTGAGACATGAAAGGACCAACAGATCTGGGGGAAGTTTTCACTGAAAAAATAGTCACAGTTCCTCAAGGGGTGATTATGCAAAGCCATCAAGCAGGGATGAGGATAATAAGGCAAGTGTTTTTTTTTTTTTTTTTGATTTCTTTTTTTTTATTGTATATATTCTATATTTACAATTCATTTCCCTTTTTCTGGTTCCCCACCCCCAAAGGTCCCACATGTCCTTTTCCCTCCCCCTGCTCCCGCATCCACCCCCTCCCACTTTACTGTTCTTGTACTCTCCCACAATGATGTTTTGGTCCATTCTAGCACCAGTGTCCACTCCTTTCTTCTAGTGAGACATCACTTGATATGTGATTTGTGTCTTTGGTGTTCCAAGCTTCTAGGCTAATATCCACTTATCAGTGACTGTATACCATGGGTATTCTTTTGAGACTGGGTCACCTCACTTAGTATGACGTTCTTCAGCTCCATCCATTTCTCTAAGAATTTCATGAATTCATTGTTTCTAATGGCTGAATAGTACTCCATTGTGTATATATACCACATTTTTTGTATTCATTCCTCTGTTGAGGGACATCTGGGTTCTTTCCAGATTCTGGCTATTATATATAAGGCTGCTATGAACATAGTGGAGCATGTATCCTTATTGCATGCTGGGGAATCTTCTGGGTATATTCCCAGGAGTGGTATGGCTGGGTCCTCCGGAAGTATCACGCCCAGTTTTCTGAGGAACCGCCATACTGATTTCCAGAGTGGTTGTACCAGCTTGCATTCCCACCAGCAGTGGAGGAGTGTTCCTCTTTCTCCACATCCTCGCCAACACCTGATGTCTTCTGAGTTTTTAATCTTAGCCATTCTGACTGGTGTGAGGTGAAATCTCAGGGTTGTTTTAATTTGCATTTCCCTAATGACTAGTGATGTTGAACATTTTTTAAGGTGTTTCTCAGCCATCCGAATTTCTTCAGGTGAAAAGTCTCTGTTTAGCTCTGTACCCCATTTTTGGATAGGGTTATTTGGTTTTCTGGGGTCTAACCTCTTGAGTTCTTTGTATACATTGGAGATTAGCCCTCTGTCGGATGTGGGGTTGGTGAAGATTTTTTCCCAATTTGTTGGTTGCCGATTTATCCTTTTGACAGTGTCTTTTGCCTTACAGAAACTTCCATGCTCGTGGGTTGGCAGGACTAGTATAGTCAAAATGGCAATCTTGCCCAAAGCAATATACAGATTCAATGCAATCCCCATCAAAATCCCAACTCAGTTCTTCATAGAGCTAGAAAGAGCAATTCTCAAATTCATCTGGAATAACAAAAAACCCAGGATAGCTAAAACTATCATCAACAGCAAAAGAACTTCTGGGGGAATCAATATCCCGGACCTCAAGCAATATTACAGAGCAGTGGTATTAAAAACTGCATGGTATTGGTTCAGTGACAGGGAAGCGGATCAATGGAATAGGATCGAAGACCCAGAATTGAACCCACACATCTATGGCCAATTGATCTTCGACAAAGGAGCTGAAAACATCCAGTGGAAAAAAGATAGCCTTTTCAACAGATGGTGCTGGCTCAACTGGAGGTCAACATGCAGAAGAATGAGAATTGATCCACTCTTATCTCCTTGCACTAAACTCAACTCCAAGTGGATCAAGGATCTCCACATAAAACCAGACACACTAAAACTAATAGAAAAGAAACTGGGGAAGACCCTTGAAGACATCGGCTCAGGGGAAAAATTACTGAACAGAACACCAATTGCTTATACTCTAAGAACAAGAATAGACAAATGGGACCTCATAAAAGGCAAGTGTTTTTTATCAGTCTCTGCCCTATTCTGTTGTGGCTAATATTAAGTGGGAGGTTCTACCTCGCCTTTGATCACCTGATTCCCATGTAAAAGACACAAAACCTTTACATTTATAGTAAGCCTTAACAGTATTAGAGCTGGACAGATATCAATCCTTTATAGCTATTTTGTCTTCTTCCCTGTCAATAACCTTGAGTTTATAATTTGCCATGTTCTGCCTAAGTTGCTCTTACTCCAATGGCCAGCCCTAATGGCCATGCTTTCATAATTCACTATCCTATGGCATCTTCTTCTGTCTCTTCCCTTCTCCTCTTCTCTCATGATTCTGCCTTTGACACAAAACTCCAGATTCAAAACTCTGCCCATCCTCTCTTCTCCACAGCTATAGGCTATAGGTATCTTTATTCGACCAATAGCTTGAAATTAAGGAGTAAGAATACAAAGCATCACTTGATGTACATGAGGATTTCTACATCCCTGGGGGCAACCAGATCTTGGTGTCAGTATATAGCATTACAATGCATAACAACAGACCACCATCAACACTATTTTAAGTTACATCATATATTGGATAGTGTGTTTTTCACTATAGGACTCCATTTTATAAGTACTTTGTTTACTCCATTTTGAGGGAGAAATATAATTATAGCCTATACTGTGCACAAAAACTGCATGGTCAGGCACCACACATTTATCATAAGCTGATAAATGCCTGAAAAGAGAAGAGGAGACACCTTTTACATTTTTTGAAATAATTAGAACTAAAGAGCAGTGTTTCTCAACATTCCTACTGCTAGGACTCTTTAACACTATTCCTCAAGTTGTGGTGACTACCACCCATAAAATTATTTTTGTTGCTACTTCATAACTATAATTTTGGAATGTCACTTAAATATCTGATATGCAGTATATCCCAAAGGGGTCTTTATGCACTACTTGGGAATCCCTATAGTAGGGACACCATGCATGTATTAAAATCATATCAAGAACAAACAAGTTGCTCAACAATTTATCAGACACACTTAAAAGAAGAAAGAAAGTAAAGAAAATTTAATCAAGCAAGGGACCATGTCCAAAGACATAGATCTGTGTGATCTGACTAGAATGAAGACATGCCACACAACTTTAGTCCATCTGGTTGGCTTATGGATATGCCCTTAGCACATTCCTATAAGGTAAAATTAGTTTTCAGAAGAAGCCAATCACGTTTAAATGTGACATAAAATCGAGGGGCAGACAAAATGACTAACTGCAGAACGATTTGACAGAATAACCTAGAAACAGGATATGTTTAGCTCTCACAAGAACAGCACAGGAAGGAGAGACTGTTTAAGAGCAGCAGAGGGAAGTCAGTGAAGAGAGTAAAAGACAATGGAGTTGAGTTCATTTCTGAGCCCATGAAGTTCAGTGCAGGTCAGCAGAGGCAATGGAAGCCAGAGGATAAGTAGAATCCAGAAGATTAGAACAACCTCTCAGTGTCAGTTTGAGGTCAAGCAGAGCAATTCAGTAAGAAGCTGAAAGAAGCAGGATTGAATTATTCAGTTTAAAGAAGAATTTGAGCTAGCACATCTGAGTTGAACCAGCAAGCAAATGTCCAGACAGAACCAGAAAGGACGCACTTTATTAGTGCTAAGCTTCCAAGATGACAATTACATCAGGCAATTAGAAGTTCCTTACACGTGGGAGGGGGTTGATTGGGGGAACTGACAGAAGGTAAAGAACTTATGGGACTTAGGAGAAGGGGGAAATCGGGAAAGGGAAAATCATTTGGAATGTATACAAAGAATATAGAAAAGTAAAAAAAAAAGTTTCTTACACAAAAAGCTAGTAATCCCTCATTTTAACACCATTAACTGATGAGCACATGATAGTGCAATGGTATACATGTGTACGTACACATATGTGTACATACATATGTATATACATATACATGTACATATGCCTGTACATATACATGTACATATGCATGTACATATGCACATGCATACACACACACACACACACACACACACACACATACACATATTCATTCTCTGGCTGGTATTTCCTCTGATGACCTGCACTGAATTTCATGGAATCAGAAATTAACTCATTTCCATATATGGGATATGTATATATGGGATATGTTTCCTATATATGGGTGATATGATAGTTAACTGATAATTTAGCCTGGAATGAATAACTTGCATTAACCTCAGCCAAGCTACCAAAGTGAGTAGATTTTATGACTAATTGCTGTTATTGTAACTGCTAGCCGTCTGAATTGATTTGAGTACATTCTTTTTCTTTTCTTTTTTTTATTTTCTATATTCTTTGTTTACATTCCAAAGGCTTTCCCCTTTCACAGTTCCCCCCTCACCATATGTCCCATAAGTCCTTCCCTCCACCCATTCCCCAATCACCCTCTCCCCTCCAACCATTTCTCTGTTCTGATACTCTCCTACAAAACTGGATCCAGACTTTTCAGGACCAGGGTCCTCTCCTTCCTTCTTCTTGGGAATCTTTTGATTTGCTAATTGTGCCTTGAGTATTCAGAGCTTCTGATCTCACTAATATCCACTTATCGGTGATTGTAATTCATAGGTATTCTTTTGTGATTGGGTTAACTCACTTAGGATGATATTTTCCAGATCCAACCATTTGCCTACAAATTGCATGAATTCATTATTTTTAATTGCTGAGTAGTATTCCATTGTATAAATATACCACATTTTATGTATCCATTCCTCCTTTGATGGACATCTGGGCTCCTTCCAACTTCTGGCTATTATATAAGGCTGTTATGAACATTGTGGAGCATGTGTCTTTATTGTATGCAGGGGAATCCTCTGGGTATATGCCCAGGAGTCGTATGACAGGGTCCTCTGGAAGTGTCATACCCAATTTTCTGAGGAACCACCAGAATGATTTCCAGAGTGGTTGTACCATCTTGCAATCCCACCAACAGTGTAGGAGTGTTTCTTTTTCTCCACATCCTTGCCAGCACCAGTTGTCCCTTGAGTTTTTAATCTTAGCCATTCTGACTGGTGTGAGGTGGAGTCTCAGGGTTGTTTTGATTTGCATTTCCCTGATGACTAATGATGTTGAACATCTCTGTCTTAGTTAGGGATTCACTGCTGTGAAAAGACACCATGACCAATGCAAGTTTTATAAAAGACAACATTTAATTGGGGTTGGCTTACAGGCTCAGAGGTTCAGTCCTTTGTCATCAAGGCAGAAACATGGTAGCATCCAGGCAGGCATGGTACAGAAGGAGCTGAGAGTTCTACATCTTCATCTGAAGGCCGCTAGTAGAAGACTGACTTCCAGGCAGCCAGGGTGAGGGTTTTAAGCCCACACCCACATTGACACACCTACTCCAACAAGGCCACACCTCCTAATGAGGTCACTTCCTGGGCCAATGATATACAAACCATCACATTCCACTCCCTGGCCCCAATAGGCTTGTTCAAACATTAGTCTATGGGGGCCATACTTAAACATAGCGTAATGCAAAATACATTTAGTCCAACTTCAAAAGTCCCTTTAGTCTATAGCAGTCTCCACACTGTTAAAAGTCCAAAGTTCAAGGTCTCTTCTGAGATTCACTCAATCACTTAACTGTAATCTTCTAAGCAAGACAGGAAACCAGCTGGGCAAAGTCCAAACTCTGCATCTCCATGTCTGTTGGCAAAGCAGTCTTCAGATATCCAACTCCTTTGCATGACCCCTTCAGTCCTGGGCTGTCAATTACATCTGAGGGTACACTTTCACCAATGGCCTTCCATGGCCTCTCACAGTACCAAGCCTCAGCTGTTCTTCATGATGCCTTCATGCCTTCAAAACCAGTACCACCTGGATGATTCTTACATGTTACCAAGTACAACTGCAGCATGAGGAACACTTGGATATCCCTGGAATACAGCTTCTTTGTGCTCTCAGAAAACACTTCCTATATTTCACCTCAGTGATACTGGTTTTTTCTTAATCACCACTAATTTCTTAGCTCCAGCTAACCTGCATCAATTGTCCCAATAGTCTCCTTCTTTTGAATATAAAGCCAGAGACACGTGGCCGAAGCTGCTGAGTTCTGCTGCTTGCAGGAGCTGGAACATTGACCCCCTTATTCTATTACATTATCACTAGCTTCCTTTTTCCCAGCTTCTTCACTGCCTAAGTTGGCTGTCCTGAATCTTGCTCCTTAGACTGACTTTGAACTCAAGAGATCTGCATGCCTATCTCCTAAGCACTGGGATTAAAGATGTGGTCCACCAAGCCTGGATTAAAGTTTTTCTTCACCTAGAATTTACTCTGTTCTAGGCTGGCCTTGAACTCAGAGATCTGCTTATCTTTGCCTCCTGGGATTAAAGGCTTGTACTACCATGCATGGACCTAAAGTTACCTGGGTGGAATCTTGCCCCAAGGTCACCACTCCTTTAATTCAATATCCTTGAATTCAGCTCCATTTCACTTCCTGGAGTTCCTTTAATACTCAAACTATATATTTTGTACCTTTCCTTTCTCAGCTTGCTATGTTTGTTCAAAATTCTCTTCATCAAACTTAACCAGAGAACAATGTCTTCGTTGGGCTTTTTTTGAGACTTCCTTTGCAGATGCAGTTAATATAAATCTCTTTACCTTAGCCCTAGGCAGTCTCTTCAGGCAATGGCAAAAAGCAGCCATGTTCTTCACCAAAACATCACAAAAACAGACTCTTGGCCACGTATTAAAGTTCTTCTCCACTGAAACCTCTTGGGCCATTAGGCCTACACAGTTCAAATGACCCTCAGCACCACTGTCTTCCATATTCCTACTAGTCTGGCCCATTAAGCCCCACTTAAAGCATTCCGTGGCTTTCCAAATCTAAAGTCCCAAAATCCACATTCTTCCAAACAAAAGCATGGTCAGGCCTATCACAGCAATACCCCAGTCCCTGGTAGCAACTTCTGTCTTAGTTAGGGATTCACTGCTGTGAACAGACACCATGACCAATGCAAGTTTTATAAAAGACAACATTTAATTGGGGTTGGCTTACAGGCTCAGAGGTTTAGTCCTTTGTCATCAAGGCAGAAACATGGTAGCATCCAGACAGGCATGGTACAGAAGGAGCTGAGAGTTCTACATCTTCATCTGAAGGCCGCTAGTAGAAGACTGACTTCCAGGCAGCCAGGGTGAGGGTTTTAAGCCCACACCCACATTGACACACCTACTCCAACAAGGCCACACCTCCTAATGAGGTCACTTCCTGGGCCAATGATGTACAAACCATCACAATCTCTTAAATTGCTTCTCATCCATCCAAATTTCTTCCGGTGAAAATTCTTTGTTTAACTCTGTACCCCATTTTTTGATAGGGTTATTTGGTTCTTTGGGGTCTAACTTCTTGAGTTCCTTGTATATATTGGATATTAGCCCTCTGTCAGATGTGGGATTACGAAGATCTTTTCCCAATTTGTTGGTTGCTGTATTGTCCTTCTGACAATGACTTTCAACCTAAAGTCATCAAAAGAGACAAGGAAGGTCACTTCTTGCTGGTCAAAGGGAAAATCCACCAAGAAGAATTCTCAATACTGAACATCTATGCTCCAAATGTAAAGGCACCCTTATTCATAAAAGAAACTTTACTAAAGCTCAAAGTACACATTTCACCTAACACAATAATTGTGGGGGACCTCAACACTCCACTCTCCACAAAGGACCAATCAGGAAACCAGGAAATAAACAAGGGCACAGTGAAACTAATTGAAGCTTTGGACCAGTTGGATTTAACGGATATATATAGAACATTTCATCCTAAAGCAAAAGAATATACCTTTTTCTCAGCACCTCATGGTACCTTCTCCAAAATCGACCATATAATTGGTCACAAGAATAACCTCAACAAATACAAGAAGACCGAACTTATCCCATGCCTCCTATCAGATCACTATGGAGTAAAAGTGGTCTTCAATAGCAAGAACAACAGAAAGCCCACATACACATGGAAACTGAACAATACTCTACTCAATGACACCTTGGTCAAGGAAGAAATAAAGAAAGAAATCAAAGACTTTAGAATTCAATGAAAATGAAGGTACGACCTACCCTAATCTATGCGACACAATGAAAGCAGTGCTAAGAGGAAAACTCATAGCCCTGAGTGCCTCCAAAAAGAAACTGGAGAGAGCATACACTAGCAGCTTAACAGCACACCTGAAGGCTCTGGAGTATATTCTATGATCATGGAGAGACACAAAATAGTTTTGATGATGGTTATGATGTAATGCACTCATGTCACCAAGGAAGCACCATGGTTATTTACAGGAATATGGATGGAAAAAGCTGAGAACGGGCTTGAAATTTTGTTTCTTTGGGAAATAACGGAGTGGGAGAATGAAAGAACAAGCAATTTCCTGGTCAACTAGTGTGACTCATCTCAGTAGCCCTGATGCTGATGTACTGTCATTCAGAGAGTGGGTGTGGGGTGGTTATAGAACAGGGATAGTGGCCAAGAAGAGGAGCTCAGCAGAGAAGATGTTTAGGCTACAGGCTCTAGATCAATAAGTTTGCAATGAAAACAGGGCTGGGGTGAGGAATTGACTGTACTGAGACCCGACTTACCATGAGAGAAAAAAATGTCTCTAAGGTCACCCAAAGCCCCAGCTCTCAAAGTCTCTCAAACACATAATAAAGAGTTTACTTTAATACATGATCTAGAGCATCCAGTCAGGTAAATCTCAGCTGTTAGTGTCTTTAAATACCATTCTGGGTAGCGTGGTGATGGTTTTACCTGTGCATACAGGTTCGGCAGGTTCAATAAATATCTACTATTCACATTATTCAATATTTTTCTGATGCAAAGGTCTATTTCTGAGCTATTACATCCCAAATCTAAAAACAAATACCTGTGATTCATTTCTTTTCATTGTTCTGCTTATCTTAGATCTATGGCAAGTTCTACGGTAAGTAAATAATCACAATAGCTTCCAGAGTCTAGGAAATTATGCTGGGAAAGTTTCTTTTTATAGCAAATTTTACACTCTAAGTGTAATAGCACTAAGAATAGGCAATTCATTCATGCATTACCAAGTGCTCTATTTTTATTACAGACTTAAGATAACATAATGATAAAGATTTCTGATGGTTATTTATGATTTTATTAGAAATTAATAACAAATTATTTCCCTTGGGAAAGTAGTAATCTAAATATTATTTAAGGTAATGAGAAAAACAATCAGCATTATTTTTATGTTGTGTGTTATCAGCAAGATTAAAATAGGAATTTGAGATGTGGACTGAGATTATTAATTACCAAGTAGATATATTAAGAAACAGTAAAACCAAATTTCTTTATATGTAAACTTGGAAAATAATATCTATATTATTTACAGTGCAATTAGTAATATGTTGTTTTAAATTCATTCATTCTCAAAATATTCCAGAGATGTTGAAAAGAATATAGTTTGCCTGTGTTCATCTCTTTGCATTGGAGATATTTAAAATATCAAGTCTAACCTCAGCTGAAAGAAGCTACAACCTGAAACCACACACATATTATAAATATACAATATATATATGTATGATATAATATAAAATATGTTATATACATATTATCCATAATATATAATGGATAATATATAAATATAAAATGCATGTATATGTGTGTAATATGTACATGTGTGTACGTGTGTGTACAGAGCCATATTGGGGTGTCTGGCCACATGGCAGGAACTTTTTTTTTTAATTTTTATTTTCTATATTCTATGTTTACATTCCAAAGGCTTTCCCCTTTCCCAGTTACTCCCCACCATATGTCCCATAATTCCTCTCCCCCCCTGCTATTCCCCACTCATTCCCCCCACACACACGATTTCTCTGTTCTGGGTCTACAATACTGGATCCAATCTTTACAGGCCCAGGGTCCTCTCCTTTTTTTCTTCTTGAGAGTCATTTGACTTGCTACTTGTGCCTTGAGTATTTAGGGCTTCTGAGCTCATTAATATCCACTTATCAGTGATTGCATTTCATGTGTATTCCTTTGTGATTGGGTTAGCTCACTTAGGATGATATTTTCCAGATCTAACCATTTACCTACAAATTGCATGAGCTCATTATTTTTAATTGCTGAGTAGTACTCCTTTGTATAAATATACCACATTTTCTGTATTCATTCCTCTTTTGAGGGATATCTGGGCTCCTTCCAATTTCTGGCTATTATAAACAAGGCTGCTATAAACATAGTGGAGCATGTGTCTTTATTGTATGCAGAGGAATCCTCTGGGTATATGCCCAGGAGTGGTATGCCAGGGTCCTCTGGAAGTGGCATGCCCAATTTTCTGAGGAACCGCCACACTGATTTCCAGAGCGGTTTTACCATTTTGCAATCCCACCAACAGTGGAGGAGTGTTCCTCTTTCTCCACATCCTTGCCAGCACTTGTTGTCTCTTGAGTTTTTAATCTTAGCCATTGTGACTGGTGTGAGATGGAATCTCAGGGTTGTTTTGATTTGCATTTCCCTGATAACTAATGATGTTGAACATCTCTTAAGGTGTTTCTCGGCCATCCGAATTTCTTCTGGTGAAAATTCTTTGTTTAGCTCTGTACCCCATTTTTTCATAGGGTGATTTGGTTCTTTGGGGTCTAACTTCTTGAGTTCTTTGTATATATTGGATATTAGCCCTCTGTCGGATGTGGGGTTGGTGAAGATCATTTCCCATGTTGTTGGTTGCCGTTTTGTCCTTCTGACAGTGTCCTTTGCCTTACAGAAACTTTGTAATTTTATGAGGTCCCATTTGTCAATTCTTGATCTTAGAGCATAAGCTATTGGTGTTCTGTTCAGGAACTTAACATTGGTCAAGGTGAACTTCTCCCAGCCATTGAGCAGTGATTCCTGTGCTATTCACAATCCTGCCCCACCTGGGGTGGAGTGCTCAGCATGAAGGTGAAGTTCCTGCAGACATATGAATTCCTGAATTAAGCAGGTGACCCGCCCAGCTTCCTGAGCAGTGGAACCCACACCCAAAGAAGCCACGCAGGACTCTGGAAGGAGGGGCTCCCCCAAAACTGTTAAATTGTCTGAGCTCCACTAAACCGGCCTTGATCGGTAACCTACCTATCGTCTTGGCCCTCCTTCTTTTCCTCCTTTCCCATCCATCCCCAGGCTTCCCTTTCCAGAAACCCAGTTCGCAGAAGCTGCAGGCAGCAACACGTGTGTAATATGTTGTGTGTGTGTGTGTGTGTATACACACACACACACACACACACACACACAGAAAGAAAGAGATTCAATGCAGTTGATCATCTAACAAATACTTCAGGGAAAATAAAAGATTCCTTTGGCTAACGGTTTAGTCCCTGGGAGCTCTGGGGGTACTGGGTGGCTTATATTGTTGTTCCTCCTATGGTACTGCAAACCCCTTTAGCTCCTTGGGTCCTTTCTCTAGCTCCTACATTGGGAACCCTGTGATCAGTTCAATGGCTGACTGAGAGTGTACCCCTCTGTATTTGCCATGCACTGCTAGAGCCTCCCAGGTAACAGCTATATCAGGTTCCCATTGGCAAGCACTTGTTGGCATCCACAATAGTGTCTGGGTTTTGTAAGGAACCTTGACACAAGACCCACTGACTCTTACAGTTTGATATCTTTCATGCCTGCAAAAGCAACACCATGTGGATAATGCTGCCAAGATCTGCTGATAGCTGAGGGTAAAGCCCAATCCATTTAAACATTGGTGACTATGCATGCATTGACCTTTGTATGCTGAACCTGGGGAAATACTGTCCTAGGTAGTTGATTGTGAGCAGAGAACACTTTCAGTGGAATCTTTCAATTTATTTTTTTCTCCTTTGGTGAGAGGGATCCTTCCAAGAGTTGGGTCTTATTAACCAGGTTCCCTTTGTGTCCCGCGCTACCATCTCGCCAGCAAGAACGATGCAGCACACTCAAGATCCTTCTGCCGCAAAGCTTTAATGCTCTTGAGAGGGAGAGCATAAGCCTACAGAGCAGAGACCCAAATACCCAGAAGCCCATCCCTTATATAGGCTGCAACCCCTGCCTCGGACGTGTCATCCCCTGATTGGCTGCAGCTCAGGAGAGGCGGAGACCAAGGGATGGTAAACTACCCAGCACCTGCGCACTGACTTGTTTACTTCACGCTGGTAGGATGATTAGGCCGGCAGGATGTTTACACCGGCAGGATGTTTACGCCGTCAGCTCCCCACTTCTCCCCCTTTTTTATTATTTAAAATAAAGACCTCAGATTGTCGATCAACCTTCAGGCTCTTGTCTGTACCTTCAGGGTTCAAGACAATCTAATAATGAGGCCCTTTTGTTCTTATAGCAAGTAGGTCACCCAATCTTTAAGGGGTGGAGACAGAGGTCGAACTCCCAAGCAACAAAATTAAGACTTCGTATGAGAGTCGCCACTAGGCTGTTGGTTTGACCCGAAGTGCACTCAACCTGTCACTCTGCCGTTTTTCTGGGAAAGGGAAACTAGGGCAGGCAACCCTTATGCAGGACAACATGCCTCCCAGAGAGACCCTTATGTCAGGTGTCTCTCTGTGCGATGCTTTGCTCGGCATCCCCCATGGGCTGCTCAAGCTGGACACTCTACCCTATGCAATGAGTCTAAGCTCCGGGTGTGCAAGAGCTGTCCAGCTGGCGGCCTACTGCTTAAGCATTGTTAGTCAAATGTCAGTGGGAGCTCCTTGTTCCAGAGCCACAAGCACTTGGGCAATAACCACCTTGTCTCTCTTGGTTTAAGCCCTGAGCCTACAGACCAGCCAGAGAAGTAACAGCAGTCCACAGCAAAGAGCTGCGCCAAACAATCCCACCCCCACCCATTCCTTAAAATAGGAGACAGCTGAAGCGATCCATGATGATAGTCCCTCCGTCAAGGACAGGTCAAGACGCGTAGAGTTGACCTGGATAATGGCTGCTCTCAACTCTCGGAGTGTGAGTGACTGGGCAATCTGCGGTGTCCTTCTGCTCCAAAATTGTTCTAGTAAGCCTCTCAGGGACCCAGAAGGGGTTTTCTTCATTCTGTGGGAAGACACAAACGGCTCCCCTGGATCTTATTAGAATAGGATCCGGGCCTTTCCATTCATTAGTCAACACATCCTTCCATTTTACCAATTCTTTAGGTCGGTGCGGGTCTGAGCAATGTCGCTCTGCTGCGGTCTGATCATGCTTATCTGAATTTAGAAAATTTATAGTAAAGAGTGCCACTGCTATGGCAACCCATGGCACGGGGGACAGATCTTTTATTATTCCCCCTTTTTGTTTAATTAGATATGATTTGAGCGTACGGTGTGCGCGCTCAATGATACCTTGTCCTTGAGGGTTATATGGCAAGCCCATAATATGTGTGACTTGCATTTGTGCACAAAATTGTTTAAATTTTTGAGAAGTGTAAGCGGGTCCATTGTCAGTTTTTAAGCACTTAGGCTTTCCCCAGGCACTCCATGCCTCAAGGCAATGTTGGATGACGTGAGAGGCCTTTTCCCCAGTGAGTGGCATAGCATGGATTATGCCAGAGCATGTATCTATTGATACATGTACATATTGGAACTTCCCAAAGGAAGAAACATGAGTGACATCCATTTGCCATACTTGCAATGGTAGAATTCCTCTGGGATTTATCCCGGTACGGCGGGTAGGGAGAAATTGACAACAGTTGTGACATTGGGTGACAATATCACGGGCTTCTTTTCTGGTAAGAGAGAAATGCTTGCGTAGGGTTTCAGAAGTGACATGAAAATTATCATGAAAGGCCTTGGCGGCTTGCAACTGGGGGGGGGGGGGACAAGGACCGCTGCAGCAAGTCTTGTGGCTTTATCCGCCAGGTCATTTTCTAGGCTCATTGGGCCAGGAAGCCCTGAATGAGCCCGGATATAGGTAATATACATGGGAGCCCTCCTATTTAGCAAGCACTCTTGCAGGTTTTGAAATACAGATGCCACTTTGCTGGAAGATCTAATGATTTCAGCTGTCTCTAATAAATTGACAGCATTCACCACATAGGAGGAGTCAGAGACAATGTTAAGGGGACCTGAAAACTTTTGAAGAACATCTAGTACCACCAAACATTCTACTATCTGTGGGGAGGTTTCATCATACTGCTGTGAGAACACTCTGGAACTCACAACATAGGCTCCTAGGCCATTTTTGGAGCCATCTGTGTATACCACTAGTCTATCTTTTAATGGATCAGGGGAGGTTGATGGTTCTATGTGTCCCAAAGCCAATTGTTCTGCAACAAGATTAGTCACAGCTTCTAGTTTTTCAGAGGTTAACGGCCACTGGGGAACCCATACCGGGTCCCCTGTCTTCCATGGTATGGGTCGTGCTGCCCCAGTGGCACCTAGGAAAAACCCAGGCCCTGTCTTCCTTGATTTTGGACAGGGGATATAGGTTCTACCCACCCTCCTTCAGCGCCTTCAAAGACTGGGTAAGCAAGGCGCAGCTTTCTTTTTACTTTTTTAGACAAAAAGGAGCAAGACTTCATTCAGGCGTGTCTCATAGGGAGAGGGCACCGAAGGAACAACCTGTGAAAGGGCTGTTAGGGGCTGCCATTTTCGAGGTTCTTTACTATTTTGCCTTCGATCATCTAGATGGTATCTTTCCTCCTCATATCTGGCAGCTTTCTCCTCTAACTCAGCCTCTTCGTTGAGGTCCAAGACCTCATCCTCTGAGCTATTAGAGCTATCAGAGTTATCAAGGTTTAAAGCCTCAAGATCATGTACTGGATACAAGCTAGCTCCTCCTCTTGGTTTAACAATAGGAGAAGGTTCCTTAGGATCTGACACATTCACTCCCTTGTCTCTAGACTCACTGGGAGGGCCTTTTTCCTTTTTTGGGACTGGTTTTTTCTTGCCTGCGCCCAACCTCTCACTACGCTCGGTTTCTGATATGCTATCCTGGACCTCTTCAAGGGTGTTCCGACCTTCCGCCACGGCAGCCCTACAAGCTTTATCTTCTAGACAGTTTTTAACAAGTTTCCAAATTGCTTTTGTCCCCTGCCTCAAGTCTCCTTCCACCATTTTGCGGTCAAGATCTCTACCTAATTTGTTCCGCGGGGCAAGAGTCAAAGACCTGGAGCATTCATACATGACAAAGAGAAAGATTAAAAGGGCTCCAAGAATGGTCACAAAAGCTTCAATACTACCTTCCCAGGGTGGCGACAATCCCAAGTCAAAGCCAAAGAAGAACATACCTCTCCTAACCTATCTGCCTGCAGTTCTGAATCTTCCTCGTAGCCGAGGGGTCTCTGATGGTGCTGATGCTGATGAAGTCTCGTATCCGGGTTTCCGCACCGGATGTCCCACGCTACCATCTCGCCAGCAAGAACGACACGGCACACTCAAGATCCTTCTGTAGCAAAGCTTTAATGCTCTTGAGAGGGAGAGCATAAGCCTACAGAGCAGAGACCCAAATACCCAGAAGCCCATCCCTTATATAGGCTGCAACCCCTGCCTCGGACATGTCATCCCCTGATTGGCTGCAGCTCGGAAGAGGTGGAGACCAAGGGATGGTAAACTACCCAGCACCTGCGCACTGACTTGTTTACTTCACGCCGGCAGGATGTTTGGGCCGGCAGGATGTTTGGGCCGGCAGGATGTTTAGGCCGGCAGGATGTTTACGCTGTCAGCTCCCCACACCTTTGTTCTTTGGGTGCTTAGACCATAGTTTCTCATTAATAGCATCAATCGCATTAACACTCACAGCTACCTTTGAACCTGTCTTGTCTGTAAGGTTAAGTTGACTGG
Source organism: Apodemus agrarius (assembly GCA_964023405.1). Lineage (NCBI taxonomy): Eukaryota > Metazoa > Chordata > Mammalia > Rodentia > Muridae > Apodemus > Apodemus agrarius. The sequence continues at coordinate 129,545,967 of OZ030008.1, forward strand.
CACTTTTTTTCCTCACTAAATTGCAATTTTTTTGTTTTTGTTTTTGTGGTTTTTGTTGTTTTGTTTTGTTGTTTTTATCAAGTTTTTTATTAGATATATTCTATATTCTTTATTTACATTTCAAATATTGTCCGCTTTCCTGCCCCCCAAAACCCCCTAATGTATTCCCCCTCCCCCTGTTCATTAATTTACCCACTCCTGCTTCCCTGTTCTGGTAATCCCTTACACTGTGGCACTGAGCCTTCTAAGGACCAAGGGCCTCTTCTCTTTTTGATGTTCAACACAGCCGTACTAGGCTGCATATGCATCTGGAGCCATGGATCCCTCCATGTGTGCAGGAGCCAGGGTCCTTTCAAAGAGGCTCTGATTGACAAATGCTTGAAGCTGTAAAGGTGAGGTTTAAGTTAAGTTTCAATGGAATCTCCAAAATGTTGGAGATTCTAGAACGGTGTGCTATCCACCAAAGAAAGCTCTCAGCATGGAAGGAATAGAACCAAGGGTGGTATGTTGTGGGCAGCAGAGCTAGGTAGTGGGGAGGAGAACTACCTAGATGATTTCATTAGGATCCTTAGATGCCAGTTGTGGAACTGTGACATTTTCTATTTTCCCTGATGGGTTTTGTTCTTCCTATAATCCTGGCATGCCCAGCTATGTTTTGTAATAAGTCCTTAATAGATGCCATTAGATGTTGGAATCATTTTTAAAAAGTTCCTATTTTCAAATTGTTGCTGAGTAAAAAAGCCCCCCCCCCAAAAAAAACTATAGACTATTGCCACTGGTCTTCACTACCCATTAGAATGTAAAGTTAATATCCTATTGCAGAAGACATCACATATTTCTGTTAAATATTTAGGGGACTCAAACTTCCACTCACCAGGAAGACACCTTTCTGAGGCTCACTCTGATAGTCTTCAGAATATGCTATGTAAACATTCAAGAAAGGAAAGGTATCAACAACTTTAGAACTACAAGAATAACTGAATATCAGGATACATCCAACAATTGCAATAGTAGCATATGTATATTGGGAGTAACCAATGGGTATCTAATTGGACATAAATACAGACAAATTAGATAGACTCATGCTTAGAACCTAAAACCATGGTAAGAGTGGTCTTAGGCACTAAAAATTGAATTGCTACTAGCACGATGTTGAAGTAGAATAGTTTCCAACTCTCCTCTAGATACAGCACACTCATAAGTAAATGGAGTTCTCACCATTATCTTTTTGTTAAAGTAACTTTTATTCAACAGATTTCATTGTGATCTAGAAGGCTTACTACTGAATAAGCTCACCTTTTCTAGTTCTTTCTGAACTTGGGCTGACTGGTTCAACTCAGGGATTCTGACTCAAACACCTCATCAAGATGATTGTTTCAGTTTTGGTTTTCTCAGGTTCTCAATGCTAGGCCTCATACTAAGTCTGGCAATTTGTTCTCATCTTCTGTCCTATTCTTATTTTCTGGTTTCAACTGCCTCTGCTAACCTGCATTGAACTGCATTGAACTGCACTGAACTGCATTGAACTGCTCTCTCCTTCCTCCTCCCACTCTCTATTTTCCTGTGTTACTCTTAAATAGATTTTCTCCTGATATTTGAGGTTATCCTATCTTTCTATCAAATCTCATTCTGTCAAATCTCTCTCTCTCATTCATCACTTTGCCCCTCAATTAGATGTCATTGTTTGAAATTAAAGGTGAGGAGTAAAGGATTCCAACCAGAAAGATTAAAGTTGTGAAATAAGGGTGTGTCTTTATTCCAGTCAGATTACACAGACATAGAAAGTCTTTAAATGAGATTAGAGAAACCATGTTGCCAGATTAAAATTGCTATAGAAGTTACACTTTCCCATCAGACAGAGACCAGAAGAGAAATCCACAAGGGGTCAACCTGCTGAGTGCAACTGACTGTTATGTGCTCAGTGTTAAGTCAAAAGTTTCTAATACAACCTCCATACACAAGTGTCATGAACTTCCATAAAAAAGTATATGAGAAAATTATAAAAGCCTGAGCCTGCAGAAACATCATAGTGGCTTTTGGTTAAAGAAGGATGCAATAACCTTGAACTTGCAAGAATATGGTTGCCTGTGGAAATTTTGAAAAGACCATACAAGTTGACATGCCAGTATCAATGAAGGAAAATTTCTTAAGGTCCCACCCATAGATCCATAAGTTGAAAAGCTATAAGCTGTAAATGACATTGAGGGATTTAATTTTTTTCTCCTTCAGAGAAGAAATATCAATATCACTATATATATACATATATGTGTGTGTGTAAATATTAGAATATATATTAGAAGATATTATATATTAGAATATATATTAGAAGAAGAGGTCAAGAATTAGAAAAAGGATAGGCAAAAACAGAAGGAATTCATGGGGTGGAAATAATGGAAAGACAGTATAATCATCTGTGAAATTCTCAAAAATAATAGCAACAAAATGTAAAATAATAAAAGAGGGGACATTGTCTTTTTACCTTCAGCTTGGCAACACAGGGTAAAACAATAAGTACTGCATATCAATTAAAATATTAAAGCTTTTTCAATGAAGAAAGAGGGTGCATAGATTCTAATACCTCCTATATGTTAAAATTATAAAGTATAATTTAGTTTGATAAAATAACATATACTTAGTTGCTGTAAAGTCAACTGGTGAGTCTGTACATAATTTTGTGTCTGCAGTTAAAAGAAGCAGAGGACATCTGTTCTACCTTAAACAAATGAGACATTACAGCATACCCTGACCATGATTCACTTCCTCCAGAAAGGCCACATCTACTTCCTCATGGCCACACCTTCCTACAGGCAAAACATTCAAAGATGTGGGTCTATCAAGGTCACTCCTAGGTATCCAGCACATTTAACTATTCAAAGACAATGCCATTATGGTTTGGAAAATAATGAGAGACAGATGATGGAACATAATGTTGTGACTTTTTCACATTATACAGATTTAAGATGGAAATTATGGTCTTCAGAGACAATTTTTAGTTACCCAGTTCAGTCATCCAGTACATATCACCTAAGCACAGCTTTCACAGTAGTATAGCAGATGGGAATTATCTATTCATAACATGAGCCTGGAATGACACTTTTAAATGAAATCATAATTGCCATTACTTCTTGAGTACCTACTATGGTTCTAGCCTTATGGAAAATACAAATTGTAAATGTATTGTAGAAAAGGTGGGATGGTTTTGGGTGCCTGATTGCAGAAGTTTGACAACTGGGCATGAATTTTGTCTCTAGGACCTCACAATCTTTTTTCATGGTAAACTGAGGACCATAGTATCATCTACTTTAAGGTATTTAGGGAATTTATATGATAAGACTCTTAAATATACTGGTACAAAATGGCAGCTAATTCTTGTATTTATGTTTTTATAATCTTTTCTCTTATAATTCCTCAAATGGTATTATAAATTAGTTATACTTCTTCCTAGTTTTATGTAAAATAAATGTAAAATTTAGAAATGAAAAGAAATATGCTCAATTAAGGAACATGGCTGTATTTAAATTAAAGATTTCTTAGTTTTCATATTTCAGTTCTTAACATTGTAGTATAGATTATAGAATAACTTTTTATCAGTATGCAATTGTAACATAGATAATAGAGGCATGCTGTCTAAAAAATATATTATCCCAACAGAAATGTATTTGTTCTAGCACTCCCATCTATTTTAAAGTAACTTTAGTTTTATCTTCTTGGAGACAACAACCTTGATCTTCCAACCAGGTTGTAATTTATCTGTTAATTATAGTTCCATCTTTGTTAAAGAGTCTAAGCCATATATCATACTAGGTACAAAAATACAGCAGGTACAAATGTGGATTATTCATTTATTCATGTTTAGATGATACATTGAATTGTTTGGTATAAAAGGTCAATCCTTCCAACAAACTGTAAAGACATATGATTAACTATTATATTCACATGTTATAAAAATCAATGTGTTTATTTATTATGATTTATTAAATTTAAATAAAATTTAATTAATCAGAGATTTTTCATTAGTGTTTTCTATTTACAGCTTGGCTAAATTGTGACAAGCTCACAATAGTAATTAATTTCAAATACAGGTAAAAAATGAATAAGGTAAATGAATTTACTGAAGAAAGAACTCACACAGTATTTGAAAGTACACTAATTAAAATTGGGCTTATGCTCTTAACTGATTTGAAACGATAGTTATGTCTTTAAATATTTAATTTTATATATTAAAAATGCTCTTTCGTTTTTAAAATTTGACTGCAAATTAAATTGAGTATAAACATTGATTTTATTTAATTCCCATAATGAGAGAGGAAAATGTAAATGAATAGCACATGGAATGCTGCCATAGTTTGATTATGTAAATTAAAATTTTGATGTGGAGTTATTAAGCAATTTTCTCAGATGTTAATGTTTAACAGAGTAAGGCTAATTTTCCTTTCCTTGTTTTGACTAATCAATCCCACTTTTATAGAAATTTTTGAAACTCTTGTTTAAGCCTTAATGAAGCCAGTTAGTCACTTGAAGTGAGTAATAAGATATCAGTTGATGAATGATAAAAAGAATAAGCACTTGGATAAGGCAAGCTATTTCTTTCCACGTGCTTGTGCTTTCTCCTTCCAGTAAAGGAAGTAGAAATGCACCTTTAAGGCTATGAGAATAAGAGAGTGAAATATGAAGAAGATTTTGATAACAGTGAATGATGTAAAAACCGCAGAATCATATGCATTATAAGTTATCCATTTGCATAGTGATATGAAACAAAAAATAGATAATTTTGTTTACACTTTCTTAAATTTTATGAGTGACAATCGTTGGCATATATTTTCACAACCTACTTTAATGAGAGTTCAACCTCTCCTCTAGCCCAGCACCAAGGTAGTGGAAAAGAATTAGGATACAGGGAATGTGGTTCTGTTTAGAAATAGTTCTTTGGGGCAATTCCAATCTTTGTTGTTCTCAGCCCAGTCCACTAGTAAACACCAAACATGAATCAGAAGCTGCAGTTCAGTCCAATCAGCAGACAGCACATACAAATCAGCCATGACAGTCCAGTTCACTCTGTAGACACCACACATGAATCAGCAAGGGTAGTTCAATCCAGAAGAATCCTGAGGCTCCACAATCAGAGCAAGTTCACGGAAGCAGCAAGAAGCCACAAGAATCTCACAAGCAGTTTTTGGTGACTTTCTCCCTATGAAGCTGCCACAAGCAAAGCTCTGTAATGCAATGTAAGGTGAACCAACACATGCCTGTCATCAGCGAAGTCCAGTGAGGCAGAGCAATGTGAACCAATGCTGGAGGCCATATTTATATTCCTTCTAAACATCATGCACCCTTTCATGTGTTTGCTAGAGCAAAACATCCTTTCGCCTGCGTGTGCTTCAGCATAAAGTTCTTTCACCTTTGTGCCCCAGCAACACATCATTATAACCCGAGTCTCCAACAAAACCAGAAATTTCCACCTTAGATAACAGCAAATACCAAATCTGTCTGAAGTCGAATCAAATTCTTTTCTCTAAGATATTCACTGTTGCAAAGTTACCAAATGATGCCACGTGCCTATAATTCTAGCACTCAAAAGACTGATGCAGGAGTGTGAAGAGTGTTAGACAAATCTGTAGAACATAGTGAGTTTAGTTTAATAATAAAAATGTAAGAAAATTCACTTTACATAATAGTTACATTTTCTATCGAAAAAATATAGGAACTGAGCATACAAAATATAGACACACTTGGTCTACAGAAGAGAATTGCTTGAGCTACATATAGAAGATATGACCAGTATGCAAAGAAGAGAGAGTATAGTATGGTACGGAACAACTTTTCAATGTGATAGAAAACAAATATAGGCAGAGGAGATAATTAGAACCCCAAACGATCATAATTTTTTAAAAAACCCATCCATTTCCATATTATGAAAATGCCAGCAGTAGGAAACTAGAAATATTGAAAGTCACAGGAGAAAATCATCAGTTCACTTATAAAACCAACATTATAAAAATAGTAATGGATTTATCAGTGGAACTCTGAAAGCTGGAACATCACGAAATGCTATATTTCAAATACCATGTGAAAATAACTGCAAAGATAGATTAAATCCTGTAGCTATCATTTTGAATTGAAAGATGAAAGAGCATCCATGGTAAGAATAAATAATCTAATTCCCAATGTTGATTCACACTAGTACATATTATTACACAGAAAAGTAAGAAAAGCACACCACAAGGACACATGGAAGAAGACATCACACTGGAACAGTAGACAAGCAAAACTGATGTACTGAGATAATATTACTGTACACGTGTGAACATTGTTTTTGAATTTTTCAAATGCTGTTGTTGTTTTTTATTTTATTTTTTTGTGGTGGCAGAAAGTTGAGTATGTACCTGATTTTATTATTATTTTTTTATTGGATTATATCCTGCCTAGATATTTTGTAAACACTCTCTTGCACCTTCCAAATAGTTTATTAAAAATCTGATGGTATATAGCAAAGGAGAAGGGAGTAAGCAGAACTTCTGGCAGAGATAGAAATTCTGGGAGAGTCAGGCATGGGCGAATTCATCTGCCTGACGCAGAGGAAGAAGCAGATGTCAGGATGAAAGACAGAGAGGTAATTAGCCATGTGGCAGAACATCCACTACAATGAACGGGTTAAATTAAAAGAGATAGTTGGGAACTAGTAAGCTAAGGTCTAAGGCTATTAAGTCTACATATCTTTATTTAGAGCTAGGGTGGGGTAGGCATAGAAAGTCCCTTTTTAAATGGTGCACCAATGTAAGGGCACGTATAACCAAGCTTAGAGCCTGAAAAAAAGTTCCCAAAAGAAGGGACTAGAAATCCAAGCTTAAACAGATTACATTAGGCCAAGGTAAGAGCAAAAGCCATGGAAGTGTTTTGGGAGCTAGGGAAAATGCACAGATACTGCTTCCTAGGAACACCATCTCGGAGGCAGGCACACACAGGAATGGAAAACCACAAGAATCCAAGTGTGTTTAGTGTGTGTGTGTGGGGGGGATATGTCTCGGATGCCTCCTTTAAAAGACCCTGCTGAGCAGTAACTCTAGCTGTGGCAAACGAGAGCCTCAGATACTTCTCAGACATGCAGAGGCTTGTGAGCCAAGGGGCTTGGAGTGCAAACTAACAAACAATGTCTCCAGTCCAGAACCAGCAAAGTCCACCTGCTAAACTGAGCCAGAGGGGCATAGCCCGCTCACTGCCAGCACCACATACTAAGCCAAGCAGCTCAAAAGAAGCACTAGAGACAATATGCAGAAGAAATTCAAGCCCAGACATGAACCTCGATGAGATGAATATGTTTGGATTGTGCTTAAGTGCCAAAGAAAGAAAACAAACAGCATTAAAAAATAGAAAGAAGTAAAATAGTTTGAAAATAGCAAAGTGAAATTCTTAACAAAAGACATAAGTAAAAATAAAAGGGATAAGACAAGTACTGATGAAAAACACAATGACAGGGCACTTGAATCCTATGTAATGCTATCTTACATGGTTTGAAAATAGAGACATCAAATGAAAAGATAAATGATTTAACTGGGATTGACTTAATACCGATTATGATTATTATTATCATTCTGCTATTCCCTATCTTATTCTGAATAGCCACAGTGGCTTTCTGTGCCCTCTTAAAAGAAAAACGTTTTAGAGATACAGGGAAAAGAAAAAAATATATGAAAAGAGAAAACTCTTAGGACAAAATTTGAAAAGTCTTAGAATGAAAATGTAGAAGATATTAAAAGACAGAAGAATTAAAACCAGATCCACCATATAATGAAATTAAAGAAAGTCAACCAAAAGTTGCTAGAAAACCAAACTTAACTTATTCAGTAACTATACCGCAAATGTCAGCAGATGACAGTTACCCCTAAAGTTATGAAGAAATAAAATGGCAACATGTAAAAATGTTAGATTTAAACACAGTTAAAGAAGCTATTATTTTATATGGTCTGCATTCACCATTGAGGAAACATAATAATAAATTCCTGGGTGATTCAAAATACAGGTATCCCTAAAGACTGGAAAGATAGGACAAAAGAAATATCAGTAATAATGGTGATTTTAGTGGAAGGAAGAAGCTAAGGGGGATAGAACAAGAAACAAGGCCAGAGGTACCAATATTTCCTAAGATCAGTTGCTTAATGAAGGTCAATATACTGAGGTACAAATGAAGGTCAAATATGACAATGCCATCCTGGCTCTATGTTATATGACAACTTTAAGTGCTTGGAACAAGTTTGAAGAAACAGAAAAAAAATGCTCTGACCTGTAACTAAAATTATACAAGTTCCAAAAGAAACATTTGCTGATTTTTTTTTAACAAATATTGATTTCAGCGCAAATAGAAGGGAAGGATATTTGATCCAGAAGCTTGGCAAATACTGATCAAATCTTTGGCTTTTGAAATTCTACTTGTAAATACAAAAAGGTGATCAGGCCTTTAAAGGCAAGATCAGCATCAATAGATGAATGGATTAGAAATAAGGCAATTGGATCTCATACATATTATGGAAATTTAATTAAAAAAAGGTAATCTCTAAAAGTTTTGAAGCCAATCTATCAAATGTCTTGGCAGGGAGAGGCAAGGTAATTTCCAAAGGAATTGTAGTAAATGCCAAGCTAATTCTGAAAGTAGGTCTTCTACATATTCTGTTTGGAATATGCACAAGGTGTGGTAAAATCAGGCATTGAACTTATGAATGCTGATAAACAAGGGAGGAGCAGGATAACACCTTGTTGGTAAACACCCTAGGTGGCCTCCCACAGGCCCCAATATCAAAATCAAGTCTTGCATTTCAGATCAACAGAGAAGAAACTATTGAGTGTAATTTTAAAAATGCATGCTTGATCCGGCTAGCCTCTGGGACTAGCTGTCTAGTCAGCCCTCATGGCTAGCTAATGCTTTCCTGAGATCACAGTGATGTTCTGAGAACAGATGCTACCCATATTCCTAAGAGGACCATCATTCCTACTTGCCTTGTTCCTGGCAAAGGTCTCACCCAGCTCCCGCAGCTGGCTTGCTAGAGTGCTCAACAAGCACCCCTTCTGAGAACTGGAGGTACCGCTCTCATTCCTCTGTCTGACCACACTGGTGGTGGGATGCCCACCCTGAGGTTGTGCCCTTTTTCTTGCCCATCTGAGTCGTTGTGAATAGAAAACATCAGTCAATCTTTTTTTTTTTAATTTTATTTTCTATATTCTTTGTTTACATTCCAAAGGCTTTCCCCTTTCCCAGTTCCCCCCCACCATATGTCCCATAAGTCCCTTTCCCCTCAACTATTCCCCAATCATCCCCGCCACACCATTTCTCTGTTCTGGATCTACAAAACTGGATCCAATCTTTTCAGTCCCAGGGTCCTCTCCTTTCTTCTTCTTGGGAATCATTTGAATTGCTAATTGTGCCTTGAGTATTTAGGGCTTCTGGGCTCATTAATATCCACTTGTCAGTGATTGCATTTCATGTGTCTTCTTTTGTGATTGGATTAACTCGCTTAGGATGATATTTTCCAGATCTAAACATTTATCTACAAATTGCATGAATTCATTATTTTTAATTGCTGAGTAGTATTCCATTGTATAAATATACCACATTTTCTGTATCCATTCCTCCTTTGAGCAATTTCTGGCTATTATAAACAAGGCTGCTATGAACATCAGTCAATCTTAAATCTTATAAGCAAGATGAGCCAACTGCTAGGCTCAGAATCTACTCTCCTAAACTCAACAGCTATTCTATATTAGAATGCATCCCATGGTGGAGGCAGCCTTGGTTCCAATAGCCCCCAGGCCTACGTGGTGTCTATGCTTCTCTGCTCCACAGCCAGGCTGAAAAGCCCCCTAACTCTTCTTTCTGGGACCCTGAAAGCCCTTCTCTATATCTTCTCCCAATGGTTTGGCTTCTGCACTCTTTGTAGACCTAATCAAGAAATAATTAGGGAAACTCTGCCTACAAGAAACTCATCCTAGAAGAAATAAAACAGCACTGCTCAGGATATAACCATTGTAATCCCAGATATCAAAGTCGGAGCAGCTTTAGTAAATAAAACAGAAAACTCAGGCAAGAACAGAAAACAGGTATTTTGGCAAACTGCTATAAATGATAGAGGCAAAAACTAAAGTATTTGTAAATAATATAGAAATTCAAGGTATGATAGACAAACAAACAGATATAACAATGATTTCATCAAAATCTTGGTCTCCAGATTATACCTCTTCAGGAGGTAGATATTCTGTTTCTAGAGGTGAGAGCTTTATCTCAGGGAAACCCAAATGTGAGATAGCTAAAGTGTAGAGGGCTAGAAGACCAAATAGAAAAATTAAAGCCATATGTGGTTAATATAGCTATGAACTTATGGGGATGTGATTTGCTTCAGCAATGGAAGACCCAGATGAAAATTCCTTCAATCTCATAAATAAGGCATAAAATAAAAACACATTTGAGAAAGATGTCAAAATGCATCATCCAGAATACACACAGACTGTTCAGTTTGTCTATAAGCAGAGTGCCTAAGAGGTGGGCTCTTCATCTGGTGTGGGGAAGCCACAGCTGATAAAACACCAACTGCCCTGCCATAAGGTAGATAACTGATGGTTCTGTTTGCATAGAACAATGGCCCTTAAATAAAGAAAAGTAACAGAAACTAAAACAGCAAGTCCTTAATAGCTGGATAATATTCCGTTGTGTATATCTACCATAGCTTCTTTATCCATTCCTCTGTTCAGGGACATCTGAGTTCTTTCCATCTTCTGGCTAATATAAATAAGACAGCTATGAACATAGTCAATCATGTGTCATTATTACATGTACGAGCATCTTCTGGATATATGTCCAGTAGTGGTATAGCTGGGTCCGCTTGTAGTACTATGTCTAATTTTCTGAGGAATCGCCAAACTGATTTCCAGAGTAGTGTTACCAGCTTGCCATCCCACCAACAATGGAGAAGTATTCATATTTCCCCACCTCCTCTCCAGCAACTGCTGTCACCTTAGTTCTTCATCTTAGCCATTCTGTCTGGTGTAAGATAGAATCTCAGTGTTGTTTTGATTTGCATTTCCCTGATAACTAAGGATGCTGAACATTTCTTTAGCTGCTTTAGAGCCATTTGAGTTTCCTCAGTTGAGAATTACTGAAGTGATTCTGAAAGGAAAAGTGAGATTTAATCAATTAGCAGAAATAAACCAAGAAAAAAATTGTAGTAACTTTTACTAATGATGAAATTGTCTCATATGGCCTCATATGGGCAGAAAATGAACATTGGCAAAGAGTTTGCAGTAATTTTTGGGAGAGATTAATAATATCCTAAATATTACAAATAAATATCCCAAAAGTCAGAGACTTCAGCTTATAAAAATAACTATTGGATTTTCCCTCATATAGTTAAAAATGACACCAAATTCTGGAGACTTTGATTCTATAATTATGCAGATAAAACAGAAAAAGTAGATTATAAGTCAGAAAAATATGTGTAAAGTGGCTCAGAGAGCTTATGATTCTATTAAAAATCAGAGCTGTATATCATTTTCATGGTATTATTATACTTTCCTGGATCTCTTAATATAGTTACTGACTCTGTTATGCAGAAAACCTCGTTTTACATGTCAAAATTGCTGGACTTATTCCAGATGATTCAAATACAATAAGTACTCAGAAATAGAAATTACCCATTGTGTATAACACATACCAGATCACATACAGGCCTACCAGGCCCTCTAACACAAGGTAATGATGAAATTGATCAGCTATCAATAGGAAATGTGATAGAAGTCTCAGCATTTTATAAGAAATACCATGTTAATAGCAACAGTTTGAAAAAAGAATTTTCTATCACTTACCAACAGCCCAAAGAATCTATAAGGAAATGTCCTATTTGTTCCTTATATTACCTGTACACATATAACAAAGAAACATACTCCACTATGTTTATAGCAGCCTTATTTATAATATCCAGAAGCTGGAAACAAACCAGATGTCCCTCAACAGAAGGATGGAAACACTGATAAATGGATATTAGCCCAAAAGCTCAGAATACTCACAACATAACCCACAAAGCTTAAGAATAAAGAAGACCAAAATGTGGATCCTTCAATCCTACATAGAACAGGGGACAAAATAATCACAGGAAGTAGAGGGATGAAGGGACCTAGGAGGGAGTAAGGACAGGAAGGGAAAAAGGATGCAAGATCGGGTATGGGAAGGGACATGAAAGAACAGAGTCAGGATATTGAATAGAAATATGCAGCAGTGGCAAGTGAGGAACTATAAGTAGCCACTAGAAAAGCCCAGATGCCAGAGAATGGAGAGGCTCCCAGGACCCCAGAGGGCTGACATTAGCCTAAATACCCAACAAGAGGGAATATAACCTGAAGAGACCACCTTCAGTAAATAGATATGGCCCCCCAGTTGAGTGATGGGGCCACCCACCCATCTCAATATTTTGAACCCAGAACTGTTCCTGTCTAAAAGAAATACATGGACAAAAAAATTGAGCAGAGACTGAAGGAAAGGCCATATAAAGACTGCCCCACCTACGGATTCATTTGATCTACTGACACCAAACCCAGACACTATTGCTGATACCGAGAAGTGCTTGCTTACAGGAGACTAATATGGCTATCCTCTGAGAGGTACTGTCAGCGCATGACAGGTACAGGTACTCACAGGCAACCATCAGACTGAGCCTGGGACCACAGTGGAAGAGATAGGGAAGGACTGAAGTAGCTGAAGGGGATTGCAACCCCCATTGAATAACCACCAACCAAAGAGTATACCTGGTAGAATTCATGGTTCCAGCTACATATTTTGCAAGCATGACATTATGGGCCATCAATATGAGGAGAGGGCTTGGTCCTGTGGAGGCTTGATGCCCCAGTGTAAGGGGATGCTAGAGCAATGAGACCACCAGGATGGGTTAGTGGACAAGCACCTTCATAGAGGCAAAAGGGAGGGGGATGAGGTGGGAGTTTACAGAGGTGAAACTGGAAAGGGGATTTCATTTGAAATGTAAATGAATAAAATGATTTAAAAACCTTCAGAGACAAATAATGGAGACTGAGAGAAAGGTGGTCCAAAGACCAGCCCAACTTGGAACCTTTCTAAAGGGGAGGCTTCAAGGCCTGACATCACGATGCTATGGTGTGCTTACAGACAGGACCCTAGTATGGCTGTCCATACTATGCATATCATCCAGCAGAACCAATGTTATCTGAAGTGAAAATAGCAGATAGGCATGCTGCTTGGAGTATTTGTCAGGCCCCTGTAGATGAATCACAGAAGAGACCCTAGAGTTTTAGAGTAGGGCTCTACTATCATCAGCAGACAACTATTCTCCTTTTGAAAGACAACTCTTTTTTTTTTAATTTTTATTTTCTATATTCTATGTTTACATTCCAAAGGCTTTCCCCTTTCCCAGTTTCCCCCTCCCTATGTCCCATAGTTCCTCTCCCCCCCAACTATTCCCCAATCATTCCCCCTCCCCCCACGGTTTCTCTACAAAACTGGATCCAATCTTTCCAGGCCCAGGGTCCTCTCCTTTCTTCTTGGGAATCATTTGACTTGCTAATTGTGCCTTGAGTATTTAGGGCTTCTGGGCTCATTAATATCCACTTATCAGTGATTGCATTTCATGTGTATTCTTTTGTGATTGGGTTAGCTCACTCAGGATGATATTTTCCAGGTCTAACCATTTACCTACAAATTGCATGAATTCATTATTTTTAATTGCTGAGTAGTATTCCATTGTATAAATATACCACATTTTCTGTATCCATTCCTCCTTTGAGGGATATTTGGGTTCCTTCCAATTTCTGGCTATTATAAACAAGGCTGCTATAAACATAGTGGAGCATGTGTCTTTATTGTATGCAGGGGAATCCTCTGGGTATATGCCCAGGAGTGGTATGCCAGGGTCCTCTGGAAGGGACATGCCCAATTTTCTGAGGAACTGCCACACTGATTTCCTCTTGGCCTGCTATTAGGCGCTAAAGCAAACTTAGTGTTTAACAATGGACCACTCAGGTAAAATGCAACCTATACTCCATTTCTGCATATGTAAAAGCATATGTAAAATTGATGTTATCTGACTCACCAAGCTATAAAATGGAGTGTGCACAAAAGCAATCTATAATCAAATTGCAGTGTCATATGAATGATTGAGCCCATGAAACATCATATGCATGATTGGGCCCAATCAAGTCCTTGAAGGAACAAATAAGTGACATAAAGAAGTAGCTAACCTAAATGCCTGTGGTACTACTCCCATTACAATACCTCCTGCTGCTTTGGATGCACATATATCCTCATAGGTGTTCCCTGTAATTAGTTGACTAAGGGAAAGAACACTAGTGTCTTGTTCATTGATGGCCCTACATGTTATGTAGGCACCACCCAGAAGTAGATAGCTATAGCATTACAACCCCATTCTGGGGCAACCTTGAAAGACACCAGAGAAAGGAATTCTTCACAATGGAATGAACTGGGTAGAATACATCGTCATATATTTTGTTTAGAAGAAGAAATGATGAGATGTGCAATTGTTCCCTGATCCATGGGCTGTAGATAGTGGATTGGATTGATGGTCAAAGACTTGAAAACAGCATGAATGCAAAATGACTAAGAAAGACATCTGGCCAAGTATGTGGATAGATCTCTCCAAACTGGCCAAGAATGTGAAGATACTTTTGTCCAATGAAAATACTCTTGAGCTGAAGAGGAATTTAATAATCAACTAGATAAGATTATCCATTTTTTGGACAGTAAGCCTGTTTGTACAGCCAGTCCTGTCACTACCCAATGTTCTTATGAACAAAATGGCCATCATGGTAGAGAAAGAGTTATGCACAGTCTCAACACTATAGAATTCCACTCACTAAGAGTGGCAAAGAAATGGCTGGTACATGAACTGTCAACCGCAGGTACCACCTGAGCTTCAGCCAGTGACTTGGTGGCCAATACTACAGTAGACCACTTCCTCCATAGAAAAGACAATATGTTCTCTTCACTAAAATGAATACTAAGTTTGGTTATGGATCTGTTTTTCCCATATGAAATACTTCTATAACACCACCATCTATGGACTTCCAGAATCTGCCATCATGGTATTCCACATAGTATTGCTTTTGACCAAGGCATTCACTTCACAGCCGGAGAAGTGAGACAGTGGACAGATGTTTATGGAATTCACTGGTCTTCCCATTTTCCCATCATCCTGAAGCAGCTGAACTGATAGAAAGATGGAATGGTTTTTGAACACACAATTACAGGATAAATTAGATGGCACTCTCCTGGGGAACTAGATCAGGATTATCCAGAATGAAATTTGTGTTTTGAATCAGTGTCCAATATAACTATACAGATTTTGCCATAGCCAGATTACTGGGGTTCAGAGATCAAAGTGTGAAAGGCAAATAATTGTACTAACTCTCAGCCCCAGTATTCCACTAGGAATATTTTTGCTTCCTATTCCTGTGACCTTAAATGTTGCTGCCCTAGAAGTTTTGATTTTAGAGCAGGAAGCATTCCTGCCAGGAGCCACAACAAAACATTGACTGAAGTGGAAGCTCAGACTTCCCCCTGGCCACTTTGGGTTTTTAATGCCCCTAAATCAATAGTATAAAAAAGGAATAACAGTGTTAGGCTAGGTGATTGATCCAAATTGCCATTGGGAAACTAAATTGCTTCTCAAAAATGGAGGGAGTAAGAAAGATTGTATCTGGAGTGCAGGAGATCCTTTGGGAAATCTCTTGCTGCTAACCATGTACTGTGATTAAAGTCAATGGAAAACTATAACAACCTAATCTATGCAGGATGGCAAATGGCTCAGATGTGTAAGGAATATAGGCATAGGTCACACCTGATGGTTTGTTTATTAATGGAGTTGTTATTGTTCCTGGTTTTGGCACCATTGATGGGATTTAAAAGAGAGAAAGGGTGTTAGTGAGTATGGCACGGCAGCATGGGGGAAGGGGGATACCTAAGCGGGCCCAGGCCTAGGCATCCCTTCCCCCCTGAAGGACCACACACACACCAACATGGTATAGAATAGAGTTTATTTAGAGAATAGGATGAGAGTCAAAGGTATAGTAGAGGAAGAGAGAGAGAGAGAGAGAGAGAGAGAGAGAGAGAGAGAGAATAGAGAGAGTGGAGGCCGGCCATGACCACGTGGAGAGAGGTGGGAGGGGAGCCCAAGAGAGGTGAGAGGATGAGAAGGGAAAGAGAGGGGAAAACGAGAGCGAGGAGGGGCAGGCAGCCCCTCTTATAGTGGGCCAGGCATGTGGGGTGGGGCACATCTGGCTTTTGCCAGGTAACTCTGGGGTGGAGCTTGGACAGAGTACCAACAACACCTTCAGGAAAAATGTCAAGACCCAGTGAGGTTCATGGCAAGACGAGAGAGAACAGAATGGTTAGTAGAGGAATGTAGTAATAAATGCCAGCTAAAGTAACATAAGCAGTTACAGAAAAGAGAAGCAAAATTGACATATAAGTATATCTGTCATGCTTTTTTAAAACAGGGGGAGGAGGGATTGGATCGGGGGCTTCTGAGGGGGTAAACAGGGAAAAGGCATAGCATTTGAAATATAAAAAAAGAAAAGGCTGCAGTCTGCAACCAGCTCGCCGGCCCCTGGACCAGTGATAGCAGCGGGCCTCCATATTGCAACCAGGACACAGCTGGAAAGGCCCAGGCTCTGTGGGTCTTCCCACGCCCTCTGGCCGTGCACCAAGGCTGGGGTCTGCAACCAGCTCGCCGGCCCCTGGACCAGGAATAGTGGCGGGCCTCCATATTGCAACCAGGACACAGCTGGAAAGGCCCAGGTAAACACCCCTTCCAGGGCTACCCTCACAGGGGGGGGGGATCTGCTAGGCTCTCGGAGCCAAGGAGGCCGAGTTCCTCCTAGGCTCTGTGGGTCTTCCCCGCGCGCTCTGGCCGTGCACGGAGGATGCGGTCTGCAACCAGCTCGCCGGCCCCTGGACCAGCAATAGCAGTGGGCTTCCATATTGCAACCAGGACACAGCTGGAAAGGCCCAGGCTCTGTGGGACTTCCCCGCGCCCTTTGGCCATGCACAGAGGCAGTGGGCAGCAACCAGCTCGCCAGCTCCTGGACCAGCAATAGCGGCAGGCCTCCATATTGCAACCAGGACGCAGCTGGAGAAGCCCAGGTAGACAGACTCCATCAGGGGCTACAATCACATGGGTGGCAGCCAGCTTATGATCCCTTAAAGCAGCAGTCACACATATTCACCAGTAGAGAAACAACAGGTGAGCCCAGCCTCACAGGAGATTCAAACACCAGTCACTGACAACAAGGCCAACTAACACCAGAAATAACCAGATGGCAAAAGGAAAACGAAGGAACGTTACTAACAAAAATCAAGGCAACACGACAGCATCTGAACGCAGTTCTCCAACAATAGGAAGCCCTGGATACCCCAAAACACCAGAAAAACAAGACTTGGATATAAAATCACTGGTCAGGATGCTGGTAGCTTAACACATAGAAAAATCTCATAAAGAAATAGAGGCGAAAATGGATCAAAAGTTAGAAGCCTTTACGAGGCAAATACAAAAATCACTTCAAGAAATGCAGGAGAAGATGGATCAAAAAGAAGAAGACAATAAGGAAGAAAGACAAAAGTCACTTAAAGAACTACAGAAGAACGTGGGCCAACAAGTAGAAACTATGAAAGAGGAAGCACAAAAATCTATTAAAGAAATACATGAAAACACAATCAAGCAAGGAAAAGATCTGAGCACATCCATCCAGATACTAAAAACAGAACTAGAAACAACTAAGAAATCACAGAGGGAGATAACATTGGAGATAGAAAACCTTGGGAAGAAATCATGGGCCTTAGATGCAACTATCAACAATAGAATACAAGAGATAGAAGACAGAATCTCAGAAGCCGAAGATACCATAGGAACCATTGATTCAACAGTCAAAGAAAATACTAAATGCAAAAAGGTGGTAACCCAAAACATCCAGGAAATCCAAGACACTATGAGAAGACCAAACCTAAGGATTATAGGTATAGATGAGAGTGAAGATTTACAAGTTAAAGGGCCAGCTAATATCTTCTATAAAATTATGGAAGAAAACTTCCCCAACCTAAGGAGAGAGATGCCCATGAATATACAAGAAGCCTATAGAACCCCAAACAGACTGGACCAGAACAGAAATACATCCCGTCACATAATAATCAAAACTCCAAATGTAATAAACAAAGAAAGAATACTAAAGACAGCAAGAGAAAAAGGCCAAGTAACATATAAAGGAAGACCTATCAGAATAACACCAGACTTCTCACCTGAGACCATGAAAGCTAGAAGATCCTGGGCAGATATCATGCAAACTATAAGAGAACACAAACTTCAGCCAAAACTACTTTACCCAGCAAAACTCTCAATCGCCATTGATGGAGACATCAAGGTATTCCATGACAAAACCAAATTTGCAAGATATCTTTCCACAAATCCAGCCCTACAAAGGATAATAGGGGGAAAACACAGACAAGGACAGAAACGACACCCGGGAAGAAGCAAGATAGAAACCTCCTCTCATCAAACCCAAAAGAAGATAACCTCTCAAATATAAATAAATAAATAAATAAATAAATAAATAAATAAATAAAAATAAATAAAAATAATTTCAAAAATGTCTGGAGGAAATAATTACCATTCCTTAATATCTCTTAACATCAATGGACTCAATTCCCCAATAAAAAGACATAGATTAACAGACTGGATACGGAAACAGGACCCTACATTTTGCTGCATACAGGAAACACATCTCAGTGTTAAAGACAAACACTGCCTTAGAGTAAAAGGATGGAAGACAATTTTACAAGCAAATGGTCTCAGGAAACAAGCGAGGGTAGCCATTCTAATATCAGATAAAATAGACTTCCAACCTAAAGTCATCAAAAGAGAATCAGAAGGTCACTTCTTGCTTGTCAAAGGGAAAATCCACCAAGAAGAGCTCTCAATACTGAACATCTATGCTCCAAATGCAAGGGCACCCTCCTCCGTAAAAGAAACCTTACTAAAGCTAAAAGCACACATTACAACTAACACAATAATTGTGGGGGACCTCAACACTCCACTCTCCTCAATGGACCGATCAGGAAAGCAGAAACTACACAGGGACACAGTGAAACTAATTGAAACTCTGGACCAACTGGATTTAACAGATATATATAGAACATTTCATCCTAAAGCTAAAGAATATACCTTTTTCTCAGCACCACATGGTACCTTCTCCAAAATAGACCATATAATCGGTCACAAGACAGATGTCAACAAATACAAGAAGATCGAGCTAATCCCATGCCTCCAATCAGATCACTATGGAGTAAGAGTGGTCTTCAATAGCAACAAAAACAACAGAAAGCCCACATACACATGGAAACTGAACAATATTCTACTCAATGACACCTTGGTCAAGGAAGAAATAAAAAAAGAAATCAAAGACTTTTTAGAATTCAATGAAAATGAAGGTACAACCTACCCAAATCTATGTGACACAATGAAAGCAGTGCTAAGAGGAAAACTCATAGCTCTAAGTGCATCCAAAAAGAAACTGGAGAGAGCATACACTAGCAGCTTAATGGCACACCTTAAAGCCCTGGAAGAAAAACAAGTTAATTCACCCAGGAGGAGTAGAAGACAAGAAATCACCAAACTCAGGGCTGAAATCAATCAAGTAGAAACAAAGAGAACCATACAAAGAATCAACAAGACTAGGAGCTGGTTCTTTGAGAAAATCAACAAGATAGATAAACCCTTATCCAGACTAACCAAAGGACACAGAGACACTATCCAAATTAACAAAATTAGAAATGAAAAGGGAGACATAACAACAGAAACCAAAATTAAAATTAAAAGATCATCAGATCCTACTACAAAGGTCTATACTCAAAACAACTGGAGAATCTGGAGGAAATGGACAATTTCCTAGACAGATATCAAATACCAAAATTAAATCAGCATCAAGTAGACCAGCTAAATAGTCCCATAACCCCTAAAGAAATAGAAGGGGTTATAGAAAGCCTCCCAACCAAAAAAAGTATGGGACCAGATGGTTTTAGTGCAGAATTCTACCAGACCTTCAAAGAAGACTTAACACCAATACTTTTCAAACTATTCCACAAAATAGAGACAGAAGGGACACTGCCCAACTCATTCTTCGAAGCCACAATTACGCTAATACCTAAACCACAAAAAGATCCAACAAAGAAAGAGAACTACAGGCCAATTTCTCTTATGAATATAGACGCAAAAATACTAAAAATTCTTGCTAACCGAATCCAAGAGCACATCAAAACGATCATCCACCATGATCAAGTAGGCTTCATCCCAGGGATGCAGATATGGTTCAATATACTGAAATCCATCAATGTAATCCACTACATAAACAAACTGAAAGAAAAAAAACACATGGTCATCTCATTAGATGCTGAAAAAGCATTCGACAAAATTCAGCATCCTTTCATGCTAAAAGTCTTGGAAAGAGCAGGAATTCTAGGCCCATACCTAAACATAGTAAAAGCAATCTACAGCAAACCAGTAGCCAACATCAAAATAAATGGAGAGAAACTTGGAGCATTCCCACTAAAATCAGGGACTAGACAAGGCTGCCCTCTCTCTCAATATCTTTTCAATATAGTACTTGAAGTTCTAGCGAGAGCAATTAGACAACATAAGGAAGTCAAAGGGATACAAATTGGAAAGGAAGAAGTGAAACTATCATTATTTGCAGACGATATGATAGTTTACCTAAGCGACTCAAAAAACTCCACCAGAGAACTTCTACAGCTGATAAACAACTTCAGCAAAGTGGCAAGTTATAAAATTAACTCAAGCAAGTCAGTGGCCTTCTTGTATTCAAAGGACAAGCAGGCTGAGAAAGAAATTAGGGAAATAACACCCTTCACAATAGCCACAAACAACATAAAGTATCTTGGCGTAACTCTAACCAAACAAGCAAAAGATCTGTATGACAGGAACTTCAAGTCCTTGAAGAAAGAAATCGAAGAAGACCTCAGAAGATGGAAAAATATTTCTTGCTCCTGGATTGGCAGGATCAATATAGTAAAAATGGCCATCTTGCCAAAAGCAATATACAGATTCAATGCGATCCCCATCAAAATCCCAATTCAATTCTTCATAGATCTAGAAAGAGCAAGTCTCAAATTCATCTGGAGCAACAAAAACCCAGGATATCTAAAACTAGTCTCAACAATAAAAGGACTTCTGGGGGAATCAATATCCCTGACCTCAAGCAGTACTACAGAGCAATTGTGTTAAAAACTGCATGGTGTTGGTATAGCAACAGGCAAGCAGATCAATGGAACAGGATTGAAGACCCAGAAATTAACCCACAGACTTATAGTCACTTGATCTTTGATAAAGTAGCCACAACCATCCGGTGGAATAAAGATAGCCTTTTCAACAAATGGTACTGGTTCAACTGGATGTCAACATGCAGAAGAATGTGAATTGACCCACTCTTATCTCTTTGCACTAAGATCAACTCCAAGTGGATCAAGGACCTCCACATAAAACCAGACACACTGAAACTATTAGAAAAGAAACTTGGGAAGACCCTGGAGGACTTGGGCACAGGGGAAAAGTTCCTGAACAGAACACCAATAGCTTATGCACTAAGATCAAGAATCTACAATTGGGACCTCATAAAATTACAAAGTTTCTGCAAAGCAAAGGACACTGTCAGAAGGACAAAACGGAAACCAACAAAGTGGGAAAAGATCTTCACCAACCCCACATCCAACAGAGGGCTTATATCCAATATATACAAAGAACTCAAGAAGTTAGACCCCAAAGAACCAAATAACCCTATCAAAAAATGGGGCACAGAGCTAAACAAAGAATTTTTACCAGAAGAAATTCGGATGGCCGAGAAACACCTTAAAAGATGTTCAACATCATTAGTCATCAGGGAAATGCAAATCAAAACAACCCTGAGATTCCACCTCACACCAGTCAGAATGGCTAAGATTAAAAACTCAAGAGACAACAAGTGCTGGCGAGGATGTTGAGAAAGAGGAACACTCCTCCACTGTTGGTGGGATTGCAAAATGGTAAAACCGCTCTGGAAATCAGTTTGGCGGTTCCTCAGAAAATTGGGCATGTCACTTCCAGAGGACTCTGGCATACCACTCCTGGGCATATACCCAGAGGATTCCCCTGCATGCAATAAAGACACATGCTCCACTATGTTTATAGCAGCCTTGTTTATAATAGCCAGAAATTGGAAGGAACCCAAATATCCCTCAAAGGAGGAATGGATACAGAAAATGTGGTATATTTATACAATGGAATACTACTCAGCAATTAAAAATAATGAATTCATGCAATTTGTAGGTAAATGGTTAGACCTGGAAAATATCATCCTGAGTGAATTAACCCAATCACCAAAGAATGCACATGAAATGCAATCACTGATAAGTGGATATTAATGAGCCCAGAAGCCCTAAATACTCAAGACACAAATAGCAAGTCAAATGATTCCCAAGAAGAAGAAAGGAGAGGACCCTGGGCCTGTAAAGATTGCATCCAGTTTAGTAAAGAAACCGAGGGGGGAGGGGGAATGATTTGGGAATAGTTGGGGGGAGAGGAACTATGGGAAGTATGGTGGGTGGGAACTGGGAAAGGGGAAAGCCTTTGGAATGTAAACATAGAATATAGAAAATAAATTAAAAAAAGAAAATGACCAATAAAAAAAGAAAAAAAAGAATGTGTGTATTAGACTTCATTGCTCTGAAAAGACACCATGACCAAGGCAACTCTTATAAAGTAAAATATTTAATTGGGGCTGACTGAGAGTTTCAGACATTAGTCCATTATCATCATTGCAGGAAACATGACCACATGTGGGCAGATATATTGCTTGATAATGAGCTGACAATTCTTGATGCCAAGGCAGCCCAAAGGAGACTGACTTCTGTAGGCAACCAGAAGGAGACTGGTTTCTGCAAGCAGCTGGGAGAAGATTCTCTTTCACACTGGACAGAGTTTTACTGTAGGACCTCAAAGACCACCACCACAGTGATGCATTTTCCCCAACAAGGACACAACTGCTCCTAGAAGGCCATGCCTACTCCCACTTCCAATGAGCCACGCGTATTTAAACCACCACATTCCACTTCCTGGCACCCATAGGCTTGCTCAAACATAAGAGTCTATGAGGGCCATAACTAGACAGAGAATAATGTAAAACATATTTAGTCTAATTTCAAAAGATCCCATAGTCTATAACAGTCTCAGCAATATTTGAAAGCCCAAGTTCAAAGTCTTTTCTGAGTTTCATGCAAACTGTAATTTCCTATAAAATCAAAATAAAAGGGCCATACGTAAAAGAGAATTTATAACATTCTTACAACCAGTATCATGCCAAATACAAAATACATTCCCTCTAAGACCATAGGCACAATGTCCACTCTCTCCATTCCTGATCAACACAGTGTTTGAAGTATTAACTAAAGCAATACAAGAAAAATGTGAGATAAGATGGATAACAAATAGGAAAAAGGCATTCAAATTATAATTGTTTGCATATTATATAAATTTATGCATAAAATGTACTAATACTTCGACCAGAAAATGCATATAGGTAATGAATACATTGAGTAAAGAAGCAGGACACAACATTCCAGGTTCTGGAAGCTTTGTCTCTCATAGATTTTATAGTGTTAAATGTTGCTGAACCTCTTTCTTGAGAAATATCTTTCATGGTACCAGAAGTCTCCATGGAAACTTCCAAAGGAGTGAAGCAACCCAAAGTCCTAACCAGCTATGATGCCAATGAAAAACAACAACATAAGAGGATTTTTTTTCTCATCTGGGCCACAGGTAACCCAGTATATCACCTAGGAATAGACCTTGTCTGGTATAGTTCTCAGGAATCAGCTCTTTGGCTCTATTTACATAGTTTGTTTTTATTTCACATTCCTAGCCTGTATTCTAGAGTTATTTGTATTCTAATCAATTCACAAATTGAGATTAAAAACATATTAATAAGAGTGTTTTCTCATAGTATATTCAGGAAAACAAGGACTGACACTTCCTTCACCATCCTAAGAACAAGCACAGGGAGACAACTGGTTTAGTCTGTGTGAATCAGTACAAGATGTCTTTAGAATATCAGTTCCCAACCCATGTGCCAAGCTCTCTTCACCAAAGTTGGGAAAAATCTCAAGAAGATGTGTTATAAAAAAATTTAAGAACTGAAATTAACTTGCTTCTATTTTTTGTATTAGTTATTCTATATAGAGGAATAGGATAATCACACATAGTTATATGTATGGACTTATAAAAAGAAATGTAGACACACAATCTTTAGGTCTTAAAGTATTTATTTTTAAGCCCAGCTATTTTAAAAAATATCTCATGTGATATCATTTCTTGAATCAGTTACTCTATAGAACTTTTTCTAACACTTGAGGAGAAGTGTATACAGTTCTTTACTTAATGTGTATAATATTATGCTTCTGAATGCATAAGCCCAAAGGCTCTGAAAGAGATCTATGGGTATGTAAAATGTATTTTAGAAAATTAATGCCAAATTTCACACGGAAATAATGTTTCTACCCACAAAATCTTGTGAATTGCTTTACCTTCATGCTATTTAATTAACACAAAACTCCATATTGCAAGTTTTTATTTTGATTCAAGTATCAAAAATTTTTCCAAGAAGGATTTCTACTCTTTTTCTAACTAATCATGGGATTTTTTGACTATTTTTAAATTATTTTTTATTTTTTTTGACTTTTCAAAGCATCTACAAATGACAAAACAAAGCTGGTCCATAGAAATTTTGTGGGAAAAACAAAGTATCCTTGGGATTAATGTGCTTCAGGGCAATGTCTGAATCTTTCTAGGGCAGGAGTTCTCAACCAGTGCATCACAGTCTTTTCACAAGGACTATCTAATGCCATCTGCATAGTAAATATTTACTTAACAATGTATAGCAGTAGCGAAATTGCAATCATGAAGTAGCAACAAAGATATTTTTTGGTTGGGTAGTGCTATAACATGAGGGACTATAATTAGTGGGTCACAGCCTTAGGAAAATTGAGAAACACTGTTCAGGGATGTTTTTTGGTTGTGTGTTTGATGCAGGTTACACCAGTGGCAAACTCCTATTGCCATAATGATTTCCAAGATTCAGACATTCCTAGTAGCAGATTTCCAAGACAAATGCTAATTTAGAGTTAATTAAAGTGATTTTTGGGACTTTGACTTTGTGAAAAAATTATATATATATTTCTTTTGCCAAAGGAGAACAGATTCCACCAAAATTATAAAGGCTGAAGACAAGAACATGACAAGTTGTCATAGCTCTGAAGGTTTGTATAATGAAAGAAATAGAAGAATAGCCTATAGAGAGAGAACTAGGAATTTGGATTATTATACCTCCTCAAATTAACACCCTCCCCGCACACAACACACTAATCATTGCTTCCATTTAATTCTATAATGTTACTATTGTCCTGCAAAGAATAGAAATAAATAGCAGCTGCTAGTATTTAATTAGCACTGTCTCCTCAAGATTTTCATTACATCATTACACTTCACAGTTTATTCAGGCTTCACTATTATGTTCACTAACACTCCTAAGTCTTCAAATTCCTTTATTCTGCTACAGCCTGGGAATTAGAAAGCATTCTAGACAAAGAATAGTTACTAAAAGATATGGCAGTAAGATTGCTAGGATGACTTGGAAAGGCAAAGAAAGCCTTAGTAAGCACACCCTCTATTCAAGGCATCCCCTAAACTTACTTGCAATGGAATTAATTGCCAAGAGCAAATAGCAATCTGGGTGCAGCCACACATGGACATTATGGGAACCTCAAGTCTGCTCCCTGCTGATTGTAGCTTTCCCCAAATGCTTGAGCTGACAGATATCTAAAGTAACTTACTGTGTAGAAATAATATTTTTCTCCATTCTTAAGATTCCAGTCCAACACACACAGGACAGATTTCCCTTAGGGCAACATTTTACTAAGGAAGTATTGCTGTTTTCACATCGTGTAGACACAATAAGTATTCAGATTGTATCTATAATCTTTCCAATACCTCCTACTTTCTTCCCTCAGAAATCTGAGCATATATATTTATTTATAAATTCAAGCACACTAATTTTATGTATACATTCTTTAATATGTAAATTCTACTTCATTTTACTTAGAAATCCAAGAATCTGCTGTCTCCTGTTTCAAAAGCAACTATTTATAGGACTTAAAGACTATTATTGTATAAAGAGTAGGTTGCAAAAAGCTACTTTAGCATTGAGCCTTGTATATGAAGCATTGCATGTCAAGGAGAAATGTAAGGAGTATTTTCTCAAAAGCAAATTACTGGTTTTGAAAAGCAACTGAATGTCCCAGTCAGTTCAGTATAGTTGTTAATTTACTTTTGAGAAATTATTCCTAACAGTTCCACTTGAAATTTAATGGTTCACAGATGTTTCTGCTCCCTCAAATGCTAAACCTTACTTATAATTTTTGGAAAACCACAGGACTATGTTATGCCCCTATTGGGCCATACAAAATATTAGAGCTTGGAATATTTGTAATCACAAATTATACTGTGATATTTTTTCTGTAATATTGTTTTGCTGTGCAGAATTGTCTTAATTAAAGTTTCTATTGCTGTGAAGGAACATCATGATCATGATAAGTCTTAGTAAGAAAAATATTTGGGGCTAGCTTACAGTTTCAGTGGTTCAGTCCATTATCAATGGCAGGAATCCTTCTGGCATAGGGGCAGAAATGGTACTGGAGAACGAGGCCAGAATTATACATGTGCATAGGCAGCCAGCAGGAAGAGAGAATGGTCTCTCTTGCCATTTGATACCTCAAAGCCTAGGCTTAGTGAAATGCTTTCTCCAACAAGGCCACACTCAGAGAGAGGATAAGCATTTTTCTTCTATCAAGTTTTCCTTGCCATGACGTGCTATCTCACCATAGACCTGGAGAAAGGGAAACACGTGGTCAAACAAAAATGTGACATTGTCTCTGTAGTTATTGTTTTAGGTATTTTCTCAGAAGTGAATCCTGACTATTATTAGTATTCTCCACATGAGTGTTTGCAAACATTTTTTGTTTGTTTCTATGTTTATCATTTTCCTGCATGTATCAGGTTCTGAGTCAAGAAGATAAAAGCACCATATACACAGAACAAGACCAGTGATTAAAATTTAAAGGCTGAATTATGAGAAATGAACAGACAAAAGTAACAAGTCAAGTAAGTCCCACAAAAATACTCCAAAAACCAAATTGGAGACAGAGAACAAAAACTGAGAATGAATACCAAAGATGAAATCTTCCAGTATTCACCAGAAATTTGGTAGTATCCAAGTCATCAAAGTGGAGAAGAATTGACTATGAGTGTCCTGTTGGTTGTGTATGAGGAGAGATGGAGTTGCAAAAGAGAAAAGTCATACAGTATACACTGAAGACCAGTGTCTTCCAGAAATCTTTCCTGTAGAAAAGATGATTTTACCATTCATTAGACAAAATACCCATGATTGTCAGTGCTAAGATTCTTTTGGCACGACATGCCAATTCTGTAAGTGTCTTCAGCAACACCCCCTCATTTGGGGAATTGTATATATAGGTTGATTCTGAAAATGATAGAAAAACAAGGAAGTTCTGATCCAAGGCCATGGCCTTTGTTTGACCTTCACTATTTCTGATAATAAAATCTTTGTGGTTCTACAACTGCCAGTCAGCCTTCGCGGAGGTTTTTATTTTCATTTCTCTATGGTTGCAGAATTCATAGTGGCCATGGGTTTTATGATCAAGTCAACAGAATATGCTCTATAGATATTTGAATCCTTTCCACTCTACTTCCATCTTTCCAGCCTGTGAACAGTATATTGAATTTATTCTCAAATCATGTTTTCAAGAAATTTTCATGGGACTTGAAAAAGAAAAATAAATACATCTCTTACAAAAGTCAGCTTTGTTTATACTAATGTTCATAAAGAGTTTCTCAATAACATTCTTTTAAAAATGTTTTATAGAATTCATAAAACTTGTAAATTGTAGTATATTAGTCAATAAGACATTTATGATTGCACATAGGCTACTGTAAAAACAGGTTTCATATATTCTCATTTCCTTCTCTTTTCTTATATTCATCATAGTTTTACTATTAATTTTCTCTTCAGTTCTGAAATGATTATAGCAATAGGTAATTCAATTTGTTATTTAATAAATGAATAAGTGAAACAATAATGGGAATTAATTGATACCTCATGCAACACATGTAAATTAAAGAAAGCAGACTTATTGTGCCTCTGCCAAAATCAAGTCTGTTTTTACATAAATGCATTAAAATACCTTATTATTTTTAAGTGCATCATGTTACCATTCTTGTGATATATAAACTCATTGAACTTGTAAACATTGAAAGTGAATTAATGGTTACTGGTTGCTGGGGAGTATAGAAAGAAATAATGGATGATGAAAAACTGGTCAACAGGTGTTAAATAACAGTTAAGAAGGAATAAGAAGTTCTGGTTTGCAGCTTATCTAGTGACTATAGATAACAATGATATACCCTACATTTCAAATATGAGAAGAAATTATTTTGTTATATGGAGATAGTAGGTATTTTCGGAGATTTCTGTGTATAAATTGAAGTTCACATAACATAATGTATCCATGTATCAAACATTATGTTACCGACATTTATACATATATATAAACATAAACATATAATTTTACATTTTATATTAATTAATAGTTTTTTAATAGCATAATCTTATTAAATCTCCTGTCTAGTAATTTATTTGCCAATGATCTCAGAAGCGACAGCTGGTCTAGCTAAGATTGATTTATTTATTCCAATTCCTGGCTTCGCTCTGTTCCCAACAAAATCTATAATCCATGGCAAATGAGACTGAATACTATTGAAGAGAATTACCAGAGTTAAAGAATAGAGCTACAGACAGTCAAACACAGTGGCATAGAGAGTATGGACCAGGTTCTGAGACGAAAAAGGGAGAGAAGGGCAACCCACAGAAGGGCATTTCTAAGTGACAACAGCTCTCACTTCATGTCAATGCACACCCCCCAGAATCCCACTTCCACACTGTCACAGCTTACAGGAGAACACAATGGCTCGAGCATTTGTTGCTAGGGGAACATTGATTGCATTTGTTTGTTTTCTATTTCAGGCAGCAGATTTCTCACTATGGTACTTTAAATAGTCACAAAAGAATAATCAGTTCTGCTCATCACTCATCTTTCCCTTGGCATGCTGTAAAAACAGAGAAAAGCAGAAAGAAAGAAAGAAAGAAAGAAAGAAAGAAAGAGAGAGAGAGAGAGAGAGAGAGAGAGAGAGAGAGAGAGGTGGCATAGGGAGGGAGGAAGGGAGGGGAGGGAGGGGGGAGGGAGGGAGGGAAAGAAAGCAGTTGTTCAGGATATTATTGCATATAGCATATATTTGGTAATAATTTTTTAACAATCATTGTTACCTATTATATGAAATAACAACAAGAAATAGATTAAAAAACTAAGGCATAAAATTGGGAAGAGTTGGGGGTGAGGTGAATACAATCAAAATACATTACATACAGCTATGAAACTCTTAAAGAATAAATTAAAAATTAAGTCATTGTACTTCATAGAGGACAGTGATGTAGGACAATTTTTATCTTAGTGGAGAATCTGGTTGCTGTGTCCTGCTTAGTTCTCTCTGGTGAGTTTTATCCATCCTGTTCTTTTCTTGTGAATATTCAACTCCACATCTATATAATGTCTTGCCCAAGCAAGTCCTTTCCTGTTGTAGTCTTTGTACTTCTACTTGACTTGCAATTGTTTTGAAAGTTCTCAAGCATGGTGTAGAGCTTGTACTTAGGACCAACAATTTACAGTTTTCTAATGAATTGCTAGTGGTGTTTTCAGGGGCAGTGACCTGGGGATCCTTTGTACAAAATCCATGTTGGTGTGTGTGTGTGTGTGTGTGTGTGTGTGTGTGTGTGTGTATATATATATATATATATATATATATATATATATATATATATATATACCAGCATATATAGATTTGCTGTTAGTGGGCTTGTAGTTCATAGCAATTACTATGAATTGTTAGAGTCAGAAGAATTCTGCAGCTGTGGAAAGTTCAGCCCTATGGTAGAAAATGTTTGTTAGGGCATTGATCTCATGCATCCTGGCAAGTTGAACAGCAGCTGATGGAGTAAAAATAAAATAGTATTGTTTGGCCCTTTAAGTTGTAGATCTTCACTCTCATCTATCCCTATAATCCTTAGGTTTGGTCTTCTCATTGTGTCCTGGATTTCCTGGATGTTTTGGGTTACAAGCCTTTTGCATTTTGCGTTTTCTTTAACTGTGGAGTCAATGGTTACTATGGTATCTTCAGCATCTGAGATTCTTACCTCTATCTCTTGTATTCTGTTGTTGATATTTGCATCTACAACCCCTGATTTCTTCCCAAGATTTTCTATCTCCAAAGTTGCCTCCTTTTGTGATTTCTTAGTTGTTTCTACCTCTGTGTTCAGAAGTTAGACCTTAGAAAACCAAATAACCCTATCCAAAATTAGGGTACAGCACTAAACAAAGACTTTTCACCTGAAGAAATTCAGATGGCTGAGAAACACCTTAAAAAATGTTCAACATCATTAGTCATTAGAGAAATGCAAATCAAAACAACACTGAGATTTCACCTCACACCAGTCAGAATGGCTAAGATCAAAAACTCAGAAGACATCAGGTGTTGGAGAGGATGTGGAGAAAGAGGAACACTCCTCCACTGCTGGTGGGACTGCAAGCTGGTACAACCACTCTGGAAATCAGTCTGGCGGTTCCTCAGAAAACTGGACATGACACTTCCGGAGGACCCAGCCATACCACTCCTGGTAATATACCCAGAAGATTCCCCAGCATGCAATAAGGATACATGCTCCACTATGTTCATAGCAGCCTTATTTATAATAGCCAGAAGCTGGAAAGAACCCAGATGTCCCTCAACAGAGGAATGGATACAAAAAAATGTGGTATATATACACAATGGAGTACTATTCAGCCATTAGAAACAATGAATTCATGAAATTCTTAGAGAAATGGATGGAGCTGGAGAACATCATACTAAGTGAGGTAACCTACTTCTCAAAAGAATACCCATGGTATGCAGTCACTGATAAGTAGATATTACCCTAAAATCTTGGAACACCCAAGACACAATTCACGAACCAAATGATGTCTGACAAGAAGAAAGGAGTGGACACTGGTGCTGGAAAGGATCAAAGCATCAGTGTAGGGGAATACAAGAACAGGGAAGAGGGAAGGGGTGGAAGAGGGAGCAGGGGGAGGGAAAAGGGCATGTGGGACCTTTTGGGGGGTAGGGAACCAGAAAAAGGGAAATGAATTGTAAATATAGAATATATCCAATAAAAAAATGAAAAAAGAAATACATTCAAATACACAGTAAGTAAAACCTTTTAAAAAACAAATATTAAAATAAAAAAATAGTATTGTTTGTTCTCATTTCCTTAACTATAAATATTTGTTCTTTCTTATGTGACTTTGGACACTCATACACCAAGAAAGCCTTAATCTTCGATTTTGAGGATGTAAATTAATCTCTCAATGTTAATTAATAGATTGATTAATTAGTATATAAACAAGTATATATTGTTCAAATCACATATTTATGGCTTTGTATCTATTTTTCTATTGGAGACTCCAGCAATTCTCTGTAAATAATATGGATATCTATATATTTCATTTTTGTTCTAATAGATTTTCCTTCATGATTTGGATGGCTTTAGTATTAGATTCTAAATGCATACACCATATTTATACTTTGTCAGTTAGCTGGATATATTAACAGGAAAAGTTGACATTTTCCTTGATAATAGATGTTTAAAACACTTCATTATTTTAACTTTACTTGTATGAGTATGTAACTTTGTGTGTCAACTATATTAAAAAATATACATAGTAGTTTCTTATGTCTAAATAATATCCAATATAAATTTTTTCTCAAATTTTTAGTCTACTGACATTTGATGTAAATATTGTTTGGAGAGAATCTCAGCCTATCATAATTTAATTTTTGTCTGTCTCGATTGCTATATATTCTCTCTTCCTTCTTTGTATTTGTACAGAAGTAAATACTTTCAGTAATTGTGTATTCAAAAATGATTCTAAATAAAAGTTTTAAGAAAAGTATGAAATGCTGATATATTTTGCCAATTTTCATAGTCTCACCTTTGTTTGCTTCATGCTTTATTTGGACATCTGTTTTCACATGCATAACATATGTTCTTACTCCTTCAAACAAACGATATATTATCAGACTAATGTATGTGTATAGAATAAAATTAAAATTTCTTTACGTATTAACATATTTGTACTTTGAGGGTTCTGTGTTTAGTTTCTTTGCTGAGAGTATTTTATTTTGTCATCTGAAGCATCTATAAAGCTCCTTTAGGAGAAATTTATTTTTCTGCTATTATTAAAGACAAGTTTATCATTTATTTTAAATAGTATTTTAATAAATGTAGAATTTAAACTGAGCATATGTTTGTTTATTCTTTCATCTTTTTTTTCCTTCCAGTTATAAAATGATGTCACATATCAGCCCAGGAATTGTCAGGGAATGTCATTTCTAAAGAATTCTATGTGCATTATTTTTTTCCTCTATCTTTTTTTTCAATCTTTGATACTTGTTTTCATACTGAAAATAGTGATATTCAAAAAATATATCATTGTATTTTGCTTATATTCACCCTTCATTACCTTCCCTTATCTCTCACCATCTTTTTGCCACTTTCTTTCCTTCAAATGGTGTCTAATTTCTTTCTCATATCAAATATATGTATGTGTATGATATACACACACACATATATATATACACAAAAATAAAATTTACAGATATAAGAGAAAATGTTGTATTTGCCTTTCTGAGTGTAGCTTACTTTACTTAGTAGAATTATCTTTCTTTGTATGTTTTCATGCAACTGACATACTTTGATTATGCTTTATTGCTGAGAGAAATTCCACTCTTTATATGCCACAACTCTTTTATCAATTTCTATATTGATGGGCACATATCTACTTCTGTAATTTGTCTAATAAACATGGACATGCTGGTATATTGTCTGTCGTATGCTGACTTCAATTCTTTGAGATGCATGCCCAGAAATCTATAGACCCTTCTTATGTAAGTTTTATTTTTAGTGTTCTGGAGACTCTACATATTGATTTTCATGGTGACTATACTGGCTTGGGCTCTAGCTGAGTATAAGAACTCTACCCCA
This sequence comes from Apodemus agrarius, assembly GCA_964023405.1. Classification (NCBI taxonomy): domain Eukaryota; kingdom Metazoa; phylum Chordata; class Mammalia; order Rodentia; family Muridae; genus Apodemus; species Apodemus agrarius. The sequence continues at coordinate 129,579,288 of OZ030008.1, forward strand.
TCCTCCCCACCATGTGCTCTTGTTTCTTTAAATCAACACCAGCACAACACATACATGCAATACAATACATACAAGTGCATACACACACATAATTAGCTACATTCTGTGTATGTTTTACAAACCTTTCTCTTCTTGTCAATTTTTATTGAAATTTGAATAACTAGTTGTGTTTTTCTAACATCTGTCATCAGAGCCTCATTCAATTTTTGATATTTCACAACAAATGTGCAAACTTAGATCACAATTTTTCAAATATTCTTTAATCTCTATCTTCCTCCCCATTCAAAAGTTAAAATTGTATGTATGTTGAAATTACTCTTTCCTCATCATTTCAGCTGATTACCTGCCACATTTGTTCTGTCTGTTCTTTGTATAGAATATATTTCTACACTTTCTTATCCTTTTAGTCTGCTCACTTTCAATCTAGAGAACATTTCATTCAAAGCCTTTTCAGCTTAATACTTTCAGTTTCTTCCTTTTTTCTTCCTTCTTTCTTTTGCCTTTCATCATTTTTCTTTCTTCTGTCTATGTTTTCATTCATTCATTCATTCATTCATTCATCTGTTTTAAAAATAACACAAAAATACAATGTAATGATATAAAACAAAAGTTATCAGATCAAAGTCAGACAATCCATACAAACAGAAGGAAAAAGAGCCCAAAAGAGGGTACAATAATAAGAAACCCACAAACTCAAATGCTTAAAATCCCATAAAAACATTAAAGTACAAGTATTAATATAAGCTCCAAGGTCATGGCACAGATCATGTAGGCTCTGCCCTTGCTGCTTCATATCTCTAAGTGTATATGAGCTTTGCTTATGTTGATTTAGAAGGTCTTGTTCTCTGCTATCCTCCATTTGTGAGTCTACATTCAGTCCTACCTCTGGGGTGCTTGGCATGGCTGGTAGGAGGCCAAAACAGGGAATGCTTGACTGTTTCTCCTTGTAAAACCATCTTTGGTTTCTGGGCTTCAGGGAAGTACTGGGACACTGCTCTGGAGGTGGAAGAATGCAGTCTAAGTAGGAGGAGGAATAAATTGGGGTTGCCTGACTCATGGACATCTAGTTGCTGTTGGAGTACCACACAAAAGACTTGGGAATGATGAATTAGGGGTCCACAGGCCTTTGATAAGGCTGAAACCACAGGGAGCTCATGGGCTGAGGAAGACTACAAGCCCTGCTAAGCACAGGTGAATGGGGAACTCTGACTTAGCTTATTCGTGAAGGTAGCAGAGGTTGTGTGGAATTGCAGAGAAGCCTTCTATAGGAGACAGAGGCTGTGGTTCTGTAGACAAAGGCATTCTCCCTGCTCCCCATGGAGGTATTGATGGAAGTGACAGTCCATGTTTATGCATGTTCATCGTGGAAAATAGATGCTTTCCAACTTCTCAGAGTGGGCCAGATATTAAATACCTTTTGCAGGAAGGGATGTCCAGGAAGGGGAGCTTATTGGCTAAACAGTTAGATCCTCTAGGCACCTCATTAGCATGAAGAACTCTGTTCTGGACCACAGTGACAGACATGGGGAGTGTGACACATGTTCCAGGCCAGGAATCTGCCAGGAAACAGGGAACCACCTACCATCTTAGATGGATCTGTGGGTGCCAGGGGCTTAGACCCACTGTACTTTACCAAGTTTCCTGGCAAGTTCATTGCCCTTCATTTCTGCTTCCACATCCACAGGACTTTGAGCTGAGAGAATAAGGTTTTGCTAGAGAAATCTCAATTATGACTGAGTGTTCCAAAGTCTATTGCTTCCTGTGCAATGTCTGTCTCTGGATATCTATAATGTTTCTATCTGTTAAAGGAGGAAGCCTCTGTGATCATGATTAAGCAAGGCATTATCTATAAGTTTAGCAAAAATATCATTACAGGTCATTTTATCACTATGCTTTTCTTTCTGGTCTTTTTTTAAAGACCACTATTATTTACTTTTGTCTTTAGTACCTGAAATACTTAATCTCAGGTTCTTGATCACCAAGCAGTGTTCAGTATGAGTTCTATCTCAGGGAGTGATCCTTAAACAACATGTTTACTCCTACAAGCTATGTGCCACCATTGCACATCTTACAGGAAATACATAATTGCACATGGACAGTTTCTGATTTTGGCTGGAGTGGTGTCTGTGTTTCTCTTTGAGAATGTGCAGAGTTCCTTCACATAATAGACACTGGAACATGTTCAATGACATGTATGGGTCCTATATTGTCTTCAGCCTAGCTGTCAGTTTATGGACAGCAAATTATAGTCTTGGAAACAGCCTAGATTGCTTGAAGATTCTTGTGAGGTCCCTTGGCCAACAAGCCAATTAAATCCAAGCTTTGATTAGTGACAAGAGTTGGAAGAGTTGGCGGGTTGGGACCCTGTATCCCCCATTATTTGGTGATTTTATTATATACATATACATATATATATATATATATATATATATATATATATATGGAGAGAGAGAGAGAGAGAGAGAGAGAGAGAGAGAGAGAGAGAGAGAAGAGAAAGAGACAGAGGTTTCTACTTTGTTAGGTTGCCATAATACAAATCAAATGCCCCTTAATTTTAGCTGTCTCTTTTATATTGCCTCTCACAACCACATATTCCATTCCCATCCCCACTTGAACCTTCTATTCCAAATACCCCAACCCATCAAGAAATATTCACTCTATTTCCCTTCCCTAATCAGACTATCTGTACCCCATAATTTTTTATTATATATCTATAATTGTGGTTCTGTGGATTGTAGCTTGATTATCACTGACTCAACGACTTAACAGCTAATGTCTACATACATACCATTTTTGTCTTTCTGGATCTTGGTTACCTCGCACAGGATGAATTTTTTTTTTTACTTTCATCCATTTTTCTCAAATTTCATGATTTTTATCTTTTAAACAGCTATAAGTCTACCACACTGATTTTATCCATTTCTCTATTGAGTAACATCTAGAAATTGTTTCCAATTTCTGGATATTATGAGTACATGTTTGAGCTGCTATGTTGTAGAATGAAGAATATTTTGGGAATATGACCAAAAATAGCATAGCTAGTTCACATTCTTGCCAGAATGGCCTGTGAATTGTTTTGTTGATCTTAGTCATGATGACAAATATAAAATGAAATCTCAAAGTAGTTTTGGATTGTATTTCCCAGATTGCTAAGGATGTTGAGTATTTCTTTAAGTGATTCTCAGCTATTTGAGTGTCCTTTATTGAAAATTCTCTAAATTTGTTTAAACCCATTTTAACTGGGTTATTTGTTTACTTCACATGTAGTCTGATTTCTTTGTACATTTTTTGATATTAGTCCTCTTTCAGAAGTGTAGTTTGTAAAAATTATAGACTAGCAATTTTTCTGAATGATGGTGTCTTTTGTCATGTAGAAGATTCTCATTTTCATGACGTCTTATTAATTGTTGATCTTAGCACCTGTGCTAATGGTCTTCTGTTTAGAAAGCCCTTTTCTGTGCCAATGAATTAGAGGCTATTCTCCAATTACTATCCTATTAGGTTCATGGTATCTCATTTCATATTGAAGTATGAACCATTTGGAGTTGAATTGTATGCATGATGATAAATGTGAATGGATTTGAATTCTTCTACATGGAATAATCCAGTTTGACCAGCACTATTTGTAGAAGATGCTACCTTTTTTCCAGTGTGTGTTTATGGCCTCTTTATCTAAAATCAGGTACCTATAGGTGTAGATTTATGTATAGGTCTTTTATTTGATGTCAATAATCAAAGTGTCTATTTTTATGTCAATGTCATTTTGTTTTAATTATCTCTGTAGTACTACTTGAAATGATAATGGTGATACATTCAGCAGCGCTATTAATATTCAGGATTATTTTGAGCTATCTGGTTTGTTTTTGTTATATTGTTTTTGCTTTGTTTTGGTGTGTGTGTCCGTCTGAACCTGAAAATTTTTTCTTTAAGATGTATGAATTGTGTTGGTCTTTTTATGGGGATTACATTGATTCTATATATTGCTTTTAGTAGGCCAACCTTCAATTCACTCTGTTAACACTCGTGATCCATCAGCATGGGATATTTTTTCCATCTTCTGATATGTTCTTCAATTTCTTTCTTCAATTACTTAAAGTTGACTTGCATGGTTAAAAATAAATAAATAAAAATCCTGAGCTAAGGCCAGGTACGCAGACAGAGTCCAAATCTAACATCACCTATCCCATCAGGCTCTTGCCTGCATCCAGAGCCTGAAAAGCTCAGTGGGCTATCTGAACACTGACAAGTTGGGGCACAAAGTTTCTCGGGGGTCTGTGCCCGCCTTACAGTGGAGGCTGCCATCTTGCCTCGCAGCACCACAGACAGCTAACCAGACGAAGCCCTGTGAACTGAGAGTACCACTATCTAGGCTCCAGCAGTCCAGCCAGGAAAGCTCCAGTCCTGCAGGGATTCCCACGGTTAGACAGAGCCCCTAGATGCACCACCATCTTGGAGCTGGTAGCCTAACCACATACTCAGAGGGCACCAGAGTGAAGGATTATGTGTGTGTGTGTGTGTGTGTGTGTGTGTGTGTGTGTGTTTGTGTGTGTGTGTGTGTTTGTGTGTGTGTGTTTTGTGTTTCATTGTATATTGTGGTTTCCTTTTTTTTAGTATGATAACCAAATATCTATGTCTTTTTTTGAAAATGCTATTCATATCCCTATTTCTGAGTTTCTCCTCTTGGAAACTGGAAAAAAACAAAAAAAAAACCAAATATAGATATCACAAAATATCTTATATATGTTTCTAGTAATCAAAACACACTAGTTTGTGGGAGTTCACAGTTCAATATCTGTAAAATATTATATACTTTTGTACAGTTTATATATCTTATTTGAGAAATGCTGTCATAGTTCTTTTAATTTCACTATTTGGGATACAATTTCAAGGTTATTTCAGAATATGAGATCAGTTTTCTCTTTATAAGTAGCTTATACAATTCAACAGTTAATATCAAACAAGTATTTCTAAGTCATTTAAACATTAGACAAAAAATTGCTAACTTGATGAATTATGTCATCTAGAAACATCTAAATACTGATGTTTAAACTATTTAAACTATGAATAAAATAAATATTCCCATTGAAAAATGTTTGTAAAATATAAGAAAATATAAAAGTATTAGTAAGTTATTTGAACAAAGGGTCAGCTGACATCATGTAAAATTTTATTTTATATAATATATACCACAATTAAGACAATTATAAAATTATGCTAAAAATTATTTGTAGGACTACTACTATCTTAATGGGAACAAACATGAAAATATGTTGAAAAGTTATGACCACCTAAACCGTCTTAATAGTTGATGTAAATTCTTCTATAGAAAAAAATCTGCAAAAACACAGAAATATTTCCATATGGAAGTTTGTAAATATGTAACAGATTAATCAGCAAATTATGTATGTATGCATGTATGTATGTATTTTTATGTGTATTCGTATTGTTTGAGACATTAACAAATCTACCAGTGTCTTAGTGTTTCTGTTTCAGTGAAGATACATCATAACTCTGACAACTCTTATAAGGGAAAACAATTACTGGGGCTGGTTTACAGTTTAAGAAGTTTAGCCCATTATTGTCAAAGTCGGACGTTGGAAGCATGAGAGCATACAGGAAAACCTAATGCTGGAGAAAAGGCTGAAAATGTTAAATCTGTACCAGCATGTAAGAGGGAAGTGACAGTGAGTCACTAGGCTTGGTTTTGAGTTTCTGAGACCACAAAGCCTGTCCCCTAGTGGGGAAGGCTCACTTCCTTCCATAATACCACACCTACACCAACAAGTCCACACCTCCTAATACCATCACCCCTTATTGCCATGCATTCAGTCATGCTTGTCTACAGTGGGGTGTGGCAGGGACATTTCTAATCAAACTGCCACATTCTACTCTATGATTACCATTGGCTTGTATCCACTCTATAATGAAGAAATGCATTCATCCCAACTTCAGAAGACCTCACGTTCTACAGAAGTCTAAAACATGTTTTAAAGTCCAAATTTCAAAGTCTCTTCAGAAATTCATGCAATCTCTTAACTGTAAACCTCTGTAAAATCAAAATCAAAAACAGATCACATGCCTCTAACATATAATGACACAGAATATACATTACCATTCCAAAAAGGAGTTAAGAAAGCATAGTGAGGAAATACTGGACCAAGGCAAGACCCCGCTGGTCAAACTCCAAACTCTTCATCTCCATGTCTGATGGAATCACTCTCTTCAGATATCCAACTCTTTTCAGATTTGTTGACAACAGAACACTTTTTCTCTTTTTAGCTAGTTCAATTCCCTGTTAGCAGCTCTCCATAGCAAGTATCTAACAATCTGGCACTTTCAATGTCTTTGGGCCTTTAAGGATTTACCTTCAGAACTTCACAAAAGGGCCTCACTAGGCCTCTACACAGGGATATACCTAATGCATGCAGCTTCAGTAGCTTACCATAGTCATGGAGGGATCTCTCCCCACCCCTTCCCTGTACCTTAAGCCAGAACCATGTGGCTAAAACTTCTAAGTTCTGTTTCTTGCTGAGACTGGAAGATGGCCCCTTTGTTCAATCAAATCTTTACTTGCTTTCTATTTTCAATGCTTTCCTTCATAGCCTATGCTTGGTTGACCTAAAACCTGATCTTTAGAACAAGCTGGCCTTGAATTTGTAAATTACCACCCTCTGCCATTTGAGCATATGAGTACTGGAATTTAAAGTATGTACAGCCACAACTGGCTCTGATATTTCTCCTTTGTTTGTTTGTTTGTTTGTTTGTTTGTTTCTTTCTTTCTTTCTTTCATAAGTTGGAATCTTAGTTGAGTGGGATTTTGCCCAGAACTCACCACTCAGTTTCTGCCATTTAACATAAAGATTTGGTCTAATCAGTTTGTTTTCTTGAAGTAGAATGAACTTAGCTCCATTCTATTTCCTGATACCCCTTTTCTTTTCAAATTGCATGCTTTCTATTCCTTCTTGTTCTGCTTGCTCCTTTTCATTATAGATCTGCATAAGAGTGAGCACTCAACCACAGGACTGATTTACTATGCTGTTTTGAGATTTTCTCAGCCAAAACAATTAATCCAATAAGCCTCAGGTAGACGTTTTGGACAAGTACATAAAGCAGCCCCATTCTTCACCAAAATATCACAAGGTTAGTCTGTTGGATATATGCTAACATTCTTCTCTCCTGACACCTCTTGAGCCAGACCACCACTGTTCAGATTGCTCTCAGTATCACTGTCCTCCATGTTCCTACTAAAATGGTCCATTAAGGTATACTATTGCAACTGATTTTCTAATACAAAGTCCCAATGTCCATATCCCACCAAAAAAAAAAAAAAACAAACAAACAAACAAAAAAAAACACATGGTCAGGCTTGTTACAGCAATACTCCAGACCCTGTTAACAACTTCTGCCTTAGTTAGGGTTTCTATGGATGTGAAGAGGCAGCATGACAACAGACACTCTTATAAAGGAAAACATTGAATTGGGGTTGGCTTATGGTTTCAAAGATTTAGTTCATTATCATTATGGTGGGAAGGATGAGCATGAAGGAGGATTGGAAGCTCAAGGAGCTTCTCACAGGGCTGAACTCCATTCCTCTTCCCTGTGTTCCCTTTTTTCATCATATAGTACATTTTTCTATTTTTCTTTGTTCAGTTCACTCCTTTTCATTATAGATCTGCCTAAGAGTAAACAGTAATAACAACAGGACAGAGTAGATAATGTACTGCTACACCTGTATTGGCAGGAAACAAGAAATGGCTGTGAGTTACTAGGCTTGTTTTTGCGCTTCTGAGATATTAAGTCAATTCCCAGGTCATGTACTACTTCCAACAAAGCCATACATACTCCAACAACGCAACACCTCTAAGTAGTGAAACTCACTATGGCCGAGCATTCAAAAACAGGAGTGTCTGGGGGCACACCAATTCAAATCACTATAATCAATGAAGAAGAATAGAATGTAAAATAGACTCATATAAGTGAAAATTGGTAAAAACATTAGAATGCACTTATTCAGGTGGTTTGTTTTATTAATCATGGAGAAAAACATTGAAATCTTTAATAACTAAAATGCCTAAATTTGGGAATTCTATTCTTATATCAGTCAATTAAAAATATGTTCTCACTCTCAGCATTTCTTAGCTACCTGTGATTCTTTAATTAGGGTTGAGGCCTTCTGAGTTTTCCCCTTTTGTGGTAGCATATGGATGGTATTATTGTTCAAGTTTTGTTTAGGTAACTTTGTTGGTGAGACATCATGGATGAAGCTTCTCTGACATTTCTAGGAATCACAATCTCACAACAAATGATATGTTCCTTTGGAGAGACAAGGGACTTCATTTCATGGGAGTGTTTTACAGGAAGAAAAGGGATGGAAAATGATGTAGTTATATTTTAATTTAAAAAATATTTTAAATTATAAATAAAAAACACATTCCCTATTCTATGATTGTCTAGTTAGGGTTTTACTGCTGTGAGCAGACATTATAACCATGGTAACTTTTATAAGGACAATATTTAATTGGGGCTAGCTTAGAGGTTAAGAGGTTCAGTCCATTATCATCAAGGCAGGAACGTGGCCATGTCCAGGCAGGCAAGGTACAGGCAGAGCTGAGAGTTCTATATTTTCATCTGAAGGCTGCTAGCAGACTATTGGCCCCCAGGCAGCTAGGACAAAGCTATTAAAGCCCACCACTCACAAGGCCACACCTACTCCAACAAGGCCACACCTTCCAAAAGTGCCACTCCCTGAGCCAAGCACATAGGAACCATCACAATGATCAAATATATGCATTTCAAAAGTTTGTGTGCATATGTGGGTGTAAACACTAATTAAATCAAAGCATAATATTCTAATTGCATGAGTGGATTTACTAGTTGGGCTATTGAAACTAATATATAAAAGACAATAAAAGTATTTCAAAACAATAGAATATAAAAAATAAGTGAAACAGATGCAAGTGACTGCTGGATAGCATGTTATGCATGCTTGTATCCACTTTCAAGAGTAAAGCTTGAGTGAGAATTAGCAAGCACTTGAAAATAACTTAGTCATTTATAAATAGAATGCTGTCTGTGAGAAGCAATGGCACACACAACTGTCCACATAGAATGAGTTCATTTTGGTAACTGGGATATACGTTCTATGAATAATTACATAAATCAATTTAAGCTTGAGATGAAGACTGAATTTATCGACATTCAGAAAGACTGACAGTTTTAGAAGTAAAATCCACCTTTTGCTTCACACTAGAGACTAAAAACTAGCAAGTTCACTTTAATAATCTAGTGAAATGTGAAATCTAAGAACTTTCTATTAAGTCTGAAGCATTGTAGAGCTCCCATACCCCTTCCTCTGTTGAAGATAGCTGGTTACTATAACAACCACCACTGCAGTATTACTGACACACACATGGAAACAAAAACATAACCTCAAAGTCATTGGTGTTTCTTGCTCACAGAATGACCAGATAATATAGAAACTGTCAGAGATTTGGTAAGAATTGAAGAACATGAAATATAAAGTTATTATATATAAAAAGCAAGCTAAAACCAAAATTATAACAAAGAATAGAGATGTAGCAACTAAGGAAAATCCCTGCCTTTCCTTGTTACAATAGCAGGAAAATAATACCCTATTTGCTCAGAAATGCACCACTCCCAGATGACCTGAGAACTAAATAATGAAGAGAGGCAGCTTCTTAGAAAAAAAGCAATTTCTTTTTCTCTCTTTCTGTACATAAATGCTCTCTCTCATATACAACATTTTTCGACATGGGCACACAAACATAAAAACACACACAAATATATACATACACATTTATATTCATACACACACATACACACACATATATATGTATATGAGAGGGAGAGGGAGAGGGAGAGGGAGAGAGAGAGAGAGAGAGAGAGAGAGAGAGAGAGAGAGAGAGAGAGAGAGATGAGTGTATGGTATGTTGTATGTGTGGTTGTGAGTGTGTGTATATATGGCTATTTTACTGGGACAATTTTAGAGATAGGCTATAGAGAGAACAAGCTAGATACAGGTGAAAGCAGTCTGAACCAGAGAATGAGGAAGCAGATTAGAACACTTTGCCAAAGTTTAGTATGAGGCCAAGCAGAACACTTCATTCAGATGCCAAGAGAAGCTGAATTGACTCAGTCAGCTTGGGAAATTGGATTACACAAAGACTAGAAACCTTCAGGACTAGGCCTAGTAATAAATAGAACAGAGAAGAAAAGACTCTGCACTCAACTGAGGCTTTGTATTTGCACAGCATGAGTATGGGTGTCATCTCATTATTTCATCAGAGCAGATTAAAATGACATTTACATTAATATACACTGAACTTCGTTCCCATCTTACTAAATTTAACATCAATTAATTGTTTGCTTGCCTCCAATTCCCTGGGCTCAGGTACTCACAACTTCTAGGGAAGCAATAGTTTTATATACCACACATAAATAAGGTGGTATATAAAATTATCTTGTCCGTGGCTCCTTTTACTTAATGTACAGATCTCCAGTTCCTCCCATGTTGTTGTAAATGGTAGAATTTCATGGTTATTAGAACTACATTATTTGCACACTTATAATGATTTAATACTGCTGTTTTACTGTTGAGTAATAATGTGTGTCTGAGAACTCCATATCTTTTCCTTTTATTCGCTAAATGTAAATACCTGAAATTAAAAATGAAAACAAAACATACACCATACATATGAATTTTAAAATGAGTCAATAGCTCCAAGATGAGCTAATACATGAATTCTCAATAACAAATTGATTGTATCTGCCCTTATTCATAGCCTCTGTGTGGATGAAAGAGGAAGATCATGAGTTTGAAGCAAGCCCAGGACAAATGTCTTTTTTTTTTTTTGAGGCCAGCCTAGGATACATAATGTGATCCTGTCTTAATCAAAGACAGAAAAACCAAATAGCAATAAAAATATTTGAAGTAGCCCTGGTATATGTGTACTTTTATTCAGTTGGCAACTTAGTATTCTTGTTAAACAACACCTAATGTCATATTTGTATGTGTTACTAAATAAATGTATTTCCTTCTACATGATAATATAGTGACCTAAAACAGTTTTCCTCAATTAACTGGAGCTGTTTTTATAGCTGTAAGAGTAACTATAAAAATGACAACCTCTTATTTTAGCTCAGCTTTTTTGAAAGCAAGTAGTCCAAATAGCTCATTTTAGAAAGAAGCAAAAAATGCATCTGTGACCATCTTGTCTCTAGTGAGTTCATGTACAACAAGTTCTAAGCCATGACAGTATTTTTGTAGCTAAGTGACAAGCCTCTGAAAATAGAGGTTTCCAAGGAAAAATACTGGTCAGCTTTAGCTGCACCACTGATCCTCTCATCTAGGCTTTGAAAACATCTGATGGTTATTTGATTTGGTAAATAGCGAACTACAGAAAGGTGGCAGTGAGCACTAGAAAGCAAGGGAGGACACAGGTTTGGAGAGTTGGTTTTATATAACAAAGCAATAGCTGTAATTCATTTTATTGATTGCCTACTGTGTTAACAAAGGTTCGCAGAGATTACATAGCCCACAGCTTTGTACCACCACCTCTCTTTCAATACAACAGGTTTGTTCATGCAATAAAAACAGTATTCTATGTGCTGAACAGATACAGTTTCTGCTTAACAATATGAAGCATTGCACACAAATAATTTTGTAATGGTTACACAAATATTTGGTTTAATTTACTGAATATTTTCGCAGTAAGAGGAACTCATTCATATACAAGGTTACTATTGTTAATTCTCCAGTTTTCTAAGGGAGCTCGAAGCCTGAATTTAAACTTCTGGTTTGGATATAGAAAAGATCGCAAAAGGCAAAAGAATGTGAGATTACCAACTATTGGACCACAGAGCAATTTTTCAGCAATTCGAAGAATAATTTTGATATTGATACTGGGGCCCTGAGCTCTTCATCAGTTTGATGTTGATTATGCAAAAGTCCCATGTCCAGCTTTCCTGGCCCTTGCAACCTTTGGCAGAATCTGGGCCATATTAAATCCATGTATACTGGTGTCTGTGTCAGTCTAACAGCATATCAGTTCCTTAGTCCTCCTCATCTCTAGAAGCTTTTGTGTTTGCTCAAGTACTACTTAGAATAGGGCCTTTTATTCCCCATCCTACATATCCACACCCGAGTAATCAGTCCAAGCCTAATTCAAATCTCTTTTTAGGGAAGTTAGCCTGCTCACAGAAGACCTGAGTAACCTCTCCCTCAATATAAATCTTTTTTTTAATTTTTATTTTCTATATTCTATGTTTACATTCCGAAGGTTTTCCCCTTTCCCAGTTACCCCCCACCATATGTCCCATAATTCCTTCCCCCCCTGCTATCTTAACCAAACCAGTAACTATTCATTTAGCCCACATCTAGGTTCCTGAGTGATTCTTACTCATCTCTCTTTGTATTGACTGAAGTAATACAGGGAAAATAGCTTAATTAACAACAAATTCCACAAGAACTAACACATTTCTTCTTCTTTGCATATACATATTCATAATATATATTATATATATTGTATACATATATGTATATTTACTGTGAACACAATAGTAGTAGTCATGAAAACCAGCTACATATATTGACCAGTTATCATTGTTAACAGGGAAGCAATAAGTGATTTTAAATCTAAATCCCATTATCAAGACAATTTCTTGTTGTTTTGTTGTTTTGTTTTGTTATGCTTTGCCTTTTTCCAGACAGGGTTTCTCTGTGTAGCACAGGCCATCCTAGAACTCATCCTGTAGACCAGCTTGGCCTCCTACCCAACTCACAGAGATCCTCCTGTTCCCGCATTTGAAGTACTGTGATGGAAGGCATGGATAAGCATGCCCTGCAATACTTGATACTTTTAAGATAACACATTTAAGATTTTATAATGCCATCTTCTTTAATATTAGCGTACAGAAAATATGAGCTAAATTGTTAGCTCAACTCTATAGTTGAAGAAAGTAAATCCTAGTAAGTTTCCCAAATGTCTAAAGACAAAATGAAAAAAATTTAGTTGAAAGTTCCAACTGCCCTTACTTGTAGTTCAGGGGTTGCCACTGAAGGGCTCTAACAGGCCCACACACAGCAAACATGGCATTGATGGGGCTTTCTCTTCCTCTTTGGTGTTTTGCTAAACTACTAGACTTATTATTTGGCCACTTCCTTATTCCTGAAACACTCCCGTGTCTGATTACCAAGATTTGGACTGAATGAAATTTCTTATTTGGCCACACTCTCTACCTATCTTCAGTGAGGAATTACCATCTCACTAGCACAGACTTCCCATCTTTCACTTTGAAACCAGCTCCTGCCAAGCCACTTGCTGTGATTTCTGCCCAATTCAGATTCAGCCACCCTGTCTGTCTTGCTTAATAAGGATCTCTTAGTGTCAGAAATTGGTGTTTGGGTGATGTCTGTGCCTAATCTGGGTCCTTTCAATATTCAATAATCGACAGAAATGCGAGTTGTAGAAAGCCCCATGTTTTGTAAGATAGAAATAAGGAAACAGTGAAACAGCAAAAGGCAGTGGCTGAAGTAGTTATATTACCTACAAGGGATAAGCAAAAAAAAAAACTTTTTTTTTTTACTAGCTGTAATAAACTAGCTCTTTTTTCATAGGCTACTCAGAATCTCCAGGGTTTTTGTGATGTGTGTGTGTATGTGTGTGTGTGTGTGTGTGTGTGTGTGTGCATGTGTGTGTGTGTGTTGGTGGTGGTGTTGTTGGTGGTGGTGGTGGTGTTTGGTTTTGTGTTGAGTGGTAGAGGTGTGTGTGTGTGTGTGTGTGTGTGTGTGTGTGTGTGGCAGTGGAGGATTAGCCTGGTTTTGGATTTAACTTTCTTAGAGTTCCTGTTTAATTCTGTGCCTCTTCCCAGGAAGGACTTCTTTGATCTGCCCCATTGTGAAATAATGCAGGAATCCAATCCACAAATAGTTGCCTGCCCTAGATTTGTTCAACATTGAGAATCATTGCTGCTTAAATGAATTAACCCCAGTGAGAGAGGATCTGTGATCCTTGCCAGACAAAATGTGAACTTGTTCAGAACTTTGACTTAGAAAGCAAGCTTTCCAGGGTGATGGGATCTGGTAACAAGAGACAATATCATGATTAAGTCAGGCACTTGAGTGTGTTCAATGGAATGTTTAACACTAACAGAAAACTAGTAAGAGACTGTTTCTGCTCATACCAAGGTCAGTGAGTTCCAAAGCCTTGCTGTTTTCCATTTCAATGGTAGAATGAGAACTTGGCCTATAGAAGCAAGTCAATCTGACAACCTGTGCTATTACAAGACAAGTTTGTCTACAAGTACTGTAAGGGTCTATGATTCTCTGAAGAGTGATACCCCAGACTCAAATAGTATGTAAATGCAGAGTATTTTATTCTGCAGACAGGATGGGGTCAGTCCCCATTACCAGAATAGACAGACACCCAAGTGAGCAGGCCTGCATTAAAGATATTAGGGAAGTCTGGTGTAGGTGACTTTTATGTTAATCTGTTGGGTCCATCTCTACAAACATTCCATTACCTGAGTGTGGGGGCTGGAAACTTGCTAGAGAGGTCTGGAAACTGCTGCTGAAGAAGTAGTTGAGGAAGTCTGGTACCTATTGCTGACCCATTGTCCTTGTCTCAGGCCAGATGGCAACAGCTTCTGAGACTTGGACTTGCCTGCAATTTACCAGTTCCGAAACAGAACAAGGGAACCTCCAGACACTACTTTTAATAAGGTTGACCTTTATAAGGTTGCGTTCTTTGTGACAAGCTGTGTCACAATAAAATCTAGAGGAAACAAAACTAATGAGTTCTAAAAATATGAGGTGCAATGCAAACACTGTGATTTTATAGACACCTAATCTCAATTCAGCTCATAAATCCTAAACACAATGTGAATTCTCTCTCTCTCTCTCTCTCTCTCTCTCTCTCTCTCTCTCTCTCTCCTCCTCCTCCTCCTCCTCCTACCCCTTCTCATCCCCTTGTCTGATAGGTTATTTCTCTGCTATCACTGGTGTAATGAGCAAATTTATGCCAGATTATAGGATATAAAGGCAGATTTATTGGGAAGCTACACTCTGGTGGGGGAGTTCACTAAACCCAAGGACTGAGGTCAGGGAAGTTACCACAGGGAGAGAGGGAGAGATGGGGTAAGAGAGAAAAATAGAGAAAGGGCACATGAGCAAAGAGAAGAGAAGGAGAAGAGGAAGAAGTAAAGAGAGACGAAAATATCTGGATTATATAGGGAGGATCCTCTGTGGGAAGAAAAGCTCAGCCTCAGGGCTGGTGAGTTCAGAGTTTGAGGCAGGGTGTATCAAGTAGGGGCTGAGGGATGCTGGGAAACCCTGGAGACCAAGTACCAGGTCTGCTTTGGTATAGATAGGAAACTTGTCTCATGGTCCAGAAACCAAACATTATCAACATCCTGATTCATACATGCTGAATGCCTCAAGGCAAGCACAATCGCTGTCATATCCTTGTTTATGATAATTCATTTGGGTTTTAAACATGGTGATAGTCCTTCCTTTTCTTCAGAACAAAACTATTCTCCATGCTCTTTCCCTACTTAGAGGGAATTGTTGTCTCATTTGCACAAAAGGTCAATGGCCTACCAGATTGGCATAGCAACTAGGTGACATCTATATCTGCCTTAAGTCTCAGCTTTAGCAGAAAACTATTGTTAGGATCCTGTCTAAAACAATTCTTCATCTTATTTTTCCATTTCTCAAAGTGAAACTAACTCGTATAACCAAAACCTTAGTTATTAAATTTTCTGCTTTTAAATCTATTTGTCACACACAGTTCCATAACACTGACTGTTTCTCTTAGCTCCATTCCACAATCATTAATGTACTTTCCATTATTTTCTGTTAACTGGGATGATTTTCCTCCGATGACTTTCAAGCTTCTATTTCTCCACTACTGTCAACCCTGCTGTGTTCTCTCCATACCTACTTATGATTAATATGTCAGCTGCCAATTATTGGAGAGTGAAGACTAAATTTTCAATTTCCCCTTCCGTGATGATCATCAATGTAATTTTCTGGGTCATTTGCATAATCAATATGGACCAGGGACTCCTCTTGGGAAGAGTTATTTTTTCCCTCTTATTTCTACAGCTTCTCAGTTGTACTCCCTCAGCCTCTGCAGTTAACAGTTGAATCTTACTACTCTCTTTCAACATTTTTTTTTAATTTTAAACCACTCTCTTATCATAACACTACAACTGGTAGAGATCCCCTACATCAGTAGCTGGTTCATGGAAAAACTTGTATAAGAGCATAAGACTGTCTCCTGGGCACAAGTATAGAGTTTGCTGCTAAAAGAAACATACTTTTAGATCCTTTATAAAAACCTGGTCTACAGTGAGTGCCTAATAGTACGTTTGTCAATGTTCTGCTCTTCCCTTTTGCATAGATGTTAGACTATTTTGTAATAGAGACTTTGGTTTGAAGAGCATACTCCAGAATTCACCAGGAACTGTTAAACCTGGAGAGCTAACTTCCTACCAAAATTCCTATGTTTTTGAAGCTTTTCTCGACAACGCTTTCACCTGATCTGCCTATTGATAGTTGAAGCATTATCTCCTAATCTTTCATACCTTAAGAGATTATCACACTGCAAGCACCCAACTTGCATCATGTTATCATTCCTTGCTTCTGTCTATGCTCACAGAGACATAGGAATACTTTCACTGGAAAACATATGAATGTTCATCCTTGCTTCAAAAGTCCCTGACAAGTTGCCTCACTGATTTACCCAGTATCAGAAAGCTTTTAGGTGATTAACTGATGAACTAATTCAAATCACTGCTTCCATCTTATGTTTTTCAGAATTACTCATGCTTTCCACAGCTCCTGCCTTTATCTTTCTTTTTTTTTAAACAACTTTTTTTTTGCTTTAAATATTTTACTTTATTTTTTTTATTTTCTATATTCTATGTTTACATTCCAAAGGTTTTCCCCTTTCCCGATTACCCCCCCCCCCCCATATGTCCCATAATTCTTCTCTCCCCCCCTGCTATTACCCCCCCCACACACACACGATTTCTCTGTTCTGGGTCTACAATACTGGATCCAATCTTTACAGGCCCAGGGTCCTCTCCATTCTTCTTCTTCTTGGAAGTCATTTGACTTGCTAATTGTGTCTTGAGTATTTAGGGCTTCTGGGCTCATTAATATCCACTTATGAGTGATTGCATTTCATGTGTATTCTTTTGTGATTGGGTTAGCTCACTTAGGATGATATTTTCCAGATCTAACCATTTACCTACAAATTGCATTAATTCATTTTTTTTAATTGCTGAGCAGTACTCCATTGTATAAATATACCACATTTTCTGTATCCATTCCTCTTTTGAGGTATATCTGGGCTCCTTCCAATTTCTGGCTATTATAAACAAGGCTGCTATAAAAATAGTGGAGCATGTGTCCTTATTGCATGCAGGGGAATCCTCTGGGTATATGCCCAGGAGTGGTATGCCAGGGTCCTCTGGAAGTGACATGCCCAATTTTCTGAGGAACCGCCAAACTGATTTCCAGAGCAGTTTTACCATTTTGCAATCCCACCAACAGTGGAGGAGTGTTCCTCTTTCTCCACATCCTCGCCAGCACTTGTTGTCTCTTGAGTTTTTAATCTTAGCCATTCTGACTGGTGTGAGGTGGAATCTCAGGGTTGTTTTGATTTGCATTTCCCCCTATCTTTCATGTTGATAATCCTAAGGGGGTGTCTCTTAAATTTAACACTACCTTAATACCTTCTTTAATAACATTTATTAACTTTTATTAACATATATTTTGCAGGTAAGTATTAAACATAAAATCACTGTACAACCAAATATTAGATGGAATTCTGGGAGTTGGGAAAAGAATTGAAGGACTTGAAGAGGTCAAGGACACCACAGGAAGACCAACAGTATCTGTAACTGCCTGCAGCTACTGCAAGCAGGGTCCCTGGAAGAGAAGCTGGGGCTAGATAGAGGGCAGTAAAAATGAATGAAGGCCAGGACAACTCAATTGCTGATCAACGTCCCAAGTTTTTTGCAGTTCTGACAATATAAGGGTTCTCAGGTCGACTCTCTTGAGACTGGCTCAGTGTGTGTTAGTTCTACAGTTCCACACTACTCAGCAGATAGCCTGCTGGCAGATCAAGACTTAACCTTGATCCCAGCGCTCTGCCCAAGGCTAGCACCAGATGTTGGCTCCTGGCTCACAGGTATTAAACAGGAAGCTGCATTGTTCTATGGAGAACAAAGGGCCAGACCCTCAAAGGCTGGATTGTAGCTAGCCCCAAGGCTGGGGGGTGGGGTGGAGGGCACAGTTCCTGACACTGTAAAAATGGCTCACTACACATATCAACTAAGCTGGACCCTTGGCGGATCCCAAAGACTGAATCATCAATCAAATTGTGAACACACGTTGACCCTAGACCTCTGCACATACATAACAGAGGAGCATCTTTTTCTTACTGCTGGTCCCTCAACAACTGGAGGAGAGACTGTCCCTGAACCAGTGGCCTGCCTACCTGTAGATCTCTCTCTCCTAAATGGACCACCCTGTCTGGCATCAGTAGGAAAAGATCTGCTAAGACAAAGTCCTACAGCAACATGATGTGCGTGTGTGTGTGTGTGTGTGTGTGTGTGTGTGTGTGTTTGAGAGAGAGAGAGAGAGAGAGAGAGAGAGAGAGAGAGAGAGAGAGAGAGAGAGAGAGATGCTAGTGGGGGTGCCACCCAGAAGAGTGCTTCCTTTTCTCAAAAGTAAAAGAGAAGGTAGAATGGGGAAAAGACTTGCGAGAGGCTTACTGGGAGGAGTGGGGGCTGATATAGGGATGTAAAATGAATGAATTAATAATAAATAAATAAATAAATAAATAAATAAATACACAAATACATAAATAAAATGGGGTCAGTGGTCTTCCAAATTAATCTGAAACATGCATCATGTCATACCAATTAGAACTCAGTAAATATATTTTCACATTCTCAACTATCACTAGTTACTACTTTAATAATAGTTTACAAAACATAGACTAATATATGGAATTTGCTATGAGTAGTTACTCATTTCTCTTTTGAAATGTAGAATTAAAAAAAAGTAGTTTCCACCTACTTACAAGCAAGCAAATAGCTTTTTTCTGAGTACCAAAAAGAGGCAAAATTTCAGCCTTGGAAATAAAACATTAACAAGCAAACAGTCATATTTCAAGCATTATCTGTTACACTACAGAGAAAGGTAACATATATATCTAACTTATAGTATCACTAGGTCAATTTCTGGTTGATATGGTATACCTGTATTCATTACTGGAGTAGGTCAACAGAAATTAATCTGAGGAATGCCTATGTTTGTCTCTGCTTTGGGAAAATGAACCACATGCAGGAAGATGACAATAAAGAACAAGCAAAGAAAATAACAGTAAAATTAAATAAAAAGTTAACACAGGCTCAGGGAAAATAAAGATGGTTCATGGAGGAAAAAACAAAACAAAACAAAACAACAACAACAAAAAATCCCGTGACATTTATTGAGAGCCATTTTTTAATCTATCAGCCAAAATGCATAAAATTGATCTCTCCAAATCCCAGTCTACATGAGATCTCTGTTCTAACTCTGGGGCTTATTGCCCAGAGACTTTCCTGAGCAGCATTTGTCAGCATGCAACAGAGGTAGAACTCCTTGGTGATCTGCCTAAATTGAATAAGCATTGGATCTTACTGCTATTCAGAAAATGAGAAAGGAAATTGGAAGGCAGAGTGACTAGGGAGAATGAACACAGAGAAAGTAATTACATCTAACAAGTGCATCATTTGAAACCTTCAGGATTGCAAATTCATATAGCGCGAAATCCCACCTCAGCATGTAACCTGCAAATTGTAGCAAAACTCTTGTTAAAAAGGACCGTGGGATTCAAAATAAGGAGGATTTTTCCCCTTATGTTTTACTATCTCACTTACTGAGTGTTACTTTGTGATGAAATATGCTTTCCACATACTATCTCTTTGAATACTTCCCAGAAGATTATGATTAAATATTTCAGCATTTTGCAGATACACCTATAATCTACAAAGGCTACATGTAGTTATTCAAATTGGACAAAAAGTGATGGGGCCATGCTCCAAACTCAGACAAAATTCTGATGTTTAGACCTTTATGGATAAGTATTTAATGTTACAAAACTGTAATTAGTTACTTTTAAAATATTTTTATGATCATATGACCATATTAGCACTTAATTTAAGTTTTATAGTTATATATGTTAAAAGATAATTGCATAAGTAAGAAAATAAATGCATAATTATCCTTATTTTTAAATAGTTAACAATGTGAACATTACTTTTTTAAAGATACTTCTTTTTACTCTCAACTTAGAAAAATCATAATTTGGTTTCTTAACCAGTATACTACCAATGTACTTGGGACTTACTTACTTTCATTTATTATCTACAATCAAACAATTCCATGACTAATAGCATCTGATATATTTCACCTTTTATTTCTCTCAAATATTTCTTTCTGGACAGTGTCCTTTCAAGTGGACACAGTGATTGCTCATGACAATTATAACTCTGCATAATGGTTTAAAACAATAGCAACAAAAAATAAGGACATTCCAGAAGACACCAATTTCTAGCTATGGCAATTTACATTAAAAATTCTAAACATGAATGTCTAGTTCAGACCTTTCTTAGCCAGTGAATTTGGAAATATAAAGAAAATGTCATATAGGATAACTGTCAAGAGAGCAACAACAACAATAATAAAATCCTCACAATAATTACTTTGATGTTTCAGGAAAAATCACAGCATACTCTATAATATGCATTCTATTGATGGATATACCATCCAATATAAAACATTTCTTGCTCAGTAATTCTTTCATCAAACATTTGCATGTTTCCTAGAAAGTGTTTAAATAGCTTTCAAAGTTACTTGTTTTTTTTCCACTCACATTAGTTACTTATTTGAAGAATCAGCTTATTAAATTGATCAACTGTCTTCAGCAAAATCATTTTATTTTGAGCTCTTTGGAGGATACTTGTTAAAAAAAAATCCACATGCTATAAATAGCACCTGTTAATAACAAGGCCCATGAAAATTTTAATGCTTATTTTGCTATAAAAATATATTCCTTCTCATTCCTTTATTCTGATTATTCCAATTCCATTCCAATAAAATGTTGTCATGATCCATTAGGGGAAGAAGCATTATTAACAGTAGGTCAACAATGTAAAACCTTTGTATATTTAAAATCAGGAGCTTAGAGGATAGTTGAAAAAGATATTTGCCTGATGACGAGAAGGAATTTTGACAGAAGGGCCATAGACTTAGATTGCTCATCTTCTAGCTCTCTGTGGTCATGAATTGAACACTTTCTGATTCTTTATTCAAGTCAACAGGAAGAAATCTTCAATGTAATATCTTAGATTAATAATCATTATGGTATCTGAATGAAGTTATTACTTAAGATGATTTACTGCTACCTCTTAACTTCAATTGTCTTATTAAAAGGACATCAACCAAATGAGACTTTTATTTAGGCAACAAAAAGCAGAAAGTGTTTCTAAAATGTGAGAATACAAAAAATACTTCTTTATCTATTGATGTCTCTCTCTGTCTGTGGTGTGTGTGTGTGTGTGTGTGTGTATGTGTGTGTGTGTGTGTGTGTGTGTGTGTATCTTATGTCTCTATCTCTATATGTCTATTTCTGTATCATCATCTATATATTTATACATCATTTTCCCTCAAAGCAATATTATTCAATTATATAGTCATAAACAATCTTTATTGTTGCTCTATTCTGTGCCAAATACTGTAAAAACAAATACTGAGAACACAGTTGATAAAATATGATTCGTAGCTCTCTCTAGTGAAGCAATACACATAAACAATTGAGCGTTGTAGAATAATTCAATTGTTAAATTAGCAATACTTAAAAGTCTAACACACACATCTGCTTTGAACCTTGGTATTTATGGGAGTGTTTTTGATTACTCATCATAGGTGCAGAGTTTGTGTTAAAGTGGAGTCAAAACAGAAGACAAAGGCTAAAATCTAAGGAAACATTAATGCTGAACAGTTAAAAGAGTGCTGTTAAAAATAGTTCTTACTCTAGAATGGGGTTAGGCTGAGACCTAAGATGAATGCCTACACCCATATTCTTTTGGGATTCTCTTCACAGATGAAGCAGTAATATCACAGCTCACTCATTTTAAGGTCCTTAGATTGACCTCATTTCACAAATGATAAGCTTAAAAATGTGTGTACAGATGATTATTGATCAGAGGCACACTTCACACTACATTCAGCAAGTTGCTGTAGTTCCTGGTGAGAGTAAACTCAACAGTTCAACTTTCTGACATCTCAAGTTTAAGGAGACAAAAGCACCTTCCTGAGTCTAAATGTCATGACTTACATGAGTTTCTTGCTGTGCATTTCAGAGAAAAATGTCCTTGTCTCAGTCAAGCAGAGAAATAAAGCTAACTTTCTGATAGATTTCAAGATTTTTTGATACGTTTTCATTCAGTATTTAATATGTCAAACTCACAGTTTCATTTTTTGCAGTATTTTTTAAAACTTACTTGCACAGGAATGTCTTTGTGTGATGTATGTGCCTTTAAGTAAAAATCACATCAGGGGCCCGAACTGGTTAGTGGATGTCCTGTAGCTGGAGTTATATGGAGTTATGAGCTACTCAACCTATGTTCCAGAAACTGAATTCAGATCCAGGAAAGAGAAGTACCCATTCAGTTGTCTCTTCAGCCTCTAAGTTCTTGTTATGGCTTAAAAAGCAAAAACAAACAAAGCAACTGATTTCTTTATGGCACGATTATACCTGTGTGGTTTTAGCTGACACCTCCCTCATTTTCTCCTCTTCCCTATAGTTCCATGCTCCATCACTAGGAAACCCAGCATCAAAAATGTCTACTCCCAGCATCCCCCTTTCCCTTTCCCTTTCATGTTACACATATCCCATTACCCATGCTCTTGTAGTGACACAATATCTTTTATTTAATCACTAAGATCAGTTTACACTTACTCAGATGCTTAGTCCAGCTTCTATGTACTCATCACATATGCTGTGCTCTTGGACAACATTTGACTTCAGGACTCAATATTCTTGTAGATATTAGGCTGCCCACTAATAAGCTCACTTAAGGTCAGGGCCAAAACATCTGTGTCTCCTAAAACTATGTCATTGTCTGAGGCAATTGTGAGCTGATGGTTGGTTCATACTTCTGGACAAAGTGAAATGAAATATATTGCATTATACTTCTCATGAATCAGTATATAACACCATTTTATCTGTTGACCAGAAGAAATGTAACTTGAAATATAGATATGTAACATGTAGACTTGCATGCTTTGCATATAAAAGGAAAATAATGGCAAAATCTTTATATTAATTATATGTGGGGGGGTCATCAATATAGGCACCACTGGAACTAAGGAAAACAGATCCCCTATAACCAGAGCTACAGGTGGTTGTGAACTTCCTGAGCTGGGTGCTGAGAACCAATCTGCTTCCACAGTAAAAGCATCACTCTGTATCTTAAGTGTAGGCACATCTCTCCAGCTTCTTACACTGTTTGTTTTTTTGTGAATTATTTCATTTATTTACATTTCAAATGTTGTCCCTCTTCCACAATTCCTCCACCCCATCCCACCTCTACTCTGCCTCTAAGAGGGTGCTCCCCCACATACCCACTCCTGACTTATCCCTTTAACATCCCCCTTCACTGGGGCAACAAGTCTCCATAGATCCAAGTGCCTCCCCTCCCATTGATGGCAGATAAAGCAGAGTGGAGCCATGGATCCATTCATATGTACTCTTTGGTTGGTGGTTTAATCTCTGTGAGTTTTGAAAGGGTTCAGTTAGTTGATAGTTTTGTTCTTCCTATGGGGTTGCAATCCCCTTCAACTCCCTCAGTTCTTCCCCTAACTCTTCTATTGAGGTCCTTGGGCTCAGTCCAATGGTTGGCTTTGATATCTGCATCTCTCTTAGCCAGGTGCTGGAAGAGCCTTTCAGAGGACAGCTATACTATGTGTCTGTCAGTAAATACTTCTTGGCATCAGCAATACTGTGGGGTTTGTTTTCTACCCCAAGGTGGGGGCAGTTGTTGGATAGTCTTTCCTTCAGTCTCTGCTTCATTTTTTTGTTCCTTTGATTCCTCTAGACAGGAACAAATTGGGTTAAAGATTTTGAGATGTGGGGCCCCATCCTTCAACTAGGGACCATATCAACTGGACGTTGTCTTGTCAGGTTTTATCTTCCTGCTGATGGGTATTTGGCTCCCATTGGGTCCTGGGAGCCTCTCGCATCCCTGGCATCTGGGACTTGCTAGTGATTCCCCTGTTCCCCACCCTACACTGTTACTTATCGCTATTCATTTTCTTGACCCTTTGGACTTTTCTTCTGTCTCTTCCCATACCTGATCCTGCCCTCTTTCTTCCTCCCCTTCCCCTCTTCCACCCAGGTGCCTCACGTCTCTGTCTCCCGTTATTATTTTGTTACCCCTTCTAAGTGGGATTGAAACACTTTGGCCTTTCTTCTTGTTAAGCTTCATATGGTCTACGAGTTGTTGAACATCCTTAGCTATCAGGGAAATACAAATCAAAACAACCCTGAGATTGCACTAATCAGAATGGCTAAGATCAAAAACTCAGGTAACAGCAGATGCTGATGAGGATGTGGAGAAAGAGGAACACTCCTCCATTGCTAGTGAGATTGCAATCTGGTACAACTACTTTGGAAGTAAATCTGGTGATTTCTTAGAAACTTAGAAATATTTCTACTTGAAGACCCAGCTATATCACTACTGGGCATATACCCAAAAGATGCTCCAATATATAACCAGGACACATGTTCCACTATGTTCATTGCTGCCTACTTAGGATAGCCAAAAGTTGAAAACAACCTAGATGTCCCTCAATGGAAGGATGGATACACAAAATATGGTACATTTATACAATGGGATACTACTCAGTTATTATAAATGACGAGTTTTGCAGGCAAATGGATGGAACTAGAAAATATCATCCTGAATGAAGTTACCCAGACCCAAAAGGACATAAATGGTATATACTCACTGCTAAGCAGATATTAGCACAAAAGTTCAGAATACCTTATATTATTCTTAATGCAATGTATTATATTTACTGAAAGACATAATCAGATATGTAAAGATATTTGTATCACAAAAGACAAATGCTCTGCTGTTTTCATACAGACATTATTATAATGTACAGGACTTCCTTCCTGTGCACTTTGTATCCCTTGGGGTTCATATAAGCAATCATAAGATGTCTCCTATAGAAAGACTTAACTCTCCCTTTTTTCTCTATCAAAGACTCCCCTTCTTATGTTTATTTTTCAAATTAGGGAATTGATAAAATTCAAGTCTATTTATATCTAAATTCATATCTCACGCTTAACGATTTCATTTTATGTCTCTGTGTAGTTTCAGCTGGGCATAAAATAAACCAGAAAATGAAAATTCTAGCAGATAAGTTAGGATCTCTTCCAAAACTCCCAGATCTGGCCTCTCTATCTCAATTGCTACTAAGTGAATTTCTATCCTCCAGCTGTTTCCTGGTATGAGTATCTAAAATTAGTGTGCTCTTTCATATTCCAATCTCTGCTCAGCATATTGGGGGTTCCTTAACACTCCCACTGTTGCCTCTGACTTTATCCTCCTACAAGTCACTCTTCAGCTTACTGCCATATGAAAAAAATGCACCTTCACAATACTAAAACCCTCTTGTGCCTTTTTATTCTTTACAATAATAAATTCCAAATCCTTACTCTGATTTAGGTTTCTGAAGATATGACTTGCTTTTCCAGTATTTACATTCACTTAAGCGATTAATGGTGCACCATGAATAAAACTAAGTGGTCTTCCAAACATGTTCACAGATGAACAAATGCTAACAATGCAATATAGAAGATTATCATTGTGATGAGTCAGAATTTATAGACAGCAAAAGAATATTCTGAACTTAAGCATACATTGCTCCAAATGAGCAAAGGTAGTGAACACAGCTGACAAGGAAATTTGCATACACGCACACCACTAAGAAAAGAAAAGTATGTATGTTTATCTGCCTATGCAGTACTGAAAGCAAAGAAAAACTGCATCAAAATATATAAGAATTTTGAAAGTATTGCAAATCAAATTGTCATACTTATAATTGGTATAATATACTTAGCTTCACCTTATTTGAATTACAAAACAACGTTTTTATGGCAATTAGATGAATGTAAAAAAGTTCTTTTAGACAAAAAGCATATATATATGCAATCATAAATTTGTGCAAGAAATTTTGTTACTCTTATTGAGTTTAGCTTAAAAAAATCCTGCTCTAATCAATATTTAATTTCCTTGTTGTTTGGTGTGTATCTAAAAGTTGTATCAGAAAAACTTCAAACCTAGTATATATTCTATGAGAAGAGATTTATAGCCTAAAGGCAAATTCTTACTCTTAGAATAATAATAGGTCAATTATAAATTAGCTCTTACAATAGAATACACCGAGTATTTCTTTTATTAATGTGTATGTGTGTGTGTGTGTGTGTGTGTGTGTGCGTGCGCGCGCGCGCATGTGCCCGCGTGCTTGCTTATAGTTTCAAAGAATAATGCTCTGAAAGATATCCACAGATGATACTTCAGTCAAGGACTACAGCTACAGAAGTATAAAGGTTAAAAAGTAGATACTCCCTGCAGGCAGCTGCCATATTGCCTGCAGCTTCCCACCCAGCTGGTGGTGGGGAAGCCGGAGTGTCACCCAGAGTGCCAGGTGCTCAGAACCATCAGGCGGCGGCGGCGGAACCAGGTACCTGAGACAGCCCGAGCTTAAGACCTTCGGGGACTCAGGCCTGGAGTGGGAGTTGGGCACAGAATAGCGGGTGCACTCTGCACTCGCGGGGCGGACCCCGAGCTCGTGCAGGCAGCTGCCATATTGCCTGCAGCTTCCTGTCCAGCTGGTGGTGAGGAAGCCGGAGTCAGCCAGTGTGCCAGGTGCCCAGACCCAGCCGGAGGCCAAACCAGCCTCCCATCCAGCCAGTGGCAGGGAAGCTGGAAACCGGACCCAGCCAGCTTCCCAGCAGCTTGGGACCAGCAGGCGGAACCAGATAACTGAGATATCACAACTTTAAGACCCCTGGGGAAACAGGATATCAGACAGCAAACCCTGAGCAGGAGCAGTGCAGAGCAGCCGCCCAACAGGCGGAACCAAATACCTGGGATATCCTAAGTTTAAGACCTCCGGGGACTCAGGCCACCTGTCAGCAATCTGTGAGCAAGACCCCCGCAGGACAGTGATTCAGGTATCCCAGTCGCTGGGAAATAGCCTTACAACCCCACAGGAGGGTCAAGCACCAGCTAGTATCTACAGGACCAACTAACACCAGAGTTAACCAGATGGCAAAAGGCAAACGTAAGATCGCTACTAACAAAAATCAAGACAATATGGCAGCATCCGAACCCAGTTCCCCAACAGCAATAAATATTGGATACCCCGAAACACCAGAAAAACAAGACTCAGATCTAAAATCACTGGTCAGGATGCTGATAGAGGAACACTTAGATAAATCTCTTAAAGTAATACATGAGAAAATAGATCAAAAGCTAGAAGCCATTGCAAGACAAACACAATTAAATCCCAGATATCTCAACACACCAGAAAAACAAGACTCAGATCTAAAATCACTGGTAAAGATGCAGATTGAGGATCACTTAGATAAATTTCTTAAAGTAATAGAGGAGAAAATAGATCAAAAACTAGAAGCCCATACAAGGCAGACACAAAAATCACTTAAAGAAATCCAGGAGAATATAGAGCAAAAAATGAATCCCAATAAGGGGGAGAAACAAAAATCACCTAAAGAAATACAAGAGAACATGGGTCAACGAGTAGAAGTCATAAAGGAGGAAACACAAAAATCCCTTAAAGAATTACAGGAAAACACAAACAAGCAACTGAAAGATTTGAGCAAAACCATACAAAATCTAAAAACAGAAGTAGAAACAACTAAGCAATCACAAAGGGAGACAATGTTGGAGATAGAAAACCTTGGGAAGAAATCAGGAGTCATAGATGCAAACATCAACAATAGAATACAAGAGATAGAAGACAGAATCTCAGATGCTGAAGATACCATAGGAACCATGGATTCAACAATTAAAGAAAATGCAAAATGCAAAAAGCTGGTAACCCAAAACATTCAGGAAATCCAGGATACAATGAGAAGACCAAACCTAAGGATTATAGGGATAGATGAGAATGAAGATCTACAACTTAAAGGGCCAGCAAATATCTTCTACAAAATTATGGAAGAAAATTTCCCCAACCTAAAGAGAGAGAGATGCCCATGAATATACAAGAAGCCTATAGAACCCCAAACAGACTGGACCAGAACAGAAATACTTCCCGTCACATAATAATCAAAACCCCAAATGTACTAAACAAAGAAAGAATATTAAAGGCAGTAAGAGAAAAAGGACAAGTAACATATAAAGGAAGACCTATCAGAATTACACCAGACTTCTCACCTGAGACCATGAAAGCTAGAAGATCCTGGGCAGACCTCATGCAGACCCTAAGGGAACACAAACTTCAGCCAAGACTACTATACCCAGCAAAACTCTCAATTGCCATAGATGGGGAAACCAAGATATTCCACGACAAAACCAAATTTGCAAGATACTTATCTACAAACCCAGCCCTACAAAGGATAATAGGGGAAAAATACCAACACAAGGGGGGAAACAACACGCCAGAAGAAACAAGATAGAAACCCCATCTCATCCAACCCAAAAGAAGAGAACCACTCAAATACAAATAATAATAACAATTCCCAAAATGTCAGGAAGTAATAATTACTATTCCTTAATATCTCTTAATATCAATGGACTCAATTCCCCAATCAAAAGACACAGACTAACAGACTGGATACGGAAACAGGACCCTACATTTTGCTGCATACAGGAAACACATCTCAGTGTCAAAGACAAACACCACCTTAGAGTAAAAGGCTGGAAGACAGTTCTACAAGCAAATGGTCCCAGGAAACAAGCTGGAGTAGCCATTCTAATATCAGATAAAATCGACTTTCAACCTAAAGTCATCAAAAGAGACACAGAAGGTCACTTCCTGCTTGTCAAAGGGAAAATCCAACAAGAAGAATTCTCAATACTGAACATTTATGCGCCAAATGCAAGAGCACCCTCATTCGTAAAAGAAACTTTACTAAAGCTTAAAGCACACATCGCACCTAACACAATGATTGTAGGTGACTTCAACACTCCACTCTCCTCAATGGACCGATCAGGAAAGCAGAAACTAAACAGGGACACAGTGAAACTAATTGAAGCTTTGGACCAATTGGATTTAACAGATATATATAGAACATTCCATCCTAAAACAAAAGAGTATACCTTTTTCTCAGCACCGCACGGTACCTTCTCAAAAATTGATCATATAATTGGTCACAAGACAGACCTCAACAAATACAAGAAGACCGAACTAATCCCATGTCTCCTATCGGATCACTATGGAGTAAAAGTGGTCTTCAATAGCAAGAAGAACAACAGAAAGCCCACATACACATGGAAACTGAACAATACTCGACTCAAGGACACCCTGGTCAAGGAAGAAATAAAGAAAGAAATCAAAGACTTTTTAGACTTCAATGAAAATGAAGGTACGACCTACCCAAATCTCTGGGATACAATGAAAGCAGTGCTAAGAGGAAAACTCATAGCCCTGAGTGCCTCCAAAAAGAAACTGGAAAGAGCATACACTAGCAACTTAACAGCACACCTGAAGGTGCTGGAACAAAAAGAAGCTAACTCACCCAGGAGGAGTAGAAGAGAGGAAATCATCAAACTAAGGGCTGAAATCAATCAAGCAGAAACAAAGAGAACCATACAAAGAATCAACAAAACCAAGAGCTGGTTCCTCGAGAAAATCAACAAGATAGATAAACTTTTAGCTAGACTAACCAAAGGGCACAGAGATAGTATCCAAATTAACAAAATTAAAAATGAAAAGGGGGATATAACAACAGAAACAGAGGAAATTCAAAAGATCATCAGATCCTACTACAAAGGCCTATACTCAAAACAACTGGAGAATCTGGAGGAAATGGACAATTTCCTAGACAGGTACCAAATACCAAAATTAAATCAGCATCAAGTAGACCAGCTAAACAGTCCCATAACCCTTAAAGAAATAGAAGGGGTTATAGAAAGCCTCCCAACCAAAAAAAGTACGGGACCAGATGGTTTTAGTGCAGAATTCTACCAGACCTTCAAAGAAGACTTAACACCAATACTCTTCAAACTATTCCACAAAATAGAGACAGAAGAGACACTGCCCAACTCGTTCTTCGAAACCACAATTACGCTGATACCTAAACCACAAAAAGATCCAACAAAGAAAGAGAACTACAGGCCAATTTCTCTTATGAATATAGATGCAAAAATACTAAATAAAATTCTTGCCAACCGAATCCAAGAGCATATCAAAACGATCATTCACCATGATCAAGTAGGCTTCATTCCAGGAATGCAGGGATGGTTCAATATACGGAAATCCATCAATGTAATCCACTACATAAACAAACTAAAAGAAAAAAACCACATGGTCATCTCATTAGATGCTGAAAAAGCATTTGACAAAATTCAGCATCCTTTTATGCTAAAAGTCTTGGAAAGAGCAGGAATTCAAGGCCCATACCTAAACATAGTAAAAGCAATCTACAGCAAACCAGTAGCCAACATCAAAATAAATGGAGAGAAACTTGAAGCAATTCCACTAAAATCAGGGACTAGACAAGGCTGTCCTCTCTCTCCATATCTTTTCAATATAGTACTTGAAGTTCTAGCGAGAGCAATCAGACAACATAAGGAAGTCAAAGGGATAAAAATTGGAAAGGAAGAAGTCAAAGTATCATTATTTGCAGATGATATGATAGTCTACTTAAGCGATCCAAAAAACTCCACCAGAGAACTTCTACAGCTGATAAACAACTTCAGCAACGTGGCTGGTTATAAAATTAACTCAAGCAAATAAGTAGCCTTCTTGTACTCAAAGGACAAGCAGGCTGAGAAAGAAGTTAGGGAAATAACACCCTTCACAATAGCCACAAACAACATAAAGTACCTTGGCGTAACTCTAACCAAACAAGTGAAAGATCTGTATGACAGGAACTTCAAGTCCCTGAAGAAAGAAATTGAAGAAGACCTCAGGAGATGGAAAAATATTTCTTGCTCCTGGATTGGCAGGATCAATATAGTAAAAATGGCCATCTTGCCAAAAGCAATCTACAGATTCAATGCAATCCCCATCAAAATCCCAAATCAATTCTTCATAGATCTAGAAAGAGCAATTCTCAAATTCATCTGGAGCAACAAAAAACCCAGGATAGCTAAAACTATTCTCAACAATAAAAGGACTTCTGGGGGAATCAATATCCCTGACCTCAAGCAGTACTACAGAACAATTGTGTTAAAAACTGCATGGTATTGGTACAGCAACAGGCAGGTAGATCAATGGAATAGGATTGAAGACCCAGAAATGAACCCACAGACTTATGGTCACTTGATCTTTGATAAAGGAGCCACAACCATCCGGTGGAAAAAAGATAGCCTTTTCAACAAATGGTGCTGGTTCAACTGGAGGTCAACATGCAGAAGAATGCGAATTGACCCACTCTTATCTCCTTGTACTAAGATCAACTCCAAGTGGATCAAGGACCTCCACATAAAACCAGACACACTGAAACTATTAGAAAAGAAACTTGGGAAGACCCTGGAGGACATGGGCACAGGGGTAAAGTTCCTGAACAGAACACCAATAGCTTATGCTCTAAGATCAAGAATTGACAAATGGGACCTCATAAAATTACAAAGTTTCTGTAAGGCAAAGGACACTGTCAGAAGGACAAAACGGCAACCAACAACGTGGGAAATGATCTTCATCAACCCCACATCTGACAGAGGGCTAATATCCAATATATACAAAGAACTCAAGAAGTTAGACCCCAAAGAACCAAATAACGCTATCAAAAAATGGGGTACAGAGCTAAACAAAGAATTTTCACCAGAAGAAATTCGGATGGCCGAGAAACACCTTAAGAGATGTTCAACATCATTAGTCATCAGGGAAATGCAAATCAAAACAACCCTGAGATTCCACCTCACTCCAGTCAGAATGGCTAAGATTAAAAACTCGAGAGACAACAAGTGCTGGCGAGGATGTGGAGAAAGAGGAACACTCCTCCACTGTTGGTGGGATTGCAAAATGGTAAAACTGCTCTGGAAATCAGTGTGGCGGTTCCTCAGAAAATTGGGCATGCCACTCCCAGAGGACCCAGGCATACCACTCCTGGGCATATATCCAGAGGATTCCTCTGCATACAACAAAGACACATGCTCCACTATGTTGATAGCAGCCTTGTTTATAATAGCCAGAAATTGGAAGGAGCCCAGATATCCCTCAAAGGAGGAATGGATACAGAAATTGTGGTATATTTATACAATGGAGTACTACTCAGCAATTAAAAATAATGAATTCATGCAATTTGTAGGTAAATGGTTAGATCTGGAAACTATCATCCTAAGTGAGCTAACCCAATCACAAAAGAATACACACGAAATGCAATCACTGATAAGTGGATATTAATGAGCCCAGAAGCCCTAAATACTCAAGGCACAATTAGCAAGTCAAATGACTCTCAAGAAGAAAAAAAGGAGAGGACCCTGGGCCTGTAAAGATTGGATCCATTATTGTAGACCCAGAACAGAGAAATCGTGGGGGGGGGAAGAGTGGGGAATAGCATGGGGGGGGAGAGGAATTATGGGACAGATGGTGGGGGGTAACTGGGAAAGGGGAAAGCCTTTGGAATGTAAACAAAGAATATAGAAAATAAAAAAATAAAAAAATAAATAAAATGTTTATATCCTAAAAAAAAAAAAAAAGTAGATACTCATCTTTAATATAAACAATTTCTATAGTTGAACCAATCAGGCTTTAGTTTTTTAAATATATTTTGACATTTGCTTTTTCTTTCTTTTTTAATTTTGGAATTTAGAACATACAAATCTGTTTGGCCTCATTTACACTCTTTAATTAGTTTAGAGATTAACAATGGCACTCATTATTTAAGCACTACAGCTCAAGATTGTGTTATTTAAGTGAAGGACAATGATGTCCCAAGCAATAAGTGAGCAATTGAGAGTTCTATAAATACCCCCCTAGAATATTCCTTCAAGTGCATTCTTCATCAGACTCAGACTTTAGTTACAATTATGTGAACAATTTCCCCATCTTGCCACTTTGCCATCTGTCCTAAAGTAATCATTGTGTTTCTACAACAATTGCATTGTGGCATCTTCATTAAGGAACAAAACACTGCTTGGAACAATTAGACTGGCATAGATGCTGTTGGCCCAGCAAGTTGCTTTATTCATAAGTCCCAAATGGTCCACATATGCTGGTCCTATTGTAGCTAAAACCAGAAGTCTGTAATTTTATATTGATTTGAAAGCACAGGATAAAAGATCAGTAAATACATTAAATCAAGACAAATAACAATTTTACATACACAGTAAAAGTCAAGATTTTTGACTCTGGAATTATGAGGACAAATTGGAAGTTTAAAACCCTCCTGTTACTAATGTGTGCACTGAACACCATTCTGTTTCAAATATCCCATTTGATTCTGACTCTTTTCCTTTGTGCCCTGCTGCCAGGACTAACTAACATTTGTGTGTTGATGTGCTTCATAAGCACTAAAGTGGGTGAGAGATTTTGTGTTTAACAATCTAATAATGTCAAGCAAATAAGAAGACTAGGAGATGTCTATTTTCAATGTGTATACATTGCAATAATTGACATTAAAATGTACATTGAATCAAGCTATTCTAATTTCTATTCTATCGTGTAATTTCATTGATCTTTAGTTTCTCTCTGGCAGGAAGTAATGCATCATACAGCAAAGAACATTTTCTTTAGTGAAATTCTCCTATGAATTTTTTCTTAATGGTCTAAAACTTAATTGAACAGGGGTGTGCATTGCTGAAAATGCAAACGGCCTTTTGAGAAACAATATGGTAATCCTACAAGAAATGTCAATACAGAACTTACTATGGAGTTAAACAACTCCACAGAAAGGTATTTGCAAACAGAAATTATAGTTATCTTTATAGCAACATTCGTCAGACTTCAAAGGTAGAAGAAACCTAAGTGTCCATTGACAGAAGAATGGATAAAGGACAAGATGTATATCAATATCAGTAGTACATAATCTCTAAGAGGAAAAGAATTTCAAAGCAAGCTACATAGTATGGATAGACTTGACAGCATGTTAAAGGAAGTAGAGCAGAAGACAGAAGGACTTATTGAAGATAAAACTAAACATAAGCATGAGTTGGGAAGAGAAAAGCAAAGAGGTGTTGAGTAGACACATGAGCAGGGGGAGGGAAAAGGACATGTGGGACCTTTTGGGGTGGGGAACCAGAAAAAGGGAAATGAATTGTAAATATAGAATATATACAATAAAAAAAAGAAAAAATGCAAAGCGGGTAGAAATTGATGGTAATAGTGGTTAGCAATGAAAAGATAGCTAAAGGCCACAAAATAATAATTGGAAAATCAAAAATGATATATTTTATTACAAATTTTTATTTAATTTTTATTTTCTATATTCTATGTTTACATTCCAAAGGCTTTTCCCTTTCCCAGTTCCCCCCCACCATACATCCCATAAAAATAGGTTTTGTTTTTTCTATTTTAGTAACTCTTTGAAATTTTCATATAATGCATTTTTAAATCTAAATATTGTTTAAGTTAGGAATTAACACATATGCCAAGTAGGTGAATTAAATGGTTATCTTTCTTATAAACTACTTTCATAGTTCAAGTATGATTCTCTAAGGAGACTATTTTTATTCATAAAGAATATAGTATTAACAAAAATTCAATCCCTTGCTTCCACAGGCACATAGTCCCTTTACTCAACTTTATTCTGGCTGCTGTTCTTTTCCTTCATCAAAATTATACATATGTTCACAAGAGCAATATGAGAAAGTCCACTCTTTCCTTTATCAGATGCAGGAATTCAAGTGCCTCCACCTAAGACAAGCAGAAACCCTGAGTTCAATTCCCAGCAAAGACATACAATCATCTGTACAGCTAGTGTACTCATATACATAAAATAAATAAATAAATCTTACAAAAAAAGAAAATAAGTACAAGTTAACTAGTATATAGCAGATAACAAAGATAGTCTGAGAAATACAATACAAAATGTTATTATTGGGCATTAATAGTCTTTTCTTTAAATAATGCATATTTTCAGTTTGGCCATAAAGGGCATTGTATAATAGTTGAAAAGAGAAGGAGAAATACAAAGGAGCTTATTGTTTCCTTTATCAAAAGTTTCTAATTATTTTGAGAATCATATCTCCTGTAGGAAATTTATTATCTAATTTCTTAAGCAGATCTCCATTTCTGAGAATATGGTTCTTTACTGAAGTTAACAATGAGTTTTATTGGGTATCATTTAACTACTCTTCTTTGTGATAGTTACCACCTGTACTACTGCATCTGATATCTTCTTATCATTCATAAGAATGATTGCGATTTTTAGCTTTTCCTTTCCCCTTGAATTAACAAGGGCAGCAGGTAAACATAAAAGCTTCCTTCTTCCATGTTGTTGTGCAGGCTTCCAGTAGAAAATGTGACCCAGAATAAAGGCATTAGTTTTCAGAGCTCCAAAGATTTGCATTAAAGTCATAGATTCCTACTCCAATTTCTTTACAGATATGTCCTCCATTTGGGGGGTTTTAGTTAGAGATGTAGTCAAGTTGGCAACTGAGAATATCAATCACAACTCCATCCTTAGCTACTTGACATATGTAATAACTAATTTTATATGTTATGTTATTAACAGTAGGGTCCTCATAGGCTCATATATTGAATGTTTGGCATTAAGGAATACTGCTACCTGGGAGGGATCCGGAAGTATGGTCTTTTGGTAGTAGATATAGTAAGTGTGTCCTTGTTGTTGGAATAATTGTATCACTGTTATTCTCTTTGCATTTTCAGAAGTCCAGGCTAGTCCCAGTGGTTCTCTCTCTCTCATTCTCTCTCTCTCTCTCTCTCTCTCTCTCTCTCTCTCTCTCTCTCTCTCTCTCTCTCTCTCTCTCCCTGCTGCCTGAAGTCTGTGTAGAGCTCTAGGCTCCTTTTCCAGCACCATATCTGCCTGTGTGCCACCAGACTTTCTGCCATGATAAAGGATTAAACCTCTGAAACTGTAATCCAGCCCCAATGAAATGCTTTCCTATATAAGAGTTATATATATATATATATATATAATATATATATATATATTATATATATATATATATATATAGAGAGAGAGAGAGAGAGAGAGAGTCATAATACCTCTTCATATCAATAGAACAATGACTAAGACAATCATTAACTTTAAAATATATCCTTTGAGGTTATAATAAAATGGCATTATTTTTCCATTTCCTCACTCCAAACACTCTCATATACTCTCATACACTAGTCCTTGCACTTTTTCAAATTTGTGGGCCCTTGTTTTATTCTGTAAATTTTCAGCTAAATTTTAATGCATAGTTCTAGAATAAAACTAAGAGCAAGTCTTTTCCCTGGAGTATTGTTCAGTAATTAACATCATTGTATTGTACTATATCCTGCTACATGCACACCATCAGGATGCCTGTCAATCACCACAGATCTGTTGCTCTTTACATCAGTTCCCAGGTCTTTGCTGTAGATACAGCTTTCTCCTCACAAGAGAGTGAATTATAAAATTGATCTGAGGTACATAATGCAATGAAAACAGGCAAAGGACAGCACTGGGATTCTCTAAATTGTCAGGGCTGCTCTGGATAAACCCTGAGTAGAGTTGCTATGGAAGAGTTGATGCCGGACTGACAATGTGACTCTGTTTGTGAATCGGGGTTTGTTTCAGGAAACACACACAATGCATGTAAATAGAATTTTGGAAACTAGATTGAGGCTGCCTGTAAATGCAGCGCTTCTGAGAAATACAGCAGTAACAGACATTTTAGTAAGATTTTGTACTCCTCTCATTTGTTAGCAAGAGCAATTAGGGCATTGGCAAGAAAGCAAGTCATCAGTTCTAATAAGCTTATTTTTCAAACCAAATAATGATCTTTAAAAAATGAATCATAATAACACAGTACTTATTTGTCTTTTAGAACAAATATGAATAGAATAACTGCCTTTTAATTCTCACTATGTTGTACTTAGGCTTTTTAGGGCCCTTTTTGTGCTGAATATTCAAGGATAATATTCATCTCAATTTTAATTTTGTTATTAGCACTCATCTGTCTTTTGGTAGCCATTACAAAGTTAGGGAAGACCTTCAGGTCATCTGCCAAGCAGCCTTGACAAAGAACACAATGCATATGCCTCTCATCCTTTGTCTTGTGTCCTTTACTGAAGACCAGATCATTTGATGAGTGGAAGTGTTCATTGGCTCACAGAGTATGAGTGTAAAATGCTGTCA
This sequence comes from Apodemus agrarius, assembly GCA_964023405.1. Classification (NCBI taxonomy): domain Eukaryota; kingdom Metazoa; phylum Chordata; class Mammalia; order Rodentia; family Muridae; genus Apodemus; species Apodemus agrarius. Next base: position 129,616,859 of record OZ030008.1, read on the forward strand.
GTCTATGGACCTTCACCAAATGTTGCCATCTTTGAAATAATAAATTAGACTAAAGTATATCTATGTGCTTGAGATTTAAATAGTACTTTTCAGCTTAAGGAAGTCTGATGTGACTACATAAGAACTGGTTTTGAATGGTTTGGAAGTCTGTTTCTCAGTATGTGTCTCACCGTGAATGTCATCTGGAAGACTGAGAGAAATGCAGAGTCTTCAGTCCCTTTCTCCAGTTATAAGACCAGAATGAAAATTTTTAAAAAGATTTATGAGGATCTATGTATAGAGCAAAATTATATTTTTTGCTCTATATTTATTGTGTCTTTATTGAAAGGAAGTCAGGAACAGACTTCTCATGTTCAGACATCTAGGAGGTATATTTTTGCCTATCTTTGTATAGAGCAAAATTATATTTTTGCTCACAGTTTACTTTGAGTCAATATTCATAATAGTATTGTGTTTAAAACAAAATAAGATCGCATTTCTGAGTGTTTCTATCTATAGGCACTGTAATAAGTACCTTTCATGCATCATCACATTTAAACCCTCATAATAGCATTAAAAGTTGGTATTAGTGCTCATCTTTCCTTTTAGTAGCTGTATTAGTTAAGGTTTTACTGCTGTGGACAGATGTCATGACCAAGGCAAGTCTTATAAATGACAACATTTAATTGGGGCTGGCTTACATGTTCAGAGGTTCAGTCCATCGTCCTAAAGGTAGAAGTATGGCAGCATCCAGGCAGGCATGGTGCAGGAGGAGGTCTGCGTCTTTATTGAAAGGAAGTCAGGAACAGACTTCTCATGATCAGGCATCTAGGAGGTAGATCTCTAAGCCCATCCCCACAGTGACACACTTCCTCCAACAAGGCCAAAGCTTCTAATAGTGCCACTCTCTGGTAAGAGCATTTTTAAACCATCACAGTAGCCAATGAAAAGTTTTTGCCATTTTATTTGTTTATTTTTATTATTATTCATTTCCTTTCTTCTCTCTCTCTCTCTCTCTCTCTCTCTCTCTCTCTCTCTCTCTCTCTCTCTCTCCTCTCTCCCACTCTCTGTCTGTTTCTCTCTCTCTCTTATTTTACATTCCAGATTTTATTCCCCTCCTGGTCCACTCTCCAACTGTTTCACATACAATATCTCCTCCCCAGACCTCTGTCTCCACATGGATGTCCCCAACCCCTACCCCACCAGACCTCTAAACTCACTTTGGCCTCCAGTCTCTGGAGGGTTAAGTGCATCTTCTCTGACTGAACCCAGATGCAGCAGTCCTCTACTGTATGTGTGTTGGGGGCCTCATATAAGCTGGTGTATGCTGCCTGGTTGGTGATCCAGTGACTGATATATCTCAGGGGACCAGTTTAATTGAGACTGCTGGGCCTCCTACAGGATTGCCCCCTTCCTCCTCAGCTTCTTCCAGGTTTTCTCTAATTCAACCACAGGGGTCACCAGCTTATTTTCATTGGTTGGGTGGAAATATCTGCATCTGACTCTTTCAGCTGCCTGCTGTGTCTTTCCCAGAGCAATCATGATAAGTGCCTTTCTGTAAGTTCCCCATACCCTCAGTAATAGTATTAAGCATTGAATAGGTCACTCCCTAAGCTGGATCCCACTTTGGATCTGTCACTGGACCTTCTTTTCCTCAGGCTCCTTTCCATTTCCATCCCTTCAGTTCTTTTAGACAGGAACAAGTATGGGTAAGAGTTTTGACTGTGGGATAGCAACCCATATCTCACATGATGACTTGTCTTTCTGCTGAAAGTGGGCTCTACAAGTTCCCTCTCCCCACTGTAGGGCATTTCATCTAGGGTCCCTCCCTTTAAGTCTTGAGTGTATCTCAACTCCCAGGTCTCTGGTACATTCAAGTGGTATGTGTCATGGTGTTCATGAAGTGAACACATTTCCAGGATAGTCTAGGTTGAGAATAGATAGAAATACTTGATTTCAGAGACTTCAGTTGATACTTCATTTACTAGAAATCATTATTGAAATGACCTAAATTTAGGCAGTAGTTTCTAGAAAGATAAATCAGAGATGGGAAATTATTCTAAGTAGAGACTGCAGTTTATATTTAGGCATAATCACAAGCATTATCCTGAGTATAGTTTTAGAGACAGAATGTTTACCCAGTGGTGCTGGAGCATGGACAAGACCAACTGTATATTTCTGAAGACTGTGATGATGGCAGAAAAAAAATGGAGACTGTATATTCCATGAAGTAATCTGTGCTATGATATCACAGCAGAACAGAGACTGTCATGCCCATCAATAGGACTATGCTTTGTTTTGTTAGTTGCTTCCTTCTGCCCAAATGGACCAAAATATGGTAGGTGAAGCAAAAATAAAGTTTACTAAAGCCATTCTAGAAAGAGTGAGTAGCATGTTAATGTCCTTAAGAGTATCTAGATGAAGGACATCCATCCTGAACAATGCTCCTAGATTTTTTTGAGAAACATCTCCATTGCTTACTTCAGGATTGAAGTAAACAATTCACATGGAAAATAGATTTTAAAAGAATTTCCTTTAGCGAACTAAGCCTTATCAGGCATCAATGGAAGGAGAGACCCTTGGTCCTATGAAGGCTAGATGCCCCAGTGTAGGGACATGCCAGGGCTGTAAAGTGGGATGGGTGGGGGAGCACCCTCCTAAAAACAGGGGGAGGTGAGATGGAATAGGGGGTTCATGGAGAAGGAAACTGGGAAAAGCGATAACATTTGAAATGTAAATAAATATTATATTCAATAATAAAAAGAAGTTTCTTAGGTCACTTGCCTTTTTTATATTATTTTCTGGGTACGATTTTCCTGAAGAAATGCTTTTATTAAGTTAACACGGGTAGTCTTCTCCCCATGTCCTGACATTTAAGTTCATTGGAAGCAGTTGAGTTCAATGTGAGCTCATTTTTAGCAGTTGAGTTCAACTGCGGCATTTCTAAAGAGATTATATTAGATAGAAGTCCTTCAGGCCACTATTTCTCTTACCAATCTATGTACAAAAGTCTTTCCAGCCTTACATCAGATTTTGTTTAAATGCTATTACATAACTGTGGTTACCTGAGATTTCTGCAAATTGTTTACACATGTCTGCAGTCAGCTATATAGCTAACTAAAAAACAAAACAAAGCAACAAAACCACACACACACAAACAGAAAATAAGCAAACAAACAAGCAAAAACCTACTCATCAGGGAATTCTTAGCTAAAATGCTCTGAAAGAAAGCATGATTGAAAAGTAGATAAACCCTAATAGTTAGCGTGAAGAGGAAATGGGGGAAGGACTTTTAAAGAAAAAGTGAAAGATGAATGCTGAATTAAAAACTGTTATATTCAGTGTTTTGGTGTAGGAATTAAATATATTACAAAAATTAACTTTGTCCCTGTATAATAATTATACTAATTTAACTCAATAAATATTGAAATGGAACGTCAAGATTGATATTTTCAGTATTAAAAAGCATTGAAACAGTAAATCAATTCTGCGTATGTATTTTTTTTGTGTTCACCCATGTCAATCCAAAATACCTTATGACATTTGTGATACATATGCAGATAAAAATATTTGTTTTCATTGACTAGTTTGGTAATTATCTGCTTGATTTCATTTATATAATAAAAGATATCAATACATACTATTTAGTTGCTCAAAAAGAATAGATATTATTATCATGTAACTTTATTAATAAAAATTGTATTAAAAATGTTATTTAGAGCCAGGCGTGGTGGCGCATGCCTGTAATCCCAGCACCTGGGAGGCAGAGGCAGGTGGATTTCTGAGTTCGAGGCCAGCCTGGTCTACAGAGTGAGTTCCAGGACAGCCAGGACTACACAGAGAAACCCTGTCTCGAAAAACCAAAAAAAAAAAAAATGTTATTTGGGTGACATGTCACTTCTTTAAACCTGTTTTACCTATTCAGTTTTACCTATTTGAAAGTGGCTCCTATGAGTATAAAATCAGAGGTCTTAATAACTGAAATATAAACCATTTTTGTTTCAACTAGAAATAAATGTAAATTAAGCCAACTTTTACATATTAGTATATTTAAAAGACGGCAGTCAAAACTCTTGTTTCTTGATAGGAAAAATATTATGTATTGTTTCTGCAATGTTTAATCTAAATGGGAAAACTCAATATATGCTAAAAAGTTTGCAAAATATGCATCATCACATATATTATATATAAGTATCAAATATACTTATAAAATAATGACTTTGTATTGGAGGTAAATGAATTTTTCTAATAACAGACAATACATTTCTGATATATCAAATATATATGGCAATGTTACACAGCACATAAACTATAATATAGAATGTATATTATAAATACATTATATGCATCTATAATATTTTGTCTATAATAATCATGGTTGTTTCATTACAGTACAATTTAAAAGGCTCTGTTTAAGTGGAGAAAAATTATTATAGAAGACAGTGTCTTTATTACCCAAGATTAGCTTGAATATTAAAACAAATGGTTCATTCTCCTACTCATTCAAAATCATACTGGCTAAATTAGCAACCGTGGCCTTATCAGTTCCCATATTTACTCTCAATCTCTTATTCCTGACTCAAAAACAGTTTCTTTCCCAGTAATTTGTATTTAATACTTTGTTTTACCAAGTCTTAGATTACATTAAGAGATATTTTTTGACCTGATGTAATGATCATTATTTTATTACTAGGATATTAAAACTGCAAAGGCAAAAATCTTTAACAAACCATTCTTTATATTTTTGTTGAATTCTCTGACTTTGTTACATACTTTATCACTTGTAATTGGAGGCAGTATTGGGGACTTATGGATAAGTTACTCTAAAAAGAAAACCCAAGTTCAACAACATTTTGTGAGCACTGTTTAACATAAGGCTTGTCTCCACTTCCAGGCGATACAAAGGAATGCTCAGGATTTTCTGGAAGAAAATTACTTTGTAGAAATTGACAGCTTCCTTTGTTTTTACATTGCCCTTTAATTCAGAGGAAGAAGGTGCTATTATCTCCTTTAGTTAAGTGAAGTGGTACTCCAGTGAATTTCCTTCAGTACCTACAGTGTGTTGTTTGAAGTTAGGCAGCCAAAACAACCACTAACTATAACTTGTTTTCCTAGGTTATAGTTTAGCTGCTGCTGCACTTGAGGCAAAGGGAAACAAAAACTCTACAGTAGATACAAAGAGCCTCCCAGGTGGTGGGAAACAAGAGATACTTTTCTAATAGAAGAGTGAGGTGCGGTACCTACCCAAGTGAGCTAATACTAACTATTATAGAAAGGAACCTCCCCTACACATACACACATTCTAATTGCATGGCTAGGACTAGGTTGTGAAGAGTATTCATCCATGGAAACCAAGGACCAAGAAGGTCTGGGTACTAAAGGCAAGGATAAAAATGGGATGATCATTTAGTAAGCCACAATGTCATCCAAAGGAAAGAGAAGTATGTAGACATAACAATGAAAGACACAGACAAATTTCGATAACAATCAAATTATAGTTGTCCAAGCCTGTTGTACAACTGTGCTGGAACATGACTTGGAGGTAGTAGCAGCATTGGGGCCCACTTTGATGGCTCTTCCTTTGTAATTGGCAAGCTCAATGAAACCTGAGATAGGTGGGAGGCAATTGTTTCAACCAAAGAGAGTGGCTATTTCCTTAATATTGTGTGACTATTTTAATGCATGGGAATATGAAACAATCAGTTAATCATTCAGATTATCCATGAAAATCTAAATCACCAAAGAATAAGCATACAGATAAAAGGAGATAAATTTAATCTGTATTTGACACCTTTCCAAACGTGCAATCTAATCACCCAGAATGATATAACTGGCCAATTTTATGTCAATTGGATACACACTAGGGATATCTGAGAAGAAGGAACCCCAGTTGAAAAAATGCCTTATAAAACTGTAAAACATTTTGCTAATTAATGATTGATGTGGCTCAGCCCATTATGAGTGGTGCCATCTCTGGGTTGGTGGTTCTGGGTTCCATAAGAAAGCAGACGAGGAGCACACCATGGGAGCAAGCCAGTAGACAGCACCTTTTCATGTCCTCTGCATCAGCTCCTTCTTCCAGGTTCTTGACCTATTTGAGTTCCTGTCCTGACTCACTGAAGTGATGGACTATGAATGTGAAAACATATGTCAAATAAAACTGTTCCTCCCTAAATTGCTTTTAGACAAGGTGTGATAATATAGCAACAGTAACCTAAACTAAGACAACATTTTTATTTGTTCTTAACTTCACTGACTTATTCTTGGTGAACAGGACTCTTACAAGCAAACTCCCATGAATCTTTTGCACACAGCTCTGCATGTCTGTGTGTTTTCATTACCCTTTGTTGAATAAGTAAAAGAGGAATGTCTGAGTTTTAACTATAATCATTGAAAGGAGCTGACAATTGTTTACAATGTGATTGAATTCCTTTACATTCATACCAGAAGTCTATAGAGATTTGTTTCCTCCATATCCTTGCTAAGCCTTGTTATAGAAACCTTTATAATTTATGCCATTTTAATAGATTTCTTAGAATATTAAATCTTTTAATATAAAAATTTATAATTAAAATTGAGGATATTGAGCTTTCCTACTATGGCTGTAATGGAACAATTCTGTTTTAAAAGAAATGATAAAAATAATCATTTTAAAAGAAATGGCATATATTCTTAACTAAATATGAATAAATTCATTTTAAGATGAATGAAATGCTACAAAGTATAAGAGAATACATGAGATTATAAATCAAGTTAAATATTGAGCACTACAACAAATACTTTGGCAGAATTATGCAAGTGATTACAGCAACATGGAGAACTATAGATGTCTGCATTTATGGAGTTCTTACCACTGCAGTTGGCAGAGGCCAGAGTTCCAAGTTTTGAAATATATACTGAGAGCTTGACTTAATTAGTGGTCACAGAATTTCAGGTCACATACAAAACTTAACAGCTAAATGAATGAAGTGACCCATTCCATTTGTTAATATGTAGTGATATTAATCTCTTTTTCCTTTGTTGTAGGCTAAAATTGTCTTGGTAGATATAAGTGTAGCCAGTTCTTGGTTTTGTCTTCATCTTGAGCAGCACCCTGTCTTAATTTTCAGTATACATTTCTTTTCCACAGAGGTGTATTTATTGCAAGGAACAAGTCATTGCATCATCTTTTCCCACAAGATTAATTTGTTTGTGTCTGCTAATTGAAGAATTAAGACCATTTACATGTAGGGCTGTTTCTAATTGAGATTTGTTGATTCCTTAATTACCTACCTTAAATGTTTCTCATTAATTTATCCTGCCCTGTTCATATAGTGGTTTGCCAATGCTGTAAACTGCAAACAACTCTTTCCTAGTTCTCATTAGGTCATTTACTCCTAGCATGTAATTTTTTATTACTTTTTTGGATCTCTTTGTAGTACTACTTGATTTCCAGTGTAGGATTCTTTTAAACATTTTCTTCAGTGTTGGCTTAAGCTATACTACTCTCTTTAGTTTGTGTTTACTTTGGAAGGTCTTTATTTCTCCATCTATTTTATGGATGTATGCTCAGTATAATATCTAAGAAATCTTTTCTAATGGCTATCACAAATTTTTTCTTTTAGTATATATCATTTAGTTTTGTTGTTTTTTTAATGTTTAATTTTATTTATTTATTTATTTATTTTTATTTATATGAGTACATTGCAGCTGTCTTCAGACACATACTACAAGAGGGCATCAGATCCTTTTACAGATAGTTGTATGCCACTATGTGGTTGCTGGGAATTGAACTCAGGACCTCTAGAATAGCAGTCAATGCTCTGAACCACTTAGCCATTTCTCCAGCACTTATGTTTAATTTTTAATTACATGCATATTTAAATAATATATGAATATTTAAATGATATGAAGAGTATAGATTTAAATTTTTTTTTTTTGCATGTAGCACTCTCATTGTTACTGTGATTTATTTATGGAGTTTTCATTCTCTGTTGAATTGCCCTTAATCCTTTTTCTATATCACACACTGTAATATATGGATAATAGGTTTTCATTCTCTTTTGTTTAATTGATATTTGTTGATGGCAGCACCAATACCACAACAATTTCATCATTATTAAATATATTTTGAAATCATATAGAATCATAATTTAAATATACTAATATACTTTTAAAATGTGTCTTGGCTTTGTATTTGGGATCTTCTTGTGAATTTGAGACACTAATCATCATTTTCTGTAAGAAATCTTTCTGAGATACTATAGATTTGGAAGAGAAAACACAATAATAATATGAATATTGAACTTATAAAATACATGTAATTGAAACTTAACATAATATTAAATTACATTGTATATATACAATTTCCCTTTTGTTTTTAGTTGGTAGGGTTCTTGTGCTTGCCTTTCGCCATCTGGTTATCTCTAGTGTTAGTTGGTTTGCTGTCTCTGACTGGAGCTTGTCCCTCCTATGGGCTTGTAAACCTGTCTCCTTACTCCTGGGAGACTTTATTCTGGAAGGGTCTGTGCACAGAAGGCTGTGGAACCGCCTGGTTCCCCGGTGCAAATGGCTGACAGAAGACTCCTATCCTGGCAACCCCACTGATCTCATGCCCTGTGGACTCCTAAGTGTTCTCCTCCAGAGAGAAGGTGGAGATCACACCACTGTACTCAGAAGTGAAAGCACTGATAGGAGATCACTGTCTCTTGGTGGGCTGGGTACAGAAGGCTGTGGAACTGTCTGACTCCCTGGTGCAAATGGCAGTCAGAAGGGAAGATCTCCTATTGCTTTCAGATGTATGTGGTTGAGAGACATTGAAAGGTAAACCTGAGATACCAAAATTGCATTTGCCTTCTCCAAAAAGAGGGAGAAATACCCACTTAAGCTCTTACTCCAAAGACTCGTACATGGGATGAGTCAATAGGACCCTTTGTGGATCAAGCTAATGAAGCTGCTAATCTTATGAGTGCTAACTACAATGAGTCACCTAAATAAGAACCTAGGGTGAAAATAACATTCTCTGAGCGAAAAAAAAATTCTATGAATCTGATTCATGGATATCCATTTGTTCTGTGATGATGGATATAAATGTCTTTATAGTTAGATCTAAGAAGTCTTATTACCTAATTTGGACAATGTCAACCTGATATAATATTTACTGTAATATCAGAGATTAAGTAAACATCTTCCTTTCTGCCAACCTCTAACTGAATTGTATTCAATGTAATCAAGTATTTATATAAGGAAACCATTAGGTTGAAGAGCCAATAATATGCAGTGAATGATAACAGCCAAATCCTTCCTAAAGTTACAAACCTCTATGGCTCCCAAGCTCTTTGTGATAAATACATGACAGCTCTAAGTGCAAATGGGTTGCAATGTTAAATAAGAATTCACATGACTTTAGCATATGACAACACTTAAGTTCACACACTTGGTGGATTTCCTTCTTTTTTACACATGCCTGAAACATCTTTAGCTGTGGAGAAAATACATGATTGGAAAAGCCTTGCAGATATGTTAAATCCCTTGAGTGGAAGTTGACAATTCTGAAAGGCTGTTGTATAGAAGACTGATGACATTCCTGCTTATCCTGAATTTCAAGCAGAGAGAATTATTTTTAACTTCCCTATCCATGCTCAGGATTGTCCTTGTGAGACAAATGAGACAAACTGGTGTGATGTTTCTATTACTGCGGTGAAAGAGTTAGAGGCACACCCAGTAATGTCACTGATAACGTAGGACATGGAACAGTTTTGAAAAGTTAAGTCCTTATAAACAAATTAATTCTAGTAAATTATTCATATATACTACACATATATCCTGAATGAATTAGAAAATAAATGTATTATACATTTAATCTAACAAAATTGATAAATTAGTAACATACTCTTAATAAATCAACTGTACATGATATTGTGCTAATGGTACAGAAATTAACTTAAGAGCATACTTCAATTTAATTTCATTTTTTTCATTTTAGAAACATATTTCATTCACTGAATATTTTTATCTCTATGAAGAACTTGTTCAATTTACGTATCATCCAACTTCCCACAAATTACTTAGCTACTGACCTCTAACATCACTTCACTTAACACTCGCTGACAGATGACACTCTTAAAGAATGAGAGCTGAGGTGGAGGGGACTCAAGATAAATAGCACATAGCACCAAACCTCCAGGAACTCACAGTCCAATATGAAAGACTGACACACATGCCAGAAATTTCAAGATAATGAAATTTCTATGACTTGTGTTTTGGAAAGAGAAATATGTTTTGAGTAGAGGAAAGCCACTGATTTGTTCAATTTAATTTTATATCCAGCCATTTTGCTGAAGCTGTTTATAAGGTTTAGAAGTTATCTGGTGGAAATTTTGGGGTCACTTAAATATACTATCATATCATCTACAAATGGTGATATTTTAACTGTTTCCTTTCGAATTTGTACTCCTTTGAAGTCCTTTTATTGTCTAATTGCTCTGGCTAGGACTTCAAGTCCTATATTGAACACATAGGGAGAGAGTAGCCTTGTCTAGTCCCTGATTTTAGTGGACTTGCTTCAAGTTTCTCTCCATTTAGTTTGATGTTGGCTACTTGATTACTGTATATTGATTTTACTATGTTTAGGTAAGGGCCTTGAATTCCCAATTTTTCTAAAACTTTTATTGAAGGGGTGTTGGATTTTGTCAAATATTTTCTCAGAATCTAATGAGATGACCACGTGTTTTTTCTTTGAATTTGTTTATATAGTGGATTACATTGATGGATTGTAGTATATTGAACCATCGCTGCATCCTTGGAATGAAGCCTACTTGATTATGAGCATGATCATTTTGATATCTTCTTGGATTTGGCTTGTGAAAATGTTTTTATTGAATATATTCTTTATTTAAATTTCAAATGTTATTCCCTTTACCAGTTGCCCCCCCCGAAAACCTCTAACCTATTCTCCCTCCCTCTTGCTTCTTGGATGTTCCTCCACCCAACCCACTCCCACCTACCCTCCCTTGATTTTTCTACCCTGGGCATCTACCAAGTCTTCTTAGGAACAAAGACCTCTTCTCTTATTGATGCCTGACAAGGCATTCATCTGTTACAAGTGCAGCTGGAGCCATGTGTACACCTTGGTTGACAGCTTAGTCCCTGCGAGCTCTGGGAGGTTTGGTTAGTTGATGTGGTTCTTCCTATAAGGTTGCAAACCCCTTCAGCTCTTTTAGTCCTTTCTCTAATTCCTCTATTGGGGACCCTGAGCTCAGTCTAATGGTTGATTGCTAGCATTCACCTCTGTTTTTGTAAGACTCTGAGAGGGCCTCTCAGGAGACAGACACATCAAGCTCCTTTCAGAAAGCATTTGTTGATATCCACAATAGTGTCAGGTTTGGTGACTGTTTATAGGATGAAGTCTCAGGTAGGACAATCTATGGATGTCCTTTCCTTAAGTCTCTGCTCTGCACTTTATCTCAATAATTGCTCCTGTGAGTATTTTGTTCCCTTTCTCAGAAAAACCAAATAACCCATACTTTGGTTCTTCTTCTTAAGCTTCATGTAGTCTATAACTTATATCTTGTTTATTCTGAGCTTTTGGGCTAATATACACTTATCAGTGAATGTATAATATCCATGTTCTTTTGTGATTGGATTATCTCACTCAGGATGATATTGTCTAGTTCCTTTCATGTACCTAAGAATTTCATGAATTCATTGTTTTTAATAGCTAGGAGAGTTTGGTGGTTCCTCAGAAAGTTAGATATATTACTACCTGAAGACCCAGCTATACCACTCCCGGGAATATACCCAGAAGATGTTCCAACATGTAATAAGGACACATGCTCCTATGTTCATAGCAGCCTTATTTATAATAGCCAGAAGCTATAAAAAACCCAGATGTCCTTCAGCAGAGGAATCAATACAGAAAATGTAGTTTGTGAGAATTTTATTGAGTAATTTTGCATCGATATTTATAAGGGAAATTGTTCTGAAGTTCTCTTTCTTTGTAGGATCTTTGTTTGGTTTAGGTATCAGAGTTATTGTGGCTTGATAGAATGAATTGGGTAGTATTCCCTCCATTTTTAATTTGAAGAGTATTGGTATTAGGTCTTGTTTGAAGGTCTAATAGAATTCTGTACCAATCCCAAATGTTCTGAACAGTTTGTGGTTGGGGGATTATTAATGACTGCTTCTATTTTGTTAGGGGTTATGGGACCTGCCCATTTCATCAAGATTTTCCAGTTTTGTAAAGTATAGGCTTTTGTAACAGGATCTGATAATTTTTTGAATTTCCTCAGTTGCTGTTGTTATGTCTCCCTTTTCATTTCTGATTTTATTGATTTTAATATTGTCTCTGTGCCCTCTGGTTAGTTTCCCTATGGGGTTTATCTATCCTGTTGGTTTTCTCAAAGAACCAGCTCCTGGTTTGTTTGAGTCTTTGTATATTTAAACTACCCTTCACAATAGACAGAAATAATATAACATACCATAGTGTGACCCTAACAAAGTAAATGAAAGATCTGTATGACAAGAACTTCAAGTTTCTGAAGAAAGAAATTGAAGATCTCAGAACATGGAAAGATCTTCCACGCTTATGGATTGGTAGGAATAATATAGCAAAAATGGCCATCTTGCTAAAAGCAATATAGAGATTCAATGAAATCCCCATCAAAATTTCAACTCAATTATTCATACAGTTAGAAAGAGCAATGTCCAAATTCATCTGGAATAACAGAACATCTGGGATAGTGAAAACTATTCTCAACAATAAAAGAACTTCTGGCAGAATCACTATCCCTGACCTCAAGTGGTAGTAGAGCAATCATGATTTAAAAAAAAATGCATTGTACTAGTACAGTGACAGGCAAGCAGATGCGTGGAATAGAATTGAAGACCCAGAATTGAACCCACATATCTATAGACACTTTATCTTTGACAAAGGAGATAAAACCATCCAGTGGAAAGAAGATAGCATTTTCAAAAAATTCTGGTGGATAATCAACTGGAGATTAGCATGCAGAAGAATGCATATTGATCCACACTTACATCCTTGCACGAAGCTCAAGACCAAGTGGATGAAGAACCTCCATATAAACCCAGGTACTCTAAAACTAGTAGAAAAGAAAGTGGGGAACATATGGGCACAACAGAAAATTTCCTGAACAGAACACCAATAGTTTATGTTTCAGATCAAGAATTGACAAACGGGACCTCACAAAATTGCAAAGCTCTGTAAGGCAAAGGATACTGTCAGTAGGTCAAAATGACAACCAACAGATTGGGAAAAGATCTTTACCAATCCTACATCTAATACATGGCAAATATCCAATATATATGAAGAAATCTAGAAGTTAGACTACAGCAATCAAATAGCCCTATTTAAAAATGAGATATAGAGCTAAATAAAGAATTCTCCACTGAGAAATTATGAATGGCTGAGAATCACCTAAAGAAGTTTTTAACATCCTTAATTATAAGGGAAATACAAATCAAAACAATCAGAATGCCTAATATCAAAAACTTAAGTGACAATAGATGCTGGTGAGGATGTGGAGAAAAAGGAACACTCTTCCATTGCTAGTGGAATGGCAAGCTGGTACAACTGCTCTGGAAATCAGTTTGGTGGCTCCTCAGAAAGTTGGACATATTACTACCTGAGGACCCAGTTATAGTACTCCTGGGCATAAACACAAAATATGTTCCAAAATATAATAAGGACACATGCTCTACTATGTTCATAGAAGCCCTATTTATAATAGCCAGAAGCTGGAAACAACCCAGATGTCCCTCAACAGAAGAATGGATATAGAAAATGTGGTACATTTACACAATGGAATACCACACAGCTAGTAAAAACAATGAATTCCTGAAATTATTAGGCAAATGAGTGGACCTAGAAAATATCATCCTGTGTAAAGTAACCCAATCACAAAGTAACACATATGGTATGCACTCACTGATGAGTGGATATTAGCCCACAAGCCCAGAATACCCAAGATACAATTCGCAGACCACATGAAGCTCAAGAAGAAGGAAGACCAAAGTGTGGATATTTTGTCCTTCTTATAAGGAGGATCAAAATGCTCATGGTTGGAGACACAAAGACAAAGTGTGGAGCAGAGAATGAAGAAAAGGCCATACAGAGACTGCCCCACCTATTCCATATACAGAAGTGCTTGCTTACTGGACCCTGATATAGCTGTCTCCTAAGAGGCTCTTCCAGTGCCTGACAAATACAGAAGTGGATGCTCACAGCTGACGAAAAACTGAGCAGAGGGTTCCTAATGGAGGAGCTAGAGAAAGGACCCAAGGAGCTGAAGGATTTTGCAGCCCAGTAGGAGGAACAAGAATATTTTCCAACCAATACCCCCAGAGCTCCCAAGGAGTAAACCACCAACCAAATAGTATACATGGAGAGACCCATTGCTCTAGCTGCATATGTGGCAGAGGATGGCCTTGCTGGCTCATTGTCCCTGTGTAGAGGACTGCCAAGACAAGGAAGCAGGAGTTAGTGGGTTGGTGAGTAGGAAGAAGGGGGATGGGATAGGGGGATTTCATAGAGGATGGAAGAAAGGGGATAACATTTGAAACATAAATAAATAAAATATCAAATGAGAAGGAGGAGGAGGAGGAGGAGGAGGAGGAGGAGGAGGAAGAAGAAGAAGAAGAAGAAGAAGAAGAAGAAGAAGAAGAAGAAGAAGAAGAAGAAGAAGAAGAAGAAGAAGGGATTTGACTTCTGCATTTAGAGGTAAGGCTGAAATCCTTGCTCCTGCAACTGAGTGGGTGAGTACAGACAGGTATGCAGGGAACACCTGAATGCCAAAACAGCTGGGACAGGGTCCACCAGGGCCCCACTTGCACGCAGGGGCAGGGCAGCACCACAGCCCTCTGTTTACCTATCCTGCTGGGAGAGAACTGTTCTGCAGGGAGTCCCACATTTAGAGGTGAGGCCTTGATCTTCTCTCCAGCAACTGAGCTGGTGGATACAGCTAGGAATGCAGGGAATACCTGAGTGTTAGAAAAGCTTGGTCAGGGTCCACCAGGGCCACACCTGCACCCACCAGGACCTGGGCAATGCTAGAGCCATCTGTGCACCTATCCTGCCAAGGGAGAACTACTCTGCAGGGAGGGATTTGACTCCCTCATTGAGAGGTGAGACCACCATCATTGTTCTTGCTACTCAGCAGTTGGGTACAGCTAGGAATGCAGGTAATACCTGAGTGCCAAAACAGCAGGGACAGGGCATGCCAGGGCCCTACCTGCACCCAGGAGCTGGGCAGTGCCACAGAATTCTGTGCCAGGGGAGAGCCGGTCACACAGAGGTGCTGAGAAAGGCTTGCAGACACACAGGAGGGACAAGCACATGACAGAGACAGCAGGACCAACTAACACCAGAGATAAAGATATTTAGAAAGGCAAACATAGGAAGATTACCAACAGAAAACAAGCCAACATAGCACCATCTGAACCGAATTCTCCCACAACAGCAAGTCCTGGAAAGTCCAACATAACAGAAAAACAAGATATGGATTTAAAATCATAACTCATGATGCTGATAGAAGGCTTCAAGAAGGACATAAATAACACCCTTAAAGAAATACAGGAGAACACTGGTACACAGGTAGAAGCCCTTAAAGAATCACAGGAAAGCACAACCAAACATGGGAAGGAATTGAATAAAACCATCCAGAATCTAAAAATAGAGGTAGAAACAATAAAGAAATCACAAGGGGAAAGAACTCGACATAGAAAATCTAGGAAAGAATTCAGAGTCATGGATGCAAGCATCAACAGAATACAAGAGATAGAAGAGAGAATCTCAGATGCAAAATATACCATAGAAAGCACTGACATAACAAAGAAAATGCAAAATGCAGAAGGATCTGAGGAACTTTTGAATTTCCTCACTTTCTGTTGTTATATCTCCCTTTTCATTTCTAATTTTGTTAATTTGGATACTGTCTTTGTGCCCTCTAATTTTCTGGCTAAGGGTTTATTTATCTTGATTTTCTCAAAGATCCAGTTCCTGGTTTTATTGATTCTTTTTATGGTTCTCTTTGTTTCTACTTGATTGATTTCATCCCTGGGTTGGATGATTTCCTGTCTTCTACTCCTCTTGGGTGAATTAGCTCCTTTTTGTTCCAGGGCTTTAAGGTGTGTCATTAAGCTACTAGTGTGTGCTCTTTCCGGTTTCTTCTTGGAGGCACTCAGGGCTATGCATTTTCTTCGTAGCACTGCTTTCATTGTGTCCCAAAAATTGGGTATGTTGTGCCTTCATTTTCATTAAATTCTAGGAAGTCTTTGATTTCTTTATTTCTTCATTGAGCAAGGTATCATTGAGTAGAGTATTGTTCAGCTTCCATGTGTATGTGGGCTTTCTGTTGTTTCTGTTATTGAATACCACTCTTACTCCATAGTGATCTGAGAGGAGACATGGGATTAGTTCGATCTTCATATATTTGTTGAAGTCTGTCTTGTGACCAATTATATGGTTGATTTTGGAGAAGGTACCATGAGGTACTGAGAAAAAGGTATATTCTTTTACTTTAGGATGAAATGTTCTCTCTCTCTATATATATTATCTGTTAAATCCAGTTGGTACAAAGTTTCAGTTACTTTCACTGTGTCCCTATTTAATTTCTGTTTTCCTGATCTGTCCCCTGAGGAGAGTGGAGTGTTTAAGTCATCCACAATTATTGTGTTAGGTGCAATGTGTGCTTTGAGCTTTAGTAAAGTTTCTTTTATGAATGAGGGTACCCTAGCATTGAGAGTTCTTCTAGGTGGATTTATCCTTTGACTAGTAAGAAGTGTCCTTCTGTGTCCCTTTTGATGACTTTAGATTGAAAGTCAATTTTATCTGATATTAGAATGGCTACTCCAGCTTGCTTCCTAAGACCATTTGCTTGTAAAATTGTTTTCCAGCCTTTTACTCTGAGGTAGTGTTTGCCTTTGACACTGAGGTGTGTTTCCTTCCGAAGCAAAATGTGGGGTCCTGTTTACATATCCAGCCTGTTAGTCTATGTCTTTTTTTTTTTTTTTTTGAGACAGGGTTTCTCTGTGTAGCCCTGGCTGTCCTGGAACTCACTTTGTAGACTAGGCTGGCCTTGAACTCAGAAATCTACCTGCCTCTGCCTCCCAAGTGCTGTGATTAAAGTCTATGTCTTTTTATTAGGGAATTGAGTCAATTGATGTTAAGAGATATTAAGGAATAATCATTATTACTTCCTGTTAATTTTGATGCTATTTTTATGTTTGAGTGGTTATCTTCTTTTGGGTTTGATGAAAGAAGGTTTCTATCTTGCTTTTTCCAGGGTGTAGTTTCCATCATTTATTGACCTTTTCCACCTATTATCCTTTGTAGAGCTGAGTTTGTGAAAAGATATTGTGTAAATTTGGTTTTATCATGGAATATCTTCTTTTGTTATTATTTTCTATATTCTTTGTTTACATTCCAAATGATTTCCCCTTTCCCAGTTTCCAGTGCCCATAAGTCCCATAAGCCCTCTTTCCTCTGCCCATTCCCCAATCACCCCTGTCCTATTTCTCTGTCCTGGTAATTCCCTACAATGCTGCATCAAGCCTTTCCAGGACCAGGGCCCTCTCCTTCCTTCTTCTTGGGAATCATTTGATATGTAAATTGTGTCTTGGGTATTCAGAACTTCTCGGCTAATATCCACATATCAGTGACTACATTTCATGTGGATTCTTTTGTGATTGGGTTACCTCACTTAGGATATTTTCCAGTTTCAACCATTTGCCTAAAAATTTCATGAATTCATTGTTTTTGATTGCTGAGTAGTATTTCATTGTATAAATATACCACATTTTCTGTATCCATTTCTCCATTGAAGGATATCTGGAGTCTTTCCAGCTTTTGGCTATTATAAATAAGTCTGCTATGAACATAGTGAAGCATGTGTCCTTATTGCATGCCGGGGAATCCTCTGGGAATATGCCCAGGAGTGGTATAACAGGGTCCTCTGGAAGTGTCAAGCCCAGTTTTTGGAGGAACTGCCAGACTGATTTCCACAGTGGTTGTACCAGCCTGCAATCCTACCAGTAGTGGAGGAGTGTTCTTTTTTCTCCACATCCTTGCCAACACCTTCTGTCTCCTGAGTTTTTAATCTTAGCCATTCTGACATGTGTGAGATGAAATCTCAGGGTTGTTTAGCTACAAATTACATTCTCCCAGCACTGACTATTTTCATTCTTCAAAAGAAAACAAACATTATAACAAGAAAATATAGGAATGCTTTGGCTTCCACAACAAACATAAGTAGCCAGGTGGAGTGGTACACAACAGTGCACAGAATAGTAACCTAAACCCCATGGACACCACTAGGCCAGCAAGGTCCATACCTGATACCAGAATAGAACACTTCTCATGGGACAAATGCATGAAACTGGAAAATATCATCCTAAGTGAGTTAACACTATCACAAAAGAACACTCATGGTATGCACTCACTGATAAATCATCATTAGCCCAAAAGCTTGGAATACCAAAGACACTATTCATATATTAAATGATGCCCAATCATGTCACTTCCAGAGGACCCTGGCATACCACTCCTGGGCATATACCCAGAGGATTCCCCTGCATACAATAAAGACACATGCTCCACTATGTTTATAGCAGCCTTGTTTATAATAGCCAGAAATGGGAAGGAGCCCAAATATCCCTCAAAGGAGGAATGGATACAGAAAATGTGGTGTATTTATACAATGGAATACTACTCAGCAATTAAAAATAATGAACTCATGCAATTTGTAGGTAAATGGTTAGATCTGGAAAATATCATCCTAAGTGAGTTAACCCAATCACAAAAGAATACACATGAAATGCAATCACTGATAAGTGGATATGAATGAGCCCAGAAGCTTTAAATACTCAAGGCACAATTAGCAAGTCAAATGATTCCCAAGAAGAAGAAAGGAGAGGACCCTGGGCCTGTAAAGATTGGATCCAGTTTTGTAGACCCAGAACAGAGAAATCATGGGCAGGGGGAATGATTGGGGAATAGTTGAGGGGAAAGGAATTATGGGATGTATGGTGGGGGGGAACTGGGAAAGGGGAAAGCCTTTGGAATGTAAACATAGAATATAGAAAATAAAAATGAAAATATATATATATAATGATGCCCAAGAAAAAGGAAGAACAAAGTATGGATACTCTGGTCCTTCTTAGAAGGGGGAACAAAATACCCACAGAAGGAGATACATAGACAAAGTTTGGAGCAGATGAAGGAAAGACTATCTTGAGGTTACCCCACCCAGGGAAGCACTCTATATACAGTTAAAACACACAGACACTATTATTGACGCCCACAAGTGCTTGGTAACTGGAGCCAGATAGAGCTGTCAACTGGGAGGCTCTAGCATGACAAGTACAGAGGGGGACACTCTCAGCCATCCATTGAACTGAGCACATGGTCCCCAAATGAGTAGCTAGAGAAAGGAACCAAGGAGCTGAAGGGGATTGCAGCACCACAGGATGAACAATAGTGAGTCACTCGGTACTCCCAGAGCTCCCAGGGATAAAACCATCAACCAGTGAGTACACATGGAGTTACCTGTAACTCCAGATGCATAGGCAGCAGAGGATGGCCCTGTTAGACATCAAAAGGAGGAGAGGCCCTTGGTCCTGTAAAGGTTTGATGCTGCAGTGTAGGGGAATACCAGGACAGAAAAGCAGGAGAGGGGAGTTTAGCATCACTTGGGACACAGACTGCCAGACTTCTAACTTTACCCAAGACCTAGGCAGCTATGTGGTTGATCTGTGTGCCAGCCTGTTATGGGTCCTTTGCCCTGCAGAGTAACCAGCACTTGGAGGGGATCCCTGCTGCCATCCTTGCTCCCAATCAGATAGGACAGGCAGCTCCAGGTACAGAGAGACAATGCCAAGTATAACATTGCTTGGGGCAAGACACACCAGGGCTTCAACGGCTCCCAAGAGTAGGGCAGGTCATCAGTAATCAGTTCAAGATGGCTGCCTTAGTCTTGGGTACTTAATGCTATACTAAGTACAAGAAAGAAGACTGTCTTAGTTAGGGTTTTACTGATGTGAAAAAACACCATGAGCAATGCAACTCTTATAAGGACAATATTTAATTGGAATTGGCTTACAGATTCAGAGGTTCAGTCTAATATTATCAAGATGAGAGCATGTTAACATCCAGGCAGGCATGGTGTAAGAGGAGCTAATTTCTACATCTTGTTCTGAAGGCAAACAAGAGAAGACTGGCTTCCAGGGAGCTATGAGGAGGGTTTTTAAGCCCATGCCCACAATGACACAATTCTTTCCACAAAGCCACACTTACTTCAACAAAGTCACATCTCATAGCCCCACTCTCAAGGCCAAGTGCAGTCAAACCATCACAAAAACACAGTTAACATTTCTCTCTTAGGGAAAAAAAGGCTCAATAGCCTTCTAGAATGTTATCTTATGTATACATTTTTGGTCAGTGTTGTTTCATGTTTCTTCTAGAGAATCATTTGGCAAAGGAAAGATTTTACCTATATATATGGAAGGGCTGCTATCTCTGAGTGTGTCAATACATAAACAAAAGTTGAAAATCCAAAAAAACAAAAGTATCACCACAAACTAAAATGAAAAGATAATAAGACAGTCTAGGCTATAATTGAAGATGGGAATAATGACTGCTACAACAGAGAAATGAAACACTGAATATTTCAGCCAGTAAGCCTCATTTAATTAGTGCCAGGACTCGCTCAGTGGATTCACATTCAAACCTTGATCCCTTAACACAGCAGTGTATTGCCTTATAGCCTTTCCTTTAGTTCCTTTTTGCACTTTAGTTCCTTTGTCTGCAAACATAGTAGGAGATTTTCTGATTGGGTGTTCTATTTCACAGCAGTGTTACCTATACCATGTCACCTTCCATTACTTCTGGGAGGACCTCTACCACAAGATAATGAAGTGTAAGTAGATATTTATAACTCAGTCAAAGAAATCTAGAATGTTATATTGTAGATAGACACATATTGATACATGTGTCCTGCCTTCATTTCTTTTGGTTAGAAAACTACCCTGACAGCACACAACTAAAGAACGAAAGGGTTCTATTTCAGCTTACACTCCCAGGTTATTTTCCATCAATGAAGAGAAGTTACAATAGTAGCATCTTGAAGCAGAAAGTCACATCATAGCCACTGTCAGATAAATTAATATTGTAGTCACCCACAATTATTATGTGAGGTGCATTGTGTGCTTTGAGCTTTAGTAAAGTTTATTTTATGAATGAAGGTGCCCTTGCATTTGGAGCACAGAATTTCAGAATAGAGAATTCTTGGTGGATTTTTCCTTTGAAGAGTATGAAGTGTCCTTCTGCATCATTTTTGATGACTTTAGGTTAAAAGTCAATTTTTTTCTATTATTAGAATGCATACTTCATCTTGTTTCCTGGAATCATTTGCTTGTAAAACAGTCTTCCAGCCTTTTACTCTGAGGTAGTGTTTGTCTTTGACACTGTGGTTGGTTTCCTGTATGCAGCAAAATGCTGGGATGTTTATATATCCAGTCTGTTAGTCTCTGTCTTTTTGTTGGGGAATTGAGTCCATTGATGTTGAGATATTAAGGAATAGTGATTGTTGCTTCCTGTCATTTTTGATGGTATTTTTATGTTTGAGTGATTATCTTCTTTTGGGTTTGTTGAAAGAAGATTACTATCTTGCTTTTTCTAGAGTGTAGTTGCCCTCCTTGTATTGGCGTTTTCCTTCTATTATTCTTTGTAGGCCTGGGTTTGTGGAAAGATCTTGTATACATTTGCTTTTATCATGGAATATCTTGATTTTTCTATCTATTTTGACTGAGAGTTTTGCTGGGTATAGTAGTCTGGGCTGGCATTTGTGTTCTCTTAGCATCTGTATATCTGCCCAGGATCTTCTAGTTTTCATGGTCTCTGTTGAGAAGTGTGCTGTAATTCTGATAGGTCCTCCTTTATATGATACTTGGCCTTTTTCTATTACTGCTTTTAATATTCTTTCTTTGTTTAGTACATTTGATGTTTTGATTATTATGTTACAGGAGGTATTTCTGTTCTGGTCCAGTATGTTTGGAATTCTGTAGGCTTCTTCGATGTCAATGGCCATCTCTCTTTTTAGGTTAGGGAAGTTTTCTTCTATAATTTTGTTAAAGATATTTACTGGCTCTTTATGTTGTAAATCTTTACTTTCATCTATACCTATAATCCTTAGGTTTGGTCTTCTCATTGTGTCCTGGACTTCCTGGATACTTTTGGTTACAAGCTTTTTGCATTTTACATTTTCTTCGACTGTTGTGTCAATGCTTTCTATGGTATCTTCAGCACCCGAGATTCTTTCTTCTATCTCTTGTATTCTTCTGTTGATATTTGCATCTATAACTTCTAATTTCTTTCCAAGGTTTTCTATCTCCAAATTTATCTCCCTTTGTGATTTCTTGGTTGTTTCTACTTCTGTTTTTAGATCCTGGATGGTTTTGCTCAGGTCCTTCACTTGTTTTTTGGTGTTTTCCTGTAATTCTTTAAGGGATTTTAGTGTTTCCTCTTTCAGGACTTCTGCCTGTTGACCCATGTTCTCCTGTATTTCTTTAAGTGATTTTTGTGTTTCCTCTTTATGGGCTTCTAACTGTTGTCCGACATTCTCCTGTATTTCTTTAAGCAAGTTTTGTGTTTCCTATTGAAGGACTTCTACCTGTTGACTCATGTTCTCCTCTATTTCTTTAAGAGAGTTATTTATGTCCTTCTTGAAGTCCTCTAACAGTACCATGACATGTGATTTTAAGTCCAGGTTTTGTTTTTCTGGTGTGTTGGGATATCCAGGACTTGCTGGTTTTGGAAAACTTGGTGCAGGTGGAGCCATGTTGCCTTGGTTTCTGTTGGTGATGTTCTTGCCTTTGCCTTTTGACATCTGGTTATCTCTGGTGTTAACTGGTGTTACTGTCTCTGACCGTGGCTTCTCTGTGCTCCTAGGAGACCCATTCTCTCTGTGTATACCAGTATATAAGTACTCCTGAGAGATCTGCCCTCTTGTAATTGTATTTGGGTATTTAGCTCTGTGGCCCCATCAACTCTGGGTGCAGGTGCTAATCATAAGCCTCGCAACCCAGGCAGTTCCTAGGTTCTTGTTTCCTCAGGGTTTCAGGCTGTTTCCTCTGAGCAGCAGAAGTGGTTCTACTATACCGCTGGGCCTCTCTGAACTCCTGAGTGGTTAGCTACCTCCATGAGTCACTTAGATATGGTACAGGGTGGTCTCAAGCTGGAAAAGGAAGTTGGACTGTTTCCACCAGAGGGTTGAGGATGGGATCCTCTGGGCTGTAGGGCAGGTCTCACCTGTGCTGCCTGCTCTGCTCTGCTCAGTGGATAGCTATATTCCTGCTCCACTTGAAGATGGCGTGCTATGTCAGAGGATGGCCCCAAGCTCTAAATGCAGTACTCCCTCTAACTGCGGGACTCCCTGAAAGTTAGATGCTCTGAGGCAGGATAGGTACCCAGACAGTTGCCACAGCTCCTAGGTGCAGGTGGAGCCCTGGCAGGCAATGTCACAAGCAATCTTTCACTCTGCTGTTCCCTGCATACTTGGCTGACCTGTCTGCTTGGTCATAGGAGCAAAGATGTCTGCAGCCTCTAGATTTTCATTATTGAAATAGCAATCAACATATAGTACATATGGAGAAAAAACGTTTAGTTAGTTCACAATTTGGGAAGCTTAATATTTACAATTAAGTAGTCCCATTGATTGGACTTTTGGCAAGAATAACAACAGATAGTACTGATCATGTGAGGAAATTGAAGCACAGGGGCTCTCTCAGAATTTTGTAATAATCCTTACAAAAGAACTGTCAATGAATCTCCAGACCCTCCTTCAACTCATCAAACTAATTTTAAGAGTAATTAAGTTCCCAGGGAAACTTCCTTTGGGCAACCTGAAGTCATATGCAAACTACAGCATCATCTATACCCTTTCATTGATGAATAAGTCTTCTTTTATATGTTGTCCTTTTAAAATAAATTATTCATTTATTTATTTTTACCTCAATTATACTTCCTCCCCACCCCACCCCCATTCCTACCTCTTACTTCCTTTCCTCTTAGAGAAGGGGAAGATACCATTGTGTAAAGCTCTACCTTGGAACATCCAATCAGAGTAAGAATAAGTGCATCCTTTTCCACTGAGATCAAACCAAATCTTCTGGTCAGAGAAAGGGGATCATATGGCAGGGAACAGAGACTGAGACAAAATCCTTTCTACTTCTTAGGGTGCCCGTGTGAAGACCAAGCTGGGAATATGCTAAAAATGTGTAGGGAGCCTAGGTTCAGTACATGCACGTTCTTTGGTTGGATGTTCAGTCTCTGAGAGTCCTTATGGGCACAGGTTAGTTGACTTCTGTAGATTTCTTTTTTTCTTTCTTTTCATTTTTTGATTAATCATTCCATTCATTTACATCTCAAGTGGTATCCCACTTTATGGTTACCATTCCATAAACCCCTTATTTCATATCTGCCTTTTCCACCCTCCCCTTTGCCTCTATGAGAGTGCTCCCCTAACCACCTGCCCTCTCCTGTCCCACCACTCCAACATCCCTTTATACTGGCACATCAAACTTCCACAGGATCAAGAGCCTCTACTCCCATTGATATCAGATAATACCATCCAGTTACACATGTAACTGGAGCCATGGATCCCTCCCTGTATACTCCTTCGTTGGTGGTCTGTCCAGGCCATATTTTTCTTCCTATATGGTTGCAATCCACCTTTACTCCTCATGTCCTTCTGCCAGGTCCCCCACTGAGGACCCCTAGCTCAGTCTGATGGTTGGAACCAAATATCTGCATCTTCATTGGTCAATTGCTGGCAGAACCTCCCAAGGAACAGTCATTCCAACAGTCATTGTCAGCAAGTGCCTCTTGACTATGGCAACAGAGTTGGGTTTGGTGTCTGCAGAAAGGATGGATCCCCAGTCCTCAAATGGCCCTTTCTTCAGTCTCTGCTCCTTTCTTGGTCCCTGTCTTTCCATTGGACAGGAACTGTGAGATGAGTAGGTGGGCCCTTCCCTTGACCCAGTGTGGGGGCGGCATGCCTATCTATTGGAATTGGTTTCTACAGGTTCTAATGGTTTTCAGGTTTGTTTTCTGTGACTGAAATAATACACAATACCTTGTTGTAGGGTCAGGGCATAGAGAACACTAGTTTAAACTTCTAGGCCTAGATTACCAAATTACTATTATCATTGAGGGAATCTAATGCAGCAAATTGGTGCGGGAATTGGAGCACAGGCCATGGAAGAATATACTTTCTTAGCTTGCTTTTTTAGCATCTCAATACAAACTATTCAGTGGTTGCTTTGGCCACAGTAAGCTGGACCATCTCACATTGATCACTAATAAAAGAAAAAAATGCCCACAGATGCACTAAAAGGCCAATGTGATGATGACAATTCCTAAACTGATGTTCCCTCTTCAAACCCATCCCTCATTTGTGTATATGACAACGTCTAATAAACACATATGGAATGGACATGATAGATACATATTATAGTTACATGAAAGCTGTTTTCAGATAAATGTTTTCTTAGTTAATGGGAAACTATTTCAGGCAGATGAACAATGAGATAGATAAAGCAGTCAACATGGCTCTATTCAAACCATTATTTTCATAAGAATCATAATAATGAAAGAGAATGTTTCCCTTCTAATGGAAAGTCAGGGTTGATTCTCCTAAAGCTATGATACATAAAGGGCTTATCATTTATCTTGGAATTCTAAGGGATAGCTTGAGATCAGTTATCAATTAACTATAACAGAGTACAGGCAGAGTAAAAGATGTCTAATATTTAACAAAATATTTTTCTACTGGCATATGAGAAAGGTTGAAACTAAAAATTATAATCATATACATTATTAATAAAGGAACGACAACAATAACCAAATATTTACTTCTTTTTTATTGGATATTTTCTTTACTTACTCAAATGTATTCCCCTTTTCAGATCTCCCTTTCAGGAAACCCATATCTTTTCCCCTATCCCCTGTCTATATGAGGGAGTTCCCCCACCCACTCACCCATTCAGGCTTTCATGCCCTAGCATTCCCTTACATGGGGCTTCTCCCACTGATGTCTAACAAAGCCACCTTCTGCCACATATGCAGCTAGAGCTGTGACTGCAGTTGTTGGTGGTCCTATCCCTGGGAGCTCCAGAGTGTCTGGCCAGTTGACACTGTTGCTTCCTTCATGCATCTGCGAACTCCCTCAGCTCCTTCAGTCCTTTTTCCAATTCCTCAATCAAGGACCCTGCTGTCAGTCCAAAGGTTGGCTTTGTGCATCTGTCCCTGTGTTTGTTAGGCTCTGGCAAAGCCTTTCAGGAGACAGCCATATGAGACTCCTGCCAACATGCAGTTCTTGGCATCCACAATAGCATCCAGGTTTGGTAACTGTATATGGGACGAATGTCTTCCGTAGAGCAGGAAAGGATGGCCTTTCCTTCCATATCTGCTCCACACCTTGTCTCTATATTTCCTCCTGTGAGTATTTTGTTCTCACTTATAAGAACCACTGAAGCATCCATACTTTGGTCATCCTTCTTCTTGGGCTTCATACAGTCTGTGAATTGAATCTTGGGTATTCCAAACTTTTGGGCTAATATTCACTTATTAGTGAGTGCATACCATGTGTGTTCTTTTGTGACTGCGTTACTTAGTTCAGGATGATATTTTCAAGTTCCATCCATTTGTCTTTGAATTTCATGAAGTCATTGTTTCTTAATAGCTGAGTAGTATCCATTGTATAAATACCACATTTTCTGTATCCACTCCTCTGTTGAAAGATATCTAGGTTCTTTCCAGCTTCTGGCTATTATAAATAAAGCTGCTATGGACATAGTGGAGCATCTGTCCTTCTTATATATTGGAGCATCTTTAGGATATGTGCCCAGGAGTACTATAGCTGGGTCCTTAGGTAATATTTTGTCCATTTTTTGAGGAAATGCCAAACTGATTTCTAGAGTGGATGTACCAGATTGCAATCCCACCAGCAATGAAAAAGTATTTTTTTCACAATCTGATGGTTGCCCTTTTGTCCTATTGTAGGTGTCCTTTGACTTACATAAGCTTTGCAATTTTATGTGGTTCCATAAAATTTGTCAGTTCCTAATTTTAGGTCAAAAGCCATTGGTGTTCTGTTCAGGAAATGTTTCCCTGTGCTCATGTGTTCAAGGCTCTTCCCCACTTTTTTTCACCTTAATTTTATATATTTATTACAAACCTCATACAAAAGGAAAGATTGAATTAATGTAAGACATATACTCATATGTTGAACTTTGTGAGTAATTAAAAATTTTGTCAGCAAAAATGTTCCCATTAAGCAATGTGGTTTCAAATTTGTGGCATGCAATTAACTTTAATGTTAATTCAATGACTGTTTAAAGTGTGGTATAGGATCACAGATTTTTAAAAGAGCATATTTTACCAGAAACAATTAGCATGGATAGTTG
The DNA here is from genome assembly GCA_964023405.1 of Apodemus agrarius. Taxonomy (NCBI): domain Eukaryota; kingdom Metazoa; phylum Chordata; class Mammalia; order Rodentia; family Muridae; genus Apodemus; species Apodemus agrarius. Next base: position 129,644,297 of record OZ030008.1, read on the forward strand.
AATGCCTTTTATTTGTTTTTAACATATATCAAATGAGCTACAGACAGTTTTAAGCTCCAGCCTCACATGTAGAATGGAGCTGACATCAATGAGAGGAGATACCCCAGTGTAGCAAAATGCCAGAACAGGGAAGCAGGAGTGGGTGGGTTGGTGACCAGGGGGACAGGTTTTCAGAGTGGAATCCAGGAAAGGGGATAACATTAGAAATGTAAATAAAGAAAATATTTAATTATAAATATTACAAAAAAGAAATAGAAATATTTATTGAATGACAGATAATAGATAATATTATTCTGAATCAGTTGTTTATATTATTTTACTATGTTTATTTTACTTTGCTATGTAAAACTGTCTTCCCCATTTTCTTTCAATTAGAGTCAGTGTATCAGGTTTTATGTGGATGTCCTTTATCTACTTGGACTTGAGCTTTGTACAAAGAGAAAAAAATGAGATTTGCATTCTTCAATATGCTGACCACCACTTGAGTAAGCACTATTTGTTGAAAATGCTGTCTTTTTTTCCACTGGATAGTTTTAGCACCTTTGACAAAGATCAAGTGACCATAGGTCATTTCTGGGTCTTCAATTCTGTTCCATTGATCTACCTGCCTGTCTCTTTACAAATACCATGCAGTTTTCATCACTATTGCTCTGTAATACAGCTTGAGGTTAGGGGTTGGTTGGCGATTCTTCTAGAAGTTCTCTTATTGTTAAGAACAGTTTTCACTATACTGGGTTTTTGGTTATTCCAAATGAATTTGCAAATTTCTTTTTCTAACTCTATGAAGGATTGAGATGGAATTTTGAGGGGGATTGCATTGAGTCTGTAGACTGTTGTAGGCAAGATGGCCATTTTCACTATATTAACACTGCCTATCCATAAACATGTGAGATCTTTCCATCTTCTGAGATCTTCAATTTCCTTCTTCGGATACTTGAATTTTTTATCAAGCAGACCTTTCACTTGCTGGATTAGTGTCACACCAAGGTATTTTATATTATTTGTGAATATTATTAAGAGTGTCATTTCCGTAATTTCTTTCTCAGCTTTTTTATCCTTTGAGTATGGAAAGGCTACTGATTTGTTTGAGTTAATATTATATGCAACCACTTTGCTGAAGTTTTTTTCTTAACACATTTAGGAGTTCTCTGGTGGAGTATTTAGGGTCACTTAAATATACTATCATATCATCTGCAAACAGTGATATTTTGTCTTCTTCCTTTCCTATTTGCATCCTTTTTCCTCCTTCTTTGTTTCTTTGTTTAATTGTTGTGGCTAGGACTTCTAGTACTATATTGAATAGGTAGGGAGAGAATGGACAGCCTTGTACAGTTCCTGATTTTAGTGGTATTCCTTCAAGTTTCTCTCCATTTAGTTTGATGTTGGCTACTGGTTTGCTGTATATTGCTTTTACTATGTTTAGGCATGTGCCTTGAATTTCTCATAATTCCAAGACTTTTCTCATAAAAGGGTAGTGAATTTTTTCAAACGCATTCTCAGCATCGAATGAAATGATCTTGTGGTTTTTGTTTTTGCTTTGAGTTTGTTTGTATAGTGAATTATGTTGATGGATTTCCACATATTGAACCATCCCTGTATCCCTGAAATGAAGTCTACTTGATCATGATGGATGATTGTTTTGATTTGTTCTAAGGTTCAGTTCATGAGAATTGTATTGAGGATTTTTGCATCAATATTCATAAGGGAAATTGTTCTGAAGGTCTCTTTATTGGATCTTTGTGTGGTTTGGGTATAATTATAATTGTAGCTTCATAGAACAAATTGAGTAGAGTTCTTTCAGTTTCTATTTTGTGGAGTAGTTTGAAGAGTATTGGTATTAGATCTTCTTTGAAGGTCTGATAGAATTCTGCATTAATCCCATCTGTTCCTGGGCTTTTTATGGTTGGGAGACAATTAATAATTGCTTCTACTTCTTTAGGGGTTATGGAAATGTTTAGATGGTTTACCTGATCATGATTTAACTTTGGTGCCTGGTGTCTGTCTAGAAAACTGTCTATTTCATCCACATTTTCCAGTGTTGCTGAGTATAGGTTGATGATTTTTTGGATTTCCTAATTTTCTCCTGTAAGGTCTTACTGTTCATCTCTGAATTTGATAATGTGGATACTGTCTCTCAGCCCTCTGGTTATTCTGGCTAAGGGTTTATCTCTCTTGTTGATTTTTTCAAAGAACCAGATTCTGGTTTTGTTGTGTTCTTTGTATAGTTCCTTTCTGTTTCTACTTGGGTGATTTCAGCCCTGAGTTTGATTATTTCCTTCTACCTAGTCCCCTTGGGAGTATTTGCTTCTTTTTCTTCTAGAGGATTCATATGTACCATTAACCTGATAGTAAATGCTCTCTCCAGTCTCTTTTTTGGAGGCAACCAGAGCTATGAATTTTCTTCTTAGCACTGCTTCCATTTTGTCCATAAATTTGGGAATGTTGTGCTTTCATTAAATTCTAAAAAGCCTTTAATTTCTCTCTCTCTCTTCTCTCTCTCTCTCTCTCTCTCTCTCTCTCTCTCTCTCTCTCTCTCTTCCTTGACCATGTTATTATTGAGTACAGCATTCAAACTTCAAGGTGTATGTGGGCTTTCTGTTGTTCTACTGTTTTTGTTGTTATTGAAGACTATCCTTACTCTATGGTGATCTGATAGGATGAATGGGATTATATCAATCTTCTTGTATCTGTTGAGGCCTGTTTTGTGACCAATTTTATGGTCATTTTTGGAGAACCACCAGGAGGTGCTGAGAAGAAAGTATATTCTTTTGTTTTAGGATGAAATGATTTATAGATGTCTGTCAAATCCATTTGCTTCATAACTTCTGTTAGTTTCAGAGTGTCTCTGTTTAGTTTCCATTTCCATGATATGTCCATTGCTGAGAGTATGGTGTTGAAGTCTCCCACTATTATTGTGTGAGGTGCAATGTGTGCTTTGAGATTTAGTAAACTTTCTATTATAAATGTGGGTGCCCTTGTATTTGGAGCACAGATATTAAGAATTGAGAGTTCATCTTGGTTGGTTTTTCCTTTGATGTGCATGAAGTGGCCTTCCTTATCTTTTTTTGCTAACTTTAGGTTAAAAGTCAATTTTATTCAATAGTCAAATTGCTCTTCTAGCTTGTTTCTTGGAACCATTTACTTGGAAATTTTTTTCCATGCTTTTACTCTGAAGCAGTGTCTGTCTTTGTCACTGAGGAGTATTTTCTATATGCAGAAAAATGTTGTGTCCTGTTTATGTATCCAGTCTGTTAATCAATGCCTTTTAATTGGGGAATTGAGTCCAATGATATTAAGAGATATTAAGGAATAGTGATTGTTGCTTCCTCTTATTTTCACTTTTAGAAATGGAATTATGTTTGCTTAACTGTCTCCTTTTTTGGTTTATAAAAGATGTTCTTGCTTTTCCTAAGGTACAGTTTGCCTCCTTCTGTTAGAGTTTTCCATGTATTATCCTTTGTAGGCCTGAATTTGGGGAAAGATATTGTGTAAATTTGGTTTTATCATAGAATATCTTGGTTTCTCCAACTATGGTAATTGAGAGCTTTACTGGGTATAGTAGACTGCGCTGACATTTGTGTTCTCTTAGGTTCTGTGTGACATCTGCCCAGGATCATCTAGCCTATGATTTTGATAGGTCTGCCTTCATATGCTACTTGATTTTTTCCCTTACTGCTTTTAATATTCTTTGTTTGTTTTGTACATGTTGTGTTTTAATTATGTGACAGGAGGAATTTCTTATTTCTCCAATATCTTTGGAGTTCTGGAGACTTCATGAATATTCATGGGCATTTCTATCTTTTAGTTAGGGAAGTTTATTTCTAGAATACTGTTCAAGAAATATACTGACACTTTAAATTGGGAATCTTTGCTCTCTTCTATACCTATTATCTTTGGTTTTTTTAATTAGATATATTCTTTATTTACATTTCAAATAATTTTCCCTTTCCTGGATTCCCCCTCCCCAAAATTCCCATAAGCCCACTTTCCTTCTGCTGTTCCCCAATAAACCCCTTCCCAATTCCCTGTCCTGTTATTCCCCTACACTGCTTCATTGAGCCTTTGCAGGACAAGGGGACTTTCCTTCATTCTTCTTGGGCATCCTTTGGTATGTGAATTGTTTCTTAGGTGTTCTGAGCTTCTGGGCTAATATACACTTATCAGTGAGTGCATACCATGTGTGTTATTTTGTGATTGGGTTACCTTACATAGGATGATATTTTCCAGTTCCACCCATTTGCCTAAGAATTTCATGAATTTATTGTTTTTAATAGCTGAGTAGTATTCTATAGTGTAAATATACTACATTTTCTGTAGCCATTCTTCCATTGAGTGACATCTGGGTAATTTCTAGCTTCTGGCTATTATAAATAGGGCTACTGTGAACATAATGGAACAGGAGTCCTTATTAGATACTGGAAAATCCTCTGGGTATATGTCCAAGAGTGGTATAGCAAGGACCTCAGTAGTATTATGTCAAGTTTTCTGAGGAACCGCCAAACTGATTTCCAGAGTGGTTGTACAAGCTTACAATCCCACCAGCAGTGGAGGAGTGTTCCTAATTGTTCACAACCTATCTGGCACCTGCTGTCTCCTGAGTATTTTATCTTAGCCATTCTGATTGCTGTGAGGTGAGATCTCAGGGTTGTTTTGATTTGCGTTTCCCTGATGACTAAGGGTGTTGAACATGTCTTTAGGTGCTTCTCAGCCATTTGTTTATTATAAATATGGCTGCTGTGAACATAGTGGAGCATGCATCCTTATTTCATGCTGGGGAATCCTCTGGGTATAGGCCCAGGAGTGGTATAATGGGGTCCTCCAGTAGTATCATGCCTAGTTTTCTGAGGAACCACCAGACTGATTTCCAGAGTGTTTGTGCCAGCTTGCAATCCCACCAGCAGTGGAAGAGGATTCCTTTTTTATAACCAGCTACTTTGCTGAAGTGGTTTATCAGCTGTAGAAGTTCTCTGGTGGAGTTTTTGGGTCACTTAAGTATACTATTATATCATCTGCAAATAGTGACAGTTTGGCTTCTTCCTTTCCAATTTGTACCCCTTTGACCTCCTTAAGTTGTCTAATTTACTCTAACTAGAACTTCAAGTACTATATTGAATAAATATGGAGAGAGAGGTCAGCCTTGTCTAATCCCTGATTTTAGTGGGATTGCTTCAAGTTTTTCTCCATTTAGTTTGGTGTTGGCTACTGGTTAGCTGTATAATGATTTTACTATATTTAGTTATAGGCCTTGACATCCTGTTCTTTCCAACACCTTTAACATAAAAGGATGCTGAATTTTGTCAAATGCCTTTTCAGCATCTAAAGAAAGGACCATGTGGTTTTTTCTTTGAGTTTGTTTTTTCATTGACTGATTTCTGTATATTGAACCATCCCTATATTTCTGGGATGAAGCCTATTTGATCATGGTGAATGATAGTTTTGATGTGTTCTTGGATTCATTTGCAAGAATTTTATTGAATATTTTTGCATCAATATTCATAAGGGAAATTGGTTTGAATTTCTTTGTCTTTGTTGGGTCTTTGTGTGGTTTTGGTATCAGTGAAATTGTGGCTTCATAGAATAAGTTGGGTAGTGTTCCTTCTGTTTCTATTTTGTGGAATAGTTTGAGGAATATTGCTATTAGGTCTTCTTTGAAGGGCTGATAGAATCCTGCACTAAAACCATCTGTTCCTGGGCTTTTTTTGTTTGGGAACTGTCAATGACCACTTCTATTTCCTTAAGGGTTATGAGACCTTTTAGATTGTCTATCTGATCCTGATTAAACTTTAGGAGTTGATATCTGTCTAGGAAATTGTACTTTTCATCCATATTTTCCAGTTGTGTTGAGTATAGGCTATTGTAGTAGGATCTGATGATATTTTAAAATTTTCTCAGTTTCTCTTCTTATTTCTTCCTTTTCATTTCTGATTTTGTTAATTTGGATACTGTCTCTGTGCCCTTTGGTTACTCCAGTTAAAGGTATATCTATCCTGTTAATTTTTTTTAAAAAACCAACTCATCGTTTTGTTGATTCTTTATATAGTGCTTTTGGTTTCTACTTAGTAGATTACATCCCTGAGTTTGATGACTCCTCTAGTGTGTATTAGCTTCTTTCTGTTATAAAGCTTTCGGGTGTGCTGTTAAGCTACTAGTGCATGCTCTCTCCAGCTTCATTTTGGAGGCACTCAGAGCTATGTGTTTTCCTCTTAGCACTGCTTTCATTGTGTCCCTTAGATTAGGGTATGTTGTGCCTTCATTTTCATTAAATTCTAAAAGTCTTTGATTTCTTTATTTCTTCTTTGGTCAAGGTATCATTGAGTAGAATATTGTTCAGCCTCCATGTGTATGTGGTCTTTCTATTGTTTTTGTTGCTATTGAAGACAACCCTTACTCCATGTGATCTGAAAGGAGGCATGGAATTAGTTTGATCTTCTTATATCTGTTGAGGTCAGTTTTGTGACCAATTATATGGTCAATTTTTGAGAAGGTACCATGAGGTGCCAAGAAAAAAGTATTTTCTTTTGAATTAGGATGAAATGTTCTATAGATATCTATTAAATCCATTTGGTCCAAAACTTGTTAATTTCACTGTTTCTGTATTTAGTTTGTGATTCCCTGATCTGTCCACTGGGGAGAGTGGGATGTTGAAGTCAATCACAATTATTGTGTGGGGTGTGATGTGTGCTTTAAGGTTTAGTAAAGTTTCTTTTACAAGTGAGGGTGCATATGTATTTGGAGCATAAATGTTCAGAATTGAGAGTTCTTCCTGGTAGTTTTTTCCTTTGATTAGTATAAAGTGTCCTTCTGTGTCTTTTTTTTTTTTTGATGAATTTTGGTTGAAAGTCTATTTTATTGGATTTTAGAATGGCTACTCCAACTTATTTTCTGGGACCATTTGCTTGGAATACTGTTTTCCAGCCTTTTACTGTGAGGTAGTGTTTGTCTTTGTCTCTGAGATGCATTTCCTGTATGCAGCAAAATGTTGGGTCCTGTTTAAGTATCCAGTCTTTTAGTATGTCTTTTTATTGGGAAATTGAATCTATTGCTGTTAAGAGATATTAAGGAATAGTGATTTTTGCTTCTTCCTATTTTTGATATAATTTTTATGTGTGTGTGGTTATCTTCTTGGGTTTGTTGAACAAAGATTAATTTCTTTCTTTTTCTCGAATATAGTTTCCCTCCTTTTGTTGGTGTATTCCATTCATTGTCCTTTGAAGGGCTGGATTTGTGGAAAGATACTATGTAAATTTCTTTTTGTCATGAAATACCTTGTTTTCTCCATCTATGGTAATTGACAGATTTGCTGCATATAGCAGTCTGGATTGGCATTTGTGTTCCCTTAGGGTCTGTATGACATCTGCCCAGGCTCTTCTGGATTTCATAGTCTCTGTTGAGAAGGCTGTTGCAATTCTGATAGGTCTGCCTTTATATGCTACTTGACCTTTTCCCCTTACTGCTTTTAATATACTTTCTTTGTTTTGTCCATGTGGTGTATTAATTATGTGACATCAGGGATTTCTTTTCTTGTCCAATATCTTCAGAGTTCTGTAGGCTTATTTTATATTCATGAACATTTCTCTCTTTAGGTTAGGGAAGTTTTTTTCCTATAATTTTGTTGAAGATATTTACTGATCCTTTAAATTGGGAATCTTTGTTCCCTTCTATACCTATTATCCTTAGGTTTTTTTCTTTTCATTGTGTCCTGGAATTCCTGAATGTTTTAGTTTAGGAGCTTTTTGCATTGTTCATTTTCTTTGACTGATGTGTCAATGTTTTCTATTTTATCCTCTGCCCTTGATATTGTTTCTTCTATATCTTGTATTCTGTTGATGATGCTTTCATCTATGACTTCCTTGGGTTTCTATCTGCAGAGTTGTTTCCATTTGTGATTTCTTTATTGTCTATATTTCAGTTTATAGATCCTGAATGGTTTGTTCACTTCCTTCACATGTTTGGTTGTGTTTTCCTGTAAATCTTTTTTTTTTTAATTTTTATTTTCTATATTCAATGGTTACATTCCAAAGGCTTTCCCCTTTCCCAGTTCCCCCCTTCCCTATGTCCCATAGGTCCTCCCCCCCAACTATTCCCGAATCATTCCCCCTCCCCCCACAGTTTCTCTACAAAACTAGATCCAATCTTTCCAGGCCCAGGGTCCTCTCCTTTCTTCTTGGGAATCATTTGACTTGCTAATTGTGCCTTGAGTATTTAGGGCTTCTGGGCTCATTAATATCCACTTATCAGTGATTGCATTTCATGTGTATTCTCTCGTGATTGGGTTAGCTCACTCAGGATGATATTTTCCAGGTCTAACCATTTACCTACAAATTGCATGAATTCATTATTTTTAATTGCTGAGTAGTATTCCATTGTATAAATATACCACATTTTCTGTATCCATTCCTCCTTTGAGGGATATTTGGGCTCCTTCCAATTTCTGGCTATTATAAACAAGGCTGCTATAAACATAGTGGAGCATGTGTCTTTATTGTATGCAGGGGAATCCTCTGGGTATATGCCCAGGAGTGGTATGCCAGGGTCCTCTGGAAGGGACATGCCCAATTTTCTGAGGAACTGCCACACTGATTTCCAGAGCGGTTTTACCATTTTGCAATCCCACCAACAGTGGAGGAGTGTTCCTCTTTCTCCACATCCTCGCCAGCATTTGTTGTCTCTTGAGTTTTTAATCTTAGCCATTCTGACTGGTGTGAGGTGGAATCTCAGGGTTGTGGTCACTTGATCTTTGATAAAGGAGCCACAACCATCCAGTGGAAAAAAGATAGTCTTTTCAACAAATGTTGCTGGTTCAACTGGAGGTCAACATGCAGAAGAATGCGAATTGACCCACTCTTATCTCCTTGCACTAAGTTCAACTCCAAGTGGATCAAGGACCTCCACATAAAACCAGACACACTGAAACTATTAGGAAAGAAACTTGGGAAGACCCTGGAGGACATAGGCACAGGGGGAAAGTTCCTGAACAGAACACCAATAGCTTATGCACTAAGATCAAGAATTGACAAATGGGACCTCATAAAATTACAAAGTTTCTGCAAGGCAAAGGACACTGTCAGAAGAACAAAACGACAACCAACAAAGTGGGAAAAGATCTTCACCAACCCCACATCCGACAGAGGGCTAATATCCAATATATACAAAGAACTCAAGAAGTTAGACCCCAAAGAACCAAATAACCCTATCAAAAAATGGGGTACAGAGCTAAACAAAGAATTTTCACCAGAAGAAATTCGGATGGCTGAGAAACACCTTAAGAGATGTTCAACATCATTAGTCATCAGAGAAATGCAAATCAAAACAATCCTGTAAATCTTTAAGGGATTTTTGTGTTACCTCCATTGAAAAATGTCTACATAGGTTTATTGAGCATTTTCAAAAACTTCAGCTTACTTGTTAAGTTGTTGACTCCTTCAGTATTTTATATGTTCTAATAACAAAGTTTTTTGTGAGATGTGCAATTTCCATCTGCTTTGGGCCATTCTCTGCATTGTATTTTCACTTTCTTCATTGTTCAGTGCAATCCCATCTGAATGCTTTTAATTTTGCTCATGTGGTTTGGAAAGTATACCAAAAACTCTTCACTTACTGCAAATTTCAGAGTTTTCTTTTAGCACTTTCAACCTATATTTAATAAATTGTCTAATTCTGAGTTGATTTTTTAAAATGTTGATAGATAAGAACCTACGTCATTTCTTCTTGCTATAAATATCTATTTTTCTGAGCCATCCCAAACAAGTTGATATAATTCCATTATCTATTAACACCTTAATTGAACCAGTTGCTTGTAGATGTGTCAGGTGACAACAAAAATATCTATTCTATTTCATTGCTTTTCATATTTTTGAGGTAACTGGCAGCTTATATTTGATACCATGAAGTCTAATTTACCATGACATCTTATTCTTAAGCCATATAGAAAAATACAACCACTATTTATTTTCCAGAAATTATAAAAAATATAATTTATTATTATGTAATTTGAGCTATGGATGAATTTAATAATCATCATTTTCATTACCTTGCGTACTTGTGTTCTAGAACTACTGTTATTAAAACTAAGTATATGTGCATAATTACATTTAACCTCCACCATAATTTTCTTTGGTAGATACTATTTTTATTAGCAATATGTATTATGATACAACAATATACATATATAAATACATATATGCATACTGACAAACCCACATTTTTCTGTGTGTGTGTGTGTGTGTGTGTGTGTGTGTGTGTGTGTGTTTGTGTGTGTGAACAAGTAAAGCAAAAGAAATCATGAATTTGGGAGAGATCAAGGAGTGTCATGGGAGATGTTTGAGCTAGTAAAGGGAAGGATAGAATGCTCTAATTATAATTTCAAAAATACAAAACTTATGAAAAATATAATAACCTAAAGACAGTAAATAACTTCTTAAAGTAGAACATTTAACATATCTGAGTGGAGTTCTTAACCTTGAGACTATTATCTGAATTCCTTCCTTCCTATACATACCTTAGTAGCTGAATTTTAAAAAGTAGGTTTACCTTGTCAAATAGAAATCATGCTCAGAATATACTCATTTCATTGTTGTATAATCACAAAATTTTTCCACAACCAGTGATTGTTTGGTTTTTCCAAATTCTAATCTTTTATCCTACACAGGGGTAGGAGATGGGATGAGAGTTTCAAAAAGTGTGTTAAAGTGACAAGGTTCACAGAGCAGTTCCACTAGGTTATATACCAACTTCTGGGGACATGCTATTCAACTTGACCAACTGTCTGCAAGTCTTACAGGGTACTGCATTGATTCACCTCCTAATGACATCATGTCACAGATGCTACTGTTAACTTTTGGTGATGTAGCTACCTCTGAATGATCAATGCCTTTGTTCACCCATTCTCTAGGATATAATCTTTATAAGTCACTGGATCACTAAACTGGGCTTTGGTATAATAAATTCTTTGGCCTTTCCTTGGTGCAATATATAGGTGAACAGGTGTTTGTTCATATCTCAGTAAAACCTATACAATATCAACATAAAGTAATTTATTGCAATGCTTTACTTCAACTTTCATGAAGTATTTCAGATGATATGATAGTACAATGCTTGCTTTATACCAACCTCTGAGCTATATATATTTGAAAAGAATATCCATTTATGTATTTATTCCTCTCTTACCCTCTAATATGTTTCAGATTTTTCTGCAATATATATTCCTACAGCCTCTGAAAAATAAAGATGAAATATTAATTAGTATTATCATCCCTCCTGGCACTTCTTTATATAACAACCACAAAGATTTTAAAGGGAGGAATAAAAATAGAACTAAGTCCACACCCAACTCTTGCTCTTTTTAGAAAGTTTTCTCAAGGGTTTTGGAAACCATAATTCATCTCTGTCTGAAAATATTCATAAGTTTTGAGAGTGTTCTGAGGATCACAATGCATTCTCTTTTCATTTTTGAAGTTTAAACACTGTATACCAAGTCCTTGTATGGTCTTGGAAACAATATCTTCACCTTGGAGTCTGAATGTATATAACCAAAATTTCTTATGGCACAAAGAATGATAAAATACTTCAAAAATGTCCTATTAACTCTCCAGTAACTAAATTCCTTAATTCAATAAGAACAAATAAGATCCTAAGTACTATAAAAGTATAAGAATTATAACAATTTACAGATATTACATTGCTTTTGATTGTATCACTGTGCGATACTTTATTCTATAAATAGAATGGCCACTTAAATGGGCTGAGTAGTACTGATTTATTTTATGCATTGAGAATGACTGAAAACAGCAGAAACAAAAATCAACAAGCTGCATACTCCTTAATTCGAACTTTTTGTAAGGTAGAAACAAAGAAATAAAGCAGTCCAAAACCAACAGAAGTAAACAATGTTCTTCAAGGTGTAGCCTCTGAGCCTGTCTAATCCTATCCTTGCTATACTCTTTCTAACTCAAAGACTAGTCTAGGTCCCATATTCAATGCCCTAGCCTAGGCTGGATATACCTACCTGCATTACAAAAAACCTCTAAGAATATGCCAGGTCTGGGCATAAGATGAAGAAGTATAATTTATTCTAATTGAGGTAATAGCTAACCAAGAATATATTACTGTCTTAAACATGTATGCATGAAATTCTGGTGTACCCAATTTTTACACACACACACACACACACACACACACACACAACTATATTTAAAAATAGAGATCAAAATTTACTATCAATTCATTAATTGTAAGCAATTTCAATATCCCATTTTCTGCAATGAATGGAGCAACTGGACAAAACCCAGAAAAATATCATAATTAAATGAAATCAAGATGAACATTATAGTTCTTTACAGAATATTCTATCCAAAAACCAAAGAACACACATTTGATTCAACAGCTCACAGAAGCTTCTCTAAAACTGACCGCATCCAGTGACACAGATTAACTATTTAAAATCCAAAAAGATTGAAATACTATTTGATCACAATAAAATAAAACTTATAATCAACAATGAATACATTTTTAAATAAACAAACACACTCATGGAGATTAAATAACTCACAACTGAATGGTGAATATTTCTAAGAAATAATCAAGAAAAAATTCCTCAAGCTAATGTTTGCAGACAAGATGATATTTTCCTCTGAGAGGCTACAACCAACAGCTGCCTCAGACAGATACAGACACCCACAGCAAAAGAATAGATGGACCTTAGGGACTCTTATGGATGAATAGGAGGAAACATTTTGGGCACAGAACAGGATAAGACCTCCACAAAAAGACCAACAGGGTCAACTCACCTGGACCCTTTTGGCTATCAGAGACTAAACCATCAATCAAAAAACATACACAGGATGGACCTAGGCCTCCCACTCATATGTAGCAGATGTTCAACTTGATCTTCAAGTGGGTCTTGAACAACTGAAGGTTGGGTTATTGTAAAAGCTATTGCCTGTATGTGGGATATGTTCTTCTAGTTTGGGTGCCTTGTCAGCCTTCAGTAGGAGAGGAAACACTTACTCACTCAAAGACTTGAAGTAGCAACATAGGAGAGGATACCCAGGGAAGTCCCTACAAGCTCAGAGGAGAAAGAAGGAGGTATAGGGGAAGGATGGGGGGTTGGTCTGGAGGGGGACAATGAGAAGGATATAAAGTGAATAAGTAAAGAAAACATTAACTTGGGCTCTGCGGGCGGGCTGGCAGCGAGGTGTCATCTTGCCTCGAGACACCACGCAGAATTCTAGTAGCTGGAGTCAGGTGCGTGGACTGAGACCTAGCTTAGTTTAGCATAGACAACACTGCCAGGCTCTGGCTGGCACCCAGAGTCAGAAGAGATCGGAAGATCCGGGCACCTACAGCTCAGCAGCAGTCACTGACCTCTGCGGACAGGTTTGCTGTGCTTTTAGTGGGGCTGCCATCTTGCCTCGGGACACCTCATGAACTGCGGGCACAGCAGGTGGCTGGAGTCAGGTGCGTGGACAGAGACCTAGCTTAGCTTAGCTCTTCAGGAGATCTGGGCACCTACAGCTCAGCTGCGGTTGAAGACCACTGCGGGACCGGCTCTCCAGGTGGGCTGGCAGCAAGGTGCAATAAGCACAGAATTCTAGCAGCTGGAGTCAGGTGCATGGACTGAGACCTAGCTTAGTTTAGCATAGACAACACTGCCAGGCTCTGGCCAGTGCCCAGAGTCACAGGAGATCGGCAGATCCAGGCACCTACAGCTCAGCTGAGGTTGCAGACCACTGCGGACTGGCTAACCCGGCTGGCAGGAAGTGCTATCTTGCCTCTGGACACAGCGGACTACTAGCTGCTGGGGTCAGGTCACAGCAGACAACTGGAGGCTGGGATCAGGAACACGGACTCCCTCTACTATAGCAGTGCCAAAGGCCAGGCTCAAAGGAGCTTCAAACTCCAACCAATAACAATAAGACCAACTAACTCCAGAGATAAACAGATGGAAAATGGCAAACATAGGAACGTTACTAACAGAAATCAAGGCAATATGGCACCATCTGAACCCAATTCGCCAACCACAGCAATTGCTGGATACCTACCGCAGCACACCAGAAAACCAAGAGTTAGATATAAAAGCACTGGTCATGATACTCCTAGAGGAACACAAAAAAGACATAAACAAATCTCTTAAAGAAATGCAGGAGAACATCAATAGGGTAGAAGCTCTTACAATGCAAACACAAAAATTACTTAAAGAACTCCAGGAGAATATGGGCCAACAGACAGAAACCACTAAAGAGGAAATGAGAAAATCAGTTAAAGAAATGCAGGAGAACTTGAAACAACATGCAAAAGTCATGAAAGAGGGAGCACAAAAATATATTAAAGAATTACATAAAAACACAAACAAATGAAGGAACTGAGCAAAACCATCCAAGATCTGAACACAGAGGTAGAAACAACTAAGAAATCACAAAAGGAGGCAACTTTGGAAATAGAGAACCTTGGGAAGAAATCAGGGGTCGTAGATGCAAACATCAACAACAGAATACAAGAGATAGAGATAAGAATCTCAGATGCTGAAGATAACATAGTAACCATTGCCTCCACAGTCAAAGAAAATGCAAAATCCAAAAGGCTTGTAACCCAACACATCCAGGAAATCCAGGACACAATGAGAAGACCAAACCTAAGGATTATAGGGATGGATGAGAGTGAAGATCTACAACTTAAAGGGCCAGCAAATATCTTTTTTTTTTGCATTTTTTTGCATTTTTTATTGGAAATATTCTATATTTACAATTCATTTCCCTTTTTCTGGTTCCCCACCCCCAAAGGTCCCACATGTCCTTTTCCCTCCCCCTGCTCTCTCATCCACCCCCTCCCACCTTACTGTTCTTGTACTCTCCCACAATGATATTTTGGTCCATTCTTTTGTGTGTGTGTGTGTGTGTGTGTGTGTGTGTGTGTGTGTGTTTCTCTCTCCCTCTCTGTCTATCTCTCTCTGTCTTGTTTCTCTCTCTCTCTCTCTCTCTCTCTCTCTCTCTCTCTCTCTCTCACACACACACACACACACACACACAATGCTGTTGTACTTATTTATGTACGTCATCACTAGACTTTCAACTCCTTGACAGAAGGAGAGGTGACTTGGCCAGCGTGCAGTCCTCCATTAGGAGGCTCAGAAAGTAGAATATGCATTGCAGATTTGAGGAGGTCTTAGAAGAACGTTTGTCTTAGTCTGTCTGTGCCTTAATTACTTAGCTGTAGTTTTCTTTTTTTTTCTTTTTTTTTTCTTTTTTTTTTCTTGTATATATTCTATATTTACAATTCATTTCCCTTTTTCTGGTTCCCCACCCCAAAAGGTCCCACATGTCCTTTTCCCTCCCCCTGCTCCCGCATCCACCCCCTCCCACTTTACTGTTCTTGTACTCTCCCACAATGATGTTTTGGTCCATTCTAGCACCAGTGTCCACTCCTTTCTTCTTGTGAGACATCACTTGATATGTGATTTGTGTCTTTGGTGTTCCAAGCTTCTAGGCTAATATCCACTTATCAGTGACTGTATACCATGGGTATTCTTTTGAGACTGGGTCACCTCACTTAGTATGATGTTCCTGAAGAAATTCGGATGGCTGAGAAACACCTTAAAAAATGTTCAACATCACTAGTCATTAGGGAAATGCAAATTAAAACAACCCTGAGATTTCACCTCACACCAGTCAGAATGGCTAAGATTAAAAACTCAGAAGACATCAGGTGTTGGCGAGGATGTAGAGAAAGAGGAACACTCCTCCACTGCTGGTGGGAATGCAAGCTGGTACAACCACTCTGGAAATCAGTATGGCGGTTCCTCAGAAAACTGGGCGTGATACTTCCGGAGGACCCAGCCATACCACTCCTGGGAATATACCCAGAAGATTCACCAGCATGCAATAAGGATACATGCTCCACTATGTTCATAGCAGCCTTATATATAATAGCCAGAAGCTGAAAATCACCCAGATGTCCCTCAACAGAGGAATGGATACAAAAAATGTGGTATATATACACAATGGAGTACTATTCAGCCATTAGAAACAATGAATTCATGAAATTCTTAGAGAAATGGATGGAGCTGGAGAACGCCAGCAAATATCTTTAACAAAATTATGGAAGAAAACTTCCATAACTTAAAGAGAGAGATGCCCATGAATATACAAGAAGCCTACAGAACTCCAAACAGACTGGACCAGAACAGAAATAACTCCCGTCACATAATAATCAAAACCCCAAATGTACTAAACAAAGAAAGACTATTAAAGGCAGTAAGTGAAAAAGGCCAAGTAACATATAAAGGAAGACCTATCAGAATTACACCAGACTTCTCTCCAGAAAACATGAAAGCTAGAAGGTCCTGGGCAGACCTCATGCAGACCCTAAGAGAACACAAATGTCAGCCAAGACTACTATACCCAGCAAAACTCTCAATCAACATAGATGGAGAAATCAAAATATTCCATGACAGGACCAAATTTACAAAATATCTTTCCACTAACCCAGATCTACAAAGGATAATAGAAGGAAAACTCCAATACAAGGAAGGAAACTGCACCCAAGAAAAAGCAAGACAGTAACCTTCTTCCATCAAAGTCAAAGGAAGATAACTACTCAAAAACAAAATAACATCAAAAATATCAGGAAGTAATAATCACTATTCCTTAATATCTCAACATTAATGGACTCAATTCCCCAATAAAAAGACATAGACTAACAGACTGGATAGGGAAACAGGACTCTACATTTTGCTGCTTACAGGAAACATACCTCAGAGTCAAAGACAAACACTACCTTAGAGTAAAAGGATGGAAGACAATTTTGCAAGCAAATGGTCACAGGAATCAAGCTGGAATAGCCATTTTAATATCAGATAAAATTGACTTTCAACCCAAAGTTATCAAAATAGATATAAAAGGTCACTTCTTGCTAGTCAAAGAAGAATCCACCAAGAAGAACTCACAATTCTAAACATCTACGCTACAAATGTAAGGCAACCTCATTCATAAAAGAAACTTTACTGAAGCTCAAAGCACACATTGCACCTAACACAATGATTGTGGGGGACCTCAATACTCCACTATCCTCAGTAGACCGATCAGGAAAACAAACTAAACAGGGACACGGAGAAACTCATCAAAACTTTGGACCAATTAGATTTAACAGATATATATATAACATTTCACCCTAAAGCAAAAGACTATACCTTTTTCTCAGCTCCTCGTGGTACCTTCTCCAAAATCGACCATATAATTGGTCACAAGACAGACCTCAACAAATATAAAAAGATCGAACTAATCCCATGCCTCTTGTCAGATTACCATGGAGTAAGAGTGGTCTTCAATAGCAACAAAACAACAGAAAATCCTCATACACATGGAGGCTGAACAATATTCTACTCAATGATACCATAGTGCAGGAAGAAATAAAGAAAGAAATCAAAGATTTTTTAGAATTTAATGAAAATGAAAGCACAACATACCCAAATCTATGGAACACAATGAAAGCAGTGCTTAGAGGAAAACTCATAGTTCTGAGTGTCTCCAAAAAGAAACAGGAGAGAGCATATACCAGCAACTTAATGGCGCACATGAAATCTCTGGAACAAAAAGAAGCAATTTCACCCAGGAGGAGTAGAAGACAGGAAATCATTAAACTCAGGGCTGAAATCAATCAAGTTGAAACAAAGAGAACCATAGAAAGAATCAACAAAACCAGGAGCTGGTCCTTTGAGAAAATCAACAAGATAGATAAACCCCTAGCCAGACTTACTAAAGGCCACAGAGACAGTATTCAAAAAAAAAAAAAACAAAATTAGAAATGAAAAGGGATATATAAAAACAGAAACTGAGGAAATTCAAAAAATCATCAGATCCTACTACAAAAACCTATACTCAACACAACTGGAGAATCTGGAGGAAATGGACATTTTCCTAGACAGTTACCAAATACCAAAATTAAACCAGTATCAAATAGATCATCTAAACAGACCCATAACCCCCAAAGAAATAGAAGGGGTCATAGAAATTCTTCCAAACAAAAAAAGCACAAGGCCAGATGGTTTTAGTGCAGAAGTCTATCAGACCTTCAAAGAAGTCCTGATACCGATACTCTTCAAACTATTCCACAAAATAGAAACAGAAGGAACATTACACAACTTATTCTATGAAGCCACAATTACCCTGATACCAAAACCACACAAAGATACAACTAAGAAAGAGAACTACAGGCCAATTTCTCTTATGAATATTGATGCAAAAATACTAAACAAAATACTTGCCAACCGAATCCAAGAACACATCAAAACGGTCATTCACCATGATCAAGTTGGCTTCATCCCAGGGATGCAAGGATGGTTCAATATATGGAAATCCATCAATGTAATCCACTACATAAACAAACTCAAAGATAAAAACCACATGGTCATCTCATTGGATGCTGAAAAAGCATTTGACAAAATTCAGCATCCTTTCATGCTAAAGTTCTTGGAAAGAGCAGGAATTCAAGGCCCATACCTAAACATAGTAAAAGCAATATACAGCAGACCAGTAGCCAACATCAAGGTAAACGGAGAAAAACTTGAAGCAATCCCACTAATATCAGGGACTAGACAAGGCTGTTCCCTCTCACCATATCTCTTCAATATAGTACTTGAGGTACTAGCTGGAGCAATTCGACAACCGAGGGAAGTCAAAGGGATACAAATCGGAAAGGAAGAAGTCAAACTATCACTATTAGCAGACGATATGATAGTATACTTAAGTTCCCCAAAAAAAACCCAACAGAGAACTCCTGCAACTGATAAACAACTTCAGCAAAGTGGCAGGCTATAAAACCAACTCAAGCAAATCAGTAGCCTTCCCATATGTGAAGGATAAGCAGGCCAAGAAAGAAATTAGGGAAATGACAGCCTTCACAATAGCCACAAATGATATAAAGTATCTTGGAATGACTCTAACCAAACATGTGAAAGATTTATATGACAAAAACTTCAGGTCTCTGAAGACTGAAATTGAAGAAGACATCAGAAAATGGGAAAATCTTCCATGCTCGAGGGTTGGCAGGATTAATATAGTTAAAATGGCAATCTTGCCAAAAGCAATATACAGATTCAACACAATCCCCATCAAAATCAACTCAGTTCCTTATAGAGTTAGAAAGAGCAATTATCAAATTCATCTGGAATAACAAAAAACCCAGGATAGCTAAAATTATCATCAACAGTAAACGAAGTTCTGGGGGAATCAATATCCCGAACATTAAGCAATACTACAGAGCAGTATTGTTAAAAACTGCATGGTATTGGTACAGTGACAGGGAAGTGGATCAATGGAATAGGATCAAAGACCCAGAATTGAACCCGCACATCTATGGCCAATTGATCTTCAACAAAGGAGCTGAAAACATCCAGTGGAAAAAAGATAGCCTTTTCAACAGGTGGTGCTGGCTCAACAGGAGGTCAACATGCAGAAGAATGAGAGTTGATCCATCCTTATCCCCTTGCACTAAGCTCAACTCCAAGTGGATCAGGGACCTCCACATAAAACCAGACACACTAAAACTAATAGAAAAGAAACTGGTGAAGACCCTTGAGGACATTGGCTCAGGGGAAAAATTCCTGAACAGAACACCAATTGTTTATGCTCTAAGAGCAAGAATAGACAAATGGGACCTCATAAAATTACAAAGTTTCTGTAAGGCAAAAGACACTGTCAGAAGGACAAAACAGCAACCAAGAAATTGGGAAAAGATCTTCACCAACCCCACATCCGACAGAGGGCTAATATCCAATGTATACAAAGAACTCAAGAGGATAGACCCCAGAAAACCAAATACCCCTATCCAAAAATGGGGTACAGAGCTAAACAGAGACTTTTCACCTGAAGAAATTCGAATGGCTGAGAAACACCTTAAAAATTGTTCAACATCATTAGTCATTAGGGAAATGCAAATCAAAACAACCCTGAGATTTCACCTTACACCAGTCAGAATGGTTAAGATTAAAAACTCAGAAGACATCAGGTGTTGGCAAGGATATGGAGAAAGAGGAACACTCCTCCACTGCTGGTGGGAATGCAAGCTGGAACAAGCACTCTGGAAATCAGTCTGGTGTTTCCTCAGAAAACTGGACGTGATACTTCTGAAGGACCCAGCCATACCACTCCTGGGAATATACCCAGAAGATTCTCCAGCCTGCAATAAGGATACATGCTCCTCTATGTTCATAGCAGCCTTATATATAATAGCCAGAAGCTTGAAAGAACCCAGATGTCCCTCAACAGGAGGAATGGATAAAAAATATGTTATATATACACAATGGAGTACTATTCAGCCATTAGAAACAATGAATTCATGAAATTCTTAGAGAAATGGATGGAGCTGGAGAACATCATACTAAGTGAAGTGACCTAGTCTCAAAAGACTAGGGTACATGGTATGCAGTCACTGAAAAGTGGATATTAGTCTAGAATCTTAGAACACCAAAGACACAAATCACATACCAAGTGATGTCTGACAAGAAGAAAGGAGTGGACACTGGTGCTAGAATGGACCAAAGCATCATTGTGGGGGAGTACAAGAACAGGGAGGTGGGAGAGTGTGGATGAGGGAGCAGGGGGAGTGAAAAGGGCATGTGGGACCTTTGGTGGTGGGGAACCAGAAAAGGGGAAATGAATTGAAAATATAGAATATATCCAATAAAGAAAAAGAAAAGCTTAACTTAAATTTAAAAAAATAAAGCACAAAAAAAACATCTGGACAATAGAATAAATCCTCTGAGGGTACTATAAAGACATAAATGTCTCATTTAAAAATAAATCAGGTCAAAGGAAACATCCACCAAGAAGAACTCTCAATACTGAATATCTATGCTCCAAATGCAAGAGCACACTCATTTGTAAAAGAAACTCTATTAGAGCTTAAAGCACACATTACACCTAACACAATAATTGTGGGTGACTTCAACACTCCACTAACCTCAATGGACCGATCAGGAAAACAGAAACTAAACAGGGACACAGTGAAACTCTTCGAAGCTTTGGACCAATTGGATTTAACTGATATATATATATATATATATAGAACATTTCATCCCAAAGCAAAAGAATATACCTTTTTCTCAGCACCACATGTTACCTTCTCCAAAATCCATCATATAATTGGTCACAAGACAGATATCAACAAATACAAGAAGATCGAGCTAATCCCATGCCTCCTATCAGATCACTATGGAGTAAAAGTCATCTTCAATAGCAACAAAAACAACAGAAAGCCCACATACATATGGAAACTGAACAATAGTCTACTCAATGACACCTTGGTCAAGGAAGAAATAAAGAAAGAAATCAAAGACTTTTTAGAATACAATTAAAACAAAAGTACAACCTATACAAATCTATGGTACACAATGAAAGCAGTACTAAGAAGAAATCTCATAGCCTTGTGTGCCTCCAAAAAGAAACTGGAGAGAGCATACACTAGCAGCTTAACAGCACGCATAAAAGCTCTAGAACAAAAAGAAGCTAATTTACCCAAGAGGAGTAGAAGACAGGAAATCATCAAACAAAGGGCTGAAATCAATAAAGAAGAAACAAAGTGAACCATACAAAGAATCAACAATACCAGTAGATGTTTTTTTGAGAAAATCAACAAGATAGATAAACCCTTAGCCAGATTAACCAAATCTGGCTTGGTCTGGGCACAGAGACAGTATCCAAATTAACAAAGTTAGAAATGAAAAGGGGGATATTACAACAGAAACTGAGGAAATTAAAAAAATCATCAGATTCTACTACTAAAAGCCTATACTCAACACACCAGGAGAATGTGAAGGAAATGGACAATTTCCTAGACAGATACCAAATACCAAAATTAAATCAGGATCAATTAGATCAGCTAAACAGTCCCATAACCCCTAGAGAAATAGAAGGGGGTATAGAAAGTCTCCCAACCAAAAAAAGTACGGGAGACCAAACACCAATACTCTTCAAACTATTCCACAAAATAGAAACAGAAGGATCACAGCCCAACTTGTTCTACAAAGCCACTATTACGCTGATGCCAAAACCACACAAAGATCCAACAAAGAAAGAGAACTATAGGCCAATTTCCCTTATGAATATCATAACAAAAATAGTAAATTAAATCCTTGCCAACCGAATCCAAGAGCACATCAAAACGATCATTCACCATGATCAAGTAGGCTCCATCCCAGGGATGTAGGGATGGTTCAATATACGGAAATCCATTAATATAATCCACTACATAAACAAACTAAAAGAAAAAAACCACATGGTCATCTCATTAGATGCTGCAAAAGCATTTTTCAAAATTCAGCATCATTTCATGCTAAAAGTCCTCAAAAGAACAGGTATTCAAGGCCCACACCTAAACATAATAAAAGCACTATACAGCCAACCGGTAGCCAACATCAAAATAAATGGAGAGAAACTTGAAGCAATCCCACTAAAATCAGGGACTAGACAAGACTGTCCTCTCTCTCCATATCTTCTCAATATAGTACTTGAAGTTCTAGCAAGAGTAATTAGACAATATAAGGAAGTCAAAGGTATACAAATTGAAAAGGAAGAAGTCAAACTATCATTATTTGCAGATGATATGATAGTATACTTAAGAAACCCAAAAAACTGCACCAAAGAACTCCTACAGCTGATAAACAACTTCAGCAAAGTGGCTGGTTATAAAATCAACACAAGAAAATCAGTAGCCTTCCTGTACTCAAAGAACAAGCAGGCTGAGAAAGAAGTTAGGAAAATAACACCCTTCACAATAGCCACAAGCAATATAAAATATCTTGTCATGGCTCTAACCAAACAAGTGAAAGATCTGTATGACAAGAACGTCAAGTCTTTGAAGAAAGACACCGAAGAAGACCTCAGAAGATGGAAAAATATTTCTTGCTCTTCGAATGGCAGGATCAATATAGTAAAAATGGCCATCTTGCCAAAAGCAATCTGCAGATTTGATGCAATCACCATCAAAATCCCAAATCAATTCTTCATAGATCTAGAAAGAGCAATTCTCAAATTCATCTGTGGTAATAAAAATCCCAGGATACCTAAAACTATTCTCAAGCAGTTCTACAGAATAATTGTGTTAAAAACTGCATGGTATTGGTACAGCAACAGGCAAGCAGATCAATGGAATAGAATTTAAGACCCAGATATGAACCCACAGAGTTATGGTCCCTTGATCTTTGATAAAGGAGCTACAACCATCCAGTGGAAAAAAGATAGTCTTTTCAACAAATGGTGTTGGTTCAACTGGAGGGGAACATGAAGAAGAATGTGAATTGACCCACACTTATCTCCTTGTACTAAGATCAACTCCAAGTGGATCAAAGACCTCCACAAAAAACAAGATGCACTGAAACTAATAGAAAAGGAACTGGGGAAGACCCTGGAGGACATGGGGAATGTTCCTGAACAGAACACCAATAGCTTATGCTCTAAAATCAAGAATTGACGAATGGGACCTCATAAAATTACAAAGTTTCTGCAAGGCAAAGGACACTGTCAGAAGGACAAAACAGCAAACAACAAATTGGGAAAAGATCTTCACCAACCCCATATCCGACAGAGGGCTAATATCCAATATATACAAAAAATTCAAGAAGTTAGACCCCAAAGAATCAAATATCCCTCTTAAAAATGGGGTACAGAGCTAAACAAAGAATTTTCACCTGAAGAAATTCAAATGGCTGAGAGCACCTTAATAAAAATCAACATCATTAGTCATCAGGGAAATGCAAATCAAAACAACCCTGAGATTCCACCTCACATCAGTCAGAATGGCTAAGATTACAAATTCAAGAGATAACAAGTGCTGGCAAGGATGTGGAGAAATTGGAACACTCCTCCATTTTTGGTGGGATTGAAAGATGGTACAACTGCTCTGGAAATCAGTCTGGTGGTTCCTCAGAAATTTGGGCATGACACTTCCAATGAACCCTCTCATACCACTCCTGGGCATATACCCAGAGGATTCCCCTCTGTACAATAAAGACACATGCTCCACAATGTTCATAGCAGCCTTATTTATAATAGCTAGAAGTTGGAAGGAGCCCAGATGTCCCTCAAAGGAGGAATGGGTACAGAAAATGTGGTGTTTCTACACAATGGAATACTACTCAGCAATTAAAAATAATGAATTCATACAATTTGTAGGCAAATGGTTGGATCTGGAAAACATCATCCTAAACGAATTAACCCAGTCACAAAGAATACATATGAAGTACAATCACTTATAAGTCAATATTAAAGAGCCCAGAAGCTCTGAATACTCAAGGCACAATTAGCAAATCAAAAGATTCCCAAGAAGAAGGAAGGGAGGACACTGGTCCCGAAAAGACTGGTTCCAGTTTTGCAGGAGAGTACAAGAACAGAGAAAGCATTGTGGGTGATTGGGGAATGGGCGGGGGGGGGGAAGGACTTATGGGACATATGGTGAGGGGGGAAGTGGGAAAGGGGTAAGCCTTTTGAATGTAAACAAAGAATATAGAAAATAAAAAATAAATCAAACAATGCATAAATCAAGGATGAAATCCAAGTCTTTAAAAACAGAAAATAAAACAATACAAAAACAAACACAAAACCAAGTACACACCAATTCCCAAAACAGTCAATAGTAAGAATCATAAAAATTAGAGCAGAAATTAATAAAATAGAAACAAAAAAAGCAATGTAAATGATCAACAAATATGAGCTGTTTCTCCAAAACAATTAAACAAGTTCAATAGACTATTTTCCCTGGTATTGGAAAGAGACAATTCAAATGATCAGAATCAGAAACAGGCAGTGAAGCATTATCTCATTCATACACCAAAGAAATTCAGAATATTATGAGGCCATAATTTTAAAAACCTGTGCTCTCTTAAATTGGAAATGATTAAAAAAAAATGAATAATTTTCCAGATTCAACCAAAACTAAGTCAAGAACTAAATCAACGACAAAACCATACCCATAAAAACTTAAGAGATTGATATAGGAATTAAAAAGCTTCCAGATGAAAGACATTTAAATAGTTAAAAGGGTCAGAAACAGATGAATTCACAGAAGAATTCTACTAGACATATAGAAAATCTACAGTGAATTTATCTTGAACTATTAGAATGAGAGAGAGACAGAGACACAGAGAGACACACAGAGAAACGAGATAGAGGCAATCAGCGCCATCTTCCCAGCTGCTTCCCATCCAGCCGGCAGGGGGGGCGGTTAAGACAGCCACATCCGCTTCCCAGGTGCTCAGACCCAGCCTGCTGAACCAGGTACCCGAGATATCCCAAGTTTCAGACCTTTGGGACTCAGGCTTGGACCTGGAGCTGCGCACAGAGTAGCGGTTTGGGAGACCCAGGCCAAGCCTGTGCTCTGCGCTCACAGGGCGGACCCCGAACTCCCTGCAATCAACACCATCTTCCCAGCTGCTTCCCATCAAGCCAGCGGTGGGGGAGACAGCCTCAGCCAGCTTCCCAGGTGCTCAGACCCAGCCTGCGGAACCAGGTACCCGAGATATCCCAAGTTTAAGTACCTTGGTGTAACTCTAACCAAACAAGCAAAAGATCTGTATGACAGAATGTCAAGTCCTTGAAGAAAGAAATTGAAGAAGACCTCAGAAGATGGAAAATATTTCTTGCTCCTGGATTGGCAGGATCAATATAGTAAAAATGGCCATCTTGCCAAAAGCAATATACAGATTCAATGCAATCCCCATCAAAATCCCAACTCAATTCTTCATAGATCTAGAAAGAGCTATTCTCAAATTCATCTGGAGCAACAAAAAACCCAGGATAGCTAAAACTATTCTCAACAATAAAAGGACTTCTGGGGGAATCAATATCCCTGACCTCAAGCAGTACTACAGAGCAATTGTGTTAAAAACTGCATGGTATTGGTACAGAAACAGGCAGGTAGATCAATGGAATAGGATTGAAGACCCAGAAATGAACCCACAGACTAATGGTCACTTGATCTTTGATAAAGGAGCCACAACCATCCAGTGGAAAAAAGATAGCCTTTTTAACAAATGGTGCTGGTTCAACTGGAGGTCAACATGCAGAAGAATGCGAATTGACCCACTCTTATCTCCTTGTACTAACATCAACTCCAAGTGGATCAAGGACCTCCACATAAAACCAGACACACTGAAAATATTAGAAAAGAAACTTGCGAAGACCCTGGAGGACATGGGCACAGAGGGAAAGTTCCTGAACAGAACACCAATAGTTTATGCTCTAAGATCAAGAATTGACAAATGGGACCTCATAAAATTACAAAGTTTCTGTAAGGCAAAGGACACTGTCAGGACAAAATGGCAACCAACAAAGTGGAAATTGATCTTCACCAACCCCACATCCAACAGAGGGCTAATATCCAATATATACAAAGAACTCAAGAAAGACCCCAAAGAACCAAATAACCCTATCAAAAAATGGGGTACAGAACTAAACAAAGAATTTTCACCAGAAGAATTTCGGATGGCCGAGAAACACCTTAAAAGATGTTCAACATCATTAGTCATCAGGGAAATGCAAATCAAAACAACCCTGGGATTCCACCTCACACCAGTCAGAATGGCTAAGATTAAAAACTGAAGAGACAACAAGTGCTGGCGAGGATGTGGAGAAAGAGGAACACTCCTCCACTGTTGGTGGGATTGCAAAATGGTAAAACCACTCTGGAAATCAGTTTGGCGGTTCCTCAGAAAATTGGGCATGTCACTTCCAGAGGACCCTGGCATACCACTCCTGGGCATATACCCAGAGGATTCCCCTGCATACAATAAAGACACATGCTCCACTATGTTTATAGCAGCCTTGTTTATAATAGCCAGAAACTGGCAGGAGCCCAGATATCCCTCAATAGAGGAGTGGATACAGAAAATGTGGTATATTTATACAATGGAGTACTACTCAGCAATTAAAAATAATGAACTCATGCAATTTGTAAATAAATGGTTAAATCTGGAAAATATCATCCTAAGTGAGCTAACCCAATCACAAAAGAATACACTTGAAATGCAATCACTGATATGTGGATATTAATGAGCCCAGAAGCCCTAAATGCACAAGGCACAATTAGCAAGTCAAATGACTCCCAAGAAGAAGAAAGGAGAGGACCCTGGGCCTGTACAGTTTGGATCCAGTTTTGTAGACCCAGAACAGAGAAATCGTGGGGGGGAATGATTGGGGAATAGTTGGGGGGAGAGGAATTATGGGACATATGGGGGGGAACTGTGAAAGGGGAATGCCTTTGGAATGTAAATATAGAATATAGAAAATAAAAAAATAAAAAAAAAGAAAAGAAAAGAGATAGAGAGAAACAGAGGAGCACTCTTAAGCACCTTGTATGCATATAGTATTAATCTAACATAAAATCAGTTAAAGGTGCACAGAATATAAGAAAAATGAAATAAAACTACAAGCCAATTTACCTCGTGAACATAGATTCAAAAAGCTCAATAAAATCAAAAGCCATGATCAATCTTGCTTCATCTCTGAAATGCCGGAATAGGGACGGCTCAACATATACTAATTAATGTGTATGTTAGTATAGCATAATAAATGGACTGAATTATAAAAAAAAATCACAAAATTATCTCTTCAGTGAAGAAAAGGACTTTGACAAAATTTACCATGCCTTCATGATAAAAGTCCTAGAGAATGTAGTGCCAGAGGAAACATACCTCAACATAGCAGAAGCTGTACATGAGAACACTATATAAAATGTCATTTTGAAAAGAGAAACCTTCAAGCAATTCCAGAAAGTTACAGATGACAACAGACTCTCATCTATTCCTGTTCCTTTTCAGTAGTGTGTTTAAAACTTTAGTTGGATCAATAAGTCAAGAGGAGAAAATTAACTCCAAGTGGATCAAGGACCTCCACATAAAACCTGACATACTGAAACTAATAGAAAAGAAACTGGGGAAAACCCTGGAGGACATTGGCACAGGGGGAAAGTTTCTGAACAGAACACCAATAGCTTATGCTCTAAGATCAAGAATTGACAAATGGAACCTCATAAAATTACAAAGTTTCTGTAAAGCAAAGGATACAGTCAGAAGGACAAAACAGCCATCAACAAATTGGGAAAAGATCTTCACCAACCCTACATCTGACAGGGGGCTAATATCCAATATATACAAAGAACTCAAGAAGTTAGACCCCCAAAAAACCAAATAACCCTATCAAAAATGGGGTCCTGAGCTAAACAAAGAATTTTCACCAGAAGAAATTTAGATGGCCAAGAAACACCTTAAGAGATGTTCAACATCATTAGTCATCAGGGAAATGCAAATCAAAACAACCCTGAGATTCCACCTCACACCAGTCAGAATGGCTAAGATTAAAAACTCAAGAGACAACAGATGCTGGCGAGGATGTGGAGAAACAGGAACACTCCAAACTGTTGGTGGGACTGCAAGATGGTACAACCTAGCTGGAAATCAGTCTGGCAGTTCCTCAGAAAATTGGGCATGACTCTTCCAGAGGACCCTGTCATACCACTCCTGGGCATATACCCAGAGGATTCCCCTGTATGCAATAAAGACACATGCTCAACTATGTTCATAGCAGCCTTATTCATAATAGCCAGAAGCTGGAAAGAACCCAGATGTCCCTCAACGGAGAAATGGATACAGAAAATGTGGTATATTTATACAATGGAATTCTACTCAGCAATTAAAAATAATGAATTCATGCAATTTGTAGGCAAATGGTTGGATCTGGAAAATATCATCCTAAGTGAGTTTATCCAATCACAAAAGAATACACATGAAATGCAATCACTGATAAGTGGATATTAATGAGCCCAGAAGCTCTGAATATTCAAGTCACAATTAGCAAGTCAAAAGAGTCCCAAGAAGGGAGGAGAGGACCCTGGTCCTGAAAAGACTGGATCCAGTTTTGTAGGAGAGTACCAGAATAGAGCAGAGAAATGGTGGGTTGGTGATTGGGGAATAGGTGGGGGTGGGGGGGGTGGAAGAGGACATATGGGACATATGGTGAGGGGGGAACGGGAAGGGGGAAAGCCTTAGTAATGTAAACAAAAAATATAGAAAATTTTTTAAAAAATTGTAAAAAAAATAAAAGGGTGCAAATAGGAAAAGAATAAACTATCTTTGATAGTCTGGTGCTGTAGTCATTATCTCTTACAAAAATGTTTACCACAACTTTCTAGAAATAACAAACAGAGCAATTTAAAAGTGTATAGTTAGCATGCACATATAAATAGCTTTTTTATAAACCAAAAGCAAACATATAAAAAGTACATTGACATATTCTTGTTCACAATAATCCTAAAGAAAAGAAAGTATTTAGAAATAATGAAAGAAAAGAAATGTAATGAGAACGTTGAGTTTCTGAAGAAAGAGATAGAAAACAGCTATAAGATGGAGAAACATACCCATAATCATCAATGAAGTGAGTTGATACTTGCAGATTCCATCCAATCTCAATAAAATCCTTATCTTATTTGTAATAGAATAAGAAATCCTATCCTAAAATTTATGTGGAACCACAAAAGATCCTTGGAAGCAAAAAACAATCCTGAGCAAAGAGAAAAAATTCTGGAGGGAGTATCATTCCATATCAATATACATATGAATATATATATGTATGACTCAAACATGAATGTGTAGACCAAAGGTACAAAAATTAAAACCTAAAATATGAGTAAATGTAACTATAGACATTTAATATGTAACAAAAATGCCAAAAGCATAAGCTGGAAAGAGAAAAAGAGCAACTTCCAGAAATGGAGCTGGGAAAAGTGGAAATTATATGCTGAAGTATGAAATTAGACCCATGTCTATCACCTTATACAAAACTAACTTCAAATTAATCAGACCTTAACCTGAAACTTGAATCACTGATGCTTTAGAAGAGAGGCAATACTTTTGTGGTGGAGTGAATAACAAAGGACCCCACAGGCTCACAGAAAGTGGCACTATTAGGAATTGTGGCCTTCGTGGATTAGGTATGGCCTTGGAAGAAGTGTGTAGCTGGTTGTTGTTTTCTTTAAAAATTTCAAATTTTTGCTTTTACCAATGAAGACTTGGGAGCCAGACTCTGGACTGGAAGCAAACAGCACCCAGGTAACCTGCCCCCTCAGCCAATGACCCAGGAAAAAGGCCTCTTTATCACCCCATCTCCAAACAAAATCTCTTTCCATCTGAATATCCCTCTCTTGCACTCCCTGTGTGTCTCTATCTGTCTTCCTGACTCCCTCTTTTTGTCTTTTTTTCCTTATCATTCCTATGTTCAGTTCCTGCAAACTGGTTGCTCTATCCTCCTTTTGACCTATAGTTGACTTTATTTAATCCTGTTTACAATATTCACACAGAAAGCTCTTGAAATAAAGGTATGTACTAAGGTTGAGACACACAGCTCAAAACAGGTTTTTCCCCAAAATAACACTAACTCTGCTGCCTGTAGATCCAGATGTTAAACTCCTACTTCTCCAGCACCATGTCTATATGCATGACACCATGTTTTCCACCATAATCATAATGGACTAAACCTCTGAAACTTTAGGCCAGTCCCAGTGAAATATTTTCCTTTATGGGAATTGTGGTAGTCATGGTGTCTCTTCACAGCAGCAGAACCCTGAGACAGTTGGTACCAGGGACTGGGTATTGTTGTCATAGGCCTGCCCATGCCTTTGTTTGGAAGGATGTGTACTTATTGGAACTATAGATTAGAAAGGCAGTTGAATATTTTAAATTATTAGTATGGGCCCTACTGGGCCATACTAATAGGAGAATGGAAAACAG
This sequence comes from Apodemus agrarius, assembly GCA_964023405.1. NCBI lineage: Eukaryota > Metazoa > Chordata > Mammalia > Rodentia > Muridae > Apodemus > Apodemus agrarius. Next base: position 129,675,063 of record OZ030008.1, read on the forward strand.
TGGTGCCAAGAGTGGTTTGAATTCTGAGAGCCGTTCTCAAGAGGTTTCAGAGAAGCAGAATACTAATATGGGGCCTAGAGGTCATTCTTATGATATTTTGGTGAAGAATATGGCTGCTTTTTGTCAACTTTCGCATGGAAAAGAACCTCTCTGGCCATAAGTTTGATACAAGGTTGACATCTAGAATATAAAAATAACTCCAAAAAAAGCCACATAGAATTAAAAAAAGCAAATGACCTGTTGAAAAGTATGTGTTGGTCCTAAACAAAATCCTCAGAGAGAGAGAGAGAGAGAGAGAGAGAGAGAGAGAGAGAGAGAGAGAGAGAGAGAGAGAGAGAGAGAGAAGGAGGAAGAGGAGGAGGAGGAAGAGGAGGAGAAGGAGGGAGGGAGGGCGGTGGGGAAGGGGAGTGAGAGGGAGAAGAAGAGGTAGAGTGAAGGGGAAGGGGAAGGAGAGGGAGAGAGAGAGCAGGGGAAAGAGGGAGAGGGAGAGAGAGGGGGAAAGGGAGAGAAGAAGGAGGAGGAGAAGGAGGAGGAGGAGGAGAAGAAGAAGAAGAGAAATGACCGAGAAGTATCTTAAAAACTGTTCATCATTGCTACCAATTAGGCAAACGCAAATGAAAACTACATGGAGATTTCATCTTATCCCAGTCCAAATGCCTTTATAAAGTATTTTCTAACTTTTCTCTCAAAGATTATTCACTGTAATTTTTAATGCGTCATTGTCAGTATTGTCCCCAAATTAATGAATTATAAGAAAAACAGTTTCTATTAATTAGTATCAATGTTAGCATTGTCACCCAACAATATCATCTTAAAAGGTGCATGTGACTTTTCCCAAAATTGTTGGGCAAAGCAGTTAACTGAAGAATGTCTCAAATTTAAAAAGGAATCTGGTGGACTCTGTATCATCTCCTGATGCTCAATTCACCTTTCCTTTCCTGTGTAAAGTTACAGCTGTTCCGTTGTCAAAAATGCCTTGATTTTAAGTAGATATAATTACAGTATGACAAAGTATTTTATGATCTTTTTATTAAAAATCATATTTGCAACAGTTATTTGTGAGATGTCTGTCTCATGCTTGAGTTATTTTAGATATAATGTAAGAGTACTCTTTCATGATATAAGTAATTTTAGAAATAATATTCTGTTTATTAATTATCTTCAGAGTACCAAATATTAGCAAGTAAATTCCCTTTTTTTCTTAAGACTTACTAAATTAACCATGACTTTATAACAAAAAGAAAAAAAACTAGGAGAAAGGACTATAATTTCTTGTATTATTTATTTGTGTGTGTGTGTTTGTGTGTGTGTATGTGTGTGTTTGTGTGTTCAGTGAGGTTACATTTTTTTTACTTCACTAGCCCTGAAGGTGGTAACATATGAGAACATGATTTATTCTATCCAGCAAGTTTTACTTTAAACATGGCTACATGGTTTTACCCTAGAGTACAAGAAAATGAGTTAACCTGCTGAATTTTCTAAGACTAATGTGCTAATGTGGAACATTCACAAACCTTGAAAGCAAATAACCATACTTCCTCAATCAAATTTATGTGGAGATGACATGGACAGGAATTTATTTACATACAATTTTGATCAAAGGCAGGTAAACCGTGGTAGAGGAATAAGACAGAAATCAGAGAATGCACTACTCCCGTTCTCTCTTTAAATATTAATGGGAGAATTCTCCTTACCCCTCCACCAACCAATTTCAGATTTATCTTTTGGAATTATAGATAAAAAGTCTTTGCAGAGAAAATTCCTAAACTTTGTATTCTGAAAATTCATATCATGTTAATCTTGTTCTATTTCCTTTACAATTTATGTAGAAAACTTTAGCAGGTTTTCAGCAGATTTAAAGAAAAAAATCCTGTGACCTTTTTCATTATTAGTTTAGAGAAAAGGAAGACATTAGAAATTGGGACTATGTTCCTTTCAGAGCTAAGGAAAGAAAGATGTTCCACTCTGTGTCAACCACTGTCCAAGAGGAATGTCTCTAAAACATGTTAATATGTTCAGAGCCTAGGGAAACAGTTTAGCAGTTAAGTACAGTTCTTGCAGAGGACCTGAGATTGGTTCAGTTGTGCTCACCAATCTCAAGTGTCTCATAATCACCTGTAACTCCAGCAGTATGGAGCCATGGTGGTTTGAATAGATTTAGCCCCCATGGATTCCTATGTTTAAGTGCTTCGCCACTGAGAGTGGCATTATGAATAGGTGTGGCCTTGTTGAAGGAAGTTCTTCATTGTGTAGACTGGCGTTGAGGTCTTCTAGTGCTTAAACTCTCCCCTGTGTGGAATCAGACAGTCCTCCCAGCTGCTTGTAGAAACCTGGCTGCCTTTAGATAAAAATGTAGAACTCTCAGCTCCTCCAGATGACAAATTTTGCATTTCTCTGTTTGGGTTTGGCTAAACAGTCTATTGGCATTAGTAGGATACTGAATTTCCAACTATCAGTATGTGAGGGTTAATATGTAATTTTAGCTGTAGTAGTGTTTCTTTTGTAAACATGGGTGTCCTTGTATTTGAGGCATAAATGTTTAGAACTGCAATGTCTTCTTGGTGGACTTTTTCTGATGGGTATGTAGTGTCCTTCCCTACCTCTTATTAGTTTAGGTTTGATGTCTGTTTTATCCAATACCAAAAAACCACAAAACAAACTAACAAACAAACAAACCAGCAACACTGGCTTGCTTCTTGAGTCAATTTGCTTAGACTAGCTCTTTTTCTTGGGAAGGGTTTCTCTGTGTAGACCTTGCTGTCCTGAAACAATTTTTCTACATCAAGCTGGTCCACACCTCAGAAGTTCGTTGCCTCTTCCTTCCAAGTGTTGGAATTAAAGGTATACATCACCACACCCAATATAGTGCATCTTTTTTAATCCCTTTTACCCTGAAGCGATCTATATCCTTCATAGTGAGGCGAGGTTTTTAGATGCAGCTGAACCAAGGATCCTGTTTTCTAATCCAACCTGTTCATCTATTTTGGGGGAATTAAGATAGTGATACCTGTGATTTTTGTTGTGGTGGTATGGTGGTATGCCTTCTCTTTTCATTTACTGTTCATGGGTTATTAGTTTCTTGTGTCTTCTGGGATGTGCTTAACAACTTCAAACTGAAAATTTCTTTTAGTGCCTGTTGTAGAACAGAATTTTAAATACAAAACATTTTATTTTACTTTTATTTTTTTTTAGAATCCAGTTGTAATCTCCCTCCGAGTCTGTGCTCCAACAGTACTTTACCCCATTCCTCCCACCCCCTGTGTCTCCAAGAGGATGTACCCACTCCTCCACCACACCAAACGCACAAGGCCTCCCCACTCCCTGAGGCCTCAAGTCTCTCAAGGGTTAGGTACATCTCTCACTGAGGCCAGACCAAGCGTCCACTTCTATATATGTGTCGGGTTCCTCAGAACAGCCAGTGTATGCTGCCTAGTTTATGTTTCAGTGTCTGAGATATTTCAGGGTCCTGGTTGACACTGCAGGTCTTCCTATGGGGTCACCCTCCTACTCAGCTTCTCCCATCCTGTCCCTTATTCAACAAGAAGTTCCCGACTTCAGTTCATTGGTTGGGTGTAAATATCTGCATCTGTCTCACTCGGCTGCTTGTTGGTCCTCTCGGAGAACAGCCATGGTAGGCTCTTGTCTGTAAGCATACCATAGCATCAGTAATAATGTCAGGCCTTGGAGCCTCCCTTGAAATGGATCCCAATTTGGGCCAGTCATTGGACCTCCTTTCCTTCAGTCTCTTCTCCGTTTTTGCCTCTGCAGTTCTTTAAGACAGGAACAATTCTGGATCAGAGTTTTTGACTGTGGGATGGCAAATCCCTCTACTCAATGCCCTCTATTTCTACTGGAGGTGAACTCTACAAGTTCCCTCTCCTAACTGTAGGGCATTTCATCTAAAGTTCCTCCCTTTGAATCCTGAAAGTCTCACACCTCCCAGATCTCTGGTATATTCCAGAGGGTCTCCCACCTCTCTCCCTCCCACCACTGATCCCTGAAGCTGCATATTTCCATTCATTATACTGGCAAATAGGGCTTCTCTCATGTCCCCCACACCCAATACTTGATCATGTTCCCCTTCTCCCCTCCACTCTCCCACCCAGGACCCTCCCTCCCTCTGTCCCTCATGATTGATTTCTTTTCCTACCCAAGTTGGATTAAAGCATTCCCACTTGGACTCTTTTGCTTGTTAACCTTTAATTCTGTGGATTATAACCTGGGTATTCTGTACTATTTTGGTTAATTATTACCACTTATTAGTGAGTACATTATATACTTTTCTTTCTGTGTCAGTTGTAACCAATAGGTTTGCTAGGTGTAGTATTCAGGGTTGGTATCTGCCATCCTTTAGAGTTTGTAGAAATCCACACATGACCTTCTGACATTCAGAATCTGCATTGATTTCAGGTGTTATTCTACAGCATCTGTCTTTATATTTGACTTAGTCTTTTTCTCTTACAGACTTTAATATACTTACTTTGTTGCTAACACATAGTGTTTTGATTATTATGCTTCACAGGAAATTTCTTTTCTTACTTTACATATTGGTGTTCTCTATGCTTTTTGTACCTTTCTGGGAACTCTTTCTTTAGATTGGAAAATGTCTTTCTTACAGTTTTATTAAAAAGATTTTCCATGCCTTTGGCCTTCTATACCTATCATTCTTAGGTTTAGTGTTTTTTAATTGTATCATAGACATGCTAGAAAAATTGAATGTGGATATTTTAAATGATTTAACAATTTCTTTGACTGATCTATCCATTTCTTTCTCTCTTTCTTCAAGATATAAATTTCTTTCTTCCACATCTTCTAATCTTATGGTGAAACATACCACTGAGATTTGTGTTTGGCATGAGTTTTTCATTTCCAGTTTTCAGTTTACACTTTCCCCAGTGATTTGACTTCTTTGTTACATTTTTCTGTCTTGTCGAGTGATTTCATTACTTTATTCAATTATTTGTGTTTTCATGAATAGAATAACTTCTATTTGGAGGTCTTTACCTTGTGCTTAAGTTTAATTTGCTTTTCTTAGGACTTCTTATAATAAGATTCCTGGTTTCAGAGAAATATTTTGCCTTTACTATTCAAGCTTTTGTGTCTGCACTGGCATCTACATTTAAGGTATTTGAGAACATTTTGGAGTAGGTATACAGTCTTGTCTTTTTCGATTGGTGTTCTTTCTTTTGGTTGATGATATCCACTCTTGGTCTTATGTAAATGTGGTGGCTCTGAAATCATTGTTAGAGAGTGCTTCTGTGTGACTGAGAAGATCTGAAAATGGCAATAAGAAAGATCTAAGGAGACTCTGTGTCCACACCAATAATAGGAGTCCTTCAGGCATGGAGGTGGAGTGGAAGGAGTGGGTCCCATAACCTGGCTTTCACACACACACACACACACACACACACACACACACTCACTCACACAGACACAGACACAGACACACACAGACACACACACACACACACACACACACACACACACATACCACATACCACAGGATTCTGAAAAGAGAAGCAAAGGAGGCTTCTATTTCTTTAATAGATGTCTTGATTTGATATATACCAGGATATTGCATGTTCGCTTTATCCATGTTCTGCCAGAGATTATGAGTCAGGCAATTCTGAAAGGAGTGATAGGACATTTTATAATAAAGCTGAATTTAGAGATGTTGGTCTAAGTTTTAGGGATACTTTTTGCGTCTAGAAAATTTTAGGATTTAGAGCTAAAAATAATCATACATCTTATAAATACAATAAGTCATGAATTCATCCTGACATTTACACTTGACATTAACAAGTTTTATTTAATGTGTAAAACTTAACTTGATTTTTAAAATAGATCTTTTACTCTTTCTAAAAATTTCATATTATGAATGAAATTAGCATAATTTTATCTACTTATAATTATGTATAGTTTATACACACATACATGCACCACACGCACAGATATATATATATATATATATATATATATATATATATATATGAAGAGAGAGAGAGAGAGTTCAGAATTAAAAATTTTCACCATTTCGTGGTGTTCTGAAGAATTGCTCTCAGTTCTTAGTCTCTTACTCTTATACATATTTGGGTCAAAGTATTGTATTTCTTAAAGTAATTTGTAATAATTCAGCATGTGTTAATCTATCAATTTTAAAAAGTGTTATTTTATAGAAATTATTTATATATGTACACTTATTCTTCTGATAATACAGAGTATGGTACATATGTGTTTATGTGTTGATAAAATACATATACAGTATATATACATGCATGTATACCGTAACTATCTATCTTAGGTTATGTATATTATTGTTGTTGATGAATCATGTCCTCTCTTTGGAATTCTATAACTTAAATATTAAGATGTAATGACTATGTTATTAGCATGTGATGGAAGAGTGGAATTAAGAAGAAAAGATGACTTACTTACCTTAATGATGAAGACTTACCCATGACTTAAATGTATGCATATATGCACATATATTCATATCAATATAAAGAATGTTCATGATGATTGCACTATTCTTTTACCTTAGAAAAATGGTAATTTCTGATATTTAAAATAACAATTGTCTTCTCCTATACCTGTCATATCCTCCATGACCATGATGACATCCTTATTGAATGATGGTTCTCTGTTAAGTGGAATGATTTAAGTATTTCTGAAGGTTTAAGATAAGCATTATTCAAATATATAATGCTTATTTCCACTGACTTCAGTGATATGGCACAAATGTTCTAAGCTGTGCCTTAGGACAGATGCATCATGAATTCAGGATGAATTTTCTTAATTGAAGTATAAAACAACAAGGCAAAGTCTGTTTAACAGATGGTAGAATCTCTTCTTCATGGTCATTTTACTTAGTGTTGCTTTACCATGTCCTTGTAGAAGCATTTTACCTGCAATCTAAGATCTGAATTACCAAATATTGAATGTCACCAATATTGGAAGCAATTAAAGATTACTCTAGTTATAAAGAGACGTATCACTCTTGATTAAAGACTACAATTTTCACATCTATAAATCGCAACAATGAGAGAAGCTGTACTATACAGGAGTCACTCATTTCAATATACACTATAGTGTGAGTTAACTGAAACCCTGAAAGGTCTAATGAAAACTCTGGCTTCATATCTGAGTGTCCAAAAAGTCAGTCCATCCCTCTAATAGACAAGTTATTCTATGGTAAGATTGCATGGTGAAACCATTGAATTCCATCACATAAGAAACAAGGTGTCATTACTATAAACTATATTACTTCATAAAGGCATACTTGTCTGGGATATCACAAAGAATAATAAAATATATTTTATATGTAAGGCTGGAATTCAGAAGACACAGAAAAGATCAGCACACAGAATTATGGTGAATAAAGTAGTAAATATTCCATGACCAATACATGGTTTGAATAAAAATATTCAACCTGGGTACTAGCAGTAACTTAGTGACTATTCATAGTGAATTATGTCAGTAATCTATTATATGGCACAATAATAAAGTATTGTATATTGTAAAAGGCAGAGATGATTACATATTGAATATTTGTGTTATACTGTTTTAGAAAAATATCTGACACTCTTCAGTATCTTGCCCTTTTTATACAGCACTGTATCATGGAGTTCATTATGATATCTTTCTTCTTGTTTATTTGATAAACAATCATTTATATACTCTAGACAGACTACAAATGCTCTACCTTAGATTAACCCCATGAATTTATTAGGGGCATTTACTGGGAGTTGTCATTTTTAGGAACAGGGATAACTAAAAGGAAGCTGTATCACTAAAACATTCATTCCAGATCGTATGCTGGAACATGAAAGGAGTGAGCTCAAAACTTGCTGTTGGGTCTGAAAGTAAAAGAATATCTCCCATATAACCTTGGAGTCATCTTGAGAAATTTGCTTGAGTTTTTAAACCTATTTAGTCTTAGGAGCGTCATCGTTTCTCAAGGACAAAATACTTCATCTTAGAGAAAGTTCTTACAGAAGCTCACTACAGAGTCAGAGACAGACTGTTTTCAGTGTTATAGTTATATCATTTTTATGCATCATTGTCATTGATGCTGTGTGTTTCTCACCTTGCTTCCTTGTGATGCATTATAATTATTTTGCTACACATAAAGTTTCAACTTACAAAATTATTTAGTATATAAATGATGTTGCAATGAATAACTTTATTTATAACTTACTCCTTCATATTTTAAACTTTGAGTACCTTTATGGTAAATTTTGCATTTTCTAATTGCCTGCTTTCATTTTCTTCATACAGATTCAGTTTCAGAAACAATGTGTCTTTTTTTCTCCCATTTAGTCACAGATTTTTTTTTAAAGTAATACCTTTATGGAGTATAAATTAACATTATTAAATGACAATTAAATATCTCAGATATGTTTGAAATGATAATACACATTACACAGGAAAGAAGCAATCACTGAATATAAAATCTTTGTTTGAATATTTATTCTACTGTATATATCCTGATGAGGAAGCAGGAGAGTCTTAACTACATTCAAAACAATTACAAAAGAAGCCTAAGTTTTAAAATACAATTGATTTTTAAAAAGGCACTATGAAACTTGTGTGACTACATTAAATCCCATGGAACACTTGTCTATACTTTTCAGATCTATTTAAAGGTAGAATCAAATTTTGATTCAGCAGAGTCTCAGGAGATCTGCTATAACTCATACTGTAACTACCTCTGTGACAAAGAGACTTTAATTCAAGTAAAAAACTGATTCGCCCTGATGTGAAAGCCCCCTTGGACCAATTCCACTGAAATTTTCAATTAAGAAAAAAAATTGAATGTCAGACTTCCCAAATGATATATCCGTCACTGTATGCTGGCATTAGGAACTGATTCTAATTTCTACTGAAGTTCTCATTACTAATATATTTTGCATGAGGAACATGAACCATGTCCCAGAAGAATGACATTTTCTAGAAGATCTGAGGTTTTTGCAAAGAGGGAATTACAAAATAGTACCACCTAAGCAGTCAGTGATGTCATTGTACATGAAAGGTATAATCCATTGTTCTTCTCACCTGCCAGATATGCTTAAATCATTACTTCCCTCATACTTCAGTAGCTGAACAGTTCAGGAAATATCTTAGAAAAGTAAAATTTCCTATTTATATTAAAATATGTTTATTATCCCAGCTCTGTATTTGTTCGATGGCATCCTTCTCTCCTGTTATGTCCTACAGTTTCGTCTCTGACATAATGTAAATCTGTTCTAAGTTTTTTTTCCCTAGGTCTGTGTTTAAGTCTTTCTGGCAGAAACCATGGCAAAACTGTCAAGCCAACAGTTCTATCTTTACAACTTATTTTTAAAGAACCACCCCCAAAATTTAAACATGACAACATCTCCAATGGCTGGTTTTGATCCTTCAGTGTGTGTGTGTGTGTGTGTGTGTGTGTGTGTGTGTGTGTTTATGTGTTTGTTTGTGTGTGTGTGTGTGAGTGAGTGTGTATGATAGATATATAGGTATATACAGAAATATAGATTGAGAATTTTTCCCGGCATTCTTATTGAACATGCAAAATTCCAGAACAGCTCATTTTTAACATACTTCTTATACTTGATACGCCCATATGAGCTTATGTTTCTGTCCTAGCAAACCTCATATAGCTATTTAACTGTGCCTTCATGAATCATAAGTATACATTGTTCCCCCTGCTCAGGAAGCAGTTCTCCCTTTCACTTACCAATACCTTTCCATTGAAAAATCCGAGTTTACTATGGTGTGACTTGCTCCTCGATTATGCTTCTTGGTACACTAGAGCAATGATTTGTAACTGGAAATGTACTTGTTTTGGAATTCTTTACTTACCAACTCAAAGCCTCACTATATGTGGAGTTTCTACTGTGACTTCAATGTTTCTACCTCTTCCATTAGTATATTGATTTCTGATTCCTAATGTGATATATCAGGAGGCAGGCCTGAGGGAGGCAATCAGACTATGAGCAAACAATCTTGTGAAAAACTAAATGGACCCAAGAAGTTTGCTTAACTTTTTACTCCATAAACATGGAGTTAGAAGGCATCATCCATGAAGGAGATAGTCTTTCATCAGATACCCAGATTGCTAGCATCTTCATTTTCACTCTTCAGTCTTTGGAAATGTGAAAACTAAAATCTATGTTATTTATATGCTACCAAGCTTATGGTATTTTGTTACAGTACACCAAACAGGCTAAGAGAGTCTGCTGATATCTTGTCATCCAATTTTGGAGACCATGTCCATATCTTCCCTGTCTTCTACCTAAAAAGACATGTTCAATAGTGCATATAGCAGCGTTTTTCACAATAGCCAAAATGTGGAAACAAGTCAATATCCAGAAACAATGAAATGGATAAACAAATATGGTATATAAATGCAGTGAATATTATGCAGACTTAAAAAGGAGGAGTCTTGAAGACACTAGACTACAATAAGGTAGACATAACTGGGCAAATAAATAGGAGGATTCTTGGTTAATCAGATTCAAAGACAGTAAGTAGACTAGCCATAGCTCCTGTGGAGCAGGACATGTGAAGCTGCTGGCTAACAGGAACTGGGTTTCAGATTGTAAAGACAAAATGATTCTGAAAATAGATGGTTGTACCAGTGTGAGTACACATTAACTGTACCCTGAAAATTATTAATATGGCAAAATTAAAAAAAAAAAAACAGAACAAATCTAACTTTGATTACAGGTGTATTTTAGGAAATCTCTGTGCACTGTGTTTTATATGTATAGAGCTAGGGCTTCATGGCACACATTTATTACACAAGAAACAAGACTAATGTATTGTAAGCCATGTTAGTGAAATAGAGATACCCTACAATTGTAACAAATAATCTATATTCTCTCTCATGCGCATGCCTTTAATCCTAGCACTTGCAAGGCAGAGGCAGCTGGATTTCTGAGTTCGAAGCCAGCCTGGTCTACAGAGTGAGTTGCAGGTCAGCCAGAGAAACCCTGTCTCAAAAAACCAAACCAAAAAAAAAGATTGAATAATGTAATGAGAAAACATAAACTTAACCAAAGGATGAGCTGTTGAAGAGGATGCACAAAAGGACCAGGTGAGCATAGATATTTGACCACCAGAGTCAAGTCATCACAGGCTCTATTTGTGTTGCTAGTTTTGTTTGGTTTTGTTTGTTTTCTGTCTGTTTGTTTGCTTTTATTTTTGGCTACAAAAGTCATAGAATACTAATACAGGAAGTGCATCAAGAATGACACTTGGGAAAGCAGCAAACTTATATAAACTTCAACAGAAAATATTCATGACAAGAATTAACTCACTTCCTAATCCTCCTGTTCAATCTATAGCAAATGATACCTCTTCCAATCTTTGCCTGATGGATTTAGAAGCTTAACTGAAAGAGCTCAGATTTCCCTAGTGAGTTCAATGCCTATCCCATGACATCACACAAATCTACAAGTTGTTCCAAAGAATATAAATAACTTATTTATAGAATTTTATGTAGGAGCTCTCCCTCCTTATTTCTGTCTTCCCCACATGCATTACGCTCACTAAATGCATGCATATTTAATTTGCAATAAATAAATAATTTTAAAATATTTTCCATTCTTCACAGGAATTAAAGAATAGTTTTAATTTGAATGTTAACTATCAGTCCACCCATTGTTTTTGCTAAGTCTCTAGTTTAAATATAGACTAAAGTCAGCAGCCATGGAAACAATTGCTTGTTGCTTTACTTACCAGAAGAAATACCTTAAAGATATTCTGTTCTTGCTAAGACACCACTTCTTTAATTTAATCACTTGGGTGTAAGTGAGTATCACACCTTTCGAAAGTTATTGTTCTGAAAATAATTATATGACTACAATATTACATTATATGCCATTACTCTAAATACAACATAAATATAATATATTCTTAGAA